>CM076990.1:86764926-87389926 GCA_039090855.1 Macrothele yani
AAAGACATGGCATCCGATCCGTTTTCTGAGATGCAGGAGTGATTAGGATTGATTTTCCGGAACGAGGTGTCACAATCAATTATTATTCCAGTCTACTAAGACTTTTCCTCGAGGGGTTGAGGCTCAAAGATGCGCGAAAAATTGGCAAAGAAGAATCATCTTTCATCAAAACAAAGCATCCGTGCGCACAAAGTTTTTGACTCAGGAAACACTCCATGACTGTCGGGCTATTACGTCAACTGTCATCAGTGGTGACGCTAGCAGCTCAGAACTGGGTGCTATTAGGGGGACGAAGTATGGTGCGGGTGAAGGGGCGCAAATTTTGCAGTGCTTGGCAGAAATTTTGCCAAAAACTTCCTTTCATGTAGATTTTATCCGACGCTGAGGATGTTATCCCCAGTAAAAATAAAATGTTTTCAGGTGCATATTTTGCGTAAAGTATGTAGTACTGGTTACCATGGATACGAACCTCCATTCCCTTTAACAATCTGCTACTTCTCCTCAATTTTAGTTTACTCAAGACATATTTTTAAATGTTTTTTCTTAATAGTTGCTGTCATAAGACTGTTTGTAAACTTGATAAGGAATATCTCTTTCTGTGTCATCTTTTAAAACTATGATTACAAAAATGCTGTCTTTCTGTTAGGAGTATGCAAAACTTTCCGCCGTTTTAAGGAGAAAGGAGACAGTAACAATCAGGAAACCAGTACACATTTATTCAACGAAATATTGGCCGTTAGCATCAATGACCTTTTCCCATTTTTAAGCAACAAATGAATGCCCCTGTGATAGAAGGACTCGGGTTTTGCGCTGAAGAACGCAGTGACGAAATTTTCCAACTTTGGAACTGTGGTGAACCGCTGTTGGGCTAGGGCATGTTGCATAGAGCGAAACAGATGAAAGTCTGAATGTGAAATGTCCGGGGAGTAAACCGAGCGTGGTAAAACCTCCAAGGGTTATTGTCCAATGGATGATTCCGTGGTGGTACCGACATGTGGTCTGCCATTATCGTGTAACAGGATGACTGGGTGGCGTCCTTTTCCTGTCCATGGGCGTTCAGTTTCATCAACTGATCGCTATATCGTTGTGCAGTTATTGTTTCACCCGGTTTCAACAGTTCGAAGTACTACCTTCCATGCATATCCCACCACACACACAACAGCACCTTTCCCCCCGTGGATGTTCTGTTTTGCAGTGGATGTTGATGGCTGGCCTGGGTAGACCCAGAATTGCTTGCGTACGGGGTTGTCGCAATAGACCCATTTTTCACCCCCAGCGACAACCTTCCACAAGATATTCTTCCCTTGAAACCTCTTCAGCAACGACATGCAAATGCCCAATCGTTGACCAAAATTACGCTCCGTTAAAGTATGCGGAACCCACTGACCAATCTTCTGGATCTTCCCCAAGAACTATAGACGCCATACCACCATCTATTGAACCGCTTTCAAATGCTTCGCCAGTTGCGTGGTCCATTGTGTGGCGTCCTCTTGCAACAGCGATTCCAGCAGTCTACCTATACGTGTTTTGTCTTCCAAGCTTTGATCACCTTTCTTAAACCTGGCAAACCATTGTCGATAATATAACGAAGTTAATTTATCCGTCATTTTTGGTACGCGCGGGGATCGAACCCGAGTCCACTTATTCCGGAACAAGTGGACTCGGGTTCAATTCCCGGCGTGGACCAAAAAATGACGGAGAAATTTACTTCATTATAATGGCGCCCGAACCTCCCGGATGACCCGGCCGTTAAAGATCTCGCAATGGTGTGATGTTCTTTCCACACCGCAAGATACGAAAAATTAGAGAATCCCTTCTTCGGCGCTTCGAAAAATAAACGTGTGTGATGTTGCATTCCACACACCAGATTGACTGGGAGTTCTCAAGTGCACGTTCTTCAGCGGATGGCTGACTACAACGATACATGGTCCCGGCTGACCCGTGGGCCGTGCCCCCGGCCTTCTTTCGGGGGGGGAGATGTGACGTGCTGCCTCGCAGGACGCACACGACGTAAAGGCAGATAGCAGCGAGAACGAACGTCTGCGAAGCTCAGTAGGTAGAGCGACTTATTCCGGAATAAGTGGACTCGGGTTCGATCCCCGGCGTGGACCAAAAAATGACGGTGAAATTTACTTCGTTATAATACGTCCGCTCACCCATAACCGTTTCGCCGTAAGCCTGACATATTGAACCACATGCTTCACTCACACGTTTCCCTAAATTAAACATGAATAACAAACAGTGACGCAAATGAACTATATCGGCCGCCATGCTTGGCTTCATGTAAGAACTGACAGCACGCCTCGCCGGCCGGTTACACCCCTACAGCACCCGCTAGTGGGAGCAGAGGAAACTTCTGCATACCCCTAATACTACTCTCTCAGACATTCACTCAGAGGACTCCCCCCGTTTTACAAAAGACAACACAAAGTTTAACAAAACTTTCATTTTATACAACAAAATTTCACATACATTTCTCCAAGTTTCCTAAAATCTTAGATGGTTTCACTAGCCATGTGTTCTAACTGCTTAAATATTTTGGGGGAGCTAAAGGGTGGGATCAGGCAAAGGTGAAGCCCACCCGCAGCGTCGCGCTTGATCGCCACCATACTAATCGGATTTGGCTGAATCAGATTACTTCCTACTTCAAAAAGGACTTGTAAGGGCAGAAATTCGACAGTAACACTGCTGTGATGAATAAAATGAAAAAAAAAATGGGTTGTGTCTCATAATCTCCTGAATTTTATTTAAGCAGGTGCTGAAAGCAAGTACATCGTGCAAAGGGTTTACTTAAGGGGGAGGTATTATTTGCTACCTACTGTGCTTCTCAGAGGTTATTTGGAAAATATTCTTTTTTCAATTTATATGTAGATGCAAGCCTGCCCTCTATTTTCTGTACAGTTTCAGCATTTCGAGATTGCATAATGTCGCTGAAAGTTGGTGAAAACGAATACTTGTATTTGACAGGAAATCTACTTTTCTGGAGGCTAGATTTGAAAAATTCTCTTTGAATCATGTGGAAGAGTGTATCCAAGATTTGTTAGTTTTGTTTGTTTGGAGATTTAACGACCGCCGTGAGCAGCTCTAGGCTGACTATTTAGCAGTCGCCTGCCCTTAATTTAGGACCATTGGTTCCAGAAAGAGGGAGAACCATTTGTATAAGACAAGCATACCATGAATGCCACACCCAGGATTCGAGCCCGGACTCATCTCGGAAAAATGAGTAAAAGCCAACGCCTCGTACCACTTGGCCACCAAGGTGGCAGTTTTGTTTTTCACTAGGTATTCAAAAGTTATTACTTTTTGTAGATGCAATATCTATGATGACCTTAATTTATTTTTGATTTTCCACATGACTCCATAATACTATTGATTGTGACGTTTTCTTAATGAACACGATGTAGGTCATTCCTTTTTCTTTCTTGTTATTTTCAAAAGACGTACGCAGTTCACAGATAATGATAGTATCCTTTAGTTCTTCTGTTATAAGATCATTTCTGCGAATTATAGGCAAACCCAATGATTAGAATGCTTGCAAAAGAAATTTTCCTTTCAAAATTTCTTGTATTTTGATTTTGTCTTTGCTTGAATAGATTGCACGAAACTCTGGACTTTTACGGTCAAGCTGGCATGCTTTTTGGCACAGTTAGATTTGGTGACATGCCGGAAGAACGTGAAATGTGGATGTGGGGAGAAAGACTACGATTTAGAGGTAAGTCAATAAACATTCCATTGCTAGATATCAAAGCTTATTATTAAAGTTTTTGATTTAAGAGTAAGTTAAGATTTTATTGTTTCGTGACAGTTAATGTTTTGAACTACGTGACAATAACTGTTTTGAAAAATACAGATGCAGTAGCGCATCGATTATACGTTTTTCCAGGGACCGAAATAAAAAGCGTATAACTGAAAAACGTATAACTTCAATTTTTAACGATATTACTATAGAAAATACAAACCGCTACGTTTTAAAAATACGTTATTTTACATAGGAAGCAAATGTTTGATGCACTTATCACTAACAGAATATTATTCCTTGATTTAATCACTTTCATTTTCATACAATTTCGGGAATAGATATGTTCTGTGTCATATTTTTATTGATACCTAATCTAATTCGTCATAGCATTTTCCTCAATTTCTTTCCGCTTGTAAATAATAGTGATCAGCGTGGAAACGGGCATATCAAGTTTCTTTTAGCAAGTGGCATCTTTGTTAAATGCGTATTGGCATCCACTTGATTTAAAATTTGCAGGCGTTGTACGACGGCTTAGCGACAGGGTTTTTATTTTATGAGAAATCATATTGATTTGAAAAGAATGGGAATACGGGAACCGCTAAGAAAAACAGAACAACAGAATGTAGTCTAAAGGAGATAATTTTTCGCTAGAAAATTTTTGGAAAAGATCCACGAACATAAGTCAAAGAGCGAAGGTGACACTAATTACAGAGGTCCGGTTTTATCTAAAGGAAGAATGGTATAGCAAACAAGAAACACTGCTTCCATCCCAATCCTCTTATAAGAACGACGTCGTAGTTTATGAAAGAGGGCGTTTGACATTTCTGTTCTTTTCACTAGATATGCCTGTGGCAGCGATTAAGAGACTAGAAGAAAGGAAGTTTCCAGAAAAAAGAGCACGTGGTTGTCGTTACTCTTCTAAGGCCCAAAAGAGAAATTTTTCCTTTTCGCTAGAAAATGAAAACGTATAAACGAAGTTTATATACTGACGAATAACGTACAACTGAAATATACACTATCTACCAACAAGTAATTGGACACCTGTGATGGCAAAGGAAAACGAAGTTTATTCACCTTCAATAGTTGGTGGAGCCTCCACGAGCGGCGATTACAGCTGCGACCCTCCGGGGCATACTCTCAACCAGGCGTTGTACGACGGCTAGCGGTATTTTCTTCCATTCGGCTTGGAGAAGACAGGTCAGTTCCTTCACCGATTTTGGACGGTGGGGGCACCCCTTAAGTCGTCGCTCCAACTCGTCCCAGAGGTGCTCGATAGGGTTAAGGTCCGGGCTCTGCGCAGGCCAGTCCATTCGATTAACCCCATTGTCACCATACCAAGCCATGGTGGACCTCGCAACATGAGCTGTGGCATTGTCATCCTGAAAGTAACATGGGTCCACCCAGTAAAACTGCCACAACGTAGGAAGGTGCAGTGGGTCTCGGCATCCAAAATGGTGCAGTAGGTCTCGGCGTTGAGTCTACCAGGAATTGCGACCAAGCGTCCCGTGCCATACCAGGAGAAACACCCCCATAGCATAATTCCACCACCGCCAAACACAGTTGGCACAATACATTCCGGCAGGAGGCGTTCTCCAGGCAAACGCCAAGCCCAGACCCTGCCATCCGAACGGTAGAGGGTAAACCTTGATTCGTCGCTCTAGAGAACCTGTTTCCACTGTTCAACGGTCCATTGTCGACGTTCTTTGCACCACGTTAGCCGAGCAGCGCTATTGGACTTGGTGATCAAAGGCTTGTGGACGGCAGCACGTCCATGATAACCGAACAGATGGGCTTCCTTATGGATGGTATTCATCGAAAGAATACTCCCGGATGCCTGTTGAAATTCCTCGCGGCTGTGGCCCATCGATTTGGTGCGGTTCTTCCGAATTTCTCTGGCCAGCACCCGTCGGTCTCTAACTCCCAGTTTTGTGGGTCTGCCGGGTCAGGGCACATTCCGACAGTCACCTCTCATCTTCCACTTGCCAATCACGTAGGCCACTGCCGGTTGGGTACTTCAACTCGCTGGATATGTCACGTATGGATCGGCCATTTCTGTGATACCCGACGATTACACCTTTTTGAAATCAGAGAGCTCCGAACTGCGTGGCATCTTGCATGCGACTGGTTGCGGTGTTGTTTCCCCACACGACATTTAACGGCGGCGGCCGTGACGTGTATCAGGACCGCAGATATCGTCGATTGCAGGGGTGTCCAATTACTTGTTGGTAGATAGTGTATTAACTTTAGCGGCTATCGGAGTTTGCCAAGACAGCAGCAATTCAACGTATAAATGATAAAGTCGAATAACATAGGAACGTACAATCGGTACTCTACTGTACATACATTTTTTCACACTAGCATATTTCCTTGTTTAGAGTATAAAATCTAAATTGTCAACATATAGCATCAAGTGCTCAGCAACCAAAAATCTGAAGTCTTGCTTTACTTTTCCCATGGAAAAGGCTTTTTAACGAATTTGTTCAAAACGCACCAAAAGATTTTATACTTCAACAAATTCCTGGGAACAACATTTTTTTTATTTCTTGTAGCGAATGATTTTTGATAAATGATGCTCACAATGGATTTAATTAGGACGTTCGGAAAACTCCGAGCGCGAATTTGATGCAATGGATGTTGGCAGTGCTTTTCAGCATTGGTCCATCTTTTGACAGAATAAAACGATGAGGCAGACCCTGGACATCAGTTGTTGGTGTTTAACCCTTTAACGACCATAACCCCCGAAATGTCCATACATTCAAACTACCACGACAGCCCCAAAACGCCCGTCTAGCGTGAGTAGGATTTCCTACCCTGTCCTTTGAATTTTCACGGCCTCTACGGGATTAGCAGAAGTCACACTCAGTCACCATTGTTGTCCCTAAACAAATAAGTAGAGCAGGTGTGGGGATATCCAAGGGCGATATTATTTGTTCTCATGACATCGCATGCCTTCTCCATGGAAGAATGCAGTTATTATCCCGGGGAAACGTCTAAAGCTCAATGCATATTAAGCCTACAGATCGGAGGTTTCGTGTGGTGACCGAGCGCTAATCCTTCTTTTGTTAACTTGTAAAGGGGAGGGGAGAAATTCTGAAAGGGGCAACAATTAGTTTCCAGCATTATTACATTCTGAGCTGCACAAGATTTCAGTGCCCTGGTCGTTAAAGAGTTAGGAGAATTATTTTCTTTAGCTGATAATGATGACACAAATTATAGTTTGTGGCACCTGTCAGTGAATTAATTTTTAACGAAAGGAGGAGCTATGCCGGACAGTTTTCGCGAGCATGTAGTTTAATTCCGTGGAGAATCTTCACTATCCCGTCCTGTATATCATACTTAATTACAGTTTAAAGACGATGAAGGCCTCGAGGAAGCTTGAAAGGTCTTTTTGAAGGGCATGATATAAAGTTTTGTTACAAAGACTAACACAGCTGAAATAAAGATGTACAACGTCTATTTAAGTTACAGCAGAACATGTCAAAAAGAAAAGGTACAAAATTTACGGAACACAAACAGAAGTATATTGGGTTTTAAATTTACTGAACGCTACTCATATGTCTCTGGTCTTGACTATTATTGTTCTTTATTAACAAACTAGAGGCCATCAGTCAACCCAACACTGACTATACACTCAATAGGCAAAACATTAGCGATAGGGGTGATAGGCAGTTGACATGGGTATCCCCCGGGCTGAGTGGAACAGACCCAAACCGAACACAAGCGATAAATAGGAGGTTGGTTGGTTGGTTGGTAGGTAGATTTTAATGGCGCAAGGGCCATGGTTGGCCAAAGAGCGCCAAACAAAAGACATCAAAACAAAACATAATCAATAAAAAACGTACACAAGGTTAAAAACAGGCTGATGTGTAAAAATGAAACATGAGAGTGAACAAGTTAAAATCTAGATGAGTTTAAAAAAGTCAATTTCTTGTAAAAACGAAAACACTGCTTTCATGTCGCAGGCTTCGCCAATAATAGTTTGCAGCGTAGCTGCTCCTTCGTCCAACAGATGAGAGTGAAAATGACGAAAACGATGATCACAAAACCGAACACAAGTACACAAAACATGAAGGACAGTGAGACGACAATTGCACGCCTCACACACCGGGACACCCTCGCCCCACAGCAAAAAGCGGTGAGTAAAACGACAGTGCCCAATGCGGAGACGTGCAAGAACAACTTCCTCACGACGGTTCTTCCGCAAACTAGACTTCCATAGTCCGATCTGTGGTTTAATAGAATGCAGCCTATTGCTGCCCTGCTGAGACCACAGGGACTGCCACTCGTCCAGGAGAAATGTCCGGATCAAAGGTCGAAAATCGCGGAAAGACAGTGGTAGCCGAGCTGGCGACATGGAGGAAACAGACCTGGCAGAGAGATCTGCCAGCTCGTTACCCCGTATCCCAACATGGCCAGGTACCCAACAGAATCGGACCAGGAAGCCATCACCCTCCAAAGTTCCAAGAAGACGACGGACATCACGGATGACAGGTGAGTCCGTGTCCTCCGGAGAAGATAAAGCTTGGATGACGGACTGGGAATCAGAGCAAATCATAGCGCGACGATGAGATCTAGACTGTATGTGACACAAAGCGAGGTGTACCGCACGCATCTCTGCCGAAAAGACAGTGGATTCAGGCGGAAGCCTCTCAGCATGTGAGGCATCGCCACACACAAAAGCGGATCCAACGACATCCCCGGACTTCGAGCCATCGGTGAACACAGGCACGAAATCCGGGTAGACAGACAGTTTTTCAGCAAAGAGCGGCTGGTACACCAGAGCAGGAGTGGACGACTTTGGCCACACACAAAGAGAAAGGTCAGCCGTTGCTTGAACAGGCTGCCAAGGAGGATGGGCGAAAAAGGTGGTCAAACCAATCCTAGACAAGTTGAGACCAGCATCGCGCACTATGGCATACATCCGAATCCCGAACGTCGGAACACAGGAGAGGCGGTTGGAAAACAAGCGGACACAGTCCGGTTGGAAGATGGAACCATGCAGTGGATGATCAGGAAGAGATTTCAGTTTTGTATAAAACTGAAGAGACAGCTGCTTACGGCGGATGCATAACGGCGGCTCATGAGCCTCCGCATAAAGGCTATGCACGGGAGAGGTACGGAAAGCACCAGTACATAGCCGCAATGTCTGGTGATGGACGGGGTCCAAAGGCTTTAAAACCGATGGACGCGCTGAACCGTACGTAATGCAACCGAAGTCTAACTTTGTCAGAATGAGAGAGTGGTAAATGCGAAGCATTGAGCACCTGTCAGCCCCCCAGGATGTTCGAGAGAGGACCTTCAGGATACTCAATGACTTCGTGCACTTCACCTTCAAAGACTAAATGTGAGGCCGGAAGTTGAGCGCTCGGTCAAAAGTTAGCCCAAGGAACCTGGCTTCTGACACCACAGGGATGGTAGAACACCCCAGACGGAGGCTGGGGTCTGGGTGAAGACCCCGTTTGCGGCAAAAATGCACGCAAACGGCCTTCTGCGTCGAGAAGCCAAATCCATTTTGGGAAGCCCAGTGAGAGATCTTGGTAATGGCAGACTGGAGCTGTCTCTCGATGGTGCGCATGTTAACGGAGGCGCAAGAGATCTGTAGACCATCCACGTACATGGTTCCACGAACCGTCGGAGGAAGCAGTTTGAATATGTGATTCACACGAAGGATGAACAGAGCGACTGATAAAATGGAGCGTTGAGGTACACCCTGTTCTTGCGGGTAAACCGCAGAGAGGGTCGACCCGACGCGCACACGGAAACTCCGGTCCTGGAGAAATCCGACGATGAAAGATGGTAAGTTTCCCCGCAATCCGCACTCGTGCAGATCCCGGAGAATGCCGTATCTCCAGGTACGGTCATAGGCTTTCTCCATGTCGAAGAAGACGGAGACCATGTGCTGACGCCGGACAAACGCCTCCCTGACAGATGTCTCAAGGCGAAGATGATGATCGGTGGTGGATCGAGATTTGCGAAATCCACTCTGATGAGGTGAAAAAATGTGATGAAACTCCAAATAAAAAATGAGACGAAAATTAATGATACGCTCAAGTACTTTGCAAAGGCAGCTCGTCATAGCAATTGGCCGGTAGTTCAACGGGTTGGTGGGATCTTTACCAGGTTTGGGAACAGGAACGACAATGGCAGTGTGCCAAGATTTATGAAATACATGCTCTTGCCAAATTCTGTTAAACATAATTAGCAGACATTCAAGAGAGGACGGAGAAAAGTGCTTCAGCATCTCGTAATGGATGTTATCTGGTCCGACAGATGTCCGGCCGGACCTATTTAGAGCGGTCTTCAGCTCCACGGCAGTCAGTGGGCTGTTATAATCTGCGGAAGAAAACGGTCCAAAAGAAATCTTGGACCGTTCAAGCCGTGGCTGTAACTGCCGGAACGAAGCAGGGTAATTGCTGCTGCTGGACACCGAAGAAAAAGCAGCGCCCAGACAGTCAGCAATACCCTGAGCGTCAGCAACCGTTCCTCCATCACTCTCAAGAATGGAGATTTCCCCAGATGGGTACTGTCCCCGAATCTTACGGATCCTGTCCCAAACGATCTTAGGGCTTGTATTGGTGTTAATCCCGCATACATATTGTATCCAGGACTCCCGTTGACTACGTCTACGAACGAATCGCGCGTAGGACTTGGCTTTCTTGAAAGCAAGTAGGTTCGCGTCGGTGTGGTACCGACGAAACCTACCCCAAGCACGATGTTGGGCCCGACGAGCTGCCATACAAGTGGAATTCTACCAAGGTCGGGGTGGAAGTTTAGTCGACGTCCTGGGGATGGTAAGTTCCGCTGCTTGCACAATACAATCCGTTACCACCGCAATAGCGTCATTGACCGTTCCTGAGGTCACCATAGCTGGAGTAATAAATGCCGAAGCCGTGAATGTGTCCCACTTGGCACGATCAATATTCCATCTAGCAGGGCGAGTAGGGTAACGGTACCCGCCACTCGCTAGACGTAGGAAGATGGGAAAGTGATCGCTGCCAAGGGGAATCACCAGACACGCTCTAGGACCAGGCAGGATATAATGATGGTGAACTCAGAGACAAATCAATGGCTGAGTACGAGCGGGTGGGTTCATGAAAATAAGCAGGAGCTCCCATGTTGTGGAGACAGAATGACGTGTTGGAGAGAAGAGACTCAACAACACGGCCCCTGGAGTCTCGAGTGGTAGAACCCCACAACGGATTGTGTGCATTGAAATCTCCTAAGATGAAGAAAGGAGGCGGCAGCTGGTCAACTAAATCTTCCAGATCCGAAAGGCTTACAGCTTCATCTAGTGGTATGTAGATGGAACCCACTGTGAACAGAGTGTTCACAGATAGTCTCACTGCCACTGCCTGCAAAGTCGTCCGAAGGGCAACTGCAGTGACAGGAATACCATGAGGAACAACGACGGCCACTCCTCCGCAGGCAATAACGCCGTCCTGGTGATCTTTGCGGAAAAAGAATGTCTCCGCAGCGAAGGAGTGTCCGTCGTGCGAAGCTTTGTCTCCTGGAGACACACGCACACAGTTGTGTGCGAAGACAGTAAGCCTTTTAAATCATCAATACGTGAACGCAGACCTCGACAATTCCACTGAATGAGCGTGGCCAAAATGAAAAATGAAATGAAAGAATGAAGACAGACGACTAGAAAGTCTCAATGTCGTCCATCACCTCCAATCCATCCGCAGTGTCTGGAGGTAACACAGGGCTGTGTTTACCCCCTGTGTTGAGAGGTGGTTTTTGCCTGCTCTGTTTCGGTTAGGATGATCCTGGTTTTAACTTCTCCGGCTTCTTCTTTGCAGTGCCCTGGGTCCCTGTGCTGGCAGAAGATGTTTTCGGCATAGAGGAAGGTTTAGGCGACGATGTTGATGTCGCCTTGGATGCAATGCGGCGAGACTTCAGCGCCTCCAATCCAGAAGCAGCGATGTCCTCAAAATCATAAAGGACACCGCGTTGGGATGGTCACCTCAGTCTGGACCGCCACTGAAGCCTTCTGCACCATAACTGAAGCATAGGACCGCCGGCCTGGTTGTAAAGGGGCGATCCACCGTCTAGCCTCGGGATAAGAGAGATGCTTAGTTGTCTTTAGGCGTTGGATAGCCTGTTCCTCTATCCACTTTGGACACTGCTTAGAAGAAGCAGGATGAGACCCTTCACAGTTGACACAATGATCAGACTCTGCAGAGCATTCCGCCAAAGTGTGTTCTGTGGAACCACAGCGACCACACTTTGCAACATTACGTCAAGACTGCTGGGAGTGACCGTAATGCTGGCACCTGAAACAGCGCAAGGAGTTCGGGATATACGGCCGAACATCAAGCCGTAAATAACCTGCCTTGATGAAAGTAGGCAGGTTTGGGGAGTCAAAGGTTAGGATGGTGTTACGGGAGGGAATAGATTTCCCATCCCGCCTAAAAAGAATCCGCCGAACCCCAATGACATGCTGTTCACCAAGTTCCTCCAGCAATTCCTCATCGCTGCATTCAAGCAGGTCGCGGGAGTTGACGACACCGCGAGAGAAATTGAGGTAACCATGGGGAGAAACCTGAACAGGAACGCCAAACAAAACGGTCGTTTCCAGCAAGGTGGCACTATGGCGTGGAGTAGAAATTTCCACGAGAAGATCCCCGGAAGGGAGCTTCTTGACACTCTTTGGAGAGCCAGCAACGGCTTGCAGAGCCTTGTTGATCCAGAAAGGACTCTTGCTACTGAGTGACTGTTAAGAGTCACCAGATTTGATCAAAAGAAACAGAGCATTGCAATTAGATGTGACAAATTTCTTTGTGGAGGAAGGTGTACTTTCCTCCACAGGGCGCTTTAAAGTGTTAGCATGGGAAACACTTGGGTTTTCCATGAAGAAGTGAAAAGATTCGTCCGCCGACATCCCCACCCACTACCAAGCCCAACGAGGGAGAGCCAGAGGTCCGCAAGCCCAAGAGGACGCAGGACACGGCTCTAGGGTTAGTCAGCGGATATAGCAAGTTGGTAGGGCAGACATACGCTCAGCGTGCACCCAGACTTTCCCGTGCCCGGAGAACACCCCTTTGGCATGCCCACCCTACCCCCAATCTCACACTGCCGAACAGAACGACAAGCCGCTAGAAGTCTGAACGCCCTCGGCCACAGACTTCCTGACTAGGAGTGGGTTAGCTCCCAGCCTCCCGTTTAGGGTGAAGCAGAGGGCAAAGAGGAGTGTTGGCATCTGGAGACACTAGAACCCAGCCCCCAGACACCTCAGCCTCCAGCATCCCCATTTCCACCTGTACGGGTCACCGCACAAGGCAAACGTGCAGGTAGGTCTAAGCTAACCAGCTCCGGAAAAACAGAAAAAGTAACATAAAAGAGAAAAGACAGGGAAGGGAACGAGGAACAAAACCCGGAGCTGGCTCCTTATCACAACCTCAGCAGCCTACAACTGAGGCGGGTACATGTTAAAATATGAACGAAAGACGAAAAAGCAAAATTATAAGAGAAAATCGGCTCGGGCCGTGGGGACGCCATCCCCCATCAGCTGGATGAACAGCTGTCCCTTCGGTGATGTTACCGAAAAAGAGTCAACGAAAAGTACTCCGTCACAAGGTGAGCTCGGGCCGTGGGGGCGCCGCTCCCCAAATAACTGGAAAACCAGTTATCCCCGTGCGGGGATAAATAGGAGGACAGAAGAGCTACTCAACAGTGTATCGCAATTGACGAACATTAGTAAACGTGGTGATCTGAACGACTTTGATCGTCGACGCATTTTCTGCGCAAGACAGATAGGTCATTCTATTGCCCAAGCGGTAAGAACCCTAAGGTTCCCGAGGGCAACCGTATCAAGGGTGTACCGCGAGTATACTATTGACGGACGCACCAGCGCCCAGAGGATAAGAGGTGACAAACCACACGCCATTGATGACCGGAGTCCACGTAGAATGTCCAGGCTCGGACAGACCAACTGCTCGGCAACGGCGCCATAAATCACATCCAGATTAAATGTCAGAGGTCCAAGCAGTGTCAGCAAGCGAACGGTGCGCCGCACAGTGCATACCCTAGACTACGGGAGCCGACGCCCTACTCACGTGTGCCACTTCTGACTGCTCGTAATCGGACATTACACTTAGCTTGGTGCCGGGAACATCAAAACTTGACATTTGCAGAATGGCGCCGGGTGGTATGATCAAACGAGTTCTGTATTTAGCTGTACTTAGCTGACGGGAGGGTGCGGGTGTGGCGTCGACTGCATGAGTAGCTCCGTCGTGTCAGGTCGGCTCTGTTCAAGGCAGTGGTGGCTGTGATGGGTTAAGGAGCCTTCTCATGGGACGTATTAGATTCCTTAGTGTGTCTGGAGAGGTCCTTAACCGATGCTCGCTACCATCATGTGCTGGCTGGTCACCTACTCTCTTTCATGTCATTAGCGCATCCTGCTGCCGATGGTCTGTTTCAGCAAGACAATACACAGCCCCACCTGGCCGCAACCACCCAGGCATGGCTGGAGGAAACACTCACTTGAGTTTGGTATCATCCAGTGGCCCCCAAGGACCGCGGATTAAAACCCTGTGTAAGCTCTCTTGGATGTCGTGGAGCAGAACATGAGATCAGTGCATCCTTGACCGACATCTCAGGTGGAGTTGTGGACAATGCTGCAACAGGTATGGCTGGTATTACGTCCGGAAACCCTCCGGCTTCTGATGGAGTCGATGCCTCGGCATGTACAGGCTGTTAGAGGAGGATCAACGTGCTATTTGGTAGGTATATGTAATGTTTTGTCCATTGAGCGTATATGTTGTTGATGTTGAAGGCCTATCACTTCTTTTCTCATCTACCAATGCATTGCGCCCGTGGGCAAAGCTTGAGCACCATTCGTACACGGATCAAACGCTCATCAATTAAGGATCATATACTTCTTGCATTTGACGATGGATCTCTGCGGCAGGCGTTTTCAGTGACCAGAGAAATCTTATCACAGCGGGCACCTCCAAGTGAGACCGTGTTTTCGGACGGGTCGTAATTTTTACCTTATTGAGTCAGTTCTCCAGGGTGTTGTCTTTCTATTTCAACTCCTCTGCCAAAGAACGCCCACTTGACATAAGAATGTAATGACGTTGAAGACACTGATTTACATACCCCGAATCTGCCACCAAATGTCATCGGAAGTTGCTTATTGATCAGCCTACGTCAAAGACATTGAAGTAGCATAGACTGGCAAACGTAATGCTAGAGGTTCTGGAGCGACGGAGACCAACTGAACGTGCAGCGCCATCTATGAATGGGGGAGGGGAGTTAGAGGTGAACAGATGGCTATTGGAAAGCAAGAATGTTTGATTCAATTCATAATGTACTGCAGAAATTACGTAGAAAGAATGTTCGCGTACGACCCGAGTATTTTCTAGATCAAATTGTAATTAGCATGTGTTAATACCCGAGAAAAAAATAGGACTAATAAACAGGAAAATGTGAGCCTAGATCGCTGTCAGCCATATATGCAGAGCAGAAAAAAGCAAAAACTGCTAAACAGGAAAATTTCGCATACACTTAAATCTTAAAAATTTAGAACTGAAATTCTCACGCAAACGCGTCAACACACTAGTAACATATGTAGAATCCCTACAATGGCAGGTTTCTACAGTACGTAGGTCATTTCGAAAGTTTTGCACACTGAGCAGGCGCTGTCCGTAGGATGACGAAATGGCTCCAATTGTTGCGCCAGTTGTGTCAGACTTCAAGATACAAAGTTGCGTCTACGTTTGCTGGCTAATTTGTTCCTGTTCTGAAAAAATTCTGCCTAGAAATGGAGGAAGAAAGTGAGTCTAGCCAGATATCGTTTAGCGACTGGCGATCCTACATTAAAATTGAAACTTTGCAAGGAAAATCCTCTACCGAAATTCATGAAGCTTTGTGTGAAGCTTGTGGAAATAGTGTAGTAGATCGTAGCACTTTGTGTGAAGTTTGTGAAGTTAGTGTAGTGGATCGCAACGTTAGTGTAGAAGGTCCGACATGCTCTAAGCTGGTGTCATCATTTTGCACGACAATGCGAGGCCGCATGTTGTCCATACAGTAAGAGACATTCTGGAAAAGTATGGATGCGAATTGCTTCCTCACGCTCCATACAGCCCTGACATGAGCCCACCAAATTATGAATTGTTCCCAAAACTGAAGAAGCCACTTCACGGAAAACGATTCAGTAAGATTCAGGATGTTTCTAATAATGAGGTGACCCGAGTAATCCGATGCCTGTCCAGACTTGAATACAAGACTTGCCCAAACGTTGGGCCGCTGTCATAAAGAAACATGGAGATTACTTCAAAGGCTTGTAAAGGTATGTTGGGAAATAAATTCGTTTCTTAAGAGATAACCCACAGTGTGCAAAACTTTTGAAATGACCCTTGTAGTATGCTCTTTGCCAGTCTATTCTCTTGCAGTGTTTTTGGCCTGCATATGTAGATGAGAAAATCAATGCGTACGTCAACGTGAATGCAAAGTAATTGCGTTGTGAGATATTTCCAGTAAGCAAAATTATCCTATTAAAAATGAACATACAATAAAGTAATTACAAATCAAAATACTTGTATTATACGATTTCGGGAAATTCACATAATAATAATCATCATCATCATTAACAACCATGGGAGATTGTTCCGTAGGTGTCCAGTGTCACAGGGCAGAGGATACCAATCGTCTTGTACGAGTATGCTTTTACTACCAGAGCATCGACACTCATCTGGTAAGCCCAGGCATCCTGGGGTAGGGGGTCCAGGAATAAAGTGTGTCCAGGGCCGAATTCACAGGGAATCAATCATGCATTTGCGTCCCCAAGCCCGAGGAGACTGTGGAAAATCCAGGAAAACCGCGGACTAGATGACCGGGATTCGAACACCCCCCAGAAACGTATGCCTCACACACTGAGCACAGCGCGTTAGCCAATTGCACTATGCAGGTGGATCAATAATATAATATTTAGAATTAATTCAAGAATTTTTTTTTACAAAAACTTCTTTTGTCTTTATTCGTCTGTTAATGTGTTCATTTGTGTTTTTCACTGCTATTCTGCGAAAACTTCGAGGACAGGGTCACCACAACGGTGATTACAGTATACTATTAATCAAAATGTGGAACGGCGTCTAAAGCAGAAGCAAGACATAAGATAACATCTCCATAATGCAGTAAGAGGAGCATGAAGGTAAGCAATGTTTATAGAAAAATAAAGAATACACGCGCCCTTCAGTGAATCATCAGAAATACAAAGCATAATTGTACGAAACATGTAATCATACAAAATACTTGATTCTAAATCTTGAGTTAACAAAGAAGACAGAGTGTAGCTAGAAATGAAGTACCACGACAAAATATAAGTTAAGCCCGCAAAGCAGCAGGTAAAACGAAGACATAGGTTCATTTTATACATAATGATGTAATAAGACAAACTTTCGTTTCGTGTTCAGGAAAACGAAGATTCAAATAATTTACGATGTATTTCACACTGAAGTGCCAAAAGTCATGGGATAGCAGTATGCAAATTTTTAACTGGCGCTGCCGTCGTATAAAGGCTTCAACGCACGCCACGATTTTTATCATTTGCGAGTTGTAATCTCGTGAGTCAGGCTGAACAACTGCCAGTAGGATTATGGCAAGCCGATGTGAATTATCGGAGTTTCAACGAGGCATGACAGTGGGAGCCAGACGGATGGGGCATTCAATTTCGAAAGTTGAGCGGACATTCAACATTCCTCGATCCACGGTGTCACGTGTGTACCGAGAATACCTCATGGAAAGCATTGCCACCCACCGTGGACAGCGCAGTGGCCTACCACGGGTGCTGAATGATCGTGACCAGCGGTGTCTGACCAGGATTGTCCACGCTAACAGACAAGCGATACTGGCTCAAATAACATTCAATGCAGGAGGTACCAGAAGCATATCCATTAGGACAGTGCAGGAAAATGTTGCGTCCATAGGGTATGGGAGCAGATGATCTACCAGAGTACCTTTGTTAACCCCACGACATCGGACACAGTGTCTCACCTGTGCTCGTGAACACCCTACTTGGACCCTGGAACACTGAAAACATGTGGCGTGGTCCGATGAGTCACGCTACCAGTTGTTACGAGCTGACGGTAGGTTTGTGTGTGGTGCAAACTCCCAGGAGGCCATGGACCCAAGCTGTCAACAAGGCACTGTGCAAGCTGTTGATGGTTCCATACATGTGTGGGGTGTCTTTACGTGACACGGTTCGGGCCTTCTGGTCTTTGTAAACACGTCATAAACTGGTAATCGCTTTGTTGCTGTGCTGGGTGACCATATGCAGCCCTTCATGGACTTTATGTACCCGAACAACGATGGGATTTTTCAGGCGGACAATGCACCATGTCATCGGGCCCAAGTTGTCCAAAAGTGGTTCGAGAAGCATTCTGGACAGTTCTGACGGATGGTGTGGCCACCACGTTTGCCCGACACGAACCCAATATAGCACTTATGGTACGTGGTGGAAAGTCTATTCTCACCCAAGATCCTGCACGTACAAATGCCAGGGAACTGTGGGCGGCTGTTCAGACTGCATGGCTCAACATCTCTCCAGAAGTTTTCCGACCACTTGCGAAATTGATGCCACATCGAGTTGCTGCAGTTCGCCGGTCTAGAGGAGGTTCTACACGATACTAGGTACGTATCACATGACTTTTGGCACTTCAGTGTAGTTAACTGTACAACCTTTAAATCACCACTGCCTAACCTCCATGAAATAGGAACTTTTATCAAATAGTTCATTCGTTGCTAGTAAGTACATTCATGTTCATAAAAACAGTACACCAACACAAAACAAATGATTAGCAAACAAATTAATGATTACAAAACAAATGATTTGTGTCATACGTACGAGGTACGTCGATGCAGCTAACAATCGGTGTGGTCACCTCTGACTTGTGTCACCTACTGTACATGCTGAGGCACCGAATCAAAAATGTGTGAGTCAGGAGCGCGATTACATGGTGCTGCAGGGCTCGGGCCCCTATGAAATTTGAATCGGTCAAAACAAAACCTTTTAATAAGAAATTCATCCGACTTTTAGCTCATCTGCTCATGTATTTTTAAGGACTCGTTTTTTTCTGGGATTTACGCCGAACAATACATAGATTTATTTGATTAAACAATGCATAGAATTTTGATCTCAAAGACTACTACAGCCTTGTGACGAGAATATTGTTACGACCCACCCCCGCCATTAATTTAGTAAATTAAAAGACGTGGTGGATATATGAAATTAATTAAGTATTAATTATGTTCGAGGCTTTATTGGAGTTTAAAAGTGTAAACAGCAGAGAAAGTTTTATCTGGGAGTTTGAAAAGAAGAGAGGCGAAGAATTATCCCTCTCGCTGGGTGGTCTGGAGTTTCTAGGGCTCTGTTAGGTCGTAAATCGTAGGTCGCCGCCGACGAACAGTCTAAACAGGGAAAGAGGTAGGTTTCGAAGAGGGCCACTTGTGGAAATGAATGAAGATGGGGGACAAAAGGTTTAGCGAATAATCTTAAATTCGTCGATTGTTTAGGGCGTTTTCGGGAACAATTGCTCTCTCTGTGAGTGGTACGTGCAGAAAAAATAAGATTTCGCACTTGGCATGAAAATAAGGAAGAAAGTTTAGTTGTCTGGACGCTCTCCGATGTGAAAGGCTGGATGCCTTGGATCTGCTATATGAATTGGGATAAATGAAGCAGCGAATCTTCCCGCACTTGGTAAGAAACGGAGAAGCAACAACTCGGAGCAGCTGGAGATGCCAGTTTGCCATTAAGACCGCGGAATGGTGGAATCCGCATTGATAAAGCAGCAATTTTTAGGCTGGGAGCCTAATGGAAATTAGCGACTGGTTGGGCCAATTAAAGCAAAGTTACAGAGGAAATATGAGTCTGCGAGTTGACAGTTGTCACTCAAATGAGAAGTGAAGCTAAGCCGAAACTCGGGTTCGAGTCCAACTACGGCAGTGCGCAATCATCATCCTCACCCTGAAGCGGCGGAGGAGGCGAGCTGGTCCTGCGGGGCGAAGCGAGGCCCCATATGTGTGTGTCTGTGGCTACGTAAGCATCGCAGCCACTACGTGTAAGTGCGACGGGATAAAGCCGGCTCAAGGAAAATTGTCAGCGTAAGAGCAGTGGCTTGGATACCTAACAAATATACAAGTGAAATGTTAAATCAAAGTTTGGATATATTCTTGACAGCATCCATGTAAGTAGAAACGTTTTGTTTTTATTATAACTTCTGCTACACAATTAGTTGAGGATCTGAACTAATATATTGCAAGAACTGAACTGAGGAATTTAAGTTCATTAAAACTATCAGCTGGAACTGATTCAGGTCAAAGTTGACCCAATACTTATGTTCAGAAGACAGCTAAATTTTATTCGTATGTGTGCCATTGTTATGTTTTTGAAGCCAATTAAATGTTCGTTTAGTGCAGTCAGCGAAGTCATAGAACACATTATGTGTACGCATTTGATTGGTTCGAATTGTTTAAGTGTATGCCCATTTAATACAGTTTTTGCGCCAAGAACTGCGTCGAAGGACCGCGGAGAAGAAATATAATAAATTGCTCGGCTACGGTTGTTAAATTGATTGACCACGGTGAAATAGCGGCCAAGGTCGTAACATTTTGGTTGACAGCGGTGGGATAATGACTCACTGTTGCAACAATATGTATATATATTAAGATAATACAACGTAGTATGCCACAAATATTTATTTTTTCTAGCCGACCATGGATTCGCTGGGTATTGACCTAGCTTCATCAGGACGAATGGCACGTAAATATTCAAATTGTATATGATATCATAAATGGGGTTTACAGTCACGTGTTTTGGTTAGATGCTTCCACGCGCTTGATAGAAATGGCGTGGATGCCATGTCATTAACAAGTTGCGAAGACTTCTGATATATATGGAAAACTTCCAAAATATCAAGTTTCGTGTTTGAATCTGGCTTGTCAGTTAGTTTTGCTTCTTCGAAGAGAAATTTATGGTCCTTTTCGTAACAGTGTTTAGCCATCGATGACTTCTTTAGGTCACAATTCCGAATGTAGGTCTTGTGCTCCTTCAATCGAAAACGCAAGGCTCTACGGGTCTGTCCTATATACACGAAGCGCCACATTCACATGGAATTTGATAAATTCCCCACAAGTTTTTGTCTTCAACATAGGCCTTTGATCCTAAAAAAGCTAATTTTGTTTATGTGTTTGAAAATCACCTTAAAATTAAATGTTTTGAGAATTTTTGAAATTTTGAAGATAAGTGTCACGGGAAAATGGAATAATGGCAAAATTCTCTCGCAATGGGCGCATCACAGAAGTTAACGTGGAGCTAGGCTTCGGTTTCCGGAATTTTGTTAGAGCCTTGTCTATAATGGAAGGGTTGTATCCTCGCTGTACTGCAACACGTTTAAGGAAATAAAGTTCTTTTTCCAAACTGTCTTTACAAACCGGCAGCGACACATTTTCCAAACTGTCTTTCGTTGTGCGAGATTCTATGCTCTTCCTAAAATACAGAAATCTGGTATTCCTTTCCGGCCTATAGTAAGTAATATCGGCACAGCATCTTATAAATTATCCAAGTTCTTACCTTCAAAATTATCTCCTTTGGCCACTCCAAACGAAACATCTGTAAAAAATTCCATTGAGTTTACCAATCGACTCAAACTACACCCCTACGTAGATCAACTAATGCTATCCTTTGATGTGGTATCTATTTTCACCAATGTTCCAGTAAAAGGAGCTCTGGAATCTCTAAAATCAGGTCTTTTCATTACAGCCAACCTGAAGTAGAAGAAATAACAAGACTAGTGAACATTTACATAAAACAGAACAGTTTTACTTTCCGTGGAAGGTTTCATGAACAGACGGAAGGTCTAGCCATGGGCAGCCCACTGTCGCCTATATTATGTGAAATCTACATGCGTCGATTTGAAGAAAAACTTTTCAAACTCGTGAAATGTGACTTATGGATAACATATGTAGACGATATTTTCGTTCTATGAAAGGGAAAACATTCTGAAATTCCAGAATTAGTCAAACTTATAAATTCCATTGATCCTCACATTCAATTCAGCCACGAAACTGAAAATAATGGATGCCTACCATTCCTTGACGTACTAGTTACTCGCTCAAATGGATCTCTCGCAACCACAATTTATCGGAAACGTTTCGCTGTTTTTTCTCACCTCCACATGCCAAGTCCAATCACATTTGGCAACAAAACTCAGCGCCTTTTACAGTTGCGTATATCGTGTGATACTTACATGTTCAAATAAAGACAGTTTGGAAAAAGAACTTTATTTCCTTAAACGTGTTGCAGTACAGCGAGGATACAACCCTTCCATTATAGACAAGGCTCTAACAAAATTCCGGAAACCGAAGCCTAGCTCCACGTTAACTTCCGTGATGCGCCCATTGCGAGAGAATTTTGCCATTATTCCATTTTCCCGTGACATTAGCTGCAAAATTTCAAAAATTCTCAAAACATTTAATTTTAAGGTGATTTTTAAACCCATAAACAAAATGAGCTTTTTAGGATCAAAGGACTATGTTGAAGACAAAAACTCGTGGGAAATTTATCAAATTCCATGTGAATGTGGCGCTTCGTATATAGGACAGACCCGTAGAGCCTTGCGTTTTCGATTGAAGGAGCACAAGACCTACATTCGGAATTGTGACCGAAAGAAGTCATCGATAGCTAAAAACTGTTACGAAAAGGACCATAAATTTCTCTTTGAAGAAGCAAAACTAATTGACAAGCCAGATTCAACCACGAAACTTGATATTTTGGAAGTTTTCCATATATATCAGAAGTCTTCGCAACTTGTTAATGACATGGCATCCACGCCATTTCTATCAAGCGCATGGAAGCATCTAACCAAAACACGTGACTGTAAACCCCATTTTACGTGCCATTCGTCCTGATGAAGTCAATACCCAGCGAAACCATGGTCGGCTAGAAAAAATAAATATTTGTGGCATACTATGTTGTATTATCTTAATATATAAATGCATAGATTTATTTGATTAAACAATGCATAGATTTTTTTTTTGATTGGAGGTTTAACGACCACCGTGAGCAACTCAATGGGCTATAAGCAGTCGCCCGTCCCTAATTTAGGGTCATTGGTTCCAGGGAAGGGAGAGAGCCAGTGCCGTAAGACAAACACAACATCCATGCCTGACCGGGATTCGAACCCAGACCCCTTACGGACGAATGATGAGAGGCCAGCGCCTTAGACCACTGCGCCACCGGGGCGGCAATGCATAGATTTAATTGAGTAGATATATAAAACAGACACCACGTCCAAATTAAGAGATCACAGGGTCACAGGCGCCGACCGACTACGTGGGTACTTCATACATACATACATTTACATATATACAAATATAATCTGTGTTTTCCTCTCACGTTTTTGTTTAGCAAAACGCGAAATGACGTCCTTGGTCCTTGTTAGCACTTCATGTCGAGAGCTCTAGCTGCGGGTACCCATTGGATTTCAGAAAAGATGGCGCTGCTGGTGTGAGTGGTATACTGTGTAATAGCCATCCAGGCTGTATTGACCCGCTACCAAAGTTCATCAATAGTTGCTGGCGGCAGGATGTACTGCTGCACCTGTTGTTTGAGCACGTACCAGATATTTTCTACTCTGGATAAATCCGGCGTTCTAGCCGGCCACGGCAGAAGTGGAACGTTATTATTCCTGAAGAAGGCACGTGTTGTCGCTACAACATGCGGTGTGGCATTGTCCTGCTGAAATATGGTCCCGGGGACGTCCTCAAGGTACAGAAAGGCGACTGGCCATAGAATGTTGTTAACGCAACGGGCACTCGTTATGGTGGTACGGACTCTCACGAGAGGTGATCTGCTTTCATACCCGATAGAAATCCAGGCCACAATGCCTAGTGTTGGTATGGTGTGCCTGTTGCGCATACACCCTTCCCGACGACGCCTCTCACCCTGTCGTCGGGAGACACAGGTGCGGCCATCATTTTCGCTTAAACAGAAGAGCGTTTCGTCTGAGAACACGATGTTGTGTCATTCTTCACGCCAATCCCTTCTTTCGATGCCCCATTGCAGCCTGGCAGTCCGTTGCTGCGGGGTCAAAGGCAGCCTAAGGAGGGGAAGGCTACCCTGCAGTCCAAACTGTAATAATCGGCGACGTACTCTTACAGCTGGCATAGGAGATTCATCACAGTTCGCCAATGCTTCGCCAACGTCGTTGATGTTACAGAAGGGTCACTCAAAGACATCCACGTGAGATCACGGTTGTCCTCCGACGTTGTCTGTGTACGACGTTCAGAACCATTTCTTCATGTCCTACGCTCTTCTTCTTACCATTCCCTGCACACTCTTGCCATAACGGACACGCTGCGCCCTACACGACCAGAAATCTCCCCGAGGAAAGCATTACAGCCTATCATGCCGATAATGGGACCTCTGTCGAACTCCTGATGTGACTATAGGACTGTCTCACACGATGACGAGGCATCCTTACACACTGCTGACCAACCACTGAAATGTCGATAGAGACACGCGGCGCTTATAACAGAAAAACATCCGGTTTTCGGTCTGTGATGCTGCGTGACATGATTTGCCTAGATGCGGTGTGCATGCAGTCATGATGCCAAATTGCTAATCATTTCTGAGATATTGTCTGATTAGCATACCCTTTAAAAATCAAAGTCATAGCTCGAATCCTTTCAGGTGTTCTGTTTTCATGAACATGAGTGCAGTTTTAATTTCTTAATCTTTGTACTGCTGTTACTTTGTATTTGTCAGTTATCAGTGATGAATATCTTCTGCTTCTTTAAAGGGAACGTAGCTGATATGGAAGGTGCAGAATTTCTTCACGTTTTATCATACACTCCGGTAAGTTACGACTGATTCGTTTCTTTTTTCCGAGAAAGTATATCCCATAATTTTTTTTTCTGATTTATCCTTTAGTTAGGGAAAATATAGGCCAAACATATCATAAAATAAAGTTTGTCCTCTTCAAAGGTCTAGAGCCATGGTCAATCCAGCATCTTTTAGCGTAGATGATACTGCATACATTCCCAACGAACAGTCGAAATCTTTACTCACAGTGAACTCTGTAAGCATACAGTGGGTGGCTGTTTTTTATTTTTGTATTTCATTTTACAATTAGTGGGAGGTGTGATGTCTACTAGATTGCAATATACAACGCACACTGGATTGCAATATACAATGCACACTGGATTGCAATATACAATGCACACTGGATTGCAATATGCAATGCACGCTGGACTGCGTGTGACGTACTGCCGCGGTAAAGCACGGGTCAAGACAACAAATCTGCAGCGATACATTCCGTCCTAGTAGCTTAGCTGGGAGAGCAACTTACTCCGGAGTGAGGGGGTGCGATTCGATCTCCGTCGCAGAAAAAATTGTGTTTTCACAATGGCGCCCGAACGTAAAAATGGATCTACTGGCCGTTGTGTTCTTCGAAAAATGTGTGATGTTTATTCCACACATCATCTAAAATGAATGAAAGTTCGTTCTTTGCTTACAAAAAAAATAAAAAATAAGAAGGAGATGATGTGACGTACTACAGAGGTAAAGCACGTGTCAAGACGACAAACCTGCAGTGATACATTCCGTCCGTGTAGCTTAGTTGGGAGAGCAACTAACTTTTGAGTGAGGTGTCGCCGATTCGATCCTCGTCAGGGACAAACTTGTGTTTTCATATACATTGTAAAATTCACACACGTTGGATTCTACAATACAGTCCAATCTAATAGATTAGTTTCGCTCAAACAAGAAATTTCATTTACCATTAGTGCCTGCAAGATAATGAAAATGGCAATTAATTTTTCTAAGGAAAACTTTGCTGCAGTACTTCTTTTGGGTATGTCAGTGAGGTTTTTTTTTTTTTTTTTTTCGTTAACTAAAAAAACAAATACCCATAAACACGCACATCAGCTGACGTTGTTTCGGTTACATACAATATGTACCTTAACCACATCAATGGGATAGAACAAATCTATGTGGTAGGGCTGACGTTAAAAAAATGGGTGGAGTATCTACGACTTGTAGTCTTTCTTTTTTCTCAGTGGAAATTTCTCACTGAAAAATGCCCACTACTTCAGATATAAGGAATACGCCTAAATGTTGCAGATACAAAATAGGAAAATGAACAGATTGTTAGAAATTGTTATTAGAAATATGACTGTCAGAGTTCTTCGAACCAGACGCCTCAGCGAACATTTAACAGAATTGCAGGTGGCGCTGCTCGAAACGTGTTTTATTTGTTTACTCTAGCGAGCGTTGCCCAAAAAATCCCCTTCTGCTGCTCACGTCGGTTAGTAATCTAAGTGGTTGATCTTTGACTGAACAACAACAATGTCGGTGATATTTAGAGGGTGTGCGTGTTGGAATAGTGAGTTATTACCTTTTTGTGGAGATGTACAATAAATATTAGTGTGTTGTCTTTGAAGCATTTATGTGTGTGGAAACCCCTTTTTTTGCTGTGTGATTACTAAGGATAGATCTTCCTGCAGCTGGTAAGTGGCTTACTGCGTTACTTAAAGGAATTATAGATTTTAATTGTTTAGAAATATTTAAGAATCTTGATTATGAGACTGAAATCTCACTGCTGTCAGGAAGATTAAAAGCAAAGTTCGTCAAATTCATCAAGCATTTGAGTCGAGTGGATTGAAGGCGTATTTGTTACTGCGTAGTTCCTCATTCGAAAATCGAAAGCGGAACAAAATGGCGTCATTCATAGGAAGCGGCATGTACAGTATAACAAAGTTAGATAATTTTAATTATCAAATTTGGAAAGTAAGAATGGAAATGATTCTTATTAAAGATAATTTATGGAAGGTTGTTTCAGAGCCAATTCCAGAAGAAAAGAGTGATGCATGGTTGAGAAATGACGAACTGGCTAAAGCTACAATAACACTTTGCGTGTCTGATGATCAAATTATTCACGTACGCGATAAGAGAACAAGTTCAGAAATGTGGAATGCTTTGAAAATGGTTTACGAAAGAGAAAGTTTGAGTAGTAAATTGTATTTGCTTAGAAAACTGTATAGTTTACGTTTTCAAGAAAATGGATCAACTATGCAAGAGCATGTAAATAGAATGCTGGAAATAGTTCACAAGCTTAAAGCACAGGGAGAGGAATTCAAAGACACACATTTGGGGGCTATCTTGCTAAATAGTTTACCAAGTACCTATGAAAATTTAGTTACTGCATTAGAAGCAAGACAGGAAGAAGATTTAACACTTGAGTTTATCAAATGTAAAGTAATAGATGAATCTAATAGAAGGAAAGAAATCTCACAGGCACACACCGATCACACAACTGTTTTGAAAACAAGTTATAAAAAGAAAGATTACAGCTCTAAACAAGAAAGATTTTGCACTTTTTGTAAAAGAAAGAATCATGTCAAAGATGACTGTTGGCATTACAAAAGGAATCGAAATACAGGTAACACTGGTAAGTTTCACAAAATAAACCCACATACAGAGTCTCACAGTAATATTGCCGTGAAGACAAGAAAAACAACATTAGATTGTGAACAAAATGACATAAAAAGAGAAAATGAAAATTTCTCATTAGAAACGAAGTCAAAACCCAACAAAATATCCAAAGGTTAGTCAATTGATTCCGGTGCAACGTGTCACATGACAAATGATGCAACACTGTTTAAAGAACTTTCAAAAGGTGAATCAGAGCTGATCACTACTGTCGACGGTTCTCAGATAAAGTCAGAAGGCAAGGGAGATATAACCTTAAACTGCAAAATCGAAAAAGGAAAAGTTCGAAAAGTGGAAGTAAAGGATGTGTTATATGTTCCAGATTTAGACACTAATTTGTTATCTGTTAGAAAAGCCACAGAAAAAGGATTTGAAGTTTTATTTAAGAATAAAAAATGCACAATTAAGTATGGGGATACTATTGTAGCTATAGGATTAATAGATGCCTCAGATAATTTGTACAAACTACAAATATTAGATGAAAAGGCAAATTTGGCCACTACATGTGAAAATAAGAATTGTTTGAATTTATGGCACAGAAGGCTAGGTCATAGGGATATTGAAATGATAAAACAAATAGAGAAAAAGGAGTTAGCAAGAGGAATAACTCTTTCCAATTATAAAACGGAAGAAAATTGTGAGTTTTGCATAAAAGGCAAACTTACACAGAAACCATTCTCCAAACAAAGTAGTTTTAAGGCCAAAGCTGTATTAGAATTAGTACACACAGATATTTGTGGTCCCATGGTTGATGCCAGTCCTAGTGGTTACAAGTATTTTATCACATTTATAGATGACTATAGCAGATACTGTTACATCTATTTGCTTAAAAGTAAAGATGAAGCATTAGTAAAATTTAAGCAATATGTAGCTTCAGTGAAAACCAAATTTGGAAAAATGCCAAAATCAATAAAAACAGATAATGGAGGAGAGTATTGTGGAAGAAATTTTGAAAATTATTTAGTGGGACAAGGAATAGAACATAAAACAACTGTTCCATACTGTCCTCAGATGAATGGAATTGCTGAAAGAAAAACAGATTTTTGTCAGAAATGACAAAAACTATGATGTTAGATGCTAATATGGAAGGTAAATAGTGGGCAGAAGCTGTAATAAAAGCAGCTTACATACAAAATAGAGTTCCAACACAAGCAACAGGAAAAACTCCTTTTGAATTATGGAACGGATTTAAACCATATCTTGGTCATATTAAAGTATTTGGATCAAAAGCTTATGTATATGTACCAAAGCAACAAAGAAGAAAATTTGGCAATAGAGCACAGGAGGGAATCTTATTAGGATATGATCAAAGATCTAATGGATACAGAGTATGAAATAAAGAAACAAACAAAATAATCATTACCAGATCAGTAAAATTTGATGAACGTCAGCAAGCTATAATAAAAAGTAAACCTGCTGAAAGGAAAGAAGATGAACAAGAAATTTTCGTTCAAAATGAAGTAATGTCATCAGAAACTGTGGAAGAAAATAATGATAGAGAAAACCTGAAAATGTTCAAAGAAAGTCTTCAAAAATAAACATAGGAAAACCACCAAAAAGAATAGCATATTGTTGCAAAAGTTCAGTATAAAAAGGATCCTCAAAATTTAAAAGAAATCCAGGACATGAACGAAGTAGAAAATGGAAACTGGTTGAATTCCATAAAGGAAGAACTAGATGCATTGAAGGAAAATGAAACATGGACTTTGGTAGATCTTCCAGAAGGAAAGAAAGCCATTAAAAATAAATGGATTTTCAAAACAAAATACAATGCAAGTGGAAAAGTCGAAAGCTATAAAGCAAGGCTTGTTGCAAAGGGGTATACACAACAACCGGGATTAGACTTTGAAGAAACTTTTTCACCCGTAATAAAACATACCACTTTAAGAACTCTTTTAACAGTTACAGCAAATAGAAAATGGAATGTTCATCATCTTGATGTAAAATCTGCTTTCCTGTATGGAAAATTAGAAGAAGATGTATTTATGGAACAACCAGAAGGTTTCAGAGAATCAGGAAAAGAAGAAAAAGTTTGTAAATTGCATAAGAGCATATATGGTCTCAAACAAAGCGCTAGAAATGGGAATAAAACAATAACAGAATATTTGTTCAACAAAGGCTTCAAACAAAGTACAACAGATCCTTGCTTACTATCACTAAAGGATGGAAAACAAACAACTTATTTAGCTATTTATGTAGATGATATATTAATTGCATCGAATAACACAGAAAATATAAAGAAAACTGCAAATTTGTTGAAAAATCAATTTGAAGTCAAACATTTAGGCCACATAACATATTATCTTGGAATTCAAATAGAAAGAGAAGAAGATGGAAGTTTTCTTCTGAGTCAAAGTAATAAAATAAAGGAAATTATACAAAGTTATGCTACAGATCAAAATAAGGAAAGTAAAACACCAATTAGTACAGACTACAGAAAGAACATTCAAGAAGAAGAAGAAGAACTTCTAAAAGATAATGGACTTTATAGAGAAATAGTGGGAGCTGTCATGTATTTATCTACAGTAACAAGACCAGACATTTCAACTGCCATAGGCATCTTAAGCAGAAAAGTAGAAAAACCAAGTAAACAAGATTGGTTAGCCATTATGAAGTTAATTTATTATTTGAAATCAACAGTAAATCTTAAATTAAGACTATCTTCACAAGACCCACTAATTTTAAAAGGCTATGCAGACGCTGACTGGGCAGGAGACCGGACTGACTGGAAATCAACATCTGGATTTGTTTTCATGCTTGGAAAGAGTGCCATATGTTGGACCAGCCGTAAGCAGTCAACAACAGCCTTATCGACAACCGAAGCAGAGTTCATCACCACTGCAGAAGCAAGCAAAGAACTATTGTGGTTGCGAGAGTTACTCAAGGATTTTGATTGTGAACAGACTGGAACCACTACAATATTTCAGGATAACAAATCAACTATACATCTTATAGAAAATCAAAAGATCAATTCCAGATCTAAACACATTATGGTGCGGTATCAGTTTGTGAAAGAATTGAGTGGAACTGTTCTTCAGTTAAACTACTGTAATACTTCTCAAATGGTTGCGGACATTTTCACCAAGCCGTTGGCTGGACCCCAGTTTGAAAAACTTAGACTGACACTAGGCATGATAAAATGAACTCCTCCAGCCAAGTGGGAGACTGAATACGCCTGAATGTTGCAGATACAAAATAGGAAAATGAACAGATAAGTAGAATTTTCTTTTTTTCTTCATCTGTTAGATTGCATATTTAGGAATGAATAGCTAGTTTTATATTTTTAAAACATTAAAGGAAAAAGAGATAATGTACTTCTTCGTTAATATTAGATCTCTATGTCCACCTGTGGAACCATAACCTTGCACTTGCAGGCCTCGTTCGAAACTTTATTTTTTGCAGTATTAAACCTGAACTGTGAGAATGGTGTTACTTGCCTTTCAAACAATTCCCTAATTTTTTGCATCGGATAGGAATGTAACTATTATTTTTTTCATCGCAGTGAGGAATATAACTTTTATTTTTTATCGTGGTGAGGAATATAACTGTTCTTCATATAACTATTTCTTTTTACATATTTTTTCTAATTTACAACGTAGCTACAAGGAAGCGTAAGCGCATATTTCTGTTTCCCATATTTTTGCAGCAGTATATGCGCTTCTGAAATCTCGATTAAGAAATTATTTTTCTGTCCCACACCGCTCACGAAGGAAAACATTGTACGCGTATTTTGTACTCAAAATATTTCGCAATTTCTCTGCTAGATGGCGAGAAACTGCGTTTTCCCCTCAATATCTCTGTTTGTAAACCCAGTTTCTGAAATTCTTTCTGTGTTCGTGGGCATTCGTGGTAAAGAATTTCTTAAACATAATTCCTATTTCTGTAAAGCTCAATTTTGACATTGGAGGGAGTAAGGGCATATTTGTGTTTATTACATATTTGTAGTAGGGTGTCACAAAATTTTTTTTTAAATATTTTGACTCTGACCCCCTAAAAAGTTTTGTTTGGTGTACTTAAGATTTCAGCTTAAAAAAAATATATTTAGAGGTCCCTCAAGGTCGCCAAAAAGTTTAAAAAATAGTTTTAATTCGATAGTTTTTTACAGTTACTTACGAAATTATTATTTTTTAAATATATTTTTTATTTAAAATGTTACATGCTTTTAATATGTCGTTTCAAAAAAATTTACTCTATTGGTAATATTTAGTGTAGAAAATATAAGAAAAATTATTAAGAAAATGACAAAAAACGAACTTTATTCAACATTTCAAAATGCAATGTAAAAAGAATGTTTTACAGCAAAATTCACCTGCCAAGTGTAACAAGATAATAAAGAGGAAAATATTGCCTAACATTCTACAAATAACATAATTAATAATTTTTACATATCTTGAAGATCTTTAAGGTTGCACTTCGCGAAGTTCTTTCTATGCATTTCAACTACCTCCAATAAATACTGTTTTTGTTCTTCATCTTTTGTCGCATCATTAAAACTTTCAATTAATGCTATGTCTCGCTCAGCACAGCCATTAACACATGGCAAATGTTTAACAATTTCTTCAGCTTCTTTAAAAGATTGTGTTTCTGGCCATTTCTCAACAGGCACGCTTAGGAAGCTGTCGTCTATTTGTGCGGTGTGAAAGAAGCTGTGAGAGATATTTAAGTCATCAAATTTTAAAGGAAGTTTCTTTAATAGGTGCAAATTCTTCTTTTCACTGATTTTACTAACTAACATATATTTCTCCTTGGCACTAAGAAGTGTTGAAAACAAACAAAGAGTGGCAAGCTCTTCACTTAAATACCAGGAGTGACATAAAATCATCTTTAATCCTGTTTTGCGTAGTTGTATATCATCATATTCATGTAATCTTTGTATCAGTAAAACGTCATTCACTGGTGCATCTACAATAGACTGACATGCGTACCATGATTGAATGTATACGCATACAACAAGTCGATTGAACTTTTGAAGGCCTCGAAATTGTTGAGGTGTCAATTGTATGATAGATTCATTTCCATCAAACAGTAGTTCAATTTTTAATGAATAAATGGCTTTTGTCATCCATCTAGCTCTGTGGAGAGCACCTGGTTTCCGAATAATATTGTTCGCATCTATTCCAATCATAAGAGCGGAAAGATTTAATAGTTCTCTGTAATCATCTCTAGGAAAGAGTTTAGCAGCTGTCTGAAGTTGATTAGTAATAAAAAATTTCAAAGTGTCGGATGCTGCTATCAATGGCGTTGTTTGACATTTTGGGTTGCGGTGGTTAAGTTCAATCCATTTTTCTCGAAATCTTTTAAACATAATAATTTCGGGTCCACTCGACGGTCCAAGACATACATGAAATATATCTGAAAGTAACACTTCAAACATGTGGTGTCTACAGGCTAACCACAGAAGGCTTCTTCCTATTTTAATTTCAAGAAGAACACATGTTCCTTTGAACTTTCCAGTATTTGAGGAGGTTGTGTCGAAGCACATACCAATAACCTGAGAATCACATTTCCGTGACTGTAAAAATTCAAAAACCGCATTAGCTGCTGCTTCCCTTGTACCAGATAACAGCTTAGGAATTCCAAGAAGTTTTGTACTACTATCTTTTAGAGAGGAAACTAACTCTGGTAAACGGTCTACCTTTCTTGTTTCATTTAATGATAAATCAGGTAATAACTTTCCATCCCAATAAACTACTGATTTTGAGGCATTAAACTCCATTTTAATCTGTTGCGCAGTTTCACTACGTAAGCGTTGACGTTCACGATGAACAGTACTTTTTGAAATAATTACAGATTTTAAAGTTTCATTACTCTTTGAACAGTCTGCTTAACCATCACCACCACGACTACCACCAGCCATGTTTAAGACAGATGCAAGTAACATTGTTGACTTTCTTATACTTATATTATTTCTATCAAAAGCAGCAGCAACTTTTGGTGTTATGACAGACCTTCGACTTCATTCATTTTTACCTGTATGCTTCTCACGTAATAATTTTTTTGTTTTGTAATTTCTGTAGCATATTCATCATCAGTCTTCTTTTGAGTTTTCAGTCTCATCCACTGTTGACGTAGAAGATGCAGTTAATAAAGCAAAGGAATTCTGAGATGAAGCAGCTTCTTTTAATCGCTTTGCAATTTTTTTCTGTCGTTCAGCTGATCTTTTCTCACATGTACAAAGCTTTCTGTCCAGAGATCCAGTACAACCTGTCCTAGATTGTCTTTGTAATCTGAGAAACTGACGATCCTCTTCATTTTTAATAAGCTGTTCCGAATTAGCGTGATTTATGTCAAATAACATCCAGATTTTCACTATACATTATTTGATTCTCTTGGTCTTTTGCATTATTCCTTTTTCGATTTCTCATTAAGCCTACTTGTTTGCCATATAAATCTTTAATCTTTTTTAAGATATGCTGCTTATGTCTTATTGGCAAGCTTGATTTTCCCCAAAATGGTACAATGTTATTGTTTACAAGAACAGCACTATCATTGATCGAAAGCTTCTTAGTACGGTGAAAGTACATAAAATTGGTCATAACATCTCTTCCAGATGGCAGACGTGAACCTGTTATTGATTCAGTAGGATATCCAATAAGCCATACATAATTACTACTCCTAGTTTGTTTTGCCATTATATTAAAAAGAAACACTAAAACAAATTTCTCTTCTGGACAAAACAGCAAAAAGGCAACACATACAATAGAAATATCTCAACAAACAGCAAAAATACCCATCTCAACAAACAGCAAAAGGCAACACATGCAATAGAACAAACAACAACACATGTGCAATAAGTGATGTTAGTGGTTACGGTTAAAGTTTAAAGCTACAGTTAAGGTGCAATAAGTGATGCTATTGGTTACGGTTAAAGTTTAAAGTTACAGTTAAGGTGCAATAAGTGATGCTAGTGGTTACAGTTAAGGTTTAGAAATCATATATAGATATATAATTGCACTACAGAAGCAGGCGCAGCTTTTAATTATGTTTTTATATTTAATTATGCTTTTTATTTTATTTTTTGTTATATAGATACTCAATTTATTAATAATGAAAATAAAATATATAATTGATCATCACTTATGCTTTTGATTAAAATTCCCGATTTTCACATAAATCAGTGCAGCTTGTGTGACCTTGAGGGACCTTTTAATCTTTTCCGAATGAGCTCTAACTTCATATATTTTAATAATAGGAGTAGAAGAAACTTTTTAGAGGGTGAGACCCACCTTTTTTAAGAAAAACATTTTTTACATTGAATTTTGGGACACCCTAATTTGTAGCCGTGTCTTCACGCCTATAAATCCGATTAAAACATTTCTTTTCGATAAGATACCGCTCAACACATTTTCTGGTTATTCCCTTTCCAAAATAATTCACGGTTTACACATTAGAGGGACGAAGATACATGTTACATCAATTTTAGTATCTCTACTACTGAAAACTGATTTTAATTTTTCTGTTCTAATATTGAATATTATTCACTAAAACATTTGAGCATTTGCATATACTCTTGAGTTTTTTGTAATGAACACTTCTGACGCTCGGTGGTGTTAAAATGTTTCTCTTCGCAACCCTACACCCGCTTCCAAAAAATCTTATTAAATTTTTTTTGTACTGTATGCCAGTCATTACAGTATGAATTGCGAACATTATCCCCTTTAAATAATGCACAATTTCCCCGTTAGATAGCGTAAATGTATAAAACTTTCTACCTCTGAAAGTTGTATTTGAAAAATTGGTTTCCCATCTCATAACTTTCTCTATAATGCTTAATTTTTTGCATATTTTCTACTTTCTCGTTGTTCACTGTTCTTCTGCCAGTTGACGTCAGGGTGTATTTCTGCTTGAAAGAGTATCTCCAATTCTAAATATCCCTTACAAAGATTTTTTCTTAGTATGATAGTCTTTACGATAAAGAACAGTTTGTTCCCATTTTGTTCTTTACGCACAGTTTTCTTCACTAAAGGCGTATAATTATGCTAAGTCTTCCTCCATATCTCTTCTTCTAATTGTTCGATTTGAAGAATCCTCTTGTCCGTGATATGTTGTGTGAAATTTATGATTTTTCATAGCTCGCATTTTTACTGCTATGGGCATTAGTAGCTGCTTGTGCTTGAAAACGTTTTACCATTTGTAGAAATTCGGCTGATATTTTTTACAGTTTTTTTATCTGGTTCCTTTCACAATGAAGAAAAAAAACTGTGCGAACTACACATTTTAAACAACGCACAGTTTTTTCCACGAGGGGCGTAAGTACATTCTCTTCTTCTCTTATTTATTTTTTCATTTTCTAAAATCCTACTTTGAAGAATTATTTTCGCGTGGGAAAGGATTCAAAAAATGTTCTTGTTACGCCCGAGAATTGGATGCCATCTGTCTTGGCTTTTTTTCTTTATGTGTGCGTGCAATAACAAGTACTTTAAAATAGAAATGCATGCTGAAATGAATTCGGCTTTTTTCTCCATTCTTTCTTGCGATTCTTACTTCGATGCTGTCTGGGCTTCTGTAAGTGCTATTGGAAAAATTCTTTTACAATTATCTGGTTGTCATCATGGTCAATATTTTCCATAAGCCTAAGATCTTCGAATCGAGTCATAAATGTGATATGGGTGTTCTGTTTGGATTTTTGCTACCTTTTCTTTCCCTTGCATGTTACCATCAGTCCTGAATTAATGGGAGACATTGTAGGCAACAATGCTTTTAGGGGTCATTAAGTTGGATAACAAAGCTTTTCCTTATTAATAATGAGGAACTGTACACCAACTATATCTAAAATAGTAAAACTATACTAGTAATTCGAATTTATTGGCGTGAAATAGGATTCAAAGTTTCCAAGCTTCCGCATATCAACCAGGTGGCTTTTCAAGGGAGGTAGACAGAAAACCGTCTGCCTTCTTTGAAAAAGCCATCTGGTTGATGTGCTTTGGTAAGTAGACAGCAAACTATCTACCTTTCTTGAAAAAGCCACTAGGTTGACTCGCGATAGCTTGGAAACTTTGAATTCTATTTTACGCTAATAAATTAGGACTACTACTGTAGTTTTACTATTTTAAAGCTTTTCTTTTCATCATTGATAACATTCCTGATACACAGCATTACCTATTATACTGTGAAAATTCCAGTTTACTTTCGTTTTCTCCAATAGCACTTTTGTTTTCCAGTCTATAGCCACTTTCGAAGTTAGAAGTTTCTGATAATTTGAAAGTATTTTTCGAGTGTGAGTATTTTGCAGTTTTGTTGCTTTATTTATCCTGAAAGTAAGTATCATATAAAACATTGACAAAATATAGATACCAAAGTGTTCACAATCGTTAACCGCCCGTTTTAACAGTCAGAAGGCAAAATTCTAGGGACTTTAGTGTTTTAAATGTTGATTACGTTTAGAAGCCAGTAGCTGAGTGGCAGAACGTACCTACACTATTCGTATTCGAAATCTTGTCGTCGCTTAAGTGTTCCCTCACAATGTGGTAATTTACCCACGTAAGTACGTGAATATATTTCCTTGAATGGGATACACATTTCGTCATATTAAATATCATGCACTATAAATTCCTGCTGCAAATAGAGTACTAGAGTTGAACTAGTACATGGCATTAATCCAACACAGTAGAAAACAGTACAAATACATAGCGCTGAAAACGGAACCGATAGTTGGCGTTTATTGATTTGATAGACTTTTATTAGAAACCCTCTATACAAGATAAAATTCTTTATTGGCTAATGGATTTCTATTTACCTTTCGTCTCTAATCCTAAAACCCTATCGGGCTTATTGTTTTTATAGATTCTTCTCCCTTCAGCAACCAAAGTTCCGTGAAATAGTTCTAGAGATGGCTTTTTTTTCCATACATTTTCTCTTTTAAACATTTTAAAATCTGAAAAAGTTATTTTAAAATAATGCAAAACAGCATATGTGACTGCACTCGAAATGGACTTTTAATATTTTTTATGACCCAGTTGTTTATTTGGATGATAAGTTATAGTAGGCGATTGGAATGTGCGAAACATCCAGTTTTTGAACAATCCGGTAATCAAATAACTGGTGTTAAACGGTTATTGTTGAATGAAAAATGTATTTGGCTCTGGAAATTAATAGCTAATTTTTATTTTCAGAATGGGAGAAAAATGCATGTTGGAAAAATTTCTATTCCGGGAATTGTGGATAAGTAAGTACTCTGTGCGAAAGTAATTTCAGTGACACATTTCACGTGTGTTTCTTAAAAATAATTTTCTGTGCACCACAAAAAAAAAACGAATTTCAAATAAACTGTGCGTGAAATTATGCAACTATTGTAATATTTGCGTATGTGCACATAATATCGCTAGCTTTGAGTTTGCCTAAAGTTTCTTGCAATGTCAAAGACGCTCACTAGTATTTAGTTGAAGTTTTGTTGGCAATTTTACAGATCTATGGAAAAGTGACATAATCAACACTAAAGTATCATGAGAAAAAGTAAAAGCAATGTGCATTACTACTAACGATGTCTGAGGAAGTTGAGCAACGCATTTGCGTCAAATGCTGTCAGAAACTTGGGGAGTATTGCAAATAAACTTATGACAAGTTACTGAGAGTGTACGCTGAGGACTGCATGAGTCATCCACGAGTGTACGACTGGTACAAACGTTTCAAAAATGGCTGTGAAAGCGTCCAAAGTGACGACCGTTGTGGAAGGCCCTGAGTACGCAGGAATGCAAGGTCTAAGGAGTTCGATCAGCTGTGAGAGAAAATCACAGATAACTTAGTTTTGTATCAGTACAGTCAATGTTCACAGAAGATTTGGGACGTAGCTGAACGAACTTCGTAGACTTTTCTGTCATTCCTGCTTATTGAGGGTCTTTCACTACGATCGTCACTTTGGACCCATTCACGGCCATTTTCGAAACGTCTGTACACTCATTTCGTCTTCACCATACACTCTCAGTAATTTTTCACAAGTTTCTCTGCAGGAATCCCCAAGTTTCTCGCAGACATCGTTGATGCTCCACGGCGATCAGACTAGGCGCTGACAGCGGTCTCTCCACAGACGCATGTGCAGTAGGTTCCAAGGTCACAGCCTGCTTAACGGCATTCTGCTCCGCCGCTCCTTTAACAGTTATGCACACAATTTCGATAGTTTTTGATCACCTCTCGTAATATTGGTAAAAAAGGGCACAGCCAGAATTGAAAGAAATGCCTAGATACACTACGAAATCCTTAGAACTTTTTAGCAAGTGCGAAATATAGCGATCTGTATTTTCATATAACGCCCAGCATATTTATACAAACCTAGGGCTTCTGTAAAATGACGAAACACATTTTGACAAAGCATAAGTAAGAGACAAATGTTCATATAAATGCTTTTCACGGATCAGTCAGATCAACTTGACATTGAGAATTAATTTCACAACAAACTGAGGACTAGCTTGGCAGTGGTATCTTTTTTGTTGCTGTCTTCCGGCTTCTTCTGACGAAATTTGTAAATTTAATTAAACAGCTGAATATTTCAAACAGTAATATTCCTATATCTGGTTATTAGCTCCTAATTCATCATGTGATTACTTCCTCCTTCTTAGATGTCTCGTGAAGTACATAAAAAAACATCTCTCTTTCAGACACATGAAGCTGAACAATGATGCTTTTGTATTTATTGGGTTGATGAGTTTGATTTAATATTCCGCATCCACATTACATCGTACGTTTTGAGAACTCAATACTGATGAGGTGTTTTTCTTAACTGCACATTTAGTATGGATAGACTAAACGAAATTTTAGACTGATGAATGTTATATGCACTTCATTCGAGAACTGATCATAACGTTCATCAGTCAGAAAACCTGCGTTCTTCGCACACATCGATGAGCCATTACCTTATGACTACCCCAAGCATAGAGAAGTGAATGCGTCTGGAGGCCGAACGGTGGCGCAGGTGAAGTTCATAGAGCAGTATATATACAACCCGAGGACCGGCTTTCGATTAGTGGATTGTTCGGAGTCAGAATGAGAAAAGCTGCCGATTTATCGAAGTTTGAGAAAGGACAAATTGTGATGGCACGACGCCTCGGAACTACGATCTCGGAAACTGTCGGTGGTGCATAGATGGCCGAACGACGAACCATCGTTCAGCCATGTGTTGTCGACAGCTCATTGATGCCAGAGGGGAGCGGAGACTGTCGCGCATTGTTCACAGAGACCGAAGAGACAAAGTGCGACAAATCACCCGCAGCTACAACAGTGATTGGTTATCAGAGCAATGTGTCACAGTACACAATTCATCGCAGCCTTCTGCCCATGGGCCTGCGTAGCCGAAGACCCAGCCGGGTCCCCACGCTCATTGCGCGTCATCGCCAAGAACGCATGAAATGGGCACAAGATCAAGGAGATTGGACCGTGGATGATTGGAAGAAAGTGGCCTGGTCTGATGAATCAGGAATCCTAGTGCATCACGTATAGGTGGCCGTACTTGGATACGCCGATTAGCAACGGAGGCTGTGACACCTTGATGTACTGTTGGGCGGAAACAGGACGGCGGCGGCGGCGGTGTTATGCTGTGGGCGATGTTTTCTTGGGACACTTTAGGCTCCATTATCCCAATGACACAATCCTTGACAGCTGTCAGGAATCTGAAAATCGTTGCGGACCAAGTTCACCCATTCATGGGTACTGTATTCCCTGCTGGTGATGGCCATTTTCAACAGGATAATGCGCCATGCCACACTGCCAGAATCGTCAAGGTGTGGTTCTAGAAACATCCTGGTGACTTTCTGTTAATGCTCTGGCCTCCAAATTCACCTGACATGAACCCAATCGAACATTTGTCATTCGACTTGGACAAGCGGATTTGCGCTAAATCACCACCACCCCGAAATGTACGGAAGGACCTGCTGTTGACATTATGGTACCAGATACCCTAGGATAGCTATCTCTACCTCATGGAATCGATGCCTTGCCGAGTGGCCGCTGTTTTGCGGGCTAAAGGGGGTCCTACAGCTTATTAGGTAGGTGCGGTCATAATGTAATGGCTCAGCGGTGTATGTATTCTCATGTTGTGCTAATTCGGTATATAAGTACTGTATTGTTTCATGCGCACTAGATTTGTGGCTTCTCGAATGATATTGTAGTATGCCACGGCTATAGTTCAATGCCCCTCTGTCTCCTCTAGGATGGATAGGAACGAACAACTGCTTAGAGGCAGCAGAAGTCTCGTTAAAAATAAACAGTGATATTGGTTATGTGTCCACAGATCCGTAAGTAGCTTTAAGCAATTTAAGAACGGAGAGGGGGGAAGGGTCTGGTATTTGATGGGGTGGGACTGATTTAATTTAGGCAGATCTGAAATGGTTTCCACTTTCATGCTGCAGAGGTCAGATACCGAAGGAAGAACAAACTTGCGTATTAGTGGAAGGGGCAGGGAACATTTTGACCTACAAAAACTTAAAAAAAAATCAATAAAAAAATAAACCCACCGTTAAACAGCTACAAAAAACAGCAAAAAACTTTACAGGTGATTTTAAATATTTATATTATTGAAAAGTTAACTGATATTTCGAAGCACTTTACTACAAAAATTTTGTTCTCCAAATAAATCGAGATATAATTTGAATTATTAATTAATTATTTATTTAAAATTTCTTTAATTAGCAAAAATAATCAATACAACACGCAGAAAGGAAAATAAAAGCGAATGCATAGGAAAATAAGAAGTATTAATATGAAAAGGAAAAATGATTGCAACAGGAAGGTAAAAAATAATTGCCGCAACGCAGAAAAGAAAGGTAATAACTTTTACAAAGCACGTAGAAGAAATAAGTGGTTTCCTTGTGATTAACGAACTACCCTAAGTTTTGTTACTACTCTCTGATTGGAGATTAATAAAATAAGGAAGCTGTGTAGAAACGCTGCTATGCATATATGTTTTTTCTAACCAATTCATAATCAAACTTCCACTTGGGCTGTGAGTGCAATGTAAAATTGGGCCGTGCTGTCCTGATTCTTAGGTATCTGAATTACCTGTTAAACTGCAAAATTAGTAAATAAACAAAGAACAATAAATTTTAAGGCTTTGATCTAAACCAAACTTCAGTTATTTAGATTCTGCTTTTCAAATTAAAAAAAAATATAAATGTTTCAAATGAAACTTTTTGTAATGCCTTAAAATAACGAATGTTCACCAAGCTGCGCATGCGTAAAAAAATGTCGCGAGTAAAATAGAAGAAAGCGTATGTACCTGAATTTTTGATTATTTGCGTGATAGTGATTTAGTTGCAACATATTAAATTATCACATTTGCACTCCGTGGCGCACCAGAGAAACGGAAAAACGCCCCCCCCAGATCGAGGGCCTTTGCGAAAATCTACTATCTTTTAATTACTTAAATTTTTAAATTCCATAATATTAACAAGGTTTTATGTGCGTTTGAATAACTTAAACTCTTTGTAACATATGGATACTTTTCGTAAAACTAAAGTTATTGCATTTTATTGCATGTAACACAAATGTGAACTTGTAATTAAACTGCCGTAGTTTTATACTAAGAAAAAGCACTACAAAACAGTTACGCCAAAGTTAATCATATGCAAATTTTATTCTTTTGGAGAACTAAGTCACACAAACACACACACAGCCTCTTTGAAATGCGTGACACACGCAACACACCTAACTGCCGTGTGATATTGTCTAATAGCTTTTATTTATTTATAGGAAAATACAGAACACCAGTAAGCAAATAAATAAGTAACAATTGAAAATTGTGGCACAAAAAAAGTAAAATTACTTAAATGACTTAATCTTGAATATAAAAAAAAAACACATATGCCACAATTCTTTGCACATAGTAAAAAAATCGTCTCTTCCCGTGAAAGAAAACAACCAAAAATTACTTTTCTTTTTAATATTTCTTTCAAAGCTGCCATAAAAAATTCGTGGCTATTTCTTTAACTAGTTTCATATAAAAGTTTCCACAAAAGATTATTTTGCGGAAACTTCATTTTGAAAGATATTTTGAGCTTAAAGGCCTTCTTAGCCGTGAGCCCCCCTCCCCCTACAATCAGTACTCTCATGTTGACACTGAAGACCGTTACTTCTAAGTAAACACAGAAATAGCAATTTCTTCTCCATTTTCGTCTGAAGACGCTTTCAAGAGTAATTTACGTTATCGAGTTTCAGTTGTTTATGCGAAAGTTCTCTACCGTGTCCGCTGCTATCTCTTGACCTTCCAGGCTCAAATAGTCGTAGCGAAACTCCAAGTCAATTTAGAATGCCTATCCCACAGCCTGTCTCGCCAGCGTGTTTCAACTTTATCACTCTCCCATTCGACGAATTTCATCTGCATTAAAAAAGACACTGGATTTTCGTTAGTCTTTTAAACAACTTTTTTTTTTTGACAAGGCTGTGTCAATCATACATACAGCTAATATTGTAATATTCCAAATGAATAAAGATGCAATTCAAGTTCCTAATAAAATAGTACGTAACGTTGATGCGCTTTGTACGCACATTTGCCTACAAAGCGTCACCAAGCCATTCATTTGGTACTGCAAGTGGTGTAACTACCATCCCCGCAGCTGCGGGCGGAGGGATACAGTTAACCAAGGGGCGTACTGTAGCTTCCAGTTATAGTTTTTGAAAAAACTTCGAACACGCACAAAGACAAACAAACAAATAATTAACCCAAATGTTCATATTTTCTTTGGTATCGGGCGCAAGGCCACCCTGTTATAATTTGTCGTGGACAAAGCGGCCCTGCTAATCGAATCATTTTACTTATACACTGAAGAGCAACTGAATTAGAGACAGCTGGCGTTATGCAAATGTGGCGCTGTGGGCGGCCCTGTAAGCGGAAACGACATGACGTTTGCAGCGATCCGACAATATAAGGAGTGATGCGACGGGAATCAGTAAGAGTCTGGCGCAGTATGGGTAAGACGAAGGATCTCAGCGCATTTGATCGTGGGCAAATTGTCGGGGCCTGACGAATGGGTCACTCCATCTCGGAAGTCGTGCAGGCACTGGTATTTTCACGAGCCACAGTGTCATGGGTGCACCGTGAGTACATAGAATCCGGTAAAACCATCCCTGCAAGGGCCAACTGCCGTGGACAACAGCGTGTGGATGAGCGGGGTTATCGTCGGCTAGGTCGCATGTAACAGCGAATAGACGGGCCACAGTGCAAGAAATCACTCGGCAATTTAACGCTGGTGCACAAAAACGTGTCAGCAGCCACACCATCCGAGAACCATCTCCTCGCTATGGAGTACAGAAGCCATCGTCCCACGAGGGTACCGCTGCTGAGCGAACATCACAGGGTGCAAAGATTAGCATGGGCGCAAGAACATCGCCACTGGACCCTAGACAGGTGGGAAACTGTTGCCTGGACTGATGAGTCGAGATTCACGTTGGTACATGCGGATGGCAGGATACGAGTACGGCGCAAACCACATGAAGCGATGGATCTTTCTTGCCAGCAGGATACTCTTCAAGCTGGTGGGGGTAGTATTCTCGTCTGGGGACTGTTTACGTGGAATGAAATGGGACCCCTGGTATGTGTGACATCGTCCCTCACAGGTCAACGTTACCGGGATATCCTGGACGACCATTTGCTCCCGTTTGTGCGTCTTCAACATCATACTGGGGACCTCATCCTGCAACAAGACAATGGACCGTGCCATCGCTCCCGAATTGTATCTGAATGGTTGGATGAACACTCCACCGACGTGACCTCGCTTCCATGGCTGGCTAGGTCACCTGACCTCAATCCCATCGAACACATCTGGGATGCCATCGAGAGAGATGTTCGAGGCTCTGACCCCCCCCCCTCCATCAAATCTTCGTGAACTGTGAGAGCTTGTTCAGGGGTCGTGGATCCGTGCACTGTCAAATTGCGGTAGTCCCATGTGAACTGCAGGCGTCATTGCCGATGGACCTTGGTTAACATGGGTGCCTTGAAGCAGCGTCGACGCCAGAGACCCATGCGTAAATTTTGAGTTCGTTCTCTTTAAGAGTGTCAACTTTAACGTCATATTTTCTCACTTATAGAATGTTATTTGACCACAATCTTGAGGTCAGGTTTAAATGACAGTGTATATTTTGATAAGATTTTGAACGATGTACACTGAAGAGCAATTGAATTACAGATACTTGTCTAGTAACGTGTGGCTTCACCTTTCGCCCTGATGACGGCGACGATTCGTCTCGGCATGGACTCGACGAGACACCGGAAGCGTTGGGAAGCCATACGGATCCACGACCCCTGAACAAGCTCTCACAGTTTACGAAGATTTGATGGAGGGGAATCAGAGCCTCGAACATCTCTCTCGATGGCATCCCAGATGTGCTCGATGGGATTGAGGTTAGGTGACCTAGCTGGCCAAGGAAGCGCGGTCACGTCGGTGGAGTGTTCATTCAACCATTCAGATACAATTCGGGAGCGATGGCACGGTCCATTGTCTTGTTGCAGGATGAGGTCCCCAGTGGGATGTTGAAGACGCACAAACGGGAGCAAATGGTCGTCCAGGATATCCCGGTAATGTTGACTTGTGAGGGACGATGTCACACGTACCAGGGGTCCCATTTCTGTCCACGTAAGCAGTCCCGAGATGAGAATGCCGCTCCCACCAGCTTGAAGAGTACCCTGCTGGCAAGAAGGATTCATCGCTTCATGTGGTTTGCGCCGTACTCGTGTCCTACCATCTGCATGTACCAACGTGAATCTCGACTCATCAGTCCAGACAACATTTTTCCCATATGTCTAGGGTCCAGTGGCGATGTTCCTGCGCCCATGCTAATCTTTGCACCCTGTGTTGTGCGGTCAGCAGCGGTACCCTCGTGGGACGATGGCTTCTGTATTCCATAGCGAGAAGGTGGTTCTGGATGGTGTGGCTGCTTACACGTTTTTGTGCACCAGCGTTAAATTGCCGAGTGATTTCTTGCACTGTGGCCCGTCTATCCACTGTTACAATGCGACCTAGCCGACGATAACCCCGCTCATCCATACGCTGTTGTTCACGGCAGTTGGCCCTTGCAGGGATGGTTTTACCGGATTCGATGTACTCACGGTACACCCGTGACACAGTGGCTCTTGAAAATACCAGTGCCTGCACGACTTCCGAGATGGAGTGACCCATTCGTCGGGCCCCGACAATTTGCCCACGATCAAATGCACTTAGATCCTTCGTCTTACCCATACTGCGTCCGACTCTTACTGATTCCCGTCGCATCACTCCTTATATTGTCGTATCGCTGCAAACGTCATGTCGATTCCGTTTACAGGGCCGCCCACAGTGCCACATTTGCATAACGCTAGCTGTCTCTAATTCAATTGCTCTTCAGTGTATATACAGGGCGCATAGGTAAGTCCCTTTAGCCTGGAATAACTTGCGAACGGAGAGAGGTACAGTTATGCAAGTGAGATAACGGTATAGTAAAGCGATTACGCCTGATCGAATTCAACCAGTAGAAGTGCCCCTGGTGGCGAAATGCGGAAGTTAGCCATTGCAAATCTAAAACGAAAAGAGATAGAGCAAAATGTTCAAATACAAAGTTGTAGAGCATCAATTAATTAGTACAAAACGACATTTGTTTTACACAGAGAAGACAAATTGTCGCCTGACTGACTGGGAAAACAAAATGATAAAGATTAATGGAGATTATCTAACTCACCTTCGTTTTGCTGTTGACGTAGTCATTTTTGCAACTACCCCATCAGAGCTGCAGAGTATGACTCAGGAACGTGCTGACAAGAGTAAAGAAGTGGGATTAAAAATGAACTTTCGGAAGACAAAAGAGATGTACAATGCTTTTACAAAAAATGAAGATTTATCAATTGATGGGGAAAAGCTGGAGATAACCATTACCTACATTTATCTTGGACAGTAGATATCAAGTGAGAGTCACATTGATGAAGAAATGCACCGGCTTATAAAACTTTCCTGGAGAGCTTTTGGAAGAAACAGTATAATTTTCAAGAGCAATATGCCATTATGTCTTAAAATAAAAGTGTTTGATCAATGTATCCTTCCAGTGCTTACGTATGGTGCAGAGACGTGGACCTTAACTAAAAGAGACATACAAAGACTACAGATAATTCAAAGAAGCATGGAGAGGTGCATGCTTGGTGTAACCAGGAAAGATAAGAAGAGGAACTCGTGGATCCGAAAAATGACAAGAGTGGAAGACATCATGATCAGAGTAAAATCCCTGAAATGGCAATGGGCTGGACATATTGGCAGAAGGACAGACCATCGATGAACAGCCGAAATTTTGGACTGGACTCCAAGGGACAGGAAAAGACCCAGAAGAAGACCACATGTGAGATGGGTGGGTGAAATTCGAAAGTATGCGGGAGTAACATGGAGGAGACTGGCACAAGACAGACCGTTGTGGTAGAAACTTGAAGAGACCTTCGTCCAGCAGTGGATTGATAATGGTTGACAATGATGATAATTAAAAACTTGCATTTAGTATAAAAAACTTGATGTAAGTAATTTGTTAATTAGGTGTAAATAATTTGACTACGATTTGTGTATATATATATATATATAACTAAAATGATTCGATTAGTACGGTCGCTTCGTCCACGACGGAATATAACAGGTTCGCTTGGCGCACTATTTTCACAGGGTCGCTTGGCGAACGGTTTTCGCAGGGTCGCTTGGCGAACGGGTTTCGCAGGGTCGCTTGGCGCACCGTTGCTTCCCGCACGTAATCTTTTCTTTTAAGGTACATTTAGCTTTGCTTAAATAAATGTCAAGTTTCACTTTTAAAGCACTGAATATTCTACAGACTGAAACTATTCGGCCCTTAGGCTCCGGGTTGTCATACGATCGTTCTCCAATCGCCCTCTCTCTGCGTTGCTGAGGAAAAGCTCGAGGCCACATGGGGATTCCCCATGGAGTATATGAGGAAACAGTCAGTCAGACATCTAGGATTACGTACACGACAGGTGCCAACGTATATTCACAGCAGCCGCGGATCTGCCAGGAGGGTGATTTTTCCAAGACATTTATTTTAGTTTTGTACAAAACAATTACATGTATTGTTAAATCTATTACTTAAAAGGCTAAAACTGCAGAGCTCTAGGTACCAGCATTACTTTTCCAGACACTCTTCCTGACTTACTTTTCCAGACACCCCCCTCCTGTCCACAACACCCCTCCCCCTCCCCCGCGAAAAACGCATCCTCCCTCGTGCTTGAAATCCTGGTCCCGGGAAAACTACTGCGCTTAGGGGCGCTGAAGTAAATCATCTTGCGGGGGGGGGGGGGCACGTACGTTGTGCTAGTTACGCCACTGGGTACTGGTATCACTCATACTGTATATTCACTTCAGACATCCTTTTTGTGAGTTTGCACGCAAGAAACCACGCTATTGTCAACAGTTATGTCTATCGTGATTTTATTAATGCTAAGTCAACTCTCTCACATTAAATGAACAAGGACATTTTTCGGATCGGGAACGATTCGTAGAGAATACGCCAGAAAACTAATGGACTGCTTTACTTGTGAAGTCCTAAGCACATACTAAAATGCTTCGTAACATGACTTTTCATCAACTTTATACGTACTTTGGGAAGAAGTATCTGCGTCATTCTTACCATGAAATATGCTATGAAATGGAGAGGCTTGTGAAAATTCCATGTTAAACCTTTTAAACCATAAAGTACTTTGCTATTTATGCAGAGCTATAAAACTGTACTTTAACACTTTTAATTTTTGCCTGATGTGCAAACATTGGTATTAATGGGCGAAATTTCAGAAGATACGGGAAAAGTTGTTTGTTGGTATCTCGTTTTAAGGAATAATTTCCTAAAGAATACATTTAATGGCTTTGAGAATTTCTTTTTTTATTTTCCCACAAATTCGTCTTAAAATGTTCCTTTTATTTCTTTGCTTAAATTTTAAAATACAGCATTTTGCTTAAATTTTGGAATGTAATTTAAAATACACTACTGTTTGTGAAAATTGCAACATCAGGAAGGAACCATGCGATTCGAATGAAATTTTTACCACATATTACTGATATGACTGTTTATAAGTGACTTAATTTTCAAAACAATATAACAATTTTTACCTGCAAAAATCAATATCTTGTGAAGCCTCCGCAAGCTGCATTAAGATCTTCTAGATGCATGGCATTGAATCGAAAAGGTGTTGTGTGGTGCCCTGTGGGTAATTGCTTGCCAGGCGGCATGTATTCAAGTCCACAGATCAGTGGTACTGATCGCTAGAGGACTTTGATAGGCCAGTTGCCAAGTGACCATATCCCAGACATATTCAATAGGCAACATGTGTAGCGAACGTGAAGGCCAGGGAAGAAACGGTATCTACTGTGCTACGAAGAGGGCTTGAACATTCCTGAAAACATGTGGTTGGATATTTTCTTGCTAAAATATAGGGCAAGGAGTGCTCTGAAGGAAGAGTGTGGCTTCTGCCTGTACAACTTTCCTGATGTAGTGGTCGCTGTTGAGATTGCCCTCAAGTCGTAGCAGCCGAGATCGTGAGTGGCACCCAATGGCACCCCACACCATGCACCACACTTGGCGTTCGGCCGGTATGACGCCCGACAATGCGTGCTGCAAGAAGGCGCTCACCACAATACCGTCTAATGCGTATGCGGCCATCATGGTAGTCCAAGTTGAATCGGGACTCGTCCGAAAACACGACATGTTACTAGTCAGCACGCCATTGTCTGTATTGAAAACCCTATTCCAGCCAAAGGCGTTCATGGTTCAAGGCCAAAGGAATTCCCCGCAAAGGGATGAGTGCAACCAATCCTCTGTGCAGCAGACGACGTCGAACTGTGGAGGCAGACAATGCCACACCTGTTGCAGTGTTCCACTGCTGTGCTAACACTTGCGTAGATGCGGAACGGTTCGTCACTTTCATGCAGACGAGATGTCGGTCATCCCTCGGTGTCGTCACATTTCTCGGTCCACTGTTGGATTGTCGATGCACCTGGTTCTTCTCGGTCTACTGCCGCCAACGTGCATCACTGTCGTAGCGTTATGTTCCGTCCGAGCCGCAATGTTGTGGTACGAAAATTCACCTTCACGTAGACCAATCATTCATCCCCGTTCAAACTCTGTCGCATGGGGATATTGTGTCCTCCGTTGTCACTGAAGCATTATTGAATCATGGAGGCACTTTTACAACTCGCTGTCCGCGATGCACTAATGGTGTGTATCCTAAACAGCGCTCTCTTTATACTCCTCACTAGACTGTTTAGAAGGCCCTGCCGGGCCCAGATATGCGTAACGATTCTGCGTTTCTAATCATTTGCATGTCCACACTGCTCTGCAGTTCCTGTAAGTTTCACGTGATTAGCGTCATTCCTTCATGGTGTTGCAATTTTCACAAACAGTAGTTTAGTATGCATGAATAATGTTGTTCCATTACATGATATTTCATAGATAAAAAATCAGGTAACTTCTTCATTCAATTTTGAGAAAGCAACAGTTTTTATTTTAAACAAATGCAAAAAAAAAAAAAAAAAAAAAACCAGACGACTTTTCAGATGTTTTTCGCATTCACTTCCAAAAATTAGAACGCTTTATAATTTAATTTATTATGAGATTCTTTATACCCGATAAAAGTTTAAAAATAACTATTCAATCATCACTTATCAGGCTTCCAAGAAGACTGTGTAATATTTCTTTACTCATGTTTTGCGCAATCACAACAGGACCTTCAAAAGGTTCATGCTGAACACCAGAGCGTACGTTTTGTACAGTAATTTGCAAAATCCTCGTGTTTCATAAATTTTAGTGTAACCTAACTGTTTTTTCTTTGTTAGTCTCCATTTTGGGTTTTTTGTGAGCTACACCAGCATATTCTGCACTGTTGAGAAAGCTGAAATACGACCAATAAAGAATGTTGAACGTGGAGGAAAAGAGGATCGTAACTTGCAAATCATGTTCACTGCAGGTAATGCATTTCGTTATATTTCTTTTAAAACGCTCTGAGAAACACTTTCCAAAAAATGTTTATAAAAGCATTTTTATATGAATTAAAATTCATTTTCAATTGCTCTGAGTAATTAAAAAGTGCATCTATTTTCAGTAATGCCTAAATTATTTCAACCAAAATTTCAATTAAAGCCAAAACAACCCAAAGGATTATTAGAAATTTATATCACTTGCTGAATGAAGAAAGGGGTTCAAATGCAGAAACAGTTTTGTCATGTTTCTCGTACAGTTTGTAAATGAATCCAATGTTGAAGTTAGAGTTTGTAAATGAATCCAATTTTGAAGTTAGAGTTTGAAATGAATTACTTAGTTTACAAATTAGTTTCATGAATGATACTTTGGCATTTTCATATAAGGCAGAAAACTTTTAGAAGAGGACATCTGAGACTTCATGTTTGCTGATATGTATCATGTGATCTTGTGCTTGCCAGAAAAACTTCTTTTATCGTATTTTTACTTGAAAATATCAATGCTTGAGACATATGCTGGCATTTTCTCGAGCTACAACTGCCAACTATTTATGATATTCCACGAGATCTTTCGTTATCAGTCTAAATTATTGACATTCTAAATTACTTCTTCACTATGGAGAGATTGTGGTCACTTCATCTAAAAATATGGGCCATTTTGTAAGAAATCGGTACACTGAAATATTAATTAACTAGCTTGCATCCCATCCTAGAACGGCTGCTTTTAAGTTTTAAATAAATATTCGTATATAGGGGATGTTGCCCGACCTAGGACGGGGTGAAATTTTTATTTGAAGCAGATTGAAAACATATCAAAGAGACACCGGATTTCTGTAAGAAAATATAATAAAAACTCGTTCATGTAGGAGCTGAAAATGTTTTTAGATGCGATTATTCTCACTTTGACATCTCAAAATTTCAATTTTATTGTAGGTTAGAGCGTTTCAAATAGATCTGGGTATTTATATTTATAATAACACTGATTCCTTTTAATGAAATTACTCTGTAATTTTATTCCTTTTTAGGAAATTACTCTGCAATTTTATTCCTTCTTATGAAATTACTCTGCAATGCGAAGAAAATTAAATAAAACACGACATAACACCTACGTAACAGAACAAACGTCACAGACAGTTGTTCGAGCACGTGCGTGTTGCCACCGATGAAGTCGTTTGTCTTATTAGGTTTATTTTATTTTCCTGTATTTCTCCTTGACTTTACGTACCGTGCGATAGTGGTGAGCTTACTTCCGATATCGGCCACCGGATAAAAGCAGATGGCGCTGCAAGTACTGATTGACGTCAGAACGTTAGGAAAAGACGTAGCCTATTATATAGGTTTTATTAGGAGCACTCAATAGCAATCAGACAAGTGTCGTCCTCTTTTGCGTACGCAGCTGCGACGAGGTGATTGTTTTAAAAATAGCTCATTGCAAAGGTTGCAGACGTGTATGAAGCGTAGGTAGCTGCAACATAGGAAAGACTCTCTTGATTTAAGCGGCTTTGAAAGAGGCATGATTGTAGGCGCTGGAAGGGTAGGTCTGAGAAACAGCAAATCATCTTGGCTATGCAAGAACAACTGTATGCATGCTGTGCAATGGGTGGTGCACAAACAGCAAAACAAGCAGTCAGCGGTCTTTCTAAAAGCAGAAACGACTGGTACATGTTCAAGGGCAACGACAGCTGGAAAAAATTGTATGAGATAACAGACGAGCTGCATTGCATCAAGAAACTGTGCAGTTCAAGAGCAGTATCGGGAGGAGAATTTCAGCGTACACAGTCTGCCACATATGGACACAAATGAACTATAACAGCAGACTTCCCATTTGTGGACCACTTGTCTCTGCTAAACCAGACAAATTCGTGTGCATGGGCACGGGAGCACCAAAACTGGAACCTTGAGGACTGTAAAAACGTCGCCTGATCCGACGAATCACGTTTTTAGTTAATTCACTCCGATGGACTGACCAGAATATGGCGTCCACAACATGAATCGGCGGATTTCATTAACTGTGCAAGCTGGTTGAGACGGTGTGCTAGTCTGAGGTCTGTTTGCATGATGAGAATTGAATACCTTTTCAACAGCATTTGATGCCATGTGCTATCTTAACATCATTGCCGATCAGGACTACTCACGCATGAGCATGGTGTTCTTAATGCAGAGGATTACTTCCAGGAAGAATAACGCACAATGCCACAAGCTTCGAATCGTCATATAGTGGGTCAAGAGTCCCCAGATATCAACCCAACTGAATACCTGTGGGACGAGATTGAGGGAGCCATTTGCAACAGAGATCTTCATCCTCCTGCGAGCATTCAGCAGTTGACGGATGTCATCAGATCCACTTGAATGAACATGCCTGTTGAACAATGTCAGCACCTCGTTGAATCAATGCCACACCGATTCAAGGCTGCTTTGAATGCAAAGAGAAACCCAACTTCTTATTATGTAGGTATCCCTAATAATTTTGTATTTCGTTGTGTGTTATGATTTTTTCTTCTAACAAATTGTTATGATCATAATGTAAGAATTTATTATGAGAAATTTCAAGGTACTGGGTTCTCTCAAGTGAAAGCTTGTTAGATTAAGAAGAAAGACCAAGTCTTGGAGTCCTGTTCACAAAATATCTGGTCATTATAATAGTAAAGTAAAATTTCGCACATTGTTGTTTGTACATCGATACCTGAACTGAACAAATATCCAACTGAAATTACGAAGGAAATTCAGCAAGTTCTAAACTGAATTTGACAAAACAATGCGTAAATATTACATCAAATGTTACTGAATTAAATGAAATGCGTAAATGTGTTCAGTGTGTGTGAGTATTACATTGTTGTTTGGTACTGTAAAAGCAACAAGCCAACCACTGAGAATTCAGTTGAAGAAACTCATCAATTAGATTTGTTACGTCAATCAGAAACGATAACGGAAATTGAAAATGTTAAGATCTGTCAGTGGCTGAATGATCAACAAAAGAAGAAAATAGCATATCACAGTTATTGAAAAAAGAAGAAAATAGCATATCACAGTTATTGAAAAAAGAAGAAAATAGCATATCACAGTTACTATTATGCTATTAGAAAATGCCTTCTATCATGCCCGATAAGTAGCTCTTATTTCTTGAGGTCTCGTTTTTGGTCAGCTTTCTCAATTTTGTATGAAATGTCAAAATAATAATTCATTCAATTAGATGTACAGTTTAATGGCGGCAACAGTGTTAAGGCTCTATTCATTCTCCAAGCTTACTTCTAAGTGAGAGAAGACTTTGTTTTTGTTTTTTCTTGTTTTCGTCTGTACAAAGTGTTTGTGAAGGGCAAAATAGGTTTCTACGTTCTAAGACACCTGAATTATCCAAGAAATTGGATCTCAAGTCGAATTAACTTCTGCAAATCTGTGACTCAGAAGCAGCTCCATGCATTTGTTTCTCGCCATCTAGGCACACACTGTGCATGTGTCGAACATGAGATTAATATGTAACGATTGGACAATTATGCTTTTAACTAGAAATCTCTTTCTCATGCAACCATATACTACCTGTTTGTTTCTCAGTGTAATCGCTGTGTAGAGATTTCCTGCTTCGTAAGAAGTAAACTTGCTCAATCTACTGTAAAACGGTGAAAGGAAACATATTTTCTCCTTTTGAAACTGTGTGACAAGCGTTAGCAGAATCATTTTGTATTCATTCTTATGCGCACCTTAAGGTATTTTGTTTTATTTTCTTGCTATTATTTACATGGAATAAATTAGAAGTACAGTCGACTTTCGATAACTCCAGTATCTATAAGACGAAATTCTTGATAACCAAAAAAGATCAAATTACTTGCACATATCCTACACGCATAGCATTTTCTCGATTACTAGAATTTTCGATATCTCTATTTTTTTCGCCCTTTCTTCTGATTCGATTTGGCGAGATCGACTATACTAATCAATCACATAAAGATGAAAGTATTCCAAATACGTGGCGACAGTTAATAAATAAATACATCGCTCTTTCCACGTTCCAGAAACACACAGTAACCGAAAAATTGTTTTTCAGCCGCCGCTGTGCAACAATTTTTCGGTTGCTGTGTGTTTCTGAACGTGGAAAGAGCGATGTATTTATTTATTAATCACATAAAGTTTTGACGCTGAAAAATTTTTCTGGAAACAACTTTTATTGAGTACAGTTATTTTTTATCCTTACCCGAGGACGGTATTCCGCTTTTCAGCCCTTTAAATAGGTTGACAATTTATTCACTAACAAACAATTTTTCTTTTGTGGAGGATTGTCGTAGTTAGATGTTACCTAAGTGTTTGTACTAAGACTAAGGAAAGTTGATTTTATCTTACAGGCCAACAATACAACATGGATATTACTATTCAGGATGCCGTGCCTTCTCTCCAAAACCATAACGGACGGTATAGCTCATTTGGTATCAATAACATTAGCATTGATTGTGGGACCCACGGTAAAGGCAATGGCTTTATCATTTCAGGGTAATATTCCTTTCTGCCTCCTTCTTTGTACAGTAACATAAATACTCTCGTTTACTCTTACTTTGTGTTTGCTTTTATTATTGTTTTTCACACTTCCAGCAGTTATTTCCGAGGTCATTTCAGGCCAAAAGTGTCCAACGAGCATGCAGAAATGACTGCCACAAAATTAAAATACACTGCTGCTAGTTGAAAATGCATCATAAGGAAAAACGTGTGATCGGACAGAAACTCGGAGGATATTTAGGTCGGGTGATGAGGTACATATGATTACAGCCGCAGCCTACATGCAAATAATTTATGCCAGCCACGCCCTTATAGCTATTCTGCAGGAGGTATAAGAGCAAGATGCGCAGGGCAAGTTGCCATAGTTGATTCACGGTAGTAACTGAGTATGCCCTGCAGCGACAGATGATACCCATACGCACAGCTGACTGACTCTGAGAGAATCCCATATACTCTGATGAACTATTACATTATGAGCACCCCCAGCCTGGAGAAATGAGCGCGCCTAGAGACCGAAGTTTAGGTGAAATATATATACAACACGAAGACCGGCTTTCGGTTAGTAGAGTGTTCGGAGTCAGAATGGGAAAAGCTGCAGATTTATCTGAGTTTGATGAAGGACAAATTGTGATGGCACGGTGCCTCGGAACTACGATCTCGGAAACGGCGCTGCTTGTGGGTTTTTCACGTGCAGCTGTAGTGAGTACGTATCAAAAGTGGTGCACGGATGGCCAAACGACGAACTATCGTCCATCGTGTGTCGTCTACACTTCAATGATGACAGAGGGGAGCAGATACTATCTCACATTGTTCACAGCGACCGCAGGGCCACAGTGCGGCAAATCACCCGCAGCTACTACAGAAGTTATCAGGGCAATGTGTCACAGCACACAGTTCATCCCAGCCTTTGGCGCATGGGTCTGCGTAGCCGAAGACCCATTCGGGTCCCCATGCTCACTGCATGTCATCGGCACCAACACATGAAGTGGGCACAAGATCATCGAGATTGGACCGTGGATGATTGTAAAAAAGTGGCCTGGTCTGACGAATCAAGATTCCCGGTGCATCACGTAGACAACCGAGAGCGGATACGCCGATCACCGGCGAAGGCAGCCTCTGGATGCACTGTTGCGCGGAAACAGGCCAGCGGCGGCGGTGTTATGCTGTGGGTGATATTTTCTTGGGATACTATAGACCCCATTATTCCAATAGCACAATCCCTGACAGCTGTCAGGTATCTGAACATCATTGCTGACCAAGTTCACTCATTCATGGCAACTTCGTTCCATGCTGGTGATGGTCATTACAAACAAGATAACGCGCCATGCCACACTGCCAGAATCGTCAAGGAGTGGTTCGAGGAACATGTTGGTGACTTTCTGTTAATGCCCTGGCCACTGAATTCACCTGGCATAAACCCAATCGAACATTTGTGGTTCGACTTGGGAAAGCGGGGGCGCGCTAAATCACCACCACCCCGAAATGTACAGGCAGGAACTGGAGGACCTGCTGTTGACATTATGCTACCAGATACCCCCGGATACCTATCGCCACCTCATCGAATCGATGCCTCGCCGAGTACCTGCTGTTTTGCAGGCTAAACGGATAGGGGTCCTATAGATCATTAGGTAGGTGGTCATAATGTAATGGCTCATAGGTGTATTATTATTATGCTCATAGGTTTATTATACTGCGGGAAGAAGGTGGATTTTCCTTCCGCGACATCTCCGATCATGTTGGACGAAACGCGAACACAGTGATGATGGTCGTATCCTTGTATGGTTACACCGTGGTGAACTGCTGCTGAAGGCATTCATTATGTAGTGTCATATGGGCCCAAATCCGGGCGTTTTGGTGTGGGGTGCTGTTGGGAACCATGGGACCATACCCAGTCAGCGATACATTGCGAAAGTTCTGAAGGTTGAAGTACTGCTATATCTGCACACGGTCCATTGTGCCACCTTTCAAAAACACAGTGTCCGACTATATGTGGCGTGGAATGTATAATAGCTCCTGGATGCTCGATATGTGCCACGTCTTCCTTGGCCAGCGCGTTCACCTAATTTGTCGCCTATTAAAAAAGTGTGGGACATGGTCGCACGACCACTGCTACCCAAGATGAACTTTGGGTACGAATCGAGACAGGATGGCATGATTTTTTGCAGTGCGATATCCAAAACCTGTTCAGGTAGATGTTACGCCGTGTACAAGCCGTTATCGTCGCTCGTGCTGGGTACACAATGTAGTAAATATTGTACGTTCCGTATCCTTTACAGTTCTGTACTTATGATCACTTAGGTCTTGCATCCTATAAATGTTACTTCAATATATCTGGTCTTGGTTTTTCAACAGACAGCAGTGCATTTTATGAAAAGAAAGAATGAAGTATCATGTGGTATACTATAAGTTTTAAACATTTTGGACTGTAACAGTACAGATTAGAACGTGTAAAACTTGTAATCAGTAATTACGTAAGTTGTATAAATCGCTTAGCAATACTTTTTATGAAAGAAGAAATAAATATAAGCAGTCCTTTTGCGTTGTGTGGTATCCATATTGATATAAAAACTACTGATGTTTGTTGTTTTTCCCCATGTAGAACTTTAAGGCAAAGTCTATAAAACTAATATCTTTTTCGAATATTTTGTATGTAAATAATGTTGTTCAAAATTACGTTACATAAATATGCGCGTTACTTCTGTTTTTTTTTATTTAAATATTTATCGCATTAAACCCGAAGCGAGAATTCATTGGAAAAAAAAACCATAACTAACTAGTGGAATTTAAGCTCTTCTTTCCCTCTAAAAGACCCGTTTCATACCGGCACGGCTTTTTTTCTGATTGAAGATTTAATGACCACTGTGAGCAACTCGATGGTCTATAAGCAGTCGCCCGTCCCTAATTTAGGGCCACTGGTTCAAGGACCAGTACTGTAAGACAAACAAAACATCCATGCTTCACCGGGATTGGAACTCGGACCCTTCTCGGACGAATGGTCAAAAGCCAGCGCTTAGACCAATGCGCCATCGGGAAGGCACCACTGAATGTAAAGGCCGATGTTATCCTAGAAGAACAGAATTCGACTGATGACTTATTCAAAACACAAAGAAAGCTGTATCTGTCTTTCTGTCTTTCTGTCTTTATTAAATTTCTCTTCTACGTGACACAAGTATAAAAATGTGTGTATTAGAGTTGAATTTGTGTTGAAATTTCTTGGAGGATTTGATGTGACATTTTCTTTGATGCTGTAGTAACACACGTAAACACACGAAAACATGTTGTTAGATGCTTTCTGACAATTGAATCGACATCGAGGATTGCCAGTTAATTGAGAATTTTTGGTGTATAGTCCATATCTGGCAAAAGTAGTAAGAATACCCACATCGAATAAACAAATGTGAGCTCAGCTCATGGGTACGCCATACCCCAAACAGATGGGAAAACCTACTGTCTGTACGCAATCCCATCCCAAAATTCTGAGTGAGCATTTCAAACTTTAACTTTCTCACTCATATTTTGCTTCTACCACATAATGACTCGGTGCTATTGACAATGCTATTCTGTGCGAATCCATATAAAACAATAATAATAACTTTAGAATAATAATATATTATGGACATCAGTGTAGGATATATAGAATTATGGAACATTTGTGAACAGGTGTCTCCACCTCTGTGGTGCTGTAGTCTAAAAGCTGGCTCCTGACTACTCGTCTTAGTGAGCCAGAGTTTGAGTCCCCGTATAAGGCATGGGTGGTGTGTTCATCTTCCTTCCCTGGAACCAGTGATACTCCTAAATTAAAGAGGGGCGACTGCTTTTAGCCCTCAGAATCGCTGATCGGTGTCTTTAAACCCCGAAAAATAAGGTGTGTCATATTAACACTTCTTTCCAGTCTGTATCCAAAAGTTATGTATCCGACTTTGATACAGAGTCGTACCAGGGCAGCTGAAGCCATTGCAAATAAGCATATAAAGCAAAGTAAATGCGCTTTACTAGAAGAAACTTCAGAATTTTGTGAGACAAGTAGAGGAAAGAGATTATCTCTAAACTTGAAATAAATCTAAAGCTATTCAACAAAGTTTTGTAAGCCGCCCCGGTGGCGCAGTGGTCTAAGCGATGGCTTCTGATCATTCGTCCGAACGGGGTCCGGGTTTGAATCCCGGTGAGGCATGGATGTTGTGTTTGTCTTACGGCACTGGCTCTCTCCCTTCCCTGGAACCAGTGACCCTAAATTAGGGACGGGCGACTGCTTATAGCCCATTGAGTTGCTCACGGTGGTCGTTAAACCTCCAATCAAAAAAAAAAAAGTTTTGTAAATTTAAGGTCAATGAGCAAACGCTGAATGGATGGACGAACTTTTTTTTCTTTAGAATCTGAAATTTATCAAACTGTGGTTTTTGAGATATTATTAAGATGAGAAAAGGGAAAAGCTGTTTTACAAAATCTAAAACCATTTTTATGGATTTTACTTAATTACGGAAAGACAGCTTAAGCTGGCATAGATGAACACAAGTCTGGCAATTTCTTCCTCGATGCTTTTGTAAGGTTGCTTGTTTCAAATTTCTTGAATTCAGAGAAAAAAGAGAACTGTGAAATTTATTTAGTAAATTTTTAGTTGCATCAATTATTTCATGGTTACAAGAAAACGTAGTCTCGATACACTCAAAGTGGTAACATACCGGGCTACCATAAAAGAATCAAAGAACCGTTTATTTCGAATGATCTGAAATTCAAAATTTGATGTACACTGCTGGCTACCCAAAATGCAACACCAAGAAGGACACGAGATACCAAAGCCAGATTTACTGGACACATAACAACAGATACAAAGATGAAATGATTGAGCTTACAGGCCCGTGCGACTTGCGGAACACGCAGACATAAATAGGTCGTGTGGCCCCTATGGCTGGCAATAACGGCCGCTACACGCCGCGGCATCGAACGAAAGAGGCTTTGGATGTGGGCTTGGGTTTATGTCAGTCCAGGCTGCTTCCAAACGTTGACACAGTTCATCAGACGTAGCCGCGGGTGGTGCTTGCCGGGCCACTCGGTTGCCGATCAACAACCAGACGTGTCCAATGGGCGAACAGGCGGGCCACGGCTCACGACTTGCAAGCGACATCGGGAGAACAGGCGGGCCACGGCAGTAGTGACACCTGGTGGGCCGTGAAGAATTGTTGCACGATACGTGCCACGTGCGGGCGCGCATTGTCCTATTGAAACGTGGCCGCTGGCAGATCCTGCAGGTAAGGCAGGACTACAGGCTCCAAAACGTCGGAGATGTAGCGGTGGCTGTTGAGTGTACCGGTGATGCATACCAGAGGGGTGCGGGTGTCATATCCAATTGCGCCCGAAACCATAACGCTAGACGACGGACCGGTATGGCGATTCATAATGCAGGTGGCACACAGTCTCTCGCCGCGGTGTCACCACACGCGGATCCGACCATCGTGATGTTGCAGGTAGAAACGGTATTCGTCGGAGAAGACAATGTCGTGCCATTCCGTAGTCCATGTGCGGCGTTCAACAGCCCACTGCCGTCGAACTCGCCGGTGGTGTAACGTCAATGGTAATCGGAGAAATGGGCGCCGTGAGACAAGTCCCCGCTCCTGCAGACGACATTGAACGGTACGTGCTGACACAGGCTGTTGACGACGTCGAACGGTACGTGCTGACACAGGCTGTTGACGACGTCGAACGATACATGCTGACACCCTAATTCCTGCACTAACATTCGTGATGTGGCGGTGCGAGCCGTCGATGCCCGCCGCACAACATGTTGGTCCTCTGATTCGGTGGTGTGCCGCGGCTGCGGCAATCGCTCACGTTGGTCCGTCCGTCCCTCCTGCACCCACTGAATCCATACTCACCGCACTGTGGCTGAATGTCGTCACACACGGGCGCTGATGTCTCCGTACGATAAATCGGTGTCGCGATAAGCCACTATTCATCCTCTGTCGAACTCCGAAACGTGCTGGAATGACTGCCGTATTCTGCGACGAGGCATCAGAAAGCTTCTCACACACAGGTTCAGCAGCACAACACACTTCCACTACTAACACCCCGCCTTCTGTGCACCCTTCTTATAGTGCTTCTCGGTGGGGTGCCAGGCGTACATAATTTGCATATTCCCTGCACTGCTAATCGTTTGCATGTCCTCTCGCGGGCGACGCATCTGCGAATTTCAGGTAAATCGGATGCTTCCTTCTTGGTGTTCCATTTTGAGTGGCCAGCAGTGTATAACAGCAAAAATCGTATAAATCAATTTCATATAACCGGACTGAAAAAGCGATAGGAACAACACTAAGATATAGGGACTAGCACAGAATTACGCATAAAAGTTGAAAAATGAATGATGTATAACCGAGGTTTCACTGTATGTTGAATTTTGCATTTTAGCGGGGCATTGGATTGTTGTTATTTCTTGAGAAGTTGACCACGTCTTTCGGTCACAAAGCTACGGGAATTTTTTTTTGTCTGTTGAACCAAGTTGATGTAGCCCTGTGTATCACCGTAAGCAAGTATGTATTTTGTATAATACGATAAGGGGGTCTTGTTTGATGGATGCGTAAACTCTGAGCGGAAGGTCGACCTAAACTATTGTTTAACTCGTGGATTTTTGAATTGTCCCCAATATGACCAGTGCATAGAAACAGAGTTTGATTTTGTCATTGATCATTGTGTGTAAAGGTTAAAGACACGAAATGCTAACTTAATTTTATTTGTAGATGTGTTATGCACATTTGTTTTTGTAATACAAGCTGAAAATAGGTATAAAATACACTGCTGGCCATTGAAAGTGCAACACCTGGAAGACCGCATCCCAGGGACTCGAAAGTTCGCAGAAGGGCAGAACATGGGAGCACATGTAAATGATTAACCGGGAAGCACATGTGGAAATCACGTGGAACAGTAATGCCTGATGGAAGTCGTATAAGAGAGGTGAACAAGGAGCCGGTGTTAAGCACTCGAAGTGTGTTTGCTCGCCGTTCCTGGTAACTGGCAGTTGCAGCATTCTCCATCGAAGACAACGGCAGACTTCGATCGCGGGAAAATTGTGGCATATCGGGATTGCGGATCATCACTCCGAGACATCAGTGCTCGTGTAGGACGGCATGCGGTCACAGTGGATAGAATATGATCTCAGTGGGTAGCAAAGGAACGAACACACCGACGTGCGGATTTCCAACGGCCCAGTCAGACCACTGAACGAGAGGACCGACATCTGGTGCGAATGGCTCTGACGGATCGCACGGCCACATGTACCACCGTAGCTCAACAGCTCGGGTGTGTGGGTGGCTCAACACCCAATCTCCGTACGGACGGTTAGACGTCGTCTGCTGCAGCGGGGAATTTTTGCACGACACCCATTACATCGGTTATCTTTGACAGTACAGCACCGCAGTCTGCAATGGTGCCAAGAACGTCGAGCATGGAAGAGCGAATGGCAAGGCATCGTGTTTTTCGACGAATCCCGCTTCAGGCAGTTTGTAGCACAATGATGGACGGACGAATCCGTGTCTAGCGGTAACTCGGCGACCAGCTGAGTGAGTCCCGCATTATGCTGCTCCATACCGGCTCGGCACCCGGCGTTATGGTTTGGGGTGCCATTGGATTCCACTCCCACATGTGCCTCCTCCGCATTACCGGTGCGTTGAATAGCCATCGTTACATCACTGAGGTGTTGGAGCCTGTTGTTATACCATAACTTCAAGGACTGTCTGGTGCCATTTACTAACAGGATAATGCGTGACCCCATGTGGTACGCAATGTCCAAGGAAGACGCCACATGAGCCACGTCTTCCTTGGCCCGCGCGGTCCCCGGATATGTCGCCTGTTCTACACTTGTCCATGATTGCCGGACGATTGGCACGCCAGCGATTCACGCTTGTATCATCTGCTTTCTGTACAATAGATATGGCTTTGATATCTCTTGTCTTTCATGGTGTTGCGCTTTTAATGGTCAGCAGTGTATTTTCATTACCAAGGCTTGTTTGTTCAATAAGAGAATAATACTTTGGTTATAAAGTTTTGCACATTAATTTTCATAGTTAAGATTTTGTTATTGTTTTATGATAATTGCGTTTAAGGTTGATCTTTTTTATTAAGGCGCGTTTTTAATGAATGGTCATAAACGCCCAAAATCCTAGCTATGGCTCTGGCGGAAGCACAGAAACAGCGACAGCTTGAATATAACTGGCTTTAGTTTGAAAATACAACACACATAAAAATTGAAAAGGGAGTGAGACAAGGTGACACCATATAGCCCTTTAATGTCACATTGGAAAATGTCTTTCAATCACTGAACTGGGAAAACAAAGTGATAAAGATTAATGGAGATTATCTAACCCACCTTCGTTTTGCTGATGACGTAGTCAATTTTGCAACTACCCCATCAGAGCTGCAGAGTATGATCCAGGAACTTGCTGACAAGAGTAAAGAAGTGGGATTAAAAATGAACTTTCAGAAGACAAAAGTGATGTTCAATGCTTTTACAAGAAATGAAGATTTATCGATTGATGGAGAAAAGCTGGAGATAACAGACACGTACGTTTATCTTGGACAGCAGATATCAAGTGAGGGTCACATTGTTGAAGAAATTAATCGGCGTACAAAACTTGCCTGGATAGCTTTTGGAAAAAACAGCATAATTTTCAAGAGCAATATGCCATTATGTCTTAAAAGAAAAGCCGCCCCGGTGGCACAGTGGTCTAAGGCGCTGGCCTCTGATCATTCGTCCGTAAGGGGTCCGGGTTCGAATCCCGGTCAGGCATGGATGTTGTGTTTGTCTTACGGCACTGGCTCTCCCTTCCCTGGAACCAGTGACCCTAAATCAGGGACGGGCGACTGCTTATAGCCCATTGAGTTGCTCACGGTGGTCGTTAAAACTCCAATCAAAAAAAAAGAAAAAAGAAGAAAAGTGTTTGATCAATGCATCGTTCCAGTGCTTACGTATGGTGCTGAGACGTGGACCTTAACTAAAAGAGACATACAACGGCTACATACAACTCAAAGAAGCATGGAGAGGTGCATGCTTGTTGTAACCAGGAGAGATAAGAAGAGGAACTCGTGGATCCGAAAAATGACAAGAGTGGAAGACATCATGATCAGAGTTAAATCCCTGAAATGGCAATGGGCTGGACATACTTCCAGAATGACAGACCATCGATGGACAGCCGAAATTTTAGATTGGATCCCCAAGGGACAGGAAAAGACCCAGAAAAAGACTACATGGGAGATGGGTGGATGAAATTCGGAAGTATGCAGGAGTGACATGGAGGAGACTGGCACAAGACAGACCATTGTGGAGGAAACTTGGGGAGACCTTCGTCCAGCAGTGGATTGATAATGGTTGACAATGATGATGATGATGAGTGCCTCGCACAGGTACCAGAAACAGGCATTTTAGTGTTGTTAATATCCTTGCAGCTATCTGATAGTAGTGTTATGGGAGCAGCCTACCCTGTGGAAAATTTTTATATTTCATTTATGCGGTAAATTTGTGTTTTGATGTGACTGCAGGGCGGCACTCATAGTTATAATTAATTACGGTAATTGATCCTCTAATTTGTTCATCACTGCCATTGTTAAAATTTGTTCATTATTTGAAAAGTGCATAATTCGCAGCCTTCTGGCAAACGAGAATTGTGAAAGGCCACATGGCGACAGACCATCTCTATTTCGGACTCATAGCAACAGTCGTGTGCATTTTCAACTCTAACGAAAGTCTGCAAAACTCACCCCCACAATTCCCTCTGGAAGCCAAGAGACATTCTGGTGGTTGCATTTTTCTCCGAACTGAACGGGATTAGCGGAGAACCGACTACCACCCACAGTTGAAAACAAGGTGATAAATCCCTTTTCAAGTGGCTAAGAGAAGCCCTGTGACAGGACAAAGAGGAGAGAACCGAGGCGAAGAGAAAAACAAGCGGCGCGGCATTTCGGAGGGCGGATTCGAAGGCAAAGACACGCACGAGAACAGCACCAGCGAGGTGCATGGAACCAAGGCCTGAGAGCTGACCGCTGGGAGAGTCTCGGAGAAAGAAGCAGAGAAGCAAGTAAGGAGGGCTATGAATGATCCCCTCTTAAACGAGGACATCTCAGTCCTTTGGACTTCTCGACCGATACTAGGTCGACATTAGTGCACTTTTGCCTAAGCTGTCTACACACGAAAACAGGCAGGATATTTCTTGCCACTTCTCTGCGCTGAGGACCTCAGACAACGGTTGCCAAGGTATGTGGTCTTTATATGAACATTTGCTCACGACTTGCAAGTGCCGTCGGACAGTGAACAGCGTATAGAACTCTGTCCCCTGTGAAAGGGAGTACGCACGACAGCGGAGGCCTCCAACACATTTTATTCGTGATTTTTATTTGTGTTATGGCCATAAGTCTTAAGAGCTCTTCCCTGCTAATTTGGCATCAAGCCTATGCAGGTGTGTGTAATGGTATAGAGATATATATAGCTTATAATTAAACTGCGGCAGTCATGATAATTACTGTATCATTTTAATTGCTGGTACCCACGCTCGTACTCAATTATCGTTTTCTAAAGTGTGTATTTAAATGTTTTGGGTAATCTCTCACATATGTTTCCTTCGCTCTATTTGTTTATTGTGCATGCTAGAATTTCATTAGTGAACAGTGTTTGAATTAGGGTTAATTGTTAAATCAGAGTTAGATAAATCAGTGTTATCGTTTAATCAGTGATAAAGTGTTTAAATCATTGTGCATAATTAAGCTGCCGATAGAGCAGCCCACCATACATTCATCTCAGCAGATTTTTGTGCCACTTCATGGATAAAGGTGGCAGTGTATATAATATAACGTTGGATATTAAATGTCAAGCGTACGTGAAATGAGCGTTGGGTATCTTTTCGAGTGTGTGTGTGCGTTGCTGTGATTTTCGGTAGATTGGGACGTGCTGGAGTTAAATCCAGGCATCCACGCCCAATCGCGGTACGGGTTTTGCGGGAAGTTAATAATTAATTTGTTATAATTAATTATGGGAGGTCATTATTAATTATTGGAATCAGATAATTAATTTGTTGTTGCATAATTTTCGGTTGTCAACGCAAGTAGGAAAACTCCTTGCTAGCCTCTAGCAGCAGAGGAGGAGAACAAAATTTTTGACAAAATTTTCTTTAGTGTTTTTTTATTTTTATTTAGATATTTATTTTTTTTCGGTGGAGATATCGGGTGCTTCACTGCAGGCGATACTTCACCCTGGTGCCGCGGCCACATCAGCCTGTAAAGGTAAGATCCAACAGTAGAAAGACGAGGAATTTCGCTGTAGTTTTGGGTGTAGTAAAGAGTAGTGTCGGTTTTTTTTAAACTTCCGGAATCACTCATTTGTGAATATTAGGTATACCCTGGACTTGAAGGTCTTTTAAAAATACCTGAGTGCGAATTTCTCACTAATTCAATTTTGTTAAAATTTAAATCATTGTGTGATATCGTAGCAGGCTTTGTTATGAATTTGTGTTTTTTTCTCTTTCAGTTGGTACTCAATTCTTTCCAAAATAAATGCGAAAGAATTCCATGTCTTTTGTAGAAACACATTACATATATAGAGCAGATTTCACTGGGATCCTGTTAACTGTGTGCAGTGGCAATTATTGTCGATAATTGTACTGCGATGTACCGGAATCGCCATCATCATTTAATGCTTCCTGTTTTCTCGCCAAATCTGCGTGGTTGAATGATTCATGGATTAGACGATTTTCTCAAATTGGAACTACACTATCTACCAACAAGTAATTGGACCCCCTGCAATCGACGATATCTGCGGTCCTGATACACGTCACGGCCGCCGCCGTTAAATATCGTGTGGAAAACAACAACGCAACCAGTCGCATGCAAGATGCCACGCAGTTCGGAGCTCTCTGATTTCGAGAAAGGTGTAATCGTCAGGTATCACAGAAATGGCCGATCCATACGTGACATATCCAGCGAGTTGAACATACCCAAAATCGACAGTGGCCTTCGTGATTGGCAAGTGGAAGATGAGAGGTGACTGTCGGAATGTGCCCCGACCCGACTGACCTACAAAACTGGGAGTTAGAGACCGACGGGTGCTGGCCAGACAAATTCGGAAGAACCGCACCAAATCGATGGGCTACATCCACGAGGAGTTTCAACAGGCATCCGGGAGTGTTCTTTCGATGAATACCATCTGTAAGGAGACCCATCTGCTCGGTCATCATGAACGTGCTGCCACCCACAAGAGTTTGATCACCAAGTCCAATAGCGCTGCTCGGTTAACGTGGTGCAAAGAACGTCGACAGTGGACCGTTGAACAGTGGAAACAATTTCTCTGGAGCAACTAATCAAGGTTCACCCTCTACCATTCGGATGGCAGGGACTGGGTTTGGCGTCTGCCTGGAGAACGCCTCCTGCCGGAATGTATTGTGCCAACTGTGAAGTTCGGCGTCGGTGGAATTACAGTTAAAGCTCCTTATTCACGGTTCCCTTATTCGCGTTTTCACTATTCGCGGGTTAAAAAATTGTGACCAAGTTCCTGTATTCGCGAATAAAAATTTCTTTTTCGCGGATCTAGTCGGTATATTAAAAGGATTCGGTGTCCTTTATTAACGCATCGACATCTTTTGAGTACTGCTGGCACGTGCCGAGGCGGCTTTTACAAAGAGTGTAACCGAATGGACTAATATCAAAGTAAAACAAACCTTATTGCCACTATGCCTAAAGTACGTTGTCAAATGCCGTCGCCGCCGTATTACACGTTCCGCTATGTTCTTTGATAAGAGCTGCCTTCGCCACGGTCGGTGTTTTATTGCTTCAACTTGTCAGTCGTTGCAATAATTTTGATTGAATAACACGTGTCTCTTCTGCTTTGTTCCCAATTTATAATGTCGAGTAAAAGGAAAGAAACATTAGTTCCGACGCGGAAAAAAATAGTGTTTCCGCTTAAAGTAAAAATAGAAATGCTTGACCGTTTACGCCTTGGTGAGTCGTTTGCATCCGTATCACGCTCTTTCAATGTTAATGAATCAACTGTAAGATCCATCAAAAAATCCGAAGACAAAGTAAGGAATTCTATAGCTTCTACTTCACTATCAGCAAAAATTGTTCGTGATCCAGCAATTGAAAAAATGGAAGCTGCGTTATCATTATGGATTGAAGATCGTAACCAGAAAAGAGTGCCCCTAAATGGTCTTATGATCCGCGAGAAGGCAAAGCGTCTTTACACACATTTTAAAGAACCTGGTGATGAACGTACAGATGGAGGATTTCAAGCATCAGAAGGTTGGTTCAATAAATTCAAGGTGCGTCAATCATTGCACAGCATTAAAATTTTTGGAGAAGCTGCATTTGCAGACACCGCCGCAGCAGAAAGATATCCAGAAGAATTTTCAAACTTAATTGCTCATGGTGGATACAAACCGGAACAAGTGTTTAATGCAGATGAAACTGCCTTGTTTTGGAAAAGAATGCCAAACAAAACTTTCATATCCAAAAGTGAGAAGTCCGCCCCTGGTTTCAAGGCAGCAAAAGATAGAGTTACACTGCTGCTGTATTCTAACGCATCTGGATATTGTGTTATAAAGCCACTAATGCTTTACAGATCGTTAAACCCTCGTGCTTTAAAAAACCAAAACAAGGACAACCTGCCAGTGTTTAGGCGTGCAAATAAGAAAGCGTGGGTTACAAGTGCTATTTTTTGTGACTGGTTCCGGAATTGTTTTGTTCCTGAAGTTGAGACTTATTTGAAAAAAATAATTTAGACTTTAAGGCCGTTCTAGTTTTGGACAATGCTCCAGGTTACCCTCGTGAGCTTGAAACTATGCATCCAAATATAAAGGTGATATGTTTACCTCCTAACACGACGGCTTTACTCCAACTAATGAACCAAGGAATAATCCAGGCGTTCAAGTTCTATTACATTAGACGAACCTTCAAAATCATACTGGACACCATGGAATGTGATCCTGATATGAATGTGATGCAATGCTGGAAAAATTTTGACATAGCAAAATGCATTGTTAACATAAAAGAATCGTTGGAAGAACTGAAACCATACACATTGAAATCATGTTGGAAAAAACTGTGGCCTGTTCTGACTGTCGGAAATGATGAAGAATCCGTGCAAATTCAAACTTTAACTGCAAACATTGCTCAAGTTGCGAATGGAATAGGACGAGATGGCTTTGAACAGATAGAATCAAGTGACATTCAAGAGTTGCTTGAAGCGCAAGATGAAGATTTGACCGAAACCGACTTGGAGGAAATGTTAAATCCGCATTCCATTGAAGAACAGGCTTTAACGAGCACTGAAAAGGTGACCTTTAACTTGAAAAACCTGAGTGAAGGTTTACGGATGGCAAATGAGCTTTGTGATTTCTTCATGAAAATTGATCCATCTATGGAAAGAAGTCTTATTTTTAAAAGGCAAATTGTTAATGCCACAGCTGAATATCAATCTGAATTGAAAGACTTTTTAAAAGCGGCAAAACAAGAAAAAATTACTAAGTTCTTTAAACCCTTGCCTAAGCCTGACAATAATAATTAATAGATATTGTTAAAAACTCTCATTAAATTGATTTTATTTTGATTTCTTTTTTTATTTTGGAACCTTGGAACGTATCCCTTATAATCCCATACAAATTACCATTCCATATTCACGGTTTCTGTATTCGCTGCATATTTACGGAACATATACCCCGCGAATAAGGAGCTTTTACTGTATGCTATGGAGGTGTTTCTCCTGGTATGGCACGGGACCCTTGGTCGCAATTCCTGGTAGACTCAACGCCGAGACCTACTGCACCATTTTGGATGACCAAGCGCTTCCTACGTTGTGGCAGTTTTACGGGGTGGACCCATGTTACTTTCAGGATGACAATGCCACCTGTCATGTTGCGAGGTCCACCATGGCTTGGTATGGTGACAATGGGGTTAATTGAATTGACTGGCCTGCGCAGAGCCCGGACCTTAACCCTATCGAGCACCTCTGGGACGAGTTGGAGCGTCGACTTAAGGGGTGCCCCCACCGTCCGAAATCGGTGAAGGAACTGACCTGTCTTCTCCAAGCCGAATGGAAGAAAATACCGCTAGCCGTCGTACAACGCCTGGTTGAGAGTATGCCCCGGAGGGTCACAGCTGTAATCGCCGCTCGTGGAGGCTCCACCAACTATTGAACGTGAATAAACTTCGTTTTCCTTTGCTATCACAGGTGTCCAATTACTTGTTGGTAGATAGTGTATATATTTCATTTTTGAACAAAGCAGAACTACCCAGTAGTCAGCATGTCATTATTCGGGTGACCATCGTTTACCCTTCGCACTGCAGTGGAGGTTTGCGGAAATCCATCATATAGTGATCGACAGAACCTTGCAGACATTAAACAATTTAGATAATCTCCAATACGACTGTCTTTAAAGAAATCCTTAACCCATTATTAATTAATACTGTGTGTTATTCATGTTTTCCATCCTTACGAATCAAATCTTTAAAAACCGATTCATTTTTCTTTTCTTCTAATATGGTGCACATGCTCTTAAGACAAATTCCTTCTTTCTTTTCTCCTGAAAGAATATCTTAATTTGGAAATAATAAAATTTCGGACTATATGATTTTTTTTTTGTTCCTTTTTCAGGTCGATAGGTAAAGATTTCAGGAAACCTACAAGCATAGCACAAATTCCTGTTATGCCAAAAGGTAGGGTGATGAATAATCATTTCAGTAACAGTGTTTTGTGAATGTTAACAATCTAAATTGAACTCATTTGGCATTTTCACCATAATAAGAATAATATTCATCTATTTCCCGGAATCAAGTAGGAAATTTTGGTTTCGGAACATAACTGGTAAAATATGAAAGACGGTTTCGTAGAAACTAGCTTTTATGTACTAGGAGATGAAGAAAAAGGGTTCGTAAATACACCAAGATACAAGTAGGTACTACTTTAGTAAAATCTGCAAATTTTATTGGCCTAAAAGGGGTGTACAAAGAGCTTTCACCACATACCGTATGGCTTCGTCAGGCTAGATGTGCATCTAAAAATTAGAGTTGAAACCACTTAGAAATGCAACTTACAAATTTAGAATACATAATATAAAAAATATATTATATTATATTATATTATATTATATTATATTATATTATATTATATTATATTATATTTTATAATTTTCACTAAAAAAATCCAACGTACAAATTTAGAATAGATAATATAAAAATTATATTATATTATATTCATCATCATCATTGTCAACCATTATCAATCCACTGCTGGACGAAGGTCTCCCCAAGTTTCCTCCACAGCGGTCTGTCTTGTGCCAGTCTCCTCCATGTCACTCCCGCATACTTTCGAATTTCATCCACCCATCTTCCATGTGGTCTTCTTCTGGGTCTTTTCCTGTCCCTTGGAATCCAATCTAAAATTTCGGCTGTCCATCGATGGTCTGTCCTTCTGGCAGTATGTCCAGCCCATTGCCATTTCAGGGATTTAACTCTGATCATGATGTCTTCCACTCTTGTCATTTTTCTGATCCACGAGTTCCTCTTCTTATCTCTCCTGGTTACACCAAGCATGCACCTCTCCATGCTGCTTTGAGTTGTCTGCAGCCTTTGTATGTCTCTTTTAGCTAAGGTCCACGTCTCTGCACCATACGTAAGCACTGGAAGGATGCATTGATCAAACACTTTTCTTTTAAGACATAGTGGCATATTGCTCTTGAAAATTATGCTGTTTCTTCCAAAAGCTCTCCAAGCAAGTTTTGTACGCCGATTAATTTCTTCATCAATGTGACCCTCACTTGATATCTGCTGTCCAAGATAAACGTACGTGTCTGTTATCTCCAGCTTTTCTCCATCAATCGATAAATCTTCATTTCTTGTAAAAGCATTGTACATCACCTTTGTCTTCTGAAAGTTCATTTTTAATCCCACTTCTTTACTCTTGTCAGCAAGTTCCTGGATCATACTCTGTAGCTCTGATGGGGTAGTTGCAAAAATGACTATGTCATCAGCAAAACGAAGGTGGGTTAGATAATCTCCATTAATCTTTATCCCTTTGTTTTCCCAGTTCAGTGATTGAAAGACATTTTCCAATGTGACATTAAAGAGCTTCGGAGATATGGTGTCACCTTGTCTCACTCCTTTTCCAATTTTTATGTGTGTTGTATTTTCAAACAGCCGAATCTTTGCACTTGCATTTTCATAGATGTTATTAATAATATTAATGTATGCATCTTCAATACCGCAGGATTTCAGAGCCATTGCAACTGCTGATGGTTTCACCGAATCAAAGGCTTTTTCATAATCGATAAAAGCCATGCACAATGGAAGTTCATATTCCCTCGCTCTTTCAATTAGTTCTCTCAGTACGTGGATATGATCTATTGTGCTGTAGCCACTCCTGAATCCAGCTTGTTCTCTCGGTTGAGCCATGTCCAGTGTCACCTTCAAGCGGTGTGAAAGAACTTTAGTGAAGATTTTATAAACCACTGATAGGAGGCTGATAGGTCTGTAGTTCCTGAGATCCTCAATGTCGCCTTTTTTATGTAGCAAGATCATTGTAGCATTGTTCCAATCCTCAGGAATTTTCCCTTCATTAAGGCATCGAGTGAAAATTTGGGCGAGTACTGTTTCGATTTCTCCACTTGCTTCTTGTATGATATCTACAGTAATTCCATCTTCTCCTGGAGCTTTTCCCCGCTTCATGTTCTTGATTGCATGTGCAACTTCTGCTGGAAGGACTGGAAGAACTCTGGTACTGGTACCTTTCATGATGTCTGGATTACATGTATCATCCCTTTTGTTACAGTGGACACCCCCTCCCATCCGAAAACCTGAAGAAAACACTAAAATTTGTCCGCCATGTTGCGTATGGTATGAGGCAGCTAGGAATCACAGTTCGGCAGGCTCACATGTTCTTTTACAGTTCAGTTTTTTTTATTTATTTCTCATTTACGTTGTTTTTTCTTTCGGCTGTTCTCTAAATTAATTAACAAAATTGCGGGATAATTGGGAAGTCGCTCCAATGCTTTTGAAGGCAAGAAACGCAATATTTTTGCCATTTTGAATTGCTAGACCTCACACATAGCCCTGAAGTGAAACATAAAAATTCCTATCTCAAGTGTCTTAGAGGGGCTGCAAAACGAACGAGGGAAATGTGCTTTCGAATGCGGATGGAAGCAGCAATGTTCGAAGTGGTTTTTCACTTTTCTTTCTTTTCTTTCCGCTTGTAGCTTAACGCTGTGGTCCGTATGTTTACTTCAGTGGGTGGGCCAAGAGACCCTCAGCAGACACATAACTCTGTCAGCGAGAAAGATACTCTGGCTGACGTATGCGAGGGACAATGGGCAATTAAGAGTTTAGAATCGCCGAAAAGAATAGGGGGTGAATTCGAGCGTCGTTTTCGGTCGGCAGTTGCCGATATACGCTTAAGGTAAAAGCACGTCTGATTTCGCTCGGCCGAGAAAATTAATCTCAGGGCTGGCGGTCGCAACTCGATAAAAAAAAAAAATGGAAACAAAACCTGCGAGGGGCATATTTGAACTGCGTACTCAGGCAGGGTAGATGTTATGCTAACGGAAAGGAACTGACCGAATTGGGAATGAACGGTCAAAAAGGACGGAAGGTAGCGACGGACGGAATCTACTATAGCAGCAGCGGAAGTGAGGGGGTCCCACTCTCCAAGCAGTCGACGTTCAGAAATATTTCTTCACGACAATAAAAATCATTTCCCAGGAACACAGAAAATCAGTCTCGGAAACTGCAACAGCAGATGTGAGAGGGGCTATTTTGTTTAACGGCCACCTTTAAATCTTCACAAGAGTGGATCCGTGTATACTCGCATCAGCGCAACAAAGTGCTGCGTGATATCACCATTTTAATTGTGTGCTTCATTTACATCAAGCGTCAAAGTGAAGTGTTGAATCATCGGTGCTGCCACATGGTGCAAGTGTCTGTGTGTGTGTGCGTGTTTTTTTTTGTCGTGTGATATTATGTGATGCACAACGGATTTGCACAGCAAAGTCACGAAACTGTAAGTAGATGAATATTTCATTTTTCTTTCTTCGCACATCTGCGAACTTGTGCCATCCCGACACCCAAAGCTGCATGGACATAGATGCAGTAATGCTGAGTGACTGAACCTCAGAGGAAATACCTGCACATACAGATTTCAATTTCTTACCGGGCCCATTTCCTGATTATTTTTTTTACATGAATAAGGGAGAAGGTGTGGCCACAAAGTCCGCTGGGCGGGACAGTTTTTTTAACTTTGGTTCAGGGCCAAAGTTAGCGGGGAAGGGATCTGCATGTGCATGCTTATTAGATTTAGTTAATTAACTTTGGCAGTATTTCGCACCTATAATCTTATACCGCAAATTAACGTGCTTGTGTATTTTGTGTCGCGAGTATTTTTAATGTGATCGTTTGCATATAATTTTTTTTTCATTCTCTAAGCAATTGTATATGAATATCACCTGCAGCTCTATTTAGTGTGTAAACGAGTAGTATCTCTTGTTCAGATAGTCCGGTGGAGACTCAGTCGGCTGCGTCTTCCGACAGTAAAGTGTGACACCGTATGCTGCCCACATATGAGGGGCAATTGTCTATGCGCCTAGAGAGCGCCGTATCTGTTTAAATCTCACAGAACGTTATTAAATGTTGTGTTGTGTATTTGAGAATCATGTGTTATTTGCGAAAGTGAGTGTTGTTCTGGCTGGTTGGGGATTGAATGTACCGGAGTAAGATCCGGACCACTACACTCAGTCACAAATTGGTGATTGCGGGTGAACCTCATCACAACTATGATCCCAAAGTATCATTTTTTTTTAGTTTATTTTATTTTTTATTTGTTGTTGTTATTTTGTTCACACGGTGGATTCACACAAGCCTTGTGCTTCGGGTCATTCTTCAACTTTTCATTTTTTATGTTCTGGTGTGAATCTTTGAGTGCAGCAGTGCACCTGAGATTCTCACCTGGTGCCGCGGCCAACTAAATTGTACTTCAGGTCCCAAGCACCGTTACCGGCCGGCTCGGCAGGAACACTGCTAGTGCCGTGTAACACTTTCATATAATTTGGAGTAGAAATCTTTCACTCTTGTCAAAATTTCGCTTCTATTTCTTGTTACAGAACCATCTTCTTTTCTCAGTGCCATAATCTGTTTTTTTCCCTTACTGAGATGTCCCTTTGCTATCTTTAGGCTTTGGTTGTTTTCAATTGCTTTCCTTACTAGTTCACAGTTGAATTTCCTTACGTCTTCAGTGATACTTTTTCGTACTGTCTTGCATAGCTCTATATATTCCACTTTGGAAGTCACATCTTCTTTAGTTGTCCTCATCACTCTTCTTTTTTGCATCAACATTTTGGTTTTTCCTGATAATTTGTTCACATGCAATTTGTTTTTAGACCCAGCTAATTTTGTTGCTGTTTCCATAAGAGCTTTGGTTACTTTTCTGTTAACTTCAGAAATATCCACTTCTTCCGATGTTAGGCCTTCTAAAGCAGAGAACCTGTTCTTCAGTTCCAATTTGAAGGTATTATGGTGTTTTTTAAGGTTGGTTATGTCAATACATTTTGTTTGTCTTATGAGCTTGCTACGTTCGAGTTTAGTGTTGAGGTGCATCTTACATTTCACCAATCTATGGTCACTGCCTGTGTTGAACTTGTTTAGCACACTGCAGTCTTGGATGACGAATTTTTTGTTACACATAATAAAATCAATTTCACTTGTCGTCCCATTTGGATGTCTCCATGTCCATTTCCTGTGTGGCTTTTTCTTGAAAAAGGAGTTCAAGATGAAAAACCCTTCTGCCTCTGCAAACTCTACGAGAGTATTTCCACGCTGGTTTCTGTTGCCGTGACCGAATTTACCTACTGAAGTTTCATTCTGTTGCCGTTGCCCTATTTTTGCATTGAAATCTCCCATAATTATCTTCAAGTGCTGCTTACCTTTATTATTTAGATCACGAATTTCCTCATAAAATTCTTCAATTTCTTCTTCAGCATGACTTGTCGTGGGTGCATAAGTTTGAAGAATCTGAGCCTGGTATCTTCTCGAGAGTTGAAAAACGAGTCGTGCAGCTCTGTCAGAGGAACTTTCAACTTCTACAACTTTATCCTTCAGTTTCTTGTTTATTATAAATCCAACACCACTAGTTCTGCCAGTATCTGTCCCTCGATAGTAGAACAGATGTCCACTTTTCAGTTCAATGAGATCTTCTCCTTTTCTCCTTACCTCACTTAGCCCGACGATGTCCCACTTGATCCTTTGTAGTTCCTCTTCCAATTCAAGAAGCCTTGAATCAGAAGATAGGGAGCGTCCGTTATATGTAGCCGAGGTCAGCATCAGATGGCAGCCTAGTCCGGTCCTCCGGGGATTCTTAGCACCCTCTGCCTTCATGTCGCACTGGCCGCTGCCTTGGCCAGGTACATTCCAGCTGCCAGAGACTGAGGGCCAAGATTTAAGTTGTGGAGTCATTTTGGAGGGGTTTGGCCATAACTCACCACGCTGGCCAAGCGGGTTGGTGAGTGTGGGACAGCATTTCCTCTAATCCCGATGGTATAGTTATACCGCTATTGGCGGTCGTCAGAGCCCCTTTAGTGGGAACAGGATGTACCACGAGAAGGCGGGGTTGACATTTGTCAAGGAGAGGCTGTGATGTTACGCATCACCTGACCTTGCATCCCTTACATTATATTATATTATATTATATTATATTATATTATATTATATTATATTATATTATATTGTATTATATTATATTCACTAAAAAATCCAACATACAAATTTAGAATAGATAATATAAAAATTATATTATATTATATTATCTATTTTTAATTTGTACGTTGCATTTTTAAGTGCTACCGTTTTGATTCTATTTTTTAGATGCACATCTAGCCTGACGAAGCCACACGGTATGTGGTAAAAACTCTTTGTACACTACTTTTACGTCAGTAAAATTTGCGGATTTTACTACCGTAGTACCTACCAGCTTTTATGTTTGTAGCATTATTTCATTACTGTAAGCTAACCTAAGGAACATAAGCAGATGCAACCGACATTTCTCAAGGAGTATCATCTGACCAAATTATCATTGCATTCTCTCCCAAACTTTTGAGCATTCCGAATTCATTGGTAGATGATGGAGTTATGAAAGGCAGAATGAAAGTACTACTACAGTTTAATAATTTACGCAATGCCGAAAAACATTTGAAAGAGATCGTCGAACTATCGGGTAAGAACGAAAATTTCTTGAAAAAGATTTCTGATAAGTCGTCGGGTCAAAAAGCTTCAACGGCTGAAGACTGGTCTACGAGAGATACGAGATCGGTCTTTAGATATAACAACCTCAAAGAAGAAAATTTTGCTCGTAAGCCGTCCATATCGCAGCGGTGCACTAGGGGAGTGTACGTCGGGTCCAGCAAATCACTTCCTCCTTGTCCTTCGTTCATCAGATACAGAAAACAAATGTTCTTTTAAAATACCTCATTAATACTACGGCTAAATTAAAAAAAAATATTTTTGCACATCTTTTTATAATTTTTATGTTTCCTTTACGATCAATTACTTTTATGTACTTATTAGTTCTAGTTTTCATTATGATCGTTATTTTCTGTAAGTCTTACGGTTTTATAATATATACTAGCCTTATAGACAGTTCTAGGACGGTTGTTTTTAAGGGTGAGATTTTTAATTGAAGCAGATTGAAAACAAATCAAATAGACGCTGGCTTTTTTTGTAAGGAAATATAGTAAAAACGTATATAGTAAGAACTCATTCATGTTAGAACTGAAAATTATATGCTATTTATTTTCGTTTTTAAAAAGACCTCGCGATAAATAAACATTCTGTGCGAAATATTTGTTGTTGTTTAGCAATTTTCCTTGTAGTCCAGTTGTTTTCGTGTAAATTTATACCTTAACCTTTGCTTTGTTTTTTGCAGTTAATTACGTTTTATTCGGCACTCATGTTATTCCGTTCAATGCTTGATTTATACTTTCCTATTCGAAGGTTAGTTTGAAACTTCATACCGAAGCTTTTTCCACAAAATAATGCGACATCTGGCATTACAAATTGGAACTGTCTAAATCATTGACAATGTCCACATCGCAAGATTTCAGTTTTTACTGCAGGTTAGAGCGTTCAGATAGATCGATATTTTGCAAAATTTATAATGTAATCAGCACTAAACTCGGAAAGTTAATTAATTTAAAAATGTAAAAATTGATTAGAGCACACAAATTAATATTCGAATTGTGCTAAATTAAATTAATATACAAACGCAACTTGCGGTGATATTATTTTAATTCGAATTTTGTAGATTGGATAAGTACAACTCGAGTCATTAGTAATCCAATGTTTTAACATTAGCACGCGATCACCTTGACATCTAAAAGTGATTGCGTGCTATTATATAGCAGGCAATCATTTTGACATCGCGAGAGCCCACACGAATTTATCTATAAGTGGTGACGCAACAATGCAGACGTTGCTGTGAGTCAAGCGTTCCAGAGAGACAGACAGATCTGGGTGTTAATATTATTAATTAATTTTATATGTTAATACAAATTTCTCTGCAAAACTTAAAGACGAAGTGGAAAAAGTAAAATAACGTTCTAAAAACAGCAGTACCCAAACACAAATTAAGACAGGACTGTGCCTGGGAACAGGAGCAACAGCACATGCGTAATAATGAAACATGATGTGTGGTTTGCGTGACGTGAGAACAAAATGCGTTTACCCAGTCCAATTGCATCAGCTGAACAGAAGTCAGCAAACGGTGTGCATAAGTGTTACAGACGGTTGATTGTGTTTGTTGTGTGCTTTAGGGGGACGAAATGGTCCGTCGAGGACATCTTGATGTTTTTACTCGTTGGTAAATTATTAGGAGGCTTGTGGGTGGGGGCGAACTGTGATGAGTGTGGCCTGAGAGTTGAGAGTTTGATATCCCCCATAGCATTGTATGGCGTATGTGGTTCGGCCTTCAGGATTACAGGTACAGCTGTGCGAAAGACCGGTGGTCGTCCACCAAAAACCACCCCTAGCGAGATTTCATAATCGCTTTATTGGGTCTCAGGGACCTATACACCAAAGAATGGGGAAAACCGGGGCACAATAAAACAACAGCAACGGGTGGGGGCGTGCCAGGCAGCGTGGGCGAGGCGTAACACAAACATATCAGGTAAAAGAGCACAATACATTGACAGGTGCAAAACAAAAGCGGGACACAAGCATAATATTACAGAGCTAAAATGTCCTTTCAGTAGACGAGGCAGAACACAGAGCTAAAATGTGTAATCAGTAGGCGAGGCAGGGCATTGAGCGAAAGTTACGGAGCATCAAGGTGGGAATCTGGAAGGAGATGAAGAGGTCTCTCAGGACGTCGGTGGCTCGAGGTGTTCGTAGTATAAGAAGATCCACTCCTCCATGGCATCAAGATAGGCAGTCGGGGCAGAAAAGTCCATCGGGCACAGTAGAGGCAGAGGAAAAGCCCAACCGGAGAGCTCCGACAAAAACGTTGGGGCATCGGAAAGAAACGCAGGAGACAGGGTGGACATCCAAGGTAGAAGGCGAGAAGGAGGCAACGAGGCCCCTGTAGGGGATCCAGGCGCAGCAAGGAAAGCGGAGAACGAGACACCCAGTCGGCCATTGCAGCGAGGAAAACGAACGGGTCAGTATAGTCCTTCTGAAATGGTAGAGGCAGGAGAGAAGACCAGCGGGAGGGCTCCGAAGAAGACATCTGGGCATCAGCAGGAAGTGCAGAAGACGGGGTGGACTTCGTGCGTATCCGATGAGTCGGACGCCGCCGAAGCTTCTTGGGAGTAGCACCGGTGAAAGCAGCACAGGAAGACGGAGATGAGTCATCCGGTAGACGAGCAGGAAGCGGGCTGCGGGACACAGTCGCGGAACCAGGGAACGTTCGGAAGGAAGGATCCAGAACAGTAGCAGGAACTGGTGAAGAAGCCTCGACCAATTTGAGATAGGCGGCAGTCTGGGATGGTGAAAAGCGAGGCTGAGGACCAGCAGCAGCAACGGGAGCATCAACGCAGGAGGCATCCGGGGAGATCGGAAGAGGCGTGTGAGGCAGAGAACACGTCGGGGTGCTATCGCAAAGCGAAAAACACATTAAGTCCAGGAGCGAAGCTGAAGCAGACAGAGCTGGGGGTGAGGCTGAACAGAACCAGGAACTAGTGGCAAAGTGGCCAACAGGGAAGCAACTGACGACACAAGTAAAGGCGGAAATAGTCCGACGGAAGTCGGCAACGTAGACACTGCAGAAAGCACTGACGAGGTAGGCAATGTAGTTGAAGCCACCGGGGCTGCAGGAGTAGAAGAAGGCAATTTGGACGAAGAACCGGGAGACATAGCAGAGGAACAGAAGAGGGTTGATGACGGGCATAGCAGAGGGTTGATGACGGGCATAACAGAGGGTTGATGACGGGCACTGGGAACTATGATGGCCAAGAGCTTTGCAGGTGAAACAGTGGTACGCGGAGAAAACATTAATGGAAATCGTGCGATGACCAAGGATTATCCGAAAAGCAGTAGGGCAGGAAGAAATGTAGGAGATATCCGAAAAAAAACAAAAAAAACAAGGGCTTGACGACGAAAGCTTAAAAATGTCCGATCACCTCGATCGGTGGGAGCGGAGGGAACGTCCGCAGGCCGACGACGACGCGCCCGCACCGATAAAGAAAAACAAGCAAAAAATCATCATTGACCTCCGGAGGCACCGGATACACAGTAACAAGAACTGGGCAATGAGCAAGAGGTTGGGGAATCAACCTGCGATCCCCAACAGAAATGCAGGTAGAAAGGACCTGTGCAACGTAATCAGAAGAGGAAAAACATACAAGCAACTTGGGCTTTCTGGTAAAATGTGTAATCGCCCCAGGAGGGAGGAACGACAACGCAGACATGTAGGCGTACAACTTCACGTTAGGAAGCGTGTCTAACGTGACGCCCAAATGAAGAGAAGAGTGCATGGACTTACCAACCTGGGAGGATTCAAACACGGTTGCGGTGAGAGTAGAGCCTTGGCGAACAATGAAACGGTCCAAGGCAGACTGGAGCACGGCCAGGAATGGAGAGCACATTTCCGAAGAAACTGGAGTTATGGAGCAATTCGGGATGGCAGCTGTATAGGAGGCAGAGAGAAGGCAGTCGTAGCATCACTAGGTAGTCGAGACGAAGGCACAGTTCTAGGAGTAGTAGCACAAGCCATGGCGCAGACACAGGCACAAACAGGCACAAGCAGAAAAAGATGGAAGATGACACAGGGCACCACTACTGGAAGGCGGAGCTCTGACATAGCACTCGGACCGCTAAGAATGATGACGGAGCACACCACTAAAGGTGGGTGGAGCACTGAAGAGGCATTCAGAACACTGGGGAAGGCAATTGGACGAACCACAAATGAAAAGCGAGGAACCAACACAGCAGGCGAACGCAGACGCAAGAGACAAGAAGCAGGCAACGACAGAGCAAGCAGTCAAGGCAAGTCACGATGGCCGCAATGTAAACAAACCCAAAGTGAAGAATTATGAAGGAATACACGCAAAATAGGCAATTACCGACTCGGAAAAGTGACTGGAAGATAGCGCGAAAATTCATGCAGGTGGTAAGAGCAAAATAACAGGGCTGCATTTGCTGGAGACAGGAAAACAGAGCACAAATTACGGAGCTCAGAAGGGCGTGGCCAGCAACCATAAAGCAAGGACTGCTACGGCCACCCCCAGTGAGGACGGCTATCTGCTCCTACAGGACAAGAGGGATCGTCACCAGACAGCAAGTAACCTTGCAAAGCAACTGAACATGAGCACAGAACACACAATATAGCGGTTCACAGTGACCAGGCCGCTACCCAAAGTGTGGATTGTTTGCCCGAAGACCAGTACTCAGTGTTCCATTAACAACATGTGACCGGAAACACAGTTATCCAATGGTCCAGAGTACATAAGGACTGAACAGCAGGAGAGTGGGGTGCGGTACTCTTTACTGATGAGATTATATTTAGTATCTCGAGTGGTTCGGGACTTCAGCTAATTTGGCTTGAGGTAGGCACTCGGTATCGCCCTGAAAATATCAATGAAAGGGATAGATATGGCGGCCGTGGTTTTCCCGTATGTGGAGGCATTCTGATTGGTGGATGCACGGAGTTCCAAATACTGGAAGGTGATACTGTAACCGGTGCGAGCTACTATAATGAGGCATGTTCGTCTGTTCCGATGTGCCATTGGCCCACAGTTCGAGTTAATGGACAATAAACCCACACCCCATCGAACAGTGGCTGTCGATGAGCTGTTGGAAAGTGAAGATATTCAGCGTATGGATTAACCAGCACGTTCCTCCGACCTAACTCCCATGGAACACGTGTGGGACGCTATGGGGAGACGTGTTGCGACACGTCAAGGCACACCGTAAACTGGCTAACAGCTGAAGACGGTGCTGACGGAAGAATGGGCGATATTACAGCAAGAACCCATCAACAACCTAGTGCAAAGTATGGACAGAGGGTGAAAATCAGGTATCGGCGTTAGGGGTGAAAATATCCCTTGCTGAGAACCTCCTGTTCTCTTATTACCGTCTCTGGCAGTGATGCATCCGTATTATGGCACCCAATGCTATGTAGCCATTTCTAAATGAAGTTCCACTATATCATTTAGTATCTGTGCAGTTATGTCGGTGTTGTTCCCGTTATCATCTGACTCGTTCTTCAGATTTGTATACCAGTGTTGGTCAGAGACGTGGACGTTAACTAAAACAGACATAGAGATGCTGCGAGCAACTGAAAGAAGCAAGGATTACCCTAATGCATTGCATGCTCAGGGTAATCAGAAAATACCAGAAGAGGAACCCATTGATTAAGAAGATGATAAGCATAGGTGACTTCATGACCAAAGGGAAGGCCCTCAATGACAATTGACTGGACATATTTCTAGAAGAACTGTACACCGTTGAACAACTGGATAAGAAAAGAACCAGAACAAGACCTCGTGGGAGATGGGGGGGGGGGGGTGAAATTCAAAAGCATGCTGGAGTGATTTGGGAGAGACTGGCACAAGACAGAAATTGTGAGAGACACGATAGAACTTCACCTAGAAGTTGATTGATAATGACGATATACATAATATGACGTGATTTATTGGTCTTATGGAATTGTTTTTAGACCACCCCTTCTGTGTAAATTCTGTGTGCGCTACTGCATATCTATAAGGGGTTAGAAATACATTACAAAGGCAGCTTGACCTGCTGTATTATCCATTGCTCCTCATGAATGTAAATACACCATGGCAGAACCCTGTCAAAGCTATGAGCCTGCGTGCATAAATGCTAAAATATAGGAATATATATATTATGGAATTGTTTTTGACCACCCCTTCTGTGTAAATTCTGTGTGCGCTACTGCATATCTATAAGGGGTTAGAAATACATTACAAAGGCAGCTTTACCTGCTGTATTATCCATTGCTCCTCCTGAATGTAATACACCATGGCAGAACCCTGTCAAAGCTATGAACCTGCGTGCATAAATGCTAAAATGTAGGAAGAAAAAGTGAGATAGTCGGGACAATAATTTACCACGTTCAAACAATGAAACGTTTAGATCCAAGAAAGTGTGCAACAATTCGTTGTCACTGAACGATAACACTTAAGTGTGGGATCCTACCATCACCCACTTCAGGTGTCTGAACGGAAAATTAATTGGGCTCCTCGGTGGTGCATTGGTCTAAGCACTGGCTACGAAACCGGTGAGGCATGGATGCTGTGCTTATCTTACAGCATTTGCGACGTACTACAGAGGTGAAAACATGTGTCAAGACGACAAATCTGCAGCGAGACATTCTGTCCGCGTAGCTTAATTGGGAGAGCAACTTACTCTTGAGTAAGGGGGCGCGATTCGATGCCCCGTCGTGGAAAAACTTGTGTTTTCACACATTGGATTTCTCCCTTTCCTGGAACTAGTGGCCCTAAATTAGTCATGTGCGACTGTTTATAGCTCATCGAGTTGCTCACGGTAGTCATTAAGTCAGTAATAAAAAAATTTACATGCATATCTTTCCAGTCAGATTGATTCTGACACTTCCTCTCGACTAACCAAGTCCGTAGCCTTGAATCATTCCTCTGAACATCGCTAACACATAAGACGGTTCATTTAATAAACAGAATTCTGAATGAAATTATGGATTTCTTTTTTTTATTGTTCCATGTCAACCTACTGGGGGTAATTTCTTTCGTTTTGTGATCAGCGCCCAAATACAAATGAAAACGAAATATTAATCAGGAGTCCTGCAGTGACTCTTTGACAACTATATACAACTCTACTTAAAAAACAAGTACATTGGGCCTATTTTCCATGGCACGAAAACGTTCCGTTAACTTTTTTTTTTGTTTAAGCTACCCCATGAGCATCGAAGGCTGAAAGGAGTGCCAGCTCCTCGCTGAGGGCAGCTGGTCTCGTACGATAGGCAGTGCAATACTAAAGAATAAATACTTGTACAGCGCCCGTGTGTCACCAGAGACGAGAGAGTGCAAGTCTAAGCACACTGTAGCCCATCATGATGTGGTTTGATGCGTTGAAATTGTCAGCTTTTCAAGTATTTACGTGTCCTGCCTGAAGCACTGATCTGAATTCCACTGAATAATTCGAGGACAAAATGACACGCCGGAAGGGAAATAAATAGTGCATTCAGTTTCTGACAATTTGACGGAACAGATTTTTCGAGTTTATACTGCAGTAGAGAAGAGAAAGTTTGGAGTAATGTTATTGTATCCCTTGTAACTCATGATGATCCTTACATAGTACGTCTCATGTTTTAATCACAGTGTCAAGAACTGGAAACCTACAACGCCCGAGAGACGAAGCTGCGAGAAGGACGGGGTTGGGTTAGGAAATTACTACTATTTAAGAAAGAGTTATGTGATGATCTGCAATTTTCATGTAATTTTTACACTATGATTTTCCAAACTAGGAAGTCACATTTTTTGTTTGAGCTTGGACCATTTTTACAGCCAGAAATAAAGGCATAATTTTTTGAGACACTAATTTCAAGCTTCCAGAAGGGAAGTATCAAAGAAAAGGGGAAATGGCGAATCTAGGTATACCATGAAATGCCAGCGAAATTCCGCTCACAAGTCACGAGGCTGCTGTTGTTCTTGATAATCTTATACTAAGTATCATTTACGAGAAAAATACGAAATTTATATCTTTGAAATCAATTGACTGTGAGACTTGTAAGATGAATGTAACTTAAACATCTTAATTTTAAAAGTAATATCTGAGATTTTGTACAATAAAGTTTCCACGCTTCTCTTGTTAACTCCATTCCTTGAACCAAATGAGAATTATCACTTATTCCACGAAGCATTTCCAAATTTTCGTTTTACTACATGCTTAGCTACCGTATTTTCTAGTATGTGAATTTTATGTTTCTTTCCAGTTCCACCGTTAGTTGTGAAATTCACAGATCCACTTTGCCAGCTGTTAGATCTAAGTGGAGGAAAAGGTTCTTCTTTAGCAAAACTCATGTCTATTAGTGAAAAACAGAGCAAACATGTCGTAAGTATATACATGACATGATTAACGTAAACATTCTGAGTAGAAAGTTCTCTTGTTATGCTCATTAGTAAATATTTTTACTGATTTTGATATTTTTGTATTCAGAGATTTATCTCCTTTATGCAAAGGAGAACTGGCTTCTTTATGCAAAGGACGACGAAGGTCTGTTGTGACTATTCTCTTTTACTACAAGTCATTCATCGGCATGTGATCGCTATTTTTATTGTAACCCCACTAACATTCGGCAGAAAATTTTATACCTCGCCTCCTGTTGGCTACTTTTACTTGAGATAACGGATGCGGTTTCAAAGATGCTCTGATGTTGCAAGGACTTCAACGTTGAGAAAAAATAAATTGGTTTTTAACATGAAAGAGTAGACCATAGAAGCATTATGAAGACAGAACGAGGAAGCATACATTTCTCATTCGGGATATGAGAAAGAAAAGAAACCCTAATACAACAGTTGTAATGTTCGAGTAAGTATAGCTGACTGAACACTACATAAATCAGTTCTCAAAAATGTCACCTACAGTGAAACAGGAGTCATTCAAGAAAACGTCGAGAAAAAGTTACTTACCATTAGTCTTAATTCAGCCACTAATACTTTGGCACTTCAACAAGGTGTAACTACAACTCTTTTTTTAATATTACTATCCTAATCAAACGAACGTGAGTTAATAATAATAACACTTTGTTAAGAAAACAACACCAACCCTAGAATATAACTCGCAGACTTAAATAGCTCAAACTTCAATTAGACAACGTTATCTTTTACAATTAACATTATAACTTCCACCATCTCCACAAATTGCTGTTGCTCAAACATTATACGAGTATAACGTTCAGTCTTCGTCGGACACATACACACGTCATGCGTTCCGACCTCAAGTATTGCCAATCATATTTTTGCGAGAGAGAAGATATCACGTGAAATGTGAAAAACGCTAAAGGAGAATGAAATCAAATTAGAGTATACCTCACACAGTGTTCTTGTTATAAATATTAAGGCAGTAATTAACCTGCTTTAGAAGATTAGACGTACTTTCAGTTGTAATGGCAACTCCCAATTATAAGCGATCTGAAAACACCTAGTCGTCAAGAAAAACTTGACAACTGCGTATACGTTCCACCATCTCCAGAAATTGCTGTTGCTCAAACATTATACAAGTATAACGTTCAGTCCTCGTCGGACACATACACACGTCATGCGTTCCGACCTCAAGTGTTGCCAATCATATTTTGCGAGAGAGAAGATATCACGTGAAATGTGAAAAACGTAACTAAAAATAGAAGTTAAATTAGAGTATACGTCACACAGTGTTCTTGTTATAAATATTAAGGCAGTAATTAACCTGCTTTAGAAGATTACACGTACTTTCAGTTGTAATGGCAACTCCCAATTATAGGCGATCTGAAAACACCTAGTTGTCAAGAAAAACTTGACAGCTGCGTATACGTAAATAAATTTCTGTTCTTAAGGAAAATCTCAGAATAATAAATTTTTGTTCCTAAAAATAATCTCAGAATAATAAATCTCAGTTCTTAAAGTCAACGTGCCACTGCTAGTTCGGCGTATGTTACTCGAGTCACAGCTAGTATTCAAACATTTTATCAAGAAGTACTGTTCGAGATTAACATAGGTTGTAGTCACGGGAGTGATGGACTTCTCTAAGTTAGTTTTTGGAATAAGCCAAATAGGAAGTTGGAGCAGGCTCCTCCAAAGAATCGAAATTCGTTCATGTTGCCCGTAAAGCCATCTCAAAGCACGCATAATTAAAATTAATAGTTAGTGGATAAACAAATTACTACAAATATTAAATTGAAATTTAAACGAAAAAAATTAAACGAATTATGTATATTTATTTTGGTGGAAAACATCCCTAATTGAATTTGTTGCTTCTTTCAGTTTTACTTATTTCAACAAATCTGAAATTACAACCATGAAAATTCTAATATCATGTATAGCTGAAACATTTAAAAAACTGGCGAATAAACAGTAGAATTACGAATTATATACCAAGCGACTGATGGATGCTTTTAACTGGGTACAATGCAAGTATGACTTTAAAGTAAATTTCCTGGATGCTTATAAGTCTGGGAAAGAAGCAGGAACTGTGTAAACTGATATAACAGAACCTAAGCATCTGCGCGGAAATAACCATAGTCACATTCTTATCTCACAGACTGTATATATGGCATGGCCTTTCAACATTTGTATCAAACGCAGTACATGATAATAAAAGTCGCCACCCAACGCTAAAGAGAAGACATGGATTATCTGCGCCATTTTTTCTTTGTTTGTTTCCAGATTTAGCGACCGTCATAAGCAACTGTAAGAGCTATAAGCAGTCGCCCATCCCTAATTTAAAGCCACTGGCCCTTGGGAACGGAGAGAGACAGTGCCGTAAGCCAAACACACCACCCTGGGCCAGCTTGGGCAATTTGCCACAAACCTGCTCTTCTGACTGCTCGGCCACTGGGTCGGTTCGCTGCCCCATTTACTTACAGCGGAGAGATGACAAACTATTTCTAAAACTACAGAAAAAGCGGCAAATGGGATTTATATGTCTTTTTGACCAATCAAGCGGAATGTTCGTTTTAATCGCGTTGCAAATAAATGTCCCTAATTCACAAGTTTTTGATGTTTTCATGCTTCATGAGAAGCATGACTAATTAATTTAAGTAATACATTTCATTTGTGGCATTTTTCTTAACGTTAATCTCTGAAATTTCAAAAGTTTCTCTATACTGATGCTCATTTACTAAAATTACTCAATCAGTGTTCGAAAATCGTATTCACTCCGACATACAAAAGCAAAGCACTACATAAGAAGTAGAATATGTTCTGAAATTTCTTTGTCTTAGACAATAACACCACCCATGCCTTATTTGCAACTCGAACTCGGACGGGTGGTCAGAAGCCAACGCCTCAGACCACTCGGACACCAGAGCGACGTTTCACAGTCGATATACCGACAAGAAAACCAAATACGAATATAGTAAAAAAAAAAAACAACAGAAAATCATGAAAACCATTTACGAATATAATCCGCGTACCCAATAAAGGAAATGTAGAGGACTGTGAAATTTCTTTTTGGCGCAATTTGACATCCAACAGCACGAGGGCGCCTCGTTCACTTTGCGACCAGACTCACAAATGGGAGAAGACTCTTACGTTACTGTCCCTTTGATCTGTATCAACACTTTTTTGAATCAATTGATTTACAGAATTTATTGTGTAACCTATTATCAATGCTTAATTTTTTAATGTTAAAAATGCTTGTACATGTTATAATGTGAATCATAAATTCTAATATGTTTACTAACGATGTTCTCTTCAGTTCTCAGTTCCTAAAGGTGTCGTTGTAACTACAGCTGCTTATTGCGAATTTACTAAAGAAAGTTTCGAGGACGCAGTTAAAAATCTAGAAGATGTTGCATAGTAAGTATACATCTTATGACAGAGACTATTGTTATGGATTTATGTATATTTATTTTGGTGGAAATTTAATTTCTAATGAACTTGTGACTAAACCGAAAGGTGACAGCAAGTGTTACTTAATTTTCATGTCAGAAAAGAAAAATATATTACCAGTTTTTCAGCTAAATATACGCTCTGAGTGTAGCCACTTTATCAGATACACCCACTAGGGTCATACATAGAAAAAGCCTGCTTTTATGCTGTAATTTTGGTTTGTTTTTTTCCTCAAAAGCTCTATGAAGAACTGTTTAACTGGTTAGAACTGCCCACCGACTGTGAAGTTCTTTCTATGTGTGATAAGTTTTCTGAATACAGGGAATGTCAGACCAAGTGAGATTCACAATTTCTGATCTTTCAGAACATTTCGCTGAAGTTTCGAAAATACTACATAAAAGCTTCAGAACCGCAAAGTGTGTTTGCACGATGGGTGCCAAAAAGTTTTGATTGAAGAGCCCAAAACGAAGCGCATGAGGTCTGCTTTGGAATTTTTGGGGAGGTACGCGGAGGAAGGCGATATTTTTTAAAAAGCCGTATAGTGACGAGAGATGAGACTTGGGTCTCTCACTTCACACCTGAATCGAAACAGCGGTCCCTGAAATGGAAACACACGGACTCGCCTACTGCCAAAAAATTCAAACAGACGATGTCAAGTCAAGGAGGAAGGTGATGTTCACTGTCTTTTAGGACAGGAAAGGAATTTTGTTGGTGTAATTCCTGCCTAAAGGCACGACAGTAAACATGGCTGTTTATTGCGGGACACTGAGAAAGTTGAATAGTGCAATTTAAAACAAACGGCGCGGCACGCTAAGCTGTTCATGTGTCATGCTAAGCAAGAGATTTGTTCATGCTAAGCAAGAGAGAGTTGCATCGTGCAATTCAAAACAAACGGCGCGGCATGCTAAGCAACAGATCTGTTCATGCTAAGCAAGAGAAAGTTGCATCGTGCAATTCATAACAAACGGCGCGGCATGCTAAGCAACAGATCTGTTCATGTGTCATTTTAAGCAAGAGAAAGCTGCATCGTGCAATTCAAAACAAATGGCGCGGCATGCTAAGCAAGAGATCTGTTCATGTGTCATGCTAAGCAAGAGATCTGTTCATGCTAAGCAAGAGAAAGTTGCATCGTGCAATTCAAAACAAACGGCGCGGCATGCTAAGCAAGAGATCTGTTCATGTGTCATGCTAAGCAAAAGAAAGTTGCATCGTGCAATTTAAAACAAACGGCGCGGCATGCTAAGCAAGAGATCTGTTCATGATAAGCAAGAGAAAGTTGCATCGTGCAATTCAAAACAAACGGCGCGGCACGCTAAGCAAGAGATCTGTTCATGTGTCATGCTAAGCAAGATATCTGTTCATGCTAAGCAAGAGAAAGCTGCATCGTGCAATTCAAAACAAACGGCGCGGCATGCTAAGCAAGAGATCTGTTCATGTGTCATGCTAAGCAAGAGATCTGTTCATGTGTCATGCTAAGCAAGAGATCTGTTCATGCTAAGCAAGAGAAAGTTGCATCGTGCAATTCAAAACAAATGGCGTGGCATGCTAAGCAAGAGATCTGTTCTTCTCCATGAAAATGCAAGGCCTCATGCCGCGAATGTGACGCAAAACCTGGTCACCAAATTTGAAAGGGAGCAGCTGGTCCACCCTCTCTACAGCCCAGACTTGGCACCCATTGACTATTATTTGTTTCTCCACTTAAAACTATTTTTTGCTGTCCAGCAGTCCTATGATGACGATGACCTGTAGTCGATGGCTGAGTGGGGGCTCAAAACACAAACGACAGACTTCTATGAGGAGGGTATCCAGGAACGTGTGCCATGATATGACAAATGCCTTAACATGCACAGGGAATGTATTGAAAAATAGATTAAGGTATGTAGAATTCGTCGCGCATTAAAAATTAGTTATCAATATATTTTTTTTTTTTCATCTTCAAGTAGTACTTCCTTTCTGGATGGCCTCTGGTATGTTGAGGGGGCTACTTATTCAACTGTAAGGTTCGTATGAGCATTACCTTTTTATTTGGATATAACTAAAATCTGAAATTTTTTTTCCGTGTAATACTAATTTCGTATTAGTGAGCTTCTATATCCCTGTAAATTGTACAGTAATTGATACAGTGTTACGCGCTGAAGGCGCTACAAAGTTCAAATATCCTTCAATGCAGTTTTCTCGTGAAGAGTTATTTTCCTCAATTTTTGAACATGTCTTAAATTGGCTTAACATATGGTCTTAATTAAAAAGTCAAAAACACAATGCCTACCGAAACATGAAAGATGACATCGAATTCTCGAGTGTAATGCGTGCGACTTTTGAATAATTTCCGACACAAAAGAAATTGTCGAAACGGTTTTTTAGGAAACAAGAAAATCAGAGAAAAAAAGCATTTACTCTCCCTATAGGAAAAGACTGCGCATTATTTAAAACTCACACTGTGTACAATGTTCGTCACAGTGAATCGTACCAGTTAAAAAATTTAATTTTTTTTCTGTGTGATTTTTAGAATATGTAAAGCATTTTCAAGTAAAAACAGATACTTACGTTCACTAGCAGCCAAAATATCGTTATAAAAATCAGAAACTGAATGCTAAGTGTTTCTCGTACCTAATAATGTCCGAAGCAAAAAACAATTTAAATATATATATATACTATATTGGAAAAAGTCACCGGACACCCCTTTAAAAGCAAATTAACGGATCCGCTGGGTTGTTAAGATGGGCGGTATATCTGCAAACGGTATAAAAACAAACCTGCAGCTGACCGCGATTATATCGCACTGTGAGGTTGAGTGAAAATGTCGTGGAGGCAGAGAACTGGCTTTGAGAAAGGAAAGGTTGTTGAGTGTTATATTAATGGGTTGTCCATAAGAGAAACCGAGAGGCATTTAAACATACCCAAGTCAACCGTTTTGGATATACTGAATAAGTGGAAGACACATGGCGTGCCTGAAGCAGCAAAACGTACCGACAGACCAAAGAAAATCAGTGATAGAGGACGTCGTAGCCTCAGGAATGTTGTTACAGCTAATCGACGGAGTACTGCACAAGACTTCAGTGTACAGGTGAGTAACAATGCTGGAACCTCGGTATGCACACGTACCATTCGTAGAGAACTTCATTCCATGGGTTACCGTGGTCGGGCGGCTGCTCATAAGCTTTTCATCTCCACTCGGAATGCTACTCGCCATTTAGCATCGTGTAAAAAACATTTATCGTGGACCTAAGATCAATGGAAACCGAGTCCTATGAACTGATGAATCAGATACATGATCTATCAGTCTGATGGCCGTGTGTAGGTACGGCGGAAGCCGGGGCAACGCTATTTACCACAGTTTACTGTTTCTAGGTCAAGTTTGGAGCTGGCATTCTACTCTTGTGGGGGTGTTTTTCGTAGTAATAGGTCGGAACCTATTGGTTATAGATAACCAATAGGTTCCGACCTATTGGTTATCGTGGACAAACCTGTTAACCAGCACGTCTACCTTGATACTTTGAACAATTATGCCCTACCAACTCTGTTGCAATACTGTGGAACCGAGCCTTGTTGGTACAAGCAGGATAATGCACCGAGCCATAAAGCAAGAACTTTTACGGCGTGGTTTGACGATTATGCCGTATAGTGTGTGGACTGGCCAGCAGAGAGCCCTGATCTTAATCCCATAGAGCACCAATGGGATCAGTTAGAGCGCGGTATAAGAAGTTTGGAACCAAGTCTTACTACTAAGTAGCAGTTAGCGGCAGCATTATGTACTAAATGGAAGCGCATACCTATCGCTGTATTCAAAAACCTTGTCGAAAGTATGTCTCGGAGGGTTAGTGAAGGCATTAAGGCCGAAGGTAGACCAACCCCGTACTAATGTATATCAATAAATGGTAGGTTGTATTTCTCTTCTAGGTGTCCGGTGACTTTTGTCAATATATACATATACACTGGTGTGTAAAAAGTAAGGACGAAGAGGAGAAATTACCATAACACCGGAACGAGCAGGCAGAACGGACCGAAAGACCACTCAGGAGATAGACTAGGGTCCGGTACGGTAGGGCATGTGCATATATGCAGCATGACGTATGGGGGGGTGTCGGAAGGGTATAAAGCACACGGGCGGTGTACGCTCAGATATTCGGTGAAAGCTATTGCCGGGTGTACATCGGTTTAAACGACGTCGAGTTGCTGCCACCGTGTGATATGGCCAACAGGCAATCCAGAAGACGACATCTGGATGACTTTATCCGAGGTCGCGTAATTGGGAAGTTGGAAGAAGGTCGAAGTGTGACTAGTGTGGCCGAGGAGTTCGGGATCGCTCACAGCATCGTTTTACAAGCTAGAAGAGCATTTCAAACGACAGTAACAGCTGTCCGAGAGTTTAGCAGTGGTCGTACACGAGCAACCACGGCGGCGGACGACCGGTATATTGTCCTACAGGCGAAATAAGACAGACGGCAGACAGCGGGAAAAATCGCAATGCACATGCAACAGACAACTGGACGTCCGGTTTCACGTTTTACCGTCGCCCGGAGGCTGTACAAAGGTCGTTTTTTGCACGACGACAAGTACGGTGTGTGCCATTAACGCCTGCTCATCGGAGACGGCGGTTTCTGTGGTGCCAGGAACACAAGAACTGGACACATCAGCAATGGGGTCGAGTTCTCTTTACGGATGAGAGCCGATTTATTCTGACGAACGATTCTGAACGTATAGGCATCTGGAGAGAGAAGGAAACACGCAATCACACCTCCAATATCATCGAAAGGGACCTGTTTGGAGGTGGCGGAGTTCTGGTTTGGGGCGGTATCATGCTTGGTAGCCGTACTGACCTCCACATCTTCCAAGGAGGTTCAACAGTCACTGGTGTCCGCTTTCGTACCGAGGTTTTCCTGCCTCACGTGCGTCTGCTTAGAGGAGCTGTGGGTCCTGAGTTCCTCTTGATGGACGACAACGCTACACCTCATCGTACAGTGGCTATCGCAGAGCTGTTAGAGAGTGAAGATAGTCAACGCATGGATTGGCCCGCAAGGTCCCCGGACATAAATCCAATCGAACACGTGTGGGACCTTCTCGGGAGACGCTTGGAAGCACGTCACCAGCCGCCAGCAATGATTCCGCAGCTGCGATATGCGCTACAAGAGGAATGGGCCGCGGTGCCTCAACAGCTCATTGAAAACCTCGTCCTCAGCATGGACAGACGTTGTAAATCCTGCAACGCAGTCAGGGGTCATCATATCCCCTAGTAAAGACTGGATTTTTCTTGGCAGCCACCTGACACATGGGCGTTTCTGTCTTCTGTCCAGTTGTGCTCGAAACTACCTTATCAATAAAGTGCCTTTGTATCCTTTGGATTCCTTGTTTGGACAGTTTTGCTCACTTGTCCCATATTCTTACATCTTGGGAATCTTATTGATTTGAGTCGATGTGGAGCACTTCTGCACGGCATTACATTCGAAAAACCGTCTCGTCCTTAATTTTTGCACGCCAGTGTATATACACTGGAGAGCAATTGAATTAGAGACAGCTGGCGTTATGCAAATGTCGCGCTGTGGGCTGCCCTGTAAACGGAAACGACATGACGTATGCAGCGATCCGACAATATAAGGAGTGATGCGGCGGGAATCAGTATGAGTCTGACGCAGTATATGTAAGACGAAGGATCTCTGCGCATTTGATCGTGGGCAAATCGTCGGTACCCGACGAATGGGTCACTCCATCTCGGAAGTCGTGCAGGCACTGGGATTTTCACGAGCCACTGTGTCACGGGTGCACCGTGGGTACATCGAATCCGGTAAAACCATCTCTGTGAGGCCCAACTGCCGTGGACAACAGCGTGTGCATGAGCGGGGTCATCGTCGGCTAGCTCGCATTGTAACAGCGAATAGACGGGCCACAGTGCAAGAAATCACTCGGCAATTCAACGCTGGTGCACAAAAACGTGTAAGCAGCCACACCATCCAGAACCATCTCCTCGCTATGGGGTACAAAAGCCATCGTCCCACGAGGGTACAGCTGCTGACCGCACATCACAAGGTGCAAAGATTAGCATGGGCGCGGGAACATCGCCACTGGACCCTAGACATATGGAAAAATGTTGCCTGGACTGATGAGCCGAGATTCACGTTGGTACATGCGGATGACAGGATGCGAGTACGGCTCAAACCACATGAAGCGATGGATCCTTCTTGCCAGCAGGGTACTCTTCAAGCTGGTGGGGGTGGCGTCCTCGTCTGGGGACTGTTTACGTGGACTGAAATGGGACCCCTGGTACGTGTGACATTGTCCCTCATAGGTCAACGTTACCAGAATATCCTGGATTACCATTTGCGCCCGTTTGTGCGTCTTCAACATCCCTCTGGGGACCTCATCCTGCAACAAGACAATGCACCGTGTAATCGCTCCTGAATTGTATCCGAATAGTTGGATGAACACTCCACCGACGTGACCTCGCTTCCTTGGCCGGCTAGGTCACCTGACCTCTATCCCATCGAGCACATCTTGGATGCCATCGAGAGAGATGTTCGAGGCTTTGACCCCCCCGCATCAAATCTTCGTGAACTGTGGGAGCTTGTACAGGGGTCGTAGATCCTTGTGGCTTCCCAACGCTTCCGGTGTCTTGTCGAGTTCATGCCGAGACGAATCGCCGACGTCATTAGGGCGGAAGGTGGTGCTACACGTTACTAGACAGGTATCTCTAATTCAATTGCTCTTATATATATAAATATTTTTTTAATACGAAATCTAGAAGCATGAACAGCAAGGAAAACTTTTGTACAATATACTCCCTAGCAGAAAGGCTGTGCATTATTTAAAGTGGATAATGCGATTTTCATAACAGGGAATAGCATACAGTGCAAAAAAGAATTTAATTGAACGAATTTTCAGAAGCGGTAATGGAGCTGTGTATAGAAGTGCACTGTTACGCTCCCTAGCTGAAGAACTGTGCACTACGAAATATTCAAAAATATATGCAATATGTTCCCGGCAACGAATGGCGTCCGATATAAAAAGAATTTTTAAAGTCGGACATTTAGAAGCAGTTACTGCTCCATATATCAATTAATATCTTCTAGATAAAAACTGTGCACTAATGTGTGATGGAAACATGCCCGAATTTGTTTGCTCAGTGAGTAATATCTGATGCAAAATAACTTTTTTGTTTGGAGGTTTAACGACCACCGTGAGCAACTGTATGGGATATAAGCAGTCGCCTGTCCCTAATTTAGGGCCACTGGTTACAGGGAAGGGAGAGAGCTAGTGCCGTAAGACAACTACAACATATGTCTCACCAGGATTCAAATCAGGACCCCATTTCGGAGAAATGGTCAGAAGCCAAGGCTGAGGCCCCTGCGCCACCGGGGCAGCAATAACTTTTTCAATCGAGTTTTTAGGGACGTGGGTACAGCTGGAAGCTACCAGAAATACGCTGTTATTTGCACGTAGCAGCCAAATTATTCATAATGAAAAATACGAAATTATGTGCAGAAGATTCTACACCATGAATGCTATTTCACACAAAAACAATTCTGCCAGCCTGTATCTTAGAAGCAAAGGTATCGGAAAAAATTCAGTGCACTTTTGCGCCATTAGCGGAAAAGTTATTAGTCATTTGAAGCAGAAACTGTGCGTAAAATTGTCATCGTGGTAAAAGGTGGTGGAGAATGAAAAATAATTTAATTAGACTTTTACATGCTATGAAACAAAATATATTTTGAATTCAATAACATCTGCATTTATTTCCTCTAACAGGGAAGACGTGCATCGGAAAAAGACAAAGAAGGATAAAGCATCGTTCTCACATTCAGGGTTTTCAGTGCAGAAGGAATTTTTCGTATCGAATATTATCAGAATAATTATACATAATTCCTGTCCAGCAAGCATAGTTAATTGAGTCCAGCTTTTTCCAGCGTAAACTCCTTTACTGATGAATTGTCTGTTATACTTTACAAAATTCGTTATCCCTTCTGTTGACCTTCATGATGGTACATAAGCAAATTTTTAGTAGAACATGCCTTTATAGTTCATGCCTTTAGTTCAATACAGATTGTGAAAAGTTAATCTTTTATATGTTTCTCGCCCTTTCGGAGGCATGTAGTACACCTGTATTTGTTATTACACTGTTCCGAACATGGTGTCTCCTTTTGTTCGTATGTACGCGTAAAAAACAACAAAGCATTGCGTGATATTTAGCATTTTGTATATCGGTGGTTTTCAAATAGCTAATTAGATAAAAGCTACAGACAGCAACTTCCAGACTGAATTATTTGGGCTATGAATATCTAATAGATGGGAACCATAAGAGAAGATTCCAAACTCTTTAATGTTACTCTGGTGTGTGCACAAGCAAAGGAAGAGCATAAGCGTGTTATCACATCGACGGTTCATTCTCCATTTGTATAACTGAAATCTTCGCAACGATGCAATATTTCATTATGGAAAAATTTTAGCGAACATTTTTTTGTCTTGTCGTTTTGTACCAGTGGTTGTACCCTTGTCTCTTATATTGTTGTTGCTGAGTGTTTTAAACCCTTCTTTTTTTTAAAAGTAACTAGCATTTACTAAAGCCGCTTCAGACAGACTTTCTCTTTGCTGAGGTTATTTGCTTTACCTGCGGTTTTTCAAAAATAGAATTTCAACATAATAGAATTTTTGCATAAAGTCAATTTTTAATTTAATTTAACCAAAGTAATTAAATGTTTTGGAAAAGTACTTACTCTTTATGTTATTTCAATTTATAGTGATTAAATTCAAGAGTATGACTTTGAAATATCTTCTTGTACATTGTAACTAACAACATCACTGTTCTGCTTCTTTCCATAGTGGCAAAACATCAGATAATTTACAAGATGTCTGTGAAAGGCAAGTATTCGTTCTCATGTTCTACGTATACATGCTCAAAATGATTTTTTTTTTCTTGAACATGTATGCAAACAAAATTTAGAAGTAATTGAAAACTTGTTATTTGATTTCACTTCTCACAATCATTAAAGCTCTTCTCTAATGAAATGGAGTCCCATTCACTGATCTTTGATTATCTGACATTATATTTGATTAGGTATAACAGATGTAAAAATCTTCGAAAATGATTCTCAAGTGACCGTTTGCACAGAAGATATAATCTCAGAGGACAAAAAAAAAATTAGCCCCCCAGTAGTATAAAAGGACCGATCCGGCCCCAAGGATCATCCTTCTAGGAGAAGGATGGGGGCGTGGCTTGCGGCAGAAGGATGTGGGGGCGTGGCAGATGACGCTAGTGTGTGTAGGGTCGATGTGCTGCCCCTAGCGGTGCTTTTTGGAACTTTTAATGGATCTTTGAGGGATGGCAACGACCGAATCGGGGAAAGGAGATGTGCAGCCCCCTAGCGGTGCTTCTTGGAACTTTTAATGGATCTTTGAGAGATGGCAACGACCGAGTCGGGGAAAGGAGATGTGCTGCCCCCTAGCGGTGCTTTTTGGAACTTTCGATGAATCTTTGAGGGATGGCAACGACCGAGTGGGGGAAAGGAGATGTGCTGCCCCCTAGCGGTGCTTCTTGGAACTTTTAATGGATGTTTGAGAGATGGCAACGACCGAGTCGGGGAAAGGAGATGTGGCACCCCCTAGCGGTGCTTTTTGGAACTTTTAATGGATCTTTGAGAGATGGCAACGACCGAGTGGGGGAAAGGGGATGTGTACGTTGCCCCCCTAGCGGTGCTTTTTGGAACTTTTCTCGGGAGATTTATTGGACGTTGACAAATTTTTAAGAAGTCTTTCCAATATTTATTTTTTTAATTTTCTCGGGAGATTTATTAGACTTTGTCAAATTTTTGAAGGAAGTTTTTTTGTCGTTTCCAATTTTTTTACTAGTATTTTTTTGTCCTATTTTTTCTCTCTAATTTATTTTATTAAATTTATATTTTCAGGAATTCCCAGAGGTATTATAATTTTTATAGACGTTGCATTATTTTTTTAATTTTCTCGGGAGATTTATTGGACGCTGACACATTTTTGAAGGAAGTTTTTTCAATCGAAGCATTTCCTCAAATTTGTTTTATTAAATTTATATTTTTAGAACTCCGTGAGGTGTTATAATTTTTATAGACGTTGCATTATTTTTCTCATTCTTATATTTTTCTTCCCTACAATTTTAATTTAGACGAGGAAAGGCTTTGTTTGAAAAGATTTCGTTCCTGTTGATTCATGTTCCGCTATCTTTTGTCCGACATGTGTTTTGGGATGACTCACCATTTTCTCTTTGACTCAGAAAACTTTGTATGACACGTGTTTTGGGAAGAGTGACTATGCCGGATGACGCATGTCGTGATAGCAGATATGACATCAGCCAACGCCATTTCCTCCGCGGGGTCGGCGGTTGACGTCATTTGAGATTCTGTAGCCACATTAAGTTCCAAGACTGATTTTTTCAATAACTTGTTCATTTTGCAACGAATTTATTCCTTATTTTTTCCTCATAATTTCCCATTTTATATTCATAATTTTTCAACGTAACGATTTTTTTATTTTCTTTGAGGAGACTTCACGCATTTTCAACGGACGTTCCAACATAAAAACGTTTTCCAAAGTTTTGTGCTGCAGACATAATCTTAAAACACGATTGTTTATTAACGTATTTACGTGTTCATGGCATTTTTTAACGTTGTACCTTTTTCCACCGTACAAAGCCACAATTTTTTAGGCATAGTTAAAATGTTTTTTTTTTATTTCTTCATGATTATTCAGTGAAATGTACCCTTTAATGCATTATCTTAATCTTTTTTTACTAAATGCTTGCATACTCGTTAAATTTCTCGATGTACCAACATTATTTTATTTTCTTACTTTTCAATCTAACAACTACTTTTATCGAGGCTTTATTTTTTCTGATTTAAACAAGCAAACGTTTCTTCATTATTATTTCTTTTTCCTACGCAAAGAACTTTTCTTACTTGTTTTTAATGTATGACTTAATCTGGTTTTTTATATAGATGTTTCATGTTTGCGCAAGAAATATACAGATCTATAGCAGATATACATAAAATTCGTTCCTAACAGTATCTTTTTTTTTTTTTAGATTTAACCCAACATACGTTTCTTAAAGACTTGATATCTGTTCCACTAGGTGTTACGAAACTTCAGATTTTTAATTTTTTCCCTCTGAAACTGTTCTTTTTTCTTACTTGCTTTTAATGTATGGTTTAATCTATTTTTCTATCTTATTACTTTTCTATATGTGTACAAGAAATATACGAATCTATAGTAGTTAAAATTCGATTGAAACAATATTTCTTCATTCTTACTATATTTTTCCATTTCTTTCATCTATAGTAGTTAAAATTCGATTGAAACAATATTTTCTCCATTCTTACTGTATTTTTACATTTTTTTCCAACAGACGTTTTTTCTTCTCAATTCCCGCTATCTAACTTAATCTATGTTTTGAATATCATTCTATGTTCGCGTATTCGCCCATTATTTTATTTCAAATCTTTTGCTAACTACCTCATACTTATATTCTGACTTTATATTTTTCATTTCAACCAACGTTTCTTAACGACTTGAATTTCCGGATGTGACAAAACTTCAGATTTATTTTTTCTCCTCTTAAACTATTTTTTTCTTACTTGCTTTAAATGTGACTTAATTTATTTTTACATCGCTGTTTCGTGTATGTACGAGAAATATACAGATCTATAGCAGTTAAAAATTCGACGGAAACAGTATTTTCTTTATTTTTACTTTATTTTTACATTTCTTTCTGACAAACATTTTTTTTTCACATTTTCCACATATTTAACTTAATTTTGTGTTTTTGAATATCATTCTATGTTCACGTATTCGTCCATTGTCTTTTTTCTAACTTTACACTTCATTCTTACTGTATTTTTCCATTTCATTTCAACCAACGTTTTTTAACGACTTGATATCTGTTCTACAAGATGTGACGAAACTTCAGATTTTTAATTTTTTCCCTCTGAAACCGATTTTTTTCTTACTTGCTTTTAATGTATGGTTTAATCTATTTTTCTATCTCACTTTTCTATGTCTGTACAAGAAATACACGGGTCTATAGTAGTTAAAATTCAATTGATTTCTTCATTCGTACTGTATTTTCCATTTCTTTCATTTACAGTAGTTAAAATTCGATTGAAACAATATTTTCTGCATTTTTACTGTATTTATACATTTCTTTCTAACATACGTTTTTTCTTCTCAATTCCTGCAATCTAACTTAATCTATGTTTTGAATATCATTCTATGTTCGCGCATTCGTCCATTATTTTATTTCAAACTTTGCAAACTGCCTCATATTTATATTCTGACTTCATTTTTTTCATTTCAACCAACGTTTCTTAACGACTTGAATTTCCGGATGTGACAAAACTTCAGATTTATTTTTTCTCCTCTTAAACTATTTTTTTTTCTTACTTGCTTTAAATGTGACTTAATTTATTTTTTACATCGCTGTTTCGTGTATGTACAAGAAATATACAGACCTATAGCAGTTAAAAATTCGATTGAAACAGTATTTTCTTTATTTTTACATTTCTTTCTGACAAACATTTTTTTTTCGTATTTCCCCTATTTAACTTAATTTTTTGTTTTGAATATCATTCTATGTTCACGATTCAGACTTTATTTTTTCATTTCATTTCAACCAACGTTTCTTAACGACTTGATATCACAAGATGTAGCAAAATTTCAGATATCTTTTTTTTTTGTTTCTTCATGAAACGTAATATTTTTTCAAAACTCACTTTTAAGTATTCCTGAAAGCTTACATTTATGAGAAATATACAGATCTGTAGTGGTAAAAATTGGACTGCAACAGTATTTTCTTTATTCCAACTTTACTTTTCTATTTCTTTTCAACAGGCGTTTCTTCATTATTATTTCTTTTTCATATGTAAGCAACTTTTCTTTCTTTCTTTTAAAGTATAACTTAATAAATTTTTCTATCTTACCTTTTCGTGGGTATACGAGAAATATACAGATCTATGACAGTTAAAATTCGATTGTATTATTCGATTGTATTGTATTTATCTTTACTATGACTTTCTTTTTCATTTCATTTGAGTAAACGTTTCTTAACAAATTGATATCACAAGATGTACCAAACACTTCAGAATTTTTGTGTCCCTCACTTTCCAACTCACTTAAGTATTACTAAAAACCTGCATGTATGTGAAATATTCATATTTTTTCATTCTATCCTAATTTGCTATACTTTTCTTTAACTGACCCAACAGGAAAAGCATTCATTGTCAAGACATTCATTCTAAAGCATTATTTCTTACGATAAAATTTATATCCTTTGCAATATATTTTCAGTATATTTTTTCTAAATCAACAGAAAAAACATTCATTCTGGAGACATAGCGACCAAGTCCGTACTTCCACTAAACATCGTATTCTTAGCAAACATTTATTCCCCTACATAGCAATTTCCAAGCTCACCAGAAAAGCAGCTATTCTCAACATGTAGCTAAAATATCGAATTTCTCCAAACAAATGTAATAAATTTTTTTAAGAAAGACTTAGTTCTTTTCTCTGTATAACGACTTAATCTATTTTTCGAAAAACTTTTCTACCTTTACGTATTTTGTTTAACTTTGCTTTGCACTGTACTTCGATTTTTTTCTTTGTAGTACTTTTTCCTGTTTCATTCCAACAAACTTGTTTCTTTTCGACTCGATCACTCTCACATTTCCATACAAACTTTCCTAATATCAGAAATGTAACAAAAACTTCAGATATATTTTTTAACTTTAGAATAAGTCTCACCGACATTTATTATCATGACATAAACTAAAATTTCATACTTTTCCCAAAAAATAGTTTTCTTAATGAGTTGTTTTACACTTTTTTCATAATTGACAAAGACTATTTTTTTTATAAGGTTAGTTTCGAGAAAGTTAAATTTCGTCTAGTGTTAATCGAACAGAAGAAATATACATCAAGGAAAGAAAACTGAAATTATACATATGCAAAGAATTTGCTACTGCTGAAGGTCCCCCGAGTGAGTTATTCAACCAATGCTCGTATTACCCATTCAAAGATGGAGGTATCAGGATGACCAAATCCCTCGTTGTTGCCTTCTTGTAGCAAAAGAGGTGGTGAACTTCACCAAACATGGTTCCATAATATTGGAGAAACACATTAAGGTTTACGGAGCAATTAAGCCCACGCCAGTGACCTTCTTCGTTCACATACACTCACATTCAAACAGAAAAAAATATAAATGAATGACAAAAAACAATGAAATAAAAGTAGTCCTGAAAAGGACTGATGTTTAGTCGTAAAAAGGACTTTTTTTTTTTATTCCTCAAAAGAACTTTTTTTTTTTATTCCTCAAAAGAACTTTTTTTTTATTCCTCAAAAGAACTTTTTTCTCTCATCTGGACTATAAATTGCTCCAACGTATTCCACATTCTTGAGCTTCCACAAGAATTTTCTTCACATTAATGTTCTCGAAGAAAAAGTGAGTAATGGTGGGATGTATCAGCGATTGAAGGCGCTCACCAAAGTATTTCCCCAAAGTTTTGGGTTCAACAAGAGCAAATGCTTCGTCAAAGCATAGAGTCCATTTGTCTTCTTCTGTTTCGTTAAAGCACCTATGCCCCAGCTGATTGTTTGGCATGAGATTAGGATGCAAATGACATTCTCTACAGTAATACACTTTTGCAATGTTTTTTCCAACCGCATCGACCAGAGCAAGTTTAAGAGCATTGGTATCTTGATCAGATATCGTATGTTCGAGTCCGAATTTACTGCATACCAATCTCACTGCATCACGAAAAACTGTTCCAAACTGTAATTGCAGAATACCGTCCCACAGCTTTTCAGAAGCATCACGAAGCGTGTTGAATTGTTCCCAGGTTAGGGACACAGAAGCACAATTCAATTGCAAGACATCATTGGAGCACGTGAACAGTTGTTGAAAGGTGTTCACAGGCCCATCAGATGAAGGTGAACAGTTCATCAACAGTTCTTTATTGATCACTTTGATTTTGTTGAGAGCGTCATAACAATGCGAGCGGTCCATGAACTTCTTGAATGTTCTAGCAGACATTGTCACGCCATATTTGGTAGGAAACAGTTTTTCTCCTTTGGTAGTGTAGCTGCGAATGTGCACTCTCACAGTTCCAGAAAAATCAGTCACTTTAGCAACTTTGTTTCCCCCGAGGGACACATGATGAAGAGGCATGCTTTCTAATGAAATACCGTAAGGAGGAGGTTCGGCAAACTGATCAGGACATCCATAGTTTAAAAGCTTCCATTAAGCGCGGATCATCACTCACTTTTTTCTTGGCATCAGAAACATCTGAAGACGAAGAAGTTCGCTTCATGTTTAACGCAGATCGACGAGGAGGTAGGTAACACAACGTGCACAGAATTCGAAGGCAGAGAACAGAATGAGTGAGCTGGTCTGTCCTCGGCCAAAACTGATAACAAATTGTTGTTGAGGCATGCGCGTTGTTCACTGTGTGATGACGTGATTGTATAGCCACGTGATAAAGGAGCCTCTGTTATCATCTTTCTATAGGTCAGATTTAATCGAACATCAGGTGCATTTTCGCAACGTGGAAGGTCGTGAAACCATGACTCATTCGTCTTGTTCACGCATGTGTGTTGCTCGCTTCTTGATGACGTGATTGCATAGTCACGTGATAAGGGTGACCCTGTTATCATCTTTCTAAATGTGAGATTTAGACGAATATTGGGAGCATTCTTGCAACGTGACAGTCCATGATACCATGACTCATTCGTGGGGGGTAGCATTTGTAAAAGGGATCCACATTCCAAAGCTATGACGACAGGCTGAAAACCATCTCTTTTAAAAACAAAGTCCCTTGTTTGGCCTAGAGAAACTGAGGCAATGCATGAATTTTTTACAATTTCACATTCGTCATCTCTGTGAAAACCAATACAGGGATTTCCATTTTTATACTTATTAATGAAAACAAAATTGAATATTTCTCCACATACATTCTCAACAGCATCCTTGATTTCACGAAGTACTGGTATCCAAGGTTTAGCCAGCACACTCAATCCACTGAATGAGTAATGGAGATGATTATCACCGTAGACCACATGTTGTCTAGGAATTTTATACGTTTTTCCATAAATCTTAATTTTGCTGAGATCATCACCGATATATTCTACTTCATTTTCGAGGTGGTTAAGATAATCTGTAGCTTCAGAATAAAAAAATAATTTCTCATAGGGAAAAGGGAGGTCATCCTTATGATACATCTTAGAAGAATACATTTCTTCAGACGAAAGGAAATGTAGCAGTAATTGAAAAAGCAGTATCTTCACACCGAGCAACGAAGCGAGAATGAAACAGACAGACTTGAGATAAGACATACGATTAACGAGTGCGTGAGTCATCGGCGATGCAAGCACGAGCACGTTACGGACATGTGTAAATGATCAAGAATTTAGCATGTTCGTTTAAAACCAGTGTCAAATAATCAGGCAAAAAGTACAATTTCCGAAGGCGTGAAAATGAAATTGACTACATGTGAGAAAACAAAATGGTGGTGATCGTGAAATGTCGACCCCCCCCCCCCCCCCCAAAAAAAAAGAAAATGGCGACGACAGCTAGTAGGATGGCAACTCAGTCACACACGTGGCGTACAAATCACATCTCAAAGAAGTAGATATTAAACTTCTATCTTCTTATATTGCCATTATTCACAAAAATTTGTAAAATCAGTGTTACTATCTCCATTGTTCCACCCTCAGATTTCATTTTTCCTATGCGAACAGAAACGAACGTGAACCATTGTCATAGAAGACGACTCGTCAGCATTTCCTCGACTCACACAAGACTAATGTCGTCGCCTAACCCCAGCAGTATGTTCTTTATTAATAGGTCATGTACTTTAAATTTGGTGAACTACTGCCAGGGTTAGGCGACGACATTAGTCTTGTGTGAGTCGAGGGGGAAAATGCTGACGAGTCGTCTTCTATGACAATGGTTCACGTTCGTTTCTGTTCGCATAGGAAAAAATGAAATCTGAGGGTGGAACAATGGAGATAGTAACACTGATTTTACAAATTTTTGTGAATGGTGGCAATATAAGAAGATAGAAGTTTAATATCTACTTCTTTGAGATGTGATTTGTACGCCACGTGTGTGACTGAGTTGCCATCCTACTAGCTGTCGTCGCCATTTTCTTTTTTTTTTGGGGGGAGGGGGGTCGACATTTCACGATCACCACCATTTTGTTTTCTCACATGTAGTCAATTTCATTTTCACGCCTTCGGAAATTGTACTTTTTGCCTGATTATTTGACACTGGTTTTAAACGAACATGCTAAATTCTTGATCATTTACACATGTCCGTAACGTGCTCGTGCTTGCATCGCCGATGACTCACGCACTCGTTAATCGTATGTCTTATCTCAAGTCTGTCTGTTTCATTCTCGCTTCGTTGCTCGGTGTGAAGATACTGCTTTTTTCAATTACTGCTACATTTTCTTTCGTCTGAAGAAATGTATTCTTCTAAGATGTATCATAAGGATGACCTCCCTTTTCCCTATGAGAAATTATTTTTTTATTCTGAAGCTACAGATTATCTTAACCACCTCGAAAATGAAGTAGAATATATCGGTGATGATCTCAGCAAAATTAAGATTTATGGAAAAACGTATAAAATTCCTAGACAACATGTGGTCTACGGTGATAATCATCTCCATTACTCATTCAGTGGATTGAGTGTGCTGGCTAAACCTTGGATACCAGTACTTCGTGAAATCAAGGATGCTGTTGAGAATGTATGTGGAGAAATATTCAATTTTGTTTTCATTAATAAGTATAAAAATGGAAATCCCTGTATTGGTTTTCACAGAGATGACGAATGTGAAATTGTAAAAAATTCATGCATTGCCTCAGTTTCTCTAGGCCAAACAAGGGACTTTGTTTTTAAAAGAGATGGTTTTCAGCCTGTCGTCATAGCTTTGGAATGTGGATCCCTTTTACAAATGCTACCCCCACGAATGAGTCATGGTATCATGGACTGTCACGTTGCAAGAATGCTCCCAATATTCGTCTAAATCTCACATTTAGAAAGATGATAACAGGGTCACCCTTATCACGTGACTATGCAATCACGTCATCAAGAAGCGAGCAACACACATGCGTGAACAAGACGAATGAGTCATGGTTTCACGACCTTCCACGTTGCGAAAATGCACCTGATGTTCGATTAAATCTGACCTATAGAAAGATGATAACAGAGGCTCCTTTATCACGTGGCTATACAATCACGTCATCACACAGTGAACAACGCGCATGCCTCAACAACAATTTGTTATCAGTTTTGGCCGAGGACAGACCAGCTCACTCATTCTGTTCTCTGCCTTCGAATTCTGTGCACGTTGTGTTACCTACCTCCTCGTCGATCTGCGTTAAACATGAAGCGAACTTCTTCGTCTTCAGATGTTTCTGATGCCAAGAAAAAAGTGAGTGATGATCCGCGCTTAATGGAAGCTTTTAAACTATGGATGTCCTGATCCGTTTGCCGAACCTCCTCCTTACGGTATTTTATTAGAAAGCATGCCTCTTCATCATGTGTCCCTCGGGGAAACAAAGTTGCTAAAGTGACTGATTTTTCTGGAACTGTGAGAGTGCACATTCGCAGCTACACTACCAAAGGAGAAAAACTGTTTCCTACCAAATATGGCGGGACAATGTCTGCTAGAACATTCAAGAAGTTCATGGACCGCTCGCATTGTTATGACGCTCTCAACAAAATCAAAGTGATCAATAAAGAACTGTTGATGAACTGTTCACCTTCATCTGATGGGCCTGTGTACACCTTTCAACAACTGTTCACGTGCTCCAATGATGTCTTGCAATTGAATTGTGCTTCTGTGTCCCTAACCTGGGAACAATTCAACACGCTTCGTGATGCTTCTGAAAAGCTGTGGGACGGTATTCTGCAATTACAGTTTGGAACAGTTTTTCGTGATGCAGTGAGATTGGTATGCAGTAAATTCGGACTCGAACATACGATATCTGATCAAGATACCAATGCTCTTAAACTTGCTCTGGTCGATGCGGTTGGAAAAAAACATTGCAAAAGTGTATTACTGTAGAGAATGTCATTTGCATCCTAATCTCATGCCAAACAATCAGCTGGGGCATAGATGCTTTAACGAAACAGAAGAAGACAAATGGACTCTATGCTTTGACGAAGCATTTGCTCTTGTTGAACCCAAAACTTTGGGGAAATACTTTGGTGAGCGCCTTCAATCGCTGATACATCCCACCATTACTCACTTTTTCTTCGAGAACATTAATGTGAAGAAAATTCTTGTGGAAGCTCAAGAATGTGGAATACGTTGGAGCAATTTATAGTCCAGATGAGAGAAAAAAGTTCTTTTGAGGAATAAAAAAAGTTCTTTTGAGGAATAAAAAAAAAAGTCCTTTTTACGACTAAACATCAGTCCTTCTCAGGACTACTTTTATTTCATTATTTTTTGTCATTCATTTATATTTTTTTCTGTTTGAATGTGAGTGTATGTGAACGAAGAAGGTCACTGGCGTGGGCTTAATTGCTCCGTAAACCTTAATGTGTTTCTCCAATATTATGGAACCATGTTTGGTGAAGTTCACCACCTCTTTTGCTACAAGAAGGCAACAACGAGGGATTTGGTCATCCTGATACCTCCATCTTTGAATGGGTAATACGAGCATTGGTTGAATAACTCACTCGGGGGACCTTCAGCCGTAGCAAATTCTTTTGCATATGTATAATTTCAGTTTTCTTTCCTTGATGTATATTTCTTCTGTTCGATTAACACTAGACGAAATTTAACTTTCTCGAAACTAACCTTATAAAAAAAATAGTCTTTGCCAATTATGAAAAAAGTGTAAAACAACTCATTAAGAAAACTATTTTTGGGAAAAGTATGAAATTTTAGTTTATGTCATGATAATAAATGTCGGTGAGACTTATTCTAAAGTTAAAAATTATATCTGAAGTTTTTGTTACATTTCTGATATTAGGAAAGTTTGTATGGAAATGTGAGAGTGATCGAGTCGAAAAGAAACAAGTTTGTTGGAATGAAACAGGAAAAAAGTACTACAAAGAAAAAAATCGAAGTACAGTGTAAAGCAAAGTTAAACAAAATACGTAAAGGTAGAAAAGTTTTTCGAAAAATAGATTAAGTCGTTATACAGAGAAAAGAACTAAGTCTTTCTTAAAAAAATTTATTACATTTGTTTGGAGAAATTCGATATTTTAGCTACATGTTGAGAATAGCTGCTTTTCTGGTGAGCTTGGAAATTGCTATGTAGGGGAAAAAATGTTTGCTAAGAATACGATGTTTAGTGGAAGTACGGACTTGGTCGCTATGTCTCCAGAATGAATGTTTTTTCTGTTGATTTAGAAAAAATATACTGAAAATATATTGCAAAGGATATAAATTTTATCGTAAGAAATAATGCTTTAGAATGAATGTCTTGACAATGAATGCTTTTCCTGTTGGGTCAGTTAAAGAAAAGTATAGCAAATTAGGATAGAATGAAAAAATATGAATATTTCACATACATGCAGGTTTTTAGTAGTACTTAAGTGAGTTGGAAAGTGAGGGACACAAAAATTCTTAAGTGTTTGGTACATCTTGTGATATCAATTTGTTAAGAAACGTTTACTCAAATGAAATGAAAAAATAAAGTCATAGTAAAGAAAATACTAATACAATCGAATTTTAACTGTCATAGATCTGTATATTTCTCGTATACCCACGAAAAGGTAAGATAGAAAAATTTATTAAGTTATACTTTAAAAGAAAGAAAGAAAAGTTGCTTACATATGAAAAAGAAATAATAATGAAGAAACGCCTGTTGAAAAGAAATAGAAAAGTAAAGTTGGAATAAAGAAAATACTGTTGCAGTCCAATTTTTACCACTACAGATCTGTATATTTCTCATAAATGTAAGCTTTCAGGAATACTTAAAAGTGAGTTTTGAAAAAATATTACGTTACATGAAGAAACAAAAAAAAGATATCTGAAATTTTGCTACATCTTGTGATATCAAGTCGTTAAGAAACGTTGGTTGAAATGAAATGAAAAAATAAAGTCTGAATCGTGAACATAGAATGATATTCAAAACAAAAAATTAAGTTAAATAGGGGGAAATACGAAAAAAAAATGTTTGTCAGAAAGAAATGTAAAAATAAAGAAAATACTGTTTCAATCGAATTTTTAACTGCTATAGGTCTGTATATTTCTTGTACATACACGAAACAGCGATGTAAAAAATAAATTAAGTCACATTTAAAGCAAGTAAGAAAAAAAATAGTTTAAGAGGAGAAAAAATAAATCTGAAGTTTTGTCACATCCGGAAATTCAAGTCGTTAAGAAACGTTGGTTGAAATGAAAAAAAATGAAGTCAGAATATAAATATGAGGCAGTTTGCAAAGTTTGAAATAAAATAATGGACGAATGCGCGAACATAGAATGATATTCAAAACATAGATTAAGTTAGATTGCAGGAATTGAGAAGAAAAACGTATGTTAGAAAGAAATGTATAAATACAGTAAAAATGCAGAAAATATTGTTTCAATCGAATTTTAACTACTGTAAATGAAAGAAATGGAAAATACAGTACGAATGAAGAAATCAATTGAATTTTAACTACTATAGACCCGTGTATTTCTTGTACAGACATAGAAAAGTGAGATAGAAAAATAGATTAAACCATACATTAAAAGCAAGTAAGAAAAAAATCGGTTTCAGAGGGAAAAAATTAAAAATCTGAAGTTTCGTCACATCTTGTAGAACAGATATCAAGTCGTTAAAAAACGTTGGTTGAAATGAAATGGAAAAATACAGTAAGAATGAAGTGTAAAGTTAGAAAAAAAGACAATGGACGAATACGTGAACATAGAATGATATTCAAAAACACAAAATTAAGTTAAATATGTGGAAAATGTGAAAAAAAAATGTTTGTCAAAAAGAAATGTAAAAATAAAGTAAAAATAAAGAAAATACTGTTTCCGTCGAATTTTTAACTGCTATAGATCTGTATATTTCTCGTACATACACGAAACAGCGATGTAAAAAATAAATTAAGTCACATTTAAAGCAAGTAAGAAAAAAATAGTTTAAGAGGAGAAAAAATAAATCTGAAGTTTTGTCACATCCGGAAATTCAAGTCGTTAAGAAACGTTGGTTGAAATGAAAAATATAAAGTCAGAATATAAGTATGAGGTAGTTAGCAAAGTTTGAAATAAAATAATGGGCGAATACGCGAACATAGAATGATATTCAAAACATAGATTAAGTTAGATAGCGGGAATTGAGAAGAAAAAACGTCTGTTGGAAAAAAATGTAAAAATACAGTAAGAATGGAGAAAATATTGTTTCAATCGAATTTTAACTACTATAGATGAAAGAAATGGAAAAATATAGTAAGAATGAAGAAATATTGTTTCAATCGAATTTTAACTACTATAGATTCGTATATTTCTTGTACACATATAGAAAAGTAATAAGATAGAAAAATAGATTAAACCATACATTAAAAGCAAGTAAGAAAAAAAGAACAGTTTCAGAGGGAAAAAATTAAAAATCTGAAGTTTCGTAACACCTAGTGGAACAGATATCAAGTCTTTAAGAAACGTATGTTGGGTTAAATCTAAAAAAAAAGATACTGTTAGGAACGAATTTTATGTATATCTGCTATAGATCTGTATATTTCTTGCGCAAACATGAAACATCTATATAAAAAACCAGATTAAGTCATACATTAAAAACAAGTAAGAAAAGTTCTTTGCGTAGGAAAAAGAAATAATAATGAAGAAACGTTTGCTTGTTTAAATCAGAAAAAATAAAGCCTCGATAAAAGTAGTTGTTAGATTGAAAAGTAAGAAAATAAAATAATGTTGGTACATCGAGAAATTTAACGAGTATGCAAGCATTTAGTAAAAAAAGATTAAGATAATGCATTAAAGGGTACATTTCACTGAATAATCATGAAGAAAAAAAAAAAACATTTTAACTATGCTTAAAAAATTGTGGCTTTGTACGGTGGAAAAAGGTACAACGTTAAAAAAATGCCATGAACACGTAAATACGTTAATAAACAATCGTGTTTTAAGATTATGTCTGCAGCACAAAACTTTGGAAAACGTTTTTATGTTGGAACGTCCGTTGAAAATGCGTGAAGTCTCCTCAAAGAAAATAAAACAATCGTTACGTTGAAAAATTATGAATATAAAATGGGAAATTATGAGGAAAAAATAAGGAATAAATTCGTTGCAAAATGAACAAGTTATTGAAAAAAATCAGTCTTGGAACTTAATGTGGCTACAGAATCTCAAATGACGTCAACCGCAGACCCCGCGGAGGAAATGGCGTTGGCTGATGTCATATCTGCTATCACGACATGCGTCATCCGGCATAGTCACTCTTCCCAAAACACGTGTCATACAAAGTTTTCTGAGTCAAAGAGAAAATGGTGAGTCATCCCAAAACACATGTCGGACAAAAGATAGCGGAACATGAATCAACAGGAACGAAATCTTTTCAAACAAAGCCTTTCCTCGTCTAAATTAAAATTGTAGGGAAGAAAAATATAAGAATGAGAAAAATAATGCAACGTCTATAAAAATTATAACACCTCACGGAGTTCTAAAAATATAAATTTAATAAAACAAATTTGAGGAAATGCTTCGATTGAAAAAACTTCCTTCAAAAATGTGTCAGCGTCCAATAAATCTCCCGAGAAAATTAAAAAATAATGCAACGTCTATAAAAATTATAATACCTCTGGGAATTCCTGAAAATATAAATTTAATAAAATAAATTAGAGAGAAAAAATAGGACAAAAAAATACTAGTAAAAAAAATTGGAAACGACAAAAAAACTTCCTTCAAAAATTTGACAAAGTCTAATAAATCTCCCGAGAAAATTAAAAAATAAATATTGGAAAGACTTCTTAAAAATTTGTCAACGTCCAATAAATCTCCCGAGAAAAGTTCCAAAAAGCACCGCTAGGGGGGGCAACGTACACATCCCCTTTCCCCCACTCGGTCGTTGCCATCTCTCAAAGATCCATTAAAAGTTCCAAAAAGCACCGCTAGGGGGCAGCACATCTCCTTTCCCCGACTCGGTCGTTGCCATCTTTCAAAGATCCATTGAAAGTTCCAAGAAGCACTGCTAGGGGCAGCACATCTCCTTTCCCCCACTCGGTCGTTGCCATCTCTCAAAGGTCCATTAAAAGTTCCAAGAATCACCGCTAGGGGGCAGCACATTGAGTTGACATCCCCCTATATCCACCCCCTTTCCCTCTCGGTCGTTGCCATCCCTCAAAGATCCATTAAAAGTTCCAAGAAGCACCGCTAGGGGGCAGCACATCTCCTTTCCCCCATTCGGTCGTTGCCATCCCTCAAAGATTCATCGAAAGTTCCAAAAAGCACCGCTAGGGGGCAGCACATCTCCTTTCCCCGACTCGGTCGTTGCCATCTCTCAAAGATCCATTAAAAGTTCCAAGAAGCACCGCTAGGGGGCTGCACATCTCCTTTCCCCGACTCGGTCGTTGCCATCCCTCAAAGATCCATTAAAAGTTCCAAAAAGCACCGCTAGGGGCAGCACATCGACCCTACACACACTAGCGTCATCTGCCACGCCCCCACATCCTTCTGCCGCAAGCCACGCCCCCCATCCTTCTCCTAGAAGGATGATCCTTGGGGCCGGATCGGTCCTTTTATACTACTCTCCCCTCTACAATTTGTTTGTTTCCGGGGGGGGGGGTTAAGATCACCGTGGGCAATTTGACGGACTATATGCAGTCCCCTTTTCCTGATTTTGGGTATTTGGTTCCAGAGAAGGGAGAGCCATTGTCTTAGGACAACCACACCATTCATACCTCACCGGGATTCGAACCCCGACCTACTTCGACGAACAAGGAGAATCCAGCGATTAGATCATTGCTCCATAGGGACGGCTGTAACATCGCACTTGATACTGTGTAACGCCTCCCTTCAATTAAATTACAGTAACAGTCCTGTTACGTATGGAAGCCACCAGTTGTCGGATATGGTATATATCATTTCTAGTGGATTCGTCTAGCAATAGCCCTCAGAATTCAGCTAGATTATGTAGATGCCTATTTTGGTGTTTGACCTTCTGTTTCAGATAGTTATGGTAGCTCTCAAGGCTGCAGATTAAATTCAGGTGGAAACAGGATAAATAATAAATCATTGTACCGAAGCTACAGCACTATAAAACCGTAAAAATGACAATACGTTGCTGACACAATGTAACAGATTTCAATTGAGCAACAAAGGGACTGCAGCTGCATCTCTTAGTTGCTGGTACGGTCTTTCCGGAAAAGAAGAACAGGAATAAAAAAAAATGAGCGCTTGCATTCGCAAAATTTTTACGAATTTATTTTTGCTTGTGATAATAATTTGCATCTGATGATCGTATTGTGCTTTCTTTGGAGTCGGTGATTAGCTAAGTTTATAGGTTTTCGCGCTTGAGTGCGTGTGGTGGTATTCGCCGCTGCACATGCAGTTTAAAATTTCTACGCAACATCAACTTCTTCACTGTTACTCTTATACCAAAATCGTTTTGTAACAACTGTTTTATCACGCATTGTTCCAGTCCCTGCTCAATAATTATATCAAGATGAGATCATGTGAATCTGAAAAATTCTGAGTAAAGCATCACAATGTGAAATATTTCTTAGAGGTAGTAGCCAAAGTAACATGTATATCTAATCTATAATAAAAATAAATGGAACGAAGGACTAGCTCATTTGTTTACCCAAACTAAAAATGTATTAAAGAACTGCAAAACAGTGCTAACGAAAACGTGTTGGTTCAACACAAAACAAATACATTAAAATTATCTGTGAAAGTATGTATTTATCCATATGGATACACCAAAATAATAACTTTCTTGAGTACAACAATAAATGCAATGACATTGTATGTAAGTTCTCATCTTTTCCGCTGAAAAAATAATCAAGAATCAAAACAACTCTCTTTAACAATAAAAAGAAGCCAAAATAAGCAAGAGACTTTCTCCTTAGCTGCCCATTGGAACACGAGCAGAAGTAGTGGTTGGTGCGCATGCGTCAAAAGAGGAGTTAAGCCACATGTTGGTCGTGGCCAACCTCGAAAGGAAGTTTTCTGCTTGTCAAGGCCACAGAAGACGAATAGAAGTACTTGGGCGGTGAGCACATGTCTTGCTTAAACGTGTTTCAGTAAAGAGAAGAATGCGGCTTCCGTTTAACGTTAGGAGGTGAAGAGTAATGAGGTGAAAAACAAAAATAAAGGCGAAATAAAAGACGGCTCCTAAATAAGCAAAATAAAGTGAAAAACTTCTGCAAATTCGAGAGCACAAAGACTGTTGTGCAAAATACTGTAGATAAATAAATATGTATAAAATACAGATGGATATTTAAGAAATTCTAAAATTGATTCCTAAAACTGGATATGTAAGGCTTATCCTGTGTACCTGAAATACATGTCACTGTTGTAGCTATTTTTTTCTTTAGCGCACTTTGTTTGCTGACCACCCACTGACACCATTTCGTTTGGAAAATGAAGTTCCTACTGTTTTTCGCATCTTTGCTTTAAATAAGCTAAACTGCTCAAGAACGGCAAAACAAAAGAGTAACACATCAGAAATACTTTTACACTAACACTCGTTTTTTTCTTTTTTCACAATACAGAATATAAGAAAGGATTTTTTTTTCTAAAGTTGGCCGTCTACTAAGGGTTGTTAAATGAAATTCATCATCATGAACAACACTGGGAGATAAATTTATATTGGTCTGAAATACGGATGGTTTTTTTTTTTTTTTGGCCATGTTATTGCCCATGTCTCTGCTTAATACTGACGGTGATAATACATTTTTCACTATGGCTCTTAAATGGAATTCAGAGTGGTGTAAATCGCGCATAAAGTTCTGTTTGTTACTTTCGGATAATGATTTATATCTCTAAGATTTAGTGCGTTTGGTAGTGCTTGTTTTTTTGCTGTTCGGGAATAATTTTGTTACAGTTAATTTTTATAAAATTAATTTCAGAATGCTGACTGCAGGCTGCTTTTCCACTCTGTGGTCTCTAAGAAAAATAAATAGTTTTTTTTACATTGGGATTTAAGGATTGTAATGCGCATCTACGCCTAAGAAGAATCCTCCGTTCTTAAATTAGGACTGCTTCCAGAGAAGGGAAAAAGATAACCAGCACTGTGCGACAAGTACAACAACCATACGTAATTCAAGATTGAAACACATGCCCCGCAGTACGAAAAAAAGAGAAAAAACAAACAAGATGACGCCTAACCTGTACCACCAAATCAAATTAACTAAACGTATACATCATCAAATAAAAAGTAATTAAGAATACAGAATTATTTAATTAGTCATCATCTTATGATTAATGACATAATGTGCTAATTATACACAGTCGTATCTGAACAATATGACCACACAGAATAATGGGAATAACCACCCTTGGCCCAGCTGACAGCAGTGAGACGGCGTGACGTGGACGCCATGAGGCCCTGGAAGGTTGCCCGAGGCACACGTGCCCATTCGAACTGCAGCAGAGCACGGAAGTCCCGGAGATGATGTGGTTGTGGGTCGGCATGTCGAACCTGCCCATCCAAATAGTCACACAAGTGCTCTATAGCATTGATGTCGGGCTATTTTGCCGGCTAAGGGAAAACGGAGACCTTGCTGTCGAGTTCCTGGAACCAGTCACCCACCCCTTAGTGACGTGGAACGGCGCAGTGTCCTATTGGTAGACACCATTACTACTAGGGTAAACGTCCAACATGAAGGGATGCATATGGTCAGCGAGGATGGACAGGTAGCCATCGGCGTTCAGGGACCCATCCAGTGGTACCAGTGGTACCAAGTCATACCAGGAAAACATCCCCCAGACATATACACACTGCTAACGCCGGCCTGTACTTCACCAACAAGTGTGTCCGGCTGTTGGTTCTCGTGTGTCTGAGGCCGTATCTGCCACCGCTCGTCACTTCTGGGGAGTAGAAACCTCGATTTGTCGGAAAGGGCAACTTTTTTCACGCTTCCACTGTCCAATGACGGTAATCCCACGCAAACTGCAGGCGTCGTTATCGATGGACATGGGTTTGTACGGGCGCCTTGACGCAGCATCGACTCCGGAGACACATGTGTAACAGGATTCGCTTTACTGTTATCTGGGACACGTACCTGTGTTCCCCAGCGTTCATTTGCGTGGTCAATTGCGCAACAGTTGCGCGTCAATTGCATTTTACCAGTCGACGGAGGCAACGATCTCCTCTGGGGTCGTTGGCTTTTGGGGCTCTACAGTTATGACGTCCGAAGGTAATCGGTGTGCCAGCAGTACATTCTTGGTACACCCTTACTGCAGCACCCTGCGAACAGCCCACGATGTCTGCTGTTTCTGAGAAGCTTCCACCCTTAGCACGGTAGCCTCTGCCGATTGTGCCCTCGTTACGCACTATGGTTCATCTGTCGTGTTCGACTGCTTGTATCTCCGTGTGATTGACCTTGTCACGTGCACTCTGTGAACGCCTGGACGGGTACACTGTGATTACAGGGGTGGATATATTACTCTGATACGGCCGTGTATATGCAGATACCAGGTGTGATAAAAAAATATGCAAACTGATTACATAAGTTCGGAATCGTGGGACACAGCAGGATGCGGTTTTGCAGAGGTCGACTTTGGAACCTACTAGACATGTGTCGTGAGTCACATTCTACAGTAGTGCTTGTGCAGTAGTTCGTCACATTTATCGTGGTGAAGCAGTTCGTCGCATTGGTCATGTCGGAAAACAATCGTTTACGATTTTGCCGAAAACTTGGGAAACTTGCAAAGACACATACATAAAGTTACGGAAAGTCTATGAGGAGGATTGTATGAGTCGTGCACAAGTTTATGAAGGGTATAAACGTTTTAAAGATGGTCGTAAAAGTGTTGAGAGTGATGAACAGTTTAGGAGGCCCGCAACCAACAAAAGTGAAAAACAAAATGTCTAACTTGTGCGCACAGCTGTGCGGAAAAATTGACGAATCACTATTCGTGAGTTATCTGAAGACTTCAACATTAGCTTCGGTTCAGTTCACTTGATTCATATGGACGATTTAGGTAAGAGACGCGCTTCACTAAATTTGTGCTAAAATTGCCCTCAGCTGAGCAAAAACAGGCCCGTGTTTTAGTTGCTAGTGGCCTGCTTCACTGAGTCGAAAATGACGAAAACTTTTTAAAAGCTATAACTGGCGATGAATCATGGTTTCATGTACATGATTCCAAAACTAAGGCCCATTTTCACAATGGAAGACCCCTAAGTCTTCCAGATCCAAAGAAGCACGACCTCTCCGCAGCAATGTCAAGATGATGCTGGCTGTTTATTCTCAATCATGAGGAAATTGTGCATCATGAATACACTCCATCAGGCCAGACAATCAACAAGGAATACTACTGTCACATTTTGCGGCGTTTGAGGGACGCAGTTCGTCGCAAAAGGACGTCATTACATGAGAGTGCCGAGTGGCAACTCCACCATGAAAACGAACCTGCCCGTGCATTGCAACTTGTGCATCAGTTTGTTGCTAAGCACCGCATTGCACAGGTTGCACAGCCACCCTATTCCCCAGATCCCGCTCCATGTGACATTTTCCTCTTACCAAAAATCAAATACAACTTGAAAGAAAAAATATTTCAAGATATTAAAGAGATAGGACTGAATGCGATGAAAGTGTTCGCTATTGCAAGAAAATACTTCAAATAATTCTTCGAGTAGTGGAAACAGCGCTGATCTGCGTGTGTGGCTTCGGAAGGGGACTACTTCGAAGGCGATTAAGATTCAAATCTGTAAGTCTTGTATTTTTATTTTAATAAATCCAGTCTGGAAACATTTCGATCACATATTGTATGCATATACTCGCACACCCAAAAGCGCGAGCGCGCGCGCGCCTCTGTGTGTGTGTGTGTGTGTGTGTGTGTGTGTGTGTGTGTTGAACAACTGAAATACTAGACTGAATATCAAAGGATAGGAAACGACCCAGAAGAAAACCACGTTGAAAGTGGAAGATGGTATGTGAAAGTATGTCGGCATGACACTGAAGAGACAGGGTGTTGTGGAAGAGATTTGGGGAGATCGTGAAGAAGTTGATTGTTCTTGATGATGACATACATACGCGCACATCAAGGAGTTAATTACACGGGCTGTTGTTAACATCTTACTTGACAATGACTTCAAGAACTATTTCAATCGCTGGAAACAACCCTGGAAATCGTGTATTTCTGCATAAGGGAATTATTTCGAAGGTGGTCACCTTACTTTTCAATAAAATTCTTCACAGAGGAAGTTGCAAGTCCAGGTTTGTTCTTTAACTGTCGGTGCATGTAAAACAATGATTAATTAAGCATTTCTTAATCATTTCACTTTTCATCCCACTGCAGATAATGATGAATTCATTAAGAACTGTCATTTCTTATGTTGTATCTCATTCTTTTCATTTGTGACTAGCATTCTACATTGAGTGATGAACTTTTTTTTGATTGGGCCACCGTGAGCAACTCAGTGGGCTGTAAGCAGTCGCCCGTCCCTAATTTAGGGCCACTGACTCCTGGGAAGGAAGAAAGCCAGTGCCATAAAAAAAACACAACATCCATGCCCCACTGGGATTCGAACGAATGGTCAGAAGCCATCGCTTAGACCACGGAGTCACCGGGGCGGCAGTGATGAAAGTGTTGATATATGGACTGTTATATTGATGTGCAAATCATGTTCTTGTCTTGATTTTAATAAAGTTGTTTTTGTTAAGCTATGCCGTTAATTTTTCAGAATTTCACATAATACATCTCAAAGACTTTTGTCTAAAAAGCTATGTAGAGTTATTGAAGATACTCTGCGTATGGTGTTTCCAGAAAATATCAACAGTCTTCGATTTGCTGTTAGATCATCAGCTACAGGTCAGTATCGAGATCTGTATTATTTCTAGAAAATATTTCCCTTTTCTGAGCAAAGTACAGCAGCGAGGAATGAAACTGTTTTATATTCTCACGGTTCGTAATTATTCAGATTCTGCTGAGAAGTCAAGCATCCTTACATGTCGCTAATTTTTTCATATATCTTTACTGAAACTGTTTTATATTCTCACGGCTCGTAATTATTCAGATTCTGCTGAGAAGTCAAGCATCCTTACATGTCGCTAATTTTTTCATATATCTTTACTTACTTGTCACTATATTATATGGTACGAAAAAGTGTAACAACGATGTAATTTTCCTTTTTTTGGGGATACGACTTAATTTTACATGCAGTTATTTATTCTATATCTAAATTCATGAATTATGATATCTCTCTGTTTGGTGCATGCGAAATGAAAGAAAAATATGTTGACTATCAAAGGTAAAAATTTCCAAAAAAAGGGAAAATTTTGTAGCATCTGAAACTTTTGGTAAAAATTTCAGATGCTAGAAATGGGAATTAGTCGGGCTTCCTTGTCTCATCATACTGTATGTAAATACACCCAGACTAACTCTGTTACTCTTTATCTCTCTGTGTAACTCTGCTTGTTATTAGCGACCGACATCCTCACAGCTTTCGCTCTTAGCGGATGTTATTTAATACGTACACAGTCGTATTAGAATAATATGACCACCTACCTAATAAGTAACCACCCTTGGACATGATGACAGCTGCGAGACGGCGTGGCATGGACGCGCAGTGATTCTCTGGAAGGTTGCCCGAGGCACACGTGCCCATTCCGACTGCAGAAAAGCACGGTGATCTCGGAGATGACGTGTTGTGGGTCGGCACGTCGAACCTATCGATACAAATAGTCCCACAACTGCTCAATAGCATTGAAGTCGGGCGATTTCGCCGGCCAAGGGAGAATGGAGACATAACTGTTGTGTTAATGAAACCAGACAAGCACCCCTTTGCAAGGTGGCAGGGCGCATTGTTCTGTTTTTAGACTCCATCACCAAGGATAAACGTCCGACATGAAGAGATACAGCGAAGATGGACAGGTAGCAATTGGCGTCCAGGAACCCAACCAGCGGTACCAGGTCATATCTGATAAACATTCCCCAGACATGCACACTTACACCGCTGGCCTGTAATTGACAGACGAGCATCTCCGGGTGTTGGTTCTCGTGTGCCTGATGCCATATTCGCCACCACTCGTCACTTGTGGGAAGTAGAAACCTGGATTCGTCGGAGAAAGCAGCCTTTTTCCAGTCTTCCCCTGTCCAATGACGGTAGTCCCATGCGAACTGCAGGCGTCGTTGCCGATTAACCTGGGTTAGCATAGGCGTCTTGACGCAGCGTCGAATCCGGAGACCCATGAATTAGAGGAGTCGCTCTATTGTTGTCGGGGACACGCACCTTTGTGCGCCAGCGTTCATTTGCTTTGTTAATTGATGCACTGTTGCGCGTCGACTGTCCTTTACCAGTGAACGGAAGCGACGTTTTCCTCTTATGTCGATGGCCATTGGTGCTCCACAGTTATGACGATATGAGGTACTCGGTGTGCCAGCGGTCCATTCTTGGTACACCCGTACTAAAGCACCTCGCGAATAGCCCCCAAAGTCTGCTGTTCTTGAAATACTTCCACCCTTGGCGCGATAGCCGATGATCATTCCTTTTTGAACGTCCGTCAAATTACTACCTCTGTTCATTTGCGCTCACATTACAAACCATGGCTCATCTGCTCTGGCCGGCCGCTTGTATTGCCGTGTGGTCGACCTTGTCACGTGCACTCTGTGATGTGTCTGGACGGGCGCACTGTGATTCCGGAGGTGGCCATATTATTCTGATACGACCGTGTACGTAGATCACAAAGGAGGAAACTTAGAGGAAAATGAACCATAGAGGATAATGGAAACCGTTTGACCTCGAAGATCTCATCAGAACAGCGTGCCAGTGGATGATCATGGGGCTAACTCACCATTACTGTAGCCGTAAAAGTCTAGCTACTCTTCAAATTTTTTAAGAATAACAACTGTGTCCACAACGCTGCTTTTATAACCTCTGGCTTGGTATCACGTGACAACCACTGACGTAGTTTCGGATCCGCCCACTGGACTGTTCCTCTAAATATTCTCCTATGAGGCATAAATAAAAAAATTTAATTGAACGCGTATTTTCTTAATTTATCCAGTGGTAAGCCTAAACCTTCGGGAAATCAAAAACGCAACGGAAGATCTGTCCAGATTACATTTTTCCTGTTAAAAGAATGAACCTGTGCTCCTCATAAAACTAAAACAAATTGCGCTTTTCCCTGTAGCCCAATAGATGAATATCGAAATTAAAGATGACCTTTGTGTAAAAGGAAGAACAATCGGACACGTCAGAAAGCTTTTCTCATAACCAATTTTACATAGTTTTGTCAAGATCCAGAAAACAGCAACAAATCAAGGTTTAGGTTAAGTCAACTCAAGTGCCAGGAAATCTAAGTGTTAATAATAATCAATACACACAAAACATTTTTTATCGCGAAATCTTCCAAGTTCCGTAGAAAATTATTTTTGAACACATTTATAAAACCTGAATAGTGAAATTATGAGCATCAGCAGTTTAGCAAGAAATGAAATACGTTTTATCATTTTAATTGGAACATCTTTCAGCTACGTAACAAAAAAATTTTTTTAGTCATAGCTATTCCATCCATGCTTACATAGCATGAGTTACCGGCTAATACATGCATAATATATTGTTCACGCCGCTGTTTTATATATTGATACCTGATTGAATTGAAAACTACTAAGTATATTTGTGTCACACATATTTAACAAACATGGGTTTTTATACAATTTAAGAAATATTTTTTCATCAATTCACTGTATGTTTTCTGCTGTGCTGTAATCTGTCTGTAAATCCACAAATGCAGCAGACAAAATATTATTTCCCTTGTGCAAATATTCTTTTGTTTTTCTTTACACGTTACGAAACAATTTAGCTAGGCGACTGCTATCTGCTCAATAACTGTTCCATGCATTATTCTGAATGCTAATTAATTGAATTTGAACTAAACATTTTATGTGAGTGCATCGAAAACTGATCCGACGGAAATGACTTTCATGTTGTTCTTGTCTTCTATAATTTTTCATCGCTCTGGCTATGGAAATTAACTTTGTATTCATAAAATATACGAGGGTGGTTTAAAAAGTAATGAGCCTGATTTCACATGGGGCAGAAGTGTAATGCAGTAAACATACTTGCACTTACATACTTTTGAAGTATTCTCGGTTACCCTGAATGCACCAGTCCCACATTTTTGTCTATTTCCTATGTGTTCGAAGCCCTTCCTCGACATATGGTTCAGGATATACATCACAGTATTGTTCAGTTCAGTATTTAATGCAAACCGACGGCCACGATTTTTTTCACTTCAGGGAATAGGTGGAAGTCACACGGGACCAGACCTGGTGAATACGGAGGGTACGCCATCATTTCGATGGCTAGACCTTGGATAATCTGCCGGGAAAGCAAACCACGATGTGCAGGGGTATTATCTTGATGCAAAATCCAACCAGTTTGTGCTTATTCTGGGCGTTTTGGGGAAATGTTTTCTTTAGAGGACCATTGAGAACTTCTAAATAATAGGCACTGGTAAAAGTTTTCCATTGTGGAACAACATAGTCATACACAATTCTCTTTTTATCGAAAAAAACCCCAGGTGCATGTCCTTCCCTGCACTTACTTGAAACTTTGCTTTCTTGGATTGGGAACTCTGTGTGTGTTTCCATTGGAGGTTTTGTTTCTAGATCGAGATAGTGAAAAAATGTTTCATCACACATGTGAGGACTCGGTCCAAAATGTGTGGCTCACGGCGTAGCCGGCACTTCCATTGGCGACAAGTGTTAACACGATTTGCCTTGTGTTCATCCGTGAGCAAGCGGGAAATCCGCTTTGCAGCGACTTTTGATACTCCAACCGGTTTCTCACAAGGTCTTCAATGGAACTAACGGACATCTGCATCACATTAGCAACCTCCTCAATGGTCATTCCGCAGTTTTCTCCCAAGTGTACCTCGATGGTAAGGACATTAACCTCCGTTGTTGATGTCGAAGGCCTACCGGAGCGTGGCGCATTATCCAGACACTCTTCACCATTCACAAATTTCTTGTGCCACTCAAAAACTCTTGCATAGGACGAAGCATCTTCCTTACAGGTCATTTTAATCATTTCGTGCGTTTCTGTGGTGGTTTTATTTAAACGCACACAAAATTTCATAGCTGCTCTTTGCCCCAGTTTTAAACCCATACTGGTTACAGAAACACGTCTGAACTCTACGCCGTCTACTACAAGAGTGAATTAGCAGAGCTCTGTAACGACGCGTTTTCACATGACTGACCTTGCAGGTGTTCCGACACAGACAGTTGGTTTTTTCAGCGTGGGTTTAATTTGGTGCTATGACGTCAGACTCGTTACGTTTTGAACGACCTACATACGCACACGTGTTCTGAAAGTAATGTACCTGCACAGTTATCTTGTGTAATAGGTATGACCTTGAAGCTGAGCCTTTTACAACTTGTTCGTTGTTTCGAGAGCTTCAGGTTACACTATCTTCAGGTTTTGGTAAACATAGTGATTCAGTTGTTGGTAAACATAGTGATTCAGCTGTTGGTAAACATAGTGATTCAGTTGTTGGTAAACATAGTGATTCAAGTCTTGGTAAACATAGTGGTTTGTATGGATTTTGGTTCAAAATGGGTTATCCGTTTTTAACCGTGGCAAAACGCATGAAACAGAGAGCAGTTATTGAGTTTTTGAAGCACAAAAATGAAACTTCCATTGGAATTGCTCTGAGATTATTGGCGATTTATGGCGAAGAAAATATGAACATAAGTACTGTGCATCGTTGGGTCAGGAAATCATGAGATAGTAGTAGTAATTCACATCTGAACGACCACTCATTGTCTGAAAAGCCTGCCACGCAAGTCAGGATTTAAACTGGCTTAAAATGTCAAGGAACTTATTGAAGCAAATCAACGAATCAGTCAAATAACCATGGCGGAAAGTTAAACATTGGCTCAGCTTAATGTCAATAACATTATTGCAGATCTGAATTACTAGAAAGTGGGTGAACGATGGCTGCCGCTTTAGTTTACGTCCAAAATGAAGAAAGTGAGACTGGAAGCATGTCATCGATCACTCTCTCGATACGAAAGCGAAAGCTGTTATTTTCTGTACATATTGTCATGAGTGACAAGATTTGATTTCGTGACTACGCCACAGAGAGCCCAGTCACTTAAATATTGTCTACAACACAAAATTTAAAACCCATTCACTTGAACATTGTCATCCCACTTTCGACCTTCAGCAAAAAGACTTACGTGAACACGCATACTCCAAATAGGCTGGAACAAAATCAGTCTCGTTCTTCAGGCAGGAAGGCCCATGCTTCTTGAACATGATAACACCACATTTCCACGCCAGTACTACTCGTACTATTTAAGCAGAGATAGAGAACATCCAATGTAAAGTTGTTTTAGACCCTTCCTACACTTCGGATTTGGCACTTTCTGACTTCCGGTTGGTTGCAGCACTCCAGAAACATTTCAAAGGAAGTCGTTTCGCATATGATGAAGACGTTCAAGCTGCTACTAAGAAATGGTACCTAGAACATCCTGAATAGTTCTGAAGAGACCGGTTCGTAAAACTTGTTCAGCTCTGGCAGCGTTTTATCGAATGAGAAGGAGACTATGTGGGAAAATAATGTGCGAAGCCAAATTACACATTCTTCGCCATATTTTGTTTTTGTGTCATTCGGATACATTATCTAGGAGCAAAGATACAAACATAAAAGTATTACTTTCCAAACCCGCTACGCATTTCTTTAATTCCATTTTGTCGTTAAATAAAATACTATCATATTTCGTTAGATAAATGCCAACATACTTAAATTTAGTATTCCATTTTGAAAATGCAGAACACTTTTTAATGTGGTGAATCTCTCCAAATGTTAGGTAGATTTTTATTTCAGCTTCTGACGGTGGAAATATCCTCCAAATTTGTTGCAGAAAATTTGTACACACGCGCGCTGACGTTTTCAAATCGTCATTCGCATGTGCATCGTACTAGATTAAAAGAAAACGCTTTAAAATTAAAAAAAGAAAGATTTGTTCCTCCTTGAATTACGCATACTTTGATGTTCTGAAAAACCACTTTCTTTAAAAGAATTTGGAATTATGCATTTTTACAAGTATCATTCAATGTCAGCTGTGTTTTTAACTGTAACATAAATAAAAACATTTGATGGATAAATGCATGCAACCATAGGCTGTTATAACACTTCAGAGTAGTTTTCGTCATAAGTAATGCAAAAAGAAAAAATGTTATGGATTTCTTTACGTAACAAATGGCAATAATATAAGAATTAAACAGAATGATACATCAGAAATTGAATAAATTGCTTGTAACTGGGGTCCATAACTACTTTTGCACTTTCTAGTCATTATTCATTTGACCTCTTTCATCGTCTATATATGAATTTTAAGACAAACTGTAATCATACACATGCCATGTTACTCCAGAAAGTATGTGGTTAGAAACACGAATGATTAGCGAATAGTATATCTATGATATTATACAATATTATAATGTCTATAAAATTGTTCAGTCGCAAATTTCATGTAACTGACAACAGCTCAGTTGCGAATGACCGTAATGGATATATGTAAATGTTACAGCTCTGGGTTCTATTCTCAAAACATGTAGCTCTGCAGACTTTTCTTTCAGTTTTAAGGTACGTAATTTCACTTTTCTGTTTTTTTAATTGGAGGTTTACGACCAGCGTGAGCAACTCAATGGGCTATTAGCAGTCTCCCGTCCCTAATTTAGGGTCACTGGTTCCAGGGAAGGGAAAGAGCCAGTGCCGTAAGACAAACACAACATCCATGCCTCACCGGGATTCGAACCCGAACCCCTTTCGGACGAATGATCAGAGGCCACCGCTTAGACCACTGCGCCACCGGGGCGGCACTTTTCTGTTTCACAACCGCCTATTCTTTAAGGCCTTCGTAAAGGTGCAATGCTTTCAACGAGACAACGGTACTGGTGTCACAACGAAAAGGAAATGAGACATTGTAGGAAAGAAACCAAAGATTAAACAGTGCTCAAACATTACCAAATAAACTGAAGAACAAAGAGATCAAAGATTATCATCAAATAGAAACAGAAAGTAAGCTAAAGGAAGACACGAGAAAGAGAGACTATGGTGTGGTATGACATATTACAGCATTTATTGTTACTCAAATGCGCACAAGCATGATGAAGCAAAAGTCAGCGCAGCTGTATTTACCATAAGAATCCCCATAACTTCCTTGAAGTCGAGTTTATCATTCAGTTTGAAAAGAACAGTTTTCCATCCGACTGGCTTCTTCAAAGAAAATAATTTACATAGCGAGAGTCCGATAAAACACCACTTTACCTTCGTAGGTCTGCTTTCAATCATGGAAATTATACGTTGCCCTATCAAGAATCAGATCACTTGATTCACGTAAAGTACTGTTCGAAAAAATACACTGGTGTGCAAAAATTAAGGACGAAGGGGAGAAATTAGCATAACAGCGGAACGAGCAGGCAGAACGGACCGAAAGACCACTCAGGAGATAAACTATGGTCTGGTACAATCGGGCATGCGCATATGTGCTATGTGCAGCATGACGTAGGGGGAGGGGGTGTCGGAAGGATATAATGCACACGGGTGGTGTACGCTCAGCAATTCGGCGAAAGATTTTGCACGGTGTACATCGGTTTGAACGACGTCGACTTGCTGCCACCGTGTGATATGGCAAACAGGCAATCCAGTAGATGACATCTGGATGACTTTACCCGAGGACGCGACATTGGGAAGTTGAAAGAAAATCGAAGTGTGACTAGTTATAATGAATTTGGTTTTTACTGGTTTGTTGTGTGGTAATTAATTATGAATAAAGTCTTATTCTGGTTGTTAATAGTAACACTTAATGAAAGGAGACCCAACGGCCAGACAGAGGTCTGACAGTACTATGAACTGAGAAAAACCGTGCTTACTTAAAAACCTTTTATTAGGAAACTCCTGGTATCAGCCAACACACACACTACTAGTCACACTAATCGTATCACAATAATGAAGAAGAACCTAATCACATAGAACGAAGCTCTCGGCACAAAATAACGTAGCTCTTTTCACATCGAACAAAACCTCTCCACATATGAACAAAAGCTCTCCGCATATAAACAAAAGCTCTCCGCATATAAACAAAAGCTCTCCTCGCACATAAACAAAAGCTCTCCTAGGTATCGTTGAACGAGCCTATTTATACTGCCTACCACCACGTCATGACTTACACTCATTGCTACATATCATTCAGCGGGAGAAATAACATCTCGTTAAGTAAGAAGATAATTTACATAGGAAAATAAAATAACCAGAGATAGTAAAATCAAAAGGAAACTGAATCTAGAGTATACGTTACATCATGTGGTCGAGGAGTTCGGGATCGCTCACAGCATCGTTTCACGAGCTTAGAGAGCATTTCAAACGACAGGAACAGCTGTCCGAGAGTTTAGCAGTGGTCGTCGACGAGCAACCACGGCGGTGGACGACCGGTATATTGTCCTACAGGTGAGAAGAGACAGACGGCAGACAGCGGGAGAAATCGCAAGGCACATGCAAGAGACAACTGGACGTCCGTTATCGCGTTTTACCGTGGCCAGGAGGCTGCACAAAGGTGGTCTATTTGCACGACGACCATTACGGTGTGTGCCATTAACGCCTGCTCATCGGAGACGGCGGTTTCTGTGGTGCCAGGAACACAAGAACTGGATAAATCAGAAATGGGGTCGAGTTCTCTTTACGGATGAGAGCCGATTTAGTCTGACGAGTGATTCTGGACGTATACACATCTGGAGAGAGCAGGGAACACGCAATCACACCTCCAACCTCGTCGAAAGAGACCGGTTTGGAGGTGGCGTAGTTCTCGTTTGGGGCGGTACCATGCTTGGTAGCCGTACTGACCTCCACATCTTCCAAGGAAGTTCAGTCACTGGTATCCGCTCTTGTACCGTGGTTCTCCTGCCTGACGTGCGTCTGTTTAGAGGTGCTGTGGGTCCTGAGTTCCTCTTCATGGACGACAACGCTACACCTCATCGTACAGTGGCTGTCGCAGAGCTGTTGGAGAGTGAAGATATCCAACGCATGGATTGGCCCGCAAGGTCCCCGGACCTAAATCCAATCGAACACGCGTGGGACCTTCTCAGGAGATGCTTGGCAGCACGTCACCAGCCGCCAGCAACGATTCCGCTGCTGCGATCAGCGGTACAAGAGGAATGGGCCGCGATGCCTCAACAACTCCTTGACAACCTGTCCTCAGCAAGGACAGACGCTGTAAATCCTGCAACGCAGTCAGGGGTGATCATATCGCTTACTAAAGACTGGATTTTTCTTGGCAGCCACCTGTCACATGGGCGTTTCTGTCTTCTGTCCAGTTGTGCTCGAAGCTGCCTTTTCAATGAAGTGCCTTTGTATCCTTTGGATTCCTTGTTTGGACAGTTTTGCTCACTTGTCCCATATTCTTACATCTTGGGAATCTTATGGTATGATATGAGTGGATGTGGAGCACTTCTGCACGACGTTACATTCGAAAAACCGTCTCGTCCTTAATTTTTGCGCGCCAGTATATATTCAATGGAATCTTGATTAATAAACCTCAATTCTAGACACTAAAATATTATTATTTAGCTAAGAAACCTTTAGTACTGTTAAACTGGCGGATGCTACGTCGAGTATATAACTAGTAAATTATTTTTAAGTAAAATGCATCCATAGGCTGATCTTTCATGTGGAAACATTTGCACCGCATTGCAAGCTCAGCCATTGTTTTACCATACTTAATATTCTCTGATCAATTATTTATGGAAACGTTCAGACCTGAATAAATTTCATGATTTCCTTCGAATGTGCTTCACAAACAACCCAGAATGACTTCTTCCATAGAAAACCTATCAGTTATCTGTGAATTTTCGTCGTTAAGTACAACGAGATAACACCGGCTGATGAACGGGCCGACGAAAATGTGAGAAGTATACACTGGCCACAAAAAAGTTAGGGATATTGCGGTTTGGAAGGCAAAACGTGGTGATATGCAAATTTAGCGGCTGCTGGAGAACAGTTATCAGCGTGGGTAGCTATGGCATATGTAAATTACCATCATGGCAACATAGCATGCGGGATGCGAGATTCGATAAAAGTGCCCTGCGAGAAGAGGAAAACAGGTCGTTTCACCTTGATAAAAGTACCCTGCGAGAAGAGGAAAGCAGGTCGTTTCACCTTGATAAAAGTACCCTGCGAGAAGAGGAAAGCAGGTCGTTTCACCTTGATAAAAGTACCCTGCGAGAAGAGGAAAACACGTCGTCTAGAAGTTTGCTGAATATATTGCCTTCTGTATGGGATTAACATGAAATGATGTCCCGACAACGTTTAATCATTGACAAGAGAAATAGGGCTGTTGGCATGTTACAGGTAGGTGTACGGCAGTTCGATGTGGCTGTTGCTTTAGGAGTTTTGCATAGTCTAGTAAGGCGGCTACACACAAGATTCCTACGGCATGGAAATAATGCAGATCGACCCAGGAGTCATCGCTCGAGGATGACCACCAGGAGGCAAGATCTCTACCTGAGAGTAAGAACTCGGAGAATCAAGCAGGCCGATGAGATGTATAGCAATGACATCAGCTCACCATCGTCAAAGATATACCTGGGTCCAACAGCACATGTCATAGAATGCAAAGTGGCACCATGTACCTTTCACAGATTTAACTTGTTTTGTTCTTTAACCTGATACTCAACGAGGACACGTGTGGAGGCGATCCGGCACAAAAATGCAACCACACTATGTGTAGTTCGTCCAACCTTACCAGTGGTAGTCAGTTCTGGTCAGGACAGCAGTGTGTTTCAACACGGGCACTCCCTTGTATATTTGTTAAGACAACATGGATGCCTCACTGTACCGAAACCAGATCATTGTACCCTTGTGACACTGTTTCACGCTGCTATTGGACAGGCATTCCGCTTTCTCTATGACGATGCAACCAGTCACCGTGCCTGGAGCGTGCGTCAGGAGCTGGAAAATCATGGAATTGAATCGTTACAGCTGCCTCCGAGGACTTCTGACCTTAACCCTATTATGAACATTTGAGACGCTGTACAACGACATCTGCATAACCTCATTCCTTACCCAGGTACACTAGCAGAACATCGTAACGTGTTGGCTGTAATATGAGACAAGCTGACCTAGACACTTTTCAACAATGTCATTGCAAGTATGCCTCATATGCCAAGAGGTCCTTCGACACAGAGGTGGTGTTACCGGTTGCTGAAATCCAGAAGTTTGGGCATTCTCCGAATTTACCATTTTGTCTAGGTTGAACTGCTGTTTTGTTGTGTGCAGAAATTGCACAATAAATTATTTCTGTAAACGCACTCTTTATCGTTTGTGTTACGTAGCCTTACTGATGTTATTTCAATGCATATTACTCGAGTAGACACTTACGCCCTCCATTTCACCATTTCACGCAATGTCTTTGACTTTTTGTGTCTAGTATATATAACAATAATGGGAATGTAGCAGTTACGACTTAAATAATCATGTAAGTAAATGGAATTAAATCTACTTTCTTTTACAAAGAAAGTAGATTAAATGCAGTTGCTTCAACAAAAAATACACTTTGTCTGTAGTTTTGGCATTCCTCATTATTTAATCTGATTAAAAAAGAGTATAAAAACCATGATTTCTTTGTGATTTCTGTATTATATAACTCAAAACTATTTTATAATAACCTTATCTATCATTTGAATGTTCCCAACTCAGTTTCTGTTCTTATATCGTAGGGGAAGATACGGAACAAATGTCAGCAGCTGGACAAATGGACACTTTTCTGGGAGTTAGGGGCCTGAAAGAGGTAACAGTTTCATTAATTGTTCAACGTTTATATAATATTTCAGTACTTTCCTTACTTACCGCTATGATCATCATCAGGTAAAAGGTACATGTATTTTCAGACAATGCCAAATGATCTTAGTTTTAATAAATTACATATTGGATTTTATTCTTTGCTACAGTACTGCTGTCAAACTTATAGAGAGCCGTGCCAAGGTTTCTAAAAGAATCAGATGGTGGGCTGCATTTTAAAAATATATGTAATTTTTAAAATACGCAACACGTGCAATGTTCTTGATGGCGACATCATTCAGTACAATAGAGATTCTTATTATCCGAATTTTTGAAGTGAAATGCATTTGAAAGTAGAAATATAAACTTAAGCCCACTAGCGGTCGAATTGTGGTTTATGAAAGATTAGATAATAAATGCAATATATTCCCGATGCTGAAAGATATCTGCTTAACTACTTTTATTTATCAAATTACAAGAACGTAGGTAGTTAAAGATAATGAAAATAAGTCTTCTTACTAGGGCATTATGTCTCCATATTTGTCTGGTTCTTTTGTTTTTCAGTTTCCTTTAAGTTTCTTTTGTTTTTCAGTTTCTTTCAAGTTTCTTTTGTTTTTCAGTTTCTTTCTCTATGTAAATTTGAGTTCATTCTCCTTAACGTTTTCCAAACTTAACGTGATATCTTCTCCCTCGCAAGATTATGATTGGCAACACCTTGAGATCAGAAAGCGTGACGTGTGGATGTGTCAGATGAGAACAGAACGACATATAATGTTTGAGAAGCAGCAGTATGTGGAGTTGGTGGAAGTTATCATACTAACTGTGGAACAGACGTTTGCTAAATTGGTGTTTGAGTTATTTGAAAGCTGCGTGTTCTGCTTTAGTGTTGGTGTTTGAGTTATTTGAAGGCTACGTGTTCTACTTTAGTGTTGGGCAGAACTGCAGAGCTCAGTGACTTTCAGCGTAGCATAGTCATAGGATGTCATCTTAGCAACGAGTCAATTCGAGAAATTTCTTCCCTGCTGCATCTAACTGTAAGTGATTTTGCATCCGTGTTATTATTGTGAAACGGAAACAACAGCGCAATTGCGACTTGGTAAGCTCGTAAAATGAAAGAGCGAGATCATCGAGTGCTGAATCGAGTAGTGCAACAAAATCGCCTGTCCTCGGTTGCAACACTCACCACCGAGTTTCACAATGCCTCTGGAAACAAAGTCAGCACCATAACGGTTCGTTGAGAGCTAAAGGGAATGAGTTTTCATGGCCGAGCAGCCGCACAGAAGCGTAACATCAAAAAGATCCACACCAAGCGTCGGTTGGTGTTGGAGTTGGCTCCAGTGGACTCAGGAGCAGTGGAAACGCATTCTCTATAGTGATGAATCTTGCTGTGTCACTTGGCAGTCCGACGGACAAGTGTGGAAGACACTTTGCCACCTGGCAGTCAGACGAACGAGTGTGAGTACGGATAATGCCAGATGAACGCTACCCGCCCGACTGTGTTGTGCTAACTGTAATGTTTGCTGTAGGAGGCATCATGTACCGAGGCAGTTTCTCATGGTTTGGGCTGGACCTTTTACTTTCAGTACCCGGGAATCTTGCTGCTGCCTATAATGGCATTATTGACAATTCTGTAATCCCAAAATTATGGGGTCCATTTTTCTTTAACAACAATACAATGCCCCCATCCACTTAAAGAGGTCCGAACAGGAATGGTTTGATAAGATGGGTGTGGAAGAACTTGATTGGTCTTCACCTAACCTTGATCTCAAATCTCAAGCCCATAGAACACCTTTGGGATGAACTGGAATTCCGACTGCGAGCCATACTAAGCAGCTCCACATGGGTGATCGACCTGAAAAATGCTCTTGTGACAGAGTGGAAGGCAATTTCCGCAGAAATGTACCAAAATCTAGTGGAAAGTCTTCCCAACAGAGTGGATGCTGTGATGGCAGCAAACGGTGGACCAACTTTATATTAATTCCCTTCTTATTATAAGTAGTTTGTTAATAGGCAAATGTCTGGATATTTTTGATTAGATGTTTCCCTTTGAGAAATCAGTTTCAGATGCTTGTTCTTACTTCTTCCTATAATCACTATAAATCTGTAAATAAGTTGACTTAAATCTGAATATTTTATACGCATGCTGTAAAATATAATTTTTCGTCAGGAAAAAAATGTTGCTACTAAAGTTTTAGATATTATGGGCATGTCGTTGCACAGACATCGCACGCAGGTGTTTACATTTTTTCCCAAATAGTTGCACTGATTTTAATGAAATCTAAGTTGTCTTCTTTCCATCCAAAAATCTATTGCATCTACGATGTGCTTACTTCTGTTCACACATCTTTATACTTGTTATTTGCTGACCCTAGTATTGTTGCGTAGATGGTTCAAATAAAAACAGCAAAGTATAGTTACACTATTTTGAGTTTAAAGTAACATGGGATTGAGTTCAAGGATAAAATTCAATGATGTCGAGATAATGTTGTCTTGATAAATTATAATGCGGTAGACAGCGCCACTGGTCATAATATTGACTGCGGTCTTGTTAGAAGGAGCAAGAAAGAACACAGAAACTCAGAAAGAAGTAATTAAATTAGAGGTATGTGTCATAAGTGTTACCCATCCTCCTTATTTCCGGATTTGGCATCGAGTGGTTTCGTCGTTTGAGCCCACATACATAACCTTCCGAAGGAAACACTTTCGCTCCGACCACGAAGAGCAACCGAAGGTCCACGGCTGTTGCACTTTGCACTTTCTTAAAGGTAGACCATCGTGTTTAACCATTTTGTTTATCTTGATCAGGAAACAATGTTTAATTCTAAAAAAAGTTAGAATTATTTAACTTTAAAATAAAGTTAATGTTTAATTCTTTATCCCTGATCCTTAATGAGTATTATGTATTTTCAGTATCATTTCCATCAAAACAGAATCAATAATGCGTCGTCCTATGCTGATGTAATGTAGAATTCTATGGAAAATTTTTTTTGCAGCGACTTGTGCAGTGATCGTAATGTTACTTTTAACTACGGTTGATCTCACAGTTCCTCCCCAACCCCCACACTCGTTTTGTTAATTGAAGATTCTAAGTAGAATTGCACCTATACTGTTTTGTAGTAAGTCGCTTTATACATTGTATGTCCCAATTCAGAGTTACTGTAGTTGCATATACGTTTTACTAATCATTCTTGGTTTCTGATTATTCGAAGACATCCATTTCCCGCTTGTCTCAGAAAACCGAGAGAGCATTGTACGCGTAATTATTATAATTTCAGCAAACAGTTATATGGAGAGACCATAAAATTGCTGTACAATCGTGACTCAGATGCTATCCTTGGTACAGAATTTCTAAAACGTATGCTTATTTGAAGAAGTTAATCCTTTTTACTCACAGATTAAATTATAAAAACTTTACTGGTGAATTCTGCAATATACGAAATCTATGTGCTTCTATACACAATAATATATTATAAAGGTTTCCTGTTTTTAAATTTGGAATTCGTATGCAGTGAATAATTTTTTTCAGTTCAGTGCTTTTCCTATTCTGTCAGTGGAACTGATGTCTCTTTTACTTTTCAGATATTAACAGCTGTCAAGAAATGCTGGGCTTCTCAGTTTAAATTCGTTGCCGTCGAGTATAAAAGGTAAATATCTGGTTAAAGTTCCAGACATTTAACTGCATTCGTTGTTTCGAATTGTAAGACATCATTATAAGTTCGTCACGTTTCCTAATGCAAATAAAATGTCTGAATAATAAGCAGAAATCAAAGTAGTACAACTGTACTAGTAATCCGAATTTCTTGGCGTAGAATAGAAATCAAAGTTTCCAAGCTATCGCACATCCACCAGATGGCTGTAAAAAAAGTAAGAAGACAGCTTTGCTATCTACCTTCCTTTTTACAGCAAAGCTGTGACAGCTTGCCAAGACAGCGTACAGCTTTGCGGAGACAGCTTGCAAAGACAGCTTACAGCTTTGCTGTAAAACTTACAGCTTAGCTTTGCCGTACCTACCTTTTTACAGCAAAGATGTCACAGCTTGCAAAGACAGCTTACAGCTCAGCTTTGCCGTACCTTACTTTTACAGCAAAGCTGTTACAGCTTGCAAAGACAGCTTACAGCTTTGCTGTAAAACTTACAGCTCAGCTTTGCCTCCTTTGAAAAAGCCATCTGGTTGATGTGCGAAAGCTTGGAAACTTTGATTTCTGTGCTACGCCAAGAAATTCGGATCATTAGTACAGTTGTATTATTTTGAGTATAGTTGGTGTATAGTTCCTTTTTATTAATTAATAAGCAGAATTTCAGATCTCAGCAGTTAAAAAGGGAAACATTTAAAAAATATATATATAACATCAAAGCGTCAATATTTTACATGTGAGCAACTACAGCAGAGGGAAAGTATACTAATTTCAGTAGTTACGTGCAATCGGCCAATACCTCAGTGAAAATTGTGTAAAAATGTGCGTATGTATTAATATGATAAATTAACATAGAAATATTTAACGCTTAAATGCCTGAGTGGCCATAAGCGTGTCACTGGCGGAGACAGTGTAGTATTTCTGGCTGAGACCGTGAACTAGTATAGGCCATATGTTTTCATTGGAGACTTAAGGCCCCTTGAGTCGAGTGGAACTATGCCTGAATGTCCAAGTGTATTTAAACATTGTTACCGATCAAGTTCGTCGAACTATGGTCATTCTCCATCCCCATTGTGATGGGGTTTCTAACAACACTGTGCACCATGCAACATTGCTCACAGTGTCTCTGGGCGGCTTCAGAAACACGATGCAGTCTCTTCTCTACTTCTCTGGCGACTTTAGTCTTATGGAGTATTTATGTGATGAAGACGAACTGAGCATCAAACATTTGTCTCCACTGTCATCCAATCTACGTGAACTGGAAGATGCTATTCTACATACGTAGACCAACATTCAGGGGATACGTTATAGGAACACTTAGCCAAATCACTGTCGAGACGAACTGCTGCACATTATAAAGTATATGGTCCTAATAAACTGGCCATTCAGTGCACTTTGCAGCCGAAGAAGGTACCGTTGCAAATATTATCGTCGTCCTATTTTATTTCTTTTACGAAATCCAGGTCAATTTCTTCTATCTTGCCTATAAGGGCTGAATTAAATTATGTTGTTCTGAGGATTTGCATGCAGTTATATATGTATATGTTACGACAAACGCAGCAAATGAACTAATCAAAATAGAATTTTTTTGTCCCAAAAAAAATGTGTCTATTAAATCAAACGTTTCTTTACATAATTTCGAAGACTGATCTATAAGTAACTTCCGATAACCTTTGGCGTCGGATTAGGGATACGTAAATCGGTGTCTCCCAACGTCATTGAACTCTTTTGTCTAGAAGGTGTTTTTTTTTTTTTTTTTTTTTTTGGAAGGTTTAACGACCACCGTGAGCAATTCAATGGGCTATAAGTAGTTGCCCGTCCCTAATTTAGGGTCACTGGTTCCAGGGAAGGGAGATACCTAGTGCAGTAAGACAAAAACAACATCCATGCGTCACCGGGATTCGAACCCGGACCCATTTTGGACGAAAGATCAGAGGCCATAGCTTAGACCACTGCGCCACCGGGGCGGCATGGTGTTGTTTGGCTCAGGAATTTGAATAAAACGGCAAAGTGCTGGTGAAGAACAGGTTAAAGTGAAAATAACGAGACTCCTGGAAACATGGTCTGACTGGGAGGTTAGCGCAGAGATTAGGTTACATCGTTCAGATGTGACGCGCGGTTCCGAAAGAAACATTTGCGTTTTGCAGCAATCTGATCTCCCTGTCTTCTCGCACCAGAACCTCCACGCACGCCACCTTTGCTATAAGCCATGGATTGGATTTCAGCTTGGAAATAGAGGCAATTTCCGACAATGGAGGTTGGGCGGAAATTGTTGGACTTTCTTTTCTTTTCTTTTTTTATTTCTACCTGTGCAAATTTTTGCTTTTCGCACCTAGTTCTTATGTTGCCTAGTGACCGCCCCGTATATTATTTTTGGCACCACGATATCCGTTGCGAACTGATCAGGAACTTTCTGCTTGTTAGTTAGTCGGATATCATAGAAATGACTCATTACGGCCGCCCCGGTGGCGCAGATGTCTTCTAAGCGATGGCTTCTGACTGACTGTTCATCCGTGATGGTTCCGGGTTCTATTTTTTTTTTTTTTGAATTGGAGGTTTAACGACCACCGTGAGCAACTCAATGGGATATAAGCAGTTGTTCATTCCTAATTTAGGGCCACTGGTTCCAGGGAAGAGGGAGAGCCAGTGCCGTAAAACAAACAACATCCATGCCCCACCGAGATTCGAACCCGGACCCCTTTCGGATGAATGATCAAAATCCATTGCTTAGACCACTGTGCCACCTGGGTGGCAGGTTCCGGGTTCGAATCCCAGTGAAGTATGGATGTTGTGTTTGTCTTACGGCACTGGCTCTTTCCCTTCCCTGGAACAAGGGGCCCTAAATTAGAGACGGGCGACTGCTTATAGCCCATCCAGTAGCTCATGCTGGTTGCCGCCCTTAATGTAGCGGTGGCGCAGTGGTGTAAGCAATGGCTTCTGATCATTCACCCTGGGAGGCGTCTGGGTTCGAATCCCGGGTAAGACATGGATTATTGTGTTTGTCTTTCGGCACTAGGTCTCAATGTGTTACTTGATCAGTACTGGTTCTCTCTGTGTTACTTTATCAGCACTGGCTCTCTCTGTGTTACTTGATCATTTGGCATACTGTTTGCTATTGTTACGTACTTGTTATGTAATTGTTTGTTTGTAGACACCATTTGTTAAATTCTTTTTTTTTAGTATCTATGAACCATCTTATATACACAGTTGGCCACCCAAAATGCAACACCAAGAAGAAATTATCCGATTGGCCTGAAATTCGCAGTATGCGTCGCCCGCGAGAGGACATGCAAACGATTGGCATTGCAGGTCATATGCAAATCATGTGCGCCGGTACGCCACAGAGAACCACTATAAGAAGGGTGCACCGAAGGCGGGGTGTAAGTAGTGGAAGTGTGTTGTGCTGCCGGACTTGTGCGTGGGAAGCTTCCTGATGCCTCGTCGTAGAATACGGCAGTCATTCCTGGACGTTTCGCAGTTCGACAGAAGGCGAATAGTGGCTTATCGCGACAGCGGTTTATCGTACCGAGACATCGGCGCCCGTGTGGTACGACATCCAGCCACAGTGAGACGAGTATGGATTCGGTGGGTGCAGGAGGGACGGAAGGACCGACGTGAGCGATTGCCGCAGCCGCGGCACGCCACTGAACGAGAAGACCGGCGTGTTGTGCGGCGGGCATTGACGGCTCGCACCACCACATCACGAACGTTAGCGCAGGAATTAGGGTGTGTTGCACAGCAACCTGTTTCAGCACGTACCGTTCAACGTTGTCTGCAGGAGCGGGGACTTGTCGCACGGCGCCCATTGCTCCGATTACCATTGACGTTACACTACCGGCGAGTGTCGTGGCAGTGGGCCATGGAACGCCGCACCTGGACTGCGGAATGGCACGACATTGTCTTCTTCGACGAATCCCGCTTCTGCCTGCAGCACCACGATGGTCGGATCCGCGTATGGCGGCACCGCGGCGAGAGACTGTATGACGCCTGCAATATGTATCGCCATACCGGTCCGATGCCTGGCGTTATGGTTTGGGGCGCAATTGGATATGACACCCGCACCTCTCTGGTACGCATCGCCGGTACATTCAACAGCCACCGCTACATCTCCGACGTTTTGGAGCCTGTAGTCCTCCCTTACCTGCAGGACCTGCCAGCGGCCACGTTTCAACAGGATAATGCGCGCCCGCACGTGGCATGCATCGTGCAACAATTCTTCACGGCCCACTAGGTGTCACTGCTGCCGTGGCCCGCTTGTTCTCCCGATATGTCGCCCATCGAACACGTCTGGTCGCTGATCGGCAACCGAGTGACCCGGCAAGCACCACCCACGGCTACACCTGGTGAACTGTGGGAACGTGTGGAAGCAGCCTGGACCGACATACCCCAAGCCCACATCCAAAGCCTCTTTCGTTCAATGCCGCGGTGTATAGCGGCCGTTATTGCCAGCCATGGGGGCCACACGAACTATTGATGTCTGCGTGTTCCGCAAGTCGCGCGGGCCTGTAAGCTCAATCGTTTCATCTTTGTATCTGTTGTTATGTGTCCAGTAAATCTGGCTTTGCTATCTCGTGTCCTTCTTGTTGTTGCATTTTGGGTGGCCAGCAGTGTATATGCTGTTCCGTAGAATTTTTACCTTGTATTGAGAATATTTTTGCCTGAGTTATTCGCTGCCACACCGATATTCGAACCGGACTCCTTTCGGACGAATGATCAAAATCCATGATTTGATTGTAAAGCCTGGACAACTTTGTTCACCATCCATTACTCACCTCAGAGGCGTAGCGAAGGATCAAGCATTGATTACACAGAGCCGACATCATCACAGACATGCCGTTACATTTTCTGCAATATTTATAACGATGATGGAGAATATCATCGAGGTTCACCTTGTTGAGGTTTTTAATCTGCACAGTTCCTTTTCTAAAATCTAGGTAACACGCACAGCAGTGAGTGTTCACTGTAGGTATACTCACTGTCCACAGTCACTTATGTGAGTCAATTTGAGACTCCAATTTTGTCTGTCATCAGAGGCATCGCACGGTTCTTAATCAGATTATTTTTCAGGCTATTTTACCATATATTAGCTACTTAAAGCACGGGGAGTTCTCTACTGGAGGTATATTTTATCTACTTATTTTAGATTTCTAGACCGCAGCCTATTATCTCGTTAACCACAACCACTAACCTTGACTAGTGATAAAGAATACTGGCGACCCAACCGCAGCTGAGCGCTCAGACTTTTAGGTTTCAAAATTCATCCTGAGAGATGACCTAACATCCATTCGTCTTGTTAGCTAAACGAGAAATCCGCCAAAACTCCTGCTCGTGCCTCCCTCAACTTTCTCCAGTGACCCTGGACAGCACACACTAATCATGGGCTTGCATTTTGATCATCGATTCGTTAGGCATTCTGTGCTCTCAGAGTGCTATCTCCGTCTCATGACGTAATCAAACAGCCCTCTTCTGCTGTAGCAATGGCAGCCCTGTAGCAATGGTTTCTGCGAATTCTTCACTCCAAAATTCCTAGAAAGTCGCAACCTCTATCTGACTCTTGTGACCTTGCCACAAAAATGGCTGGTTTCTTCCCCCCCCCCCTTCGTTCTTCTCGATATAATGGTATCCCATTGCCCGAGTTCAGAGTTTTCTCCCTTTACCTTTTCTTGTTTTTTTTTTAGCATTACCACTGATTTTTCTCTCAATACAGGCAGTTTTTTCTCTGATTTTTTTATAAATCACTCCACGTCACCACAGCTATGTATATTGTTGATGTAAAATGAATATACTGTTTATGTCTGCCTGACAATACTGTACTACTATGTCTGTTTATCCCGTCACTGTATCTGTGCAACCAAGTCAAGTAAAAATTTTAAATTTAAACTTCAAACAACAAAAAAAAAAGAGTTATTACGCATTATATATAAAAAGAACAAACGATATTCTTGAAGAAAAAATATGGTACAAGCAGCATGTCAAATACCATCTTTAAGATTCCAGAGACATGAAAGAAAAACAACGCACTTGAATTCGTCTTAATGACAGACATAGCCACAAAGTGGTAGTGCACTACCACTTTGTGGCTATTTCACAGGAGGAGTTCGCTGAAGTATAAGAGTAAACACACTTAGAGTTCTTCTCAATTACTTGACAATCAGCTATCAAAACACACAACCGCCATTAATCAACAGAAGAGCACAACTGAGACGAAGGCGTTACTTAGCCGGAGACACCAGTTTGTTGCTGCTGATGATGAGGATGTAACGTCACACTTTGAAAAACAAGTTTGTAAAATCATGCAATGCATTGATTATAATACGCTTTCCAACATGCCAGAAATCATTACTCAAGTTATCACTCAAGTTATGAGGATAATGGCTGTGTAATAAATCTTGGTCTTGTGCCCTGAACTTTGATCCCATTTCGATGATATTCTACAGAACCGGTTCAGTATACCTCCGAAATAATATGATTAAAGTTTTGTCGGAAAGAAAGCGTTTTTACGTAAGTTATGATGCATAAGGGCTATGGAATAGATTCCGCTCCTGTGTCCTAACTTTTGACCCCATTTTGCCCATTTTCAATAGGATTCGCTGACCCCATTTCACCCATTTAATAGGCAGGCCCCTACAACATACTAACATTTCATCCAGATCGAAGAATTTTTACGTAAGTTTTTTTTTTTTTTTTTTTTTTGAGGTTTAACGACCACCGTGAGCAACTCAATGGGCTATAAGCAGTTGCCCGTCCCTAATTTAGGGTCACTGGTTCCAGGGAAGGGAGAGAGCCAGTGCCGTTGGACAAACACAACATCCATGCCTCACCGGGATTCGAACCCACACCCCGTTCGGACAAATGATCAGAGGCCATCGCTTAGACCACTGCGCCACCGGCGGCTTACGTAAGTTATGACGCATAATGGCAATGGAAGTGATTCCGCTCCTATGTCATGACCTTTGACCCCATTTCGCCCATTTTCAATAGGGTTTGTCCCCACGTGGTACCATATACTAAAATTTAATCGAAATCGAACCTTTTTTACGTTAGTTATGACGCATAAGAGCAATGGAATGGATCCCCTCGTATGTGCTAACCTTTGACCCCATTTCGTTCACGCTCAATAAGGTTCCTTCCCAGGTGATCCCCTTCCACATACTAAATGTTCATCGAAATCGAACGATTTTTACGCGAGTTATTGTGTGGACGACCATACGCACACAAAGTGTGACGTAATGAGGCAGATGGGAATCGCGATCATCTGCTCGCAAGAGTGTGACGTCATAACACTTTAATAGGATCCACACACAACACGTGACGTACGTGAAACAGATGGCGTGACCGCGCGCCGACATATCAAGCGCGAGATTGTGACGTCATAAGATCGTCCCCATGTGGTCCCCTACCACATAATAAAATTTCACCGAAATCGAAACATTTTTACGCACGTTATGACGTATAAAGGCAATGGAATGCATTCCGCTCCTGTGTCCTGACCTTTGACCCCACTTCACCCATTTTTAATAGGGTTCATTCCCATGTGGTCCCCTACAATATACTAAATGTTCATCGACATCGAACCATATTTACGCAAGTTATGACTCATAAGGGCAATGGAATGGATCCCGCTCCTATGCCATGATCTTTGACCCCACTTCACCCATTTTCAATAGGGGTCATTCCCAGGTGGTCTCCTACAATATGCTAAAATTTCATCGACATCGAACCATATTTACGCAAGTTATGACGCATAAAGGCAATGGAATGGATATCGCTCCTATGCCGTGACCTTTGACCCCATTTCGTCCATTTTCAATAGGGTTCGTCCCCAGGTGGTCCCCTACCACATACTAAAATTTCATCGAAATCGAACCATTTTTACGCGAGTTATCGTGCCGACAGACCGACGGACAAAGCTGGAGCATATACGCTTCTTCAACCTACGGTTGAAAAGCGTAAAAAAACGTGCAACGTAAAGATCAAAATAAATCAGGCTCTAACACTCAGAAACTTTCTGCTATGGAACTGCTGTGCAAAATTATTTAATAGGAGCAAGAATGTTTCGTGAATTCTTGTCTGGGTAAATTTGTTTTCGTGACTGAACCTCTCAAAGCAATCTTTGTGTTTTTCTTTGAGAAATTATCTGTTAGAATGATTTATTTTTTCATATTTTATATTCTGGGAACTTTTAAGTGTTAATTGCAAGAATACACAAACACATGCATCGCTAATTAACTTTCATATTTCATGTAGTATCTGTGAGCGACTTTGCATGTTCAAAAATATAGTATCATATTCAAAGTTACTTTTTAATTTCAGACGGAATGGTCAGCCACTGAACTCTCCTATGGCTGTGGTGATTCAAGAGATGGTGCAATGTGATGTTGCTGGTGTGCTTTTCACTTGCCATCCGATGACCGGAAATCCCAGCATCATCACTATTACAGCCAACTATGGACTTGGCGAGGTAAATAAAAATTAAGAAAAATTGTATCAATTTGCACTTCTCACACTGCATTACGAACATTAGAAATTTGTTTTCTGCAGCCTAGAGAGTAAAAGTACGCTGTAAGAAATGCCGAAATATAAACTGAAGGTGATCGAGGGTGTCATTCAACGCTGCCATATATACACCTTCCGCATAACGTGTTACTTCATCTTTTTCCCTCACAACAGCGGTCAGATGTCTTGGTAAGGACTCAATGAGGTACTGAAAACATGAAGAGGGTATTGCCGCCCTTAACGCAAAGATTAACAGTCGTAGAATATCCACAGTTGCCGGTGAAGGTTGGTGGGCTTGAACAGATCTTTCTAGTTGGTCCTACGAATTCTCAAAATGTTCGAGATTCGGTGATCGAGGGTGTCATTCGGGTGTGGTGTTGTCTTGTTGAAAGATGGCGTCATGGTGCTGAAAGACAGTCGTTACGAACCGGTGTGGGTGTTTGGCGAGGAGGTTCTCGTACATTGTGCCAGTGAAGTGATGGGGTTCTCGATTAGTACGAAAGCCCTTCAAGTAAGCCCATATAAACGCACCCAAGCTGTTACACCGTCTGCACCTGCCTATATGACCCAACTAAGCAGGTTGGGTCCATCGCTTCGTGGGTTTTACGCCACACATGCACCTTCACATCGGGGAACACATGACGTGTTTCTAGTCCTCCGCACTCCAGTTGTGATAGGTCTTTGCAAACTGCAGCAGTATGGTATACACGTGCGATGTTCTGATGTGGATATCCCAAAAGATCAGCAGTTGCGGTTATGAAACAACAGGCCATTCTTGCAACTACTATATGGCCACGGTCAAACCAAGGCTGTTTAGAAAACACAAAGCCATGACATTAGAGAGAGGAGTTCTCTTTTAGTGACGTCACCCGGAAACCAAGGCTTCCAATTGGTTTCCAACGCTGTCGTATGTGACATCAAATCCGACACCTACGTATCAGTCCGTGTATCATGATGTCACAAACGGAGAGAACTGATCTCTCTAATATCATGGCCATGTATTTTCTAGACGGAGTTGGTCAAACTCACTTGCGTTGCTTGTTGGCTTTACCCAGGATTCCTTTTCCGTGACTAGTTTCCAATGCGTAGAGACATGCTCTGTCTGTAGGCATTGACAATTTTAGCGTCCCATATTACAGAGCTCATTTGTTTCCGCGGGACTGTTATTTGTAGGCATTGGCAATTTGAGCGATCCACATGACGTTGCTCATTTGTTTCCGCGGGACTGTTACTTGTAGGCCTTGGCAATTTGAGCGTCCCATGTGACAATGCTCATTTGTTTCCGCGGGTCTGTTATTTGTAGGCATTGGCAATTTCAGCGTCCCATATGACAGAGCGCGATACTTCTGCTTTGCATATTGTTATCGAGGTAATAATTTGTCCATTCAGTGTAATGCACTGCGAAGTGTAGCAATATTATGCCATATATTTTAAAATGAAAATCCAATACTTTTAGTATTTTCAAATAATAACATAATGATTCGCCGGACGGGTACTTCAGAGCGAAACCTGCTAAGAAAACTTACACCCAAAGTTGAATTGTTAAAATTTGTTAGAGCAACCTTCATATGGAAATTAAAGAAATTAGTGGTGACATAGGTAAGCCGCCTCGGATGGCCAAGCGGTCAGAGGAGCTGGCTTCCGGCTAATCATTTGAAGCCGTCCCAGTCTCAAGCTGTGGCTGAGATGTACGCGGGTGATTTGCCCTCCCTGCAGCACTAGTACCGCTCTCCACTCGGAGCCAATGGCTCCCAATTGATAACGGGCGACTCTTATATAGCTCTATATGCTGGATGGTGGCGTTATTCCCCAAAACAAAAAAAAAAAAGAAATGATTGCCGGGAGAGAGAAATGAAAAAATAAATAAAATGACAGACAAAATTATTTAAAAATGATAGCAGATAGGCATAAAGAGAAGAAATGAAATGATAGTTGATAGAGATTAAACAATAGGAAAAGAAAGTAAAAAGCGATAGCCGAAAGATGTAGCAATTTAAAAACATAGTCTGAAGACATAAAAATTTAAATACAAAAACTGAGTTCAAGTTCTTATCTGCTTAGAACCAAAAAAAGAGCATGATAACTAGGGAACGAATTTTTAGGTAAGTATTTTCTCATAGAAATGCATTTTTGAAAATTTTGCACATAAATGAATATTTTCCAAAATTCCGTAATAAATACATAAATTTGCATGTTCCCTATATTGGTTTTTAATTCTTAGTGTAAATAAACCCAAGTACTCCCCTTTTTCACTGAAAAATCTACTCCAAATGAATCTACTCCTCTATTTCCCTACTGTAGGACTCGTTTCATCGGTGCAAATGACGTCTTCCCAAGATTTCCTGTGTTTCCCTTTACCTTTCATGATAACAGACAGTAAAGTAATAGAATGGTCTTAGCAATGAGAGAAATCCCCAAAACCGTAAAAATCAGTAAAAAGTAAAAAAAAAACGTTTGTTACCGAAGCATTATCAAAACATTTAAATAAATAAATTAAAGAAAATGAGAACGAAATTCACGTTGCAGCAATTAATATGAAGAATTTTTCAGCTTCATATTGATAAACAGCTAGGAAGTAATCTGTGTTTAACCTTCAAACCCAGACATTGCTATTATTTACACCAAGTCTAAGATCCTTGCAATTTTACACTTATTTCCCCACACTTATATTTTGTAGCATGCCGTGGAGAAATTATTTTCCATCTTACAGTTACCTAATGCGAGAGCTCGATCTTACAGATTTAATCAAAGTAGCTGTAGTACAGATTCGTATAAAAATAATTTTACTGTGCAAAATTAAAAATAAATTTGTTTTTCACTGAGAAAACAAACGTAACAAATATCGGTTAAGATTGCACCAAACTACACTGGCGGAAAGTGAAAAAATAACACCAAGAAGGAGACGTCTGATACCAACGAAATTTATACAGCATAATAACGGAATACAGAGGATAACATGATCAAAACATTATGGCAAAATACAGCTGTATTTGCTGGTAAACTGAAAAATAACATTTCCGTGTAACATGGTTAGTACGAGGTTGAACCGCCATGAACTGCGTCACACTGTGCAATTCTGGCATGGAGTCTGTCGTACAGATGTTGGATGTAAGTTTGGGGTATTGAGTTCCAAGCATCCTCAACCTGGACGCATAAATCAGGGATGGTCGTGGCTGGCCGTGGAGACCGGATAAGTTGTTGTCCCATAAAATCCCACGCGTGCTCAATGGGGGACATATCCGGTGAACGTGCAGGCATTGGAAGATGTCTCACACCCTGAAGTGCGTGTTGCGTTGCACGTGCCGTGTGTGGGCGTGCGTTATCTTGCTGGAAAACACAATGGACCGACCTTACAAATGGCACAACAACGGGCTGAATGATGTTGTTGATGTAGGAGGTGCTGTTTAACGTACCCGGTACAAACACTAGCTGTGTACGGGAGTAATAGCTGATCGCTCCCCACACCAGGAGACCAGATGTAGGCCCTTTGTGTCGCTGGAGGATGCAAGAAGGGTGGAGACGCTCCCCTGTGCGTCTGCGAACACGCATAGGGCCATCGGAGGCTCCCAAGCAGAATCTACTTTCATCGCTGAACACGACAGATCGCCATTGCGTTCTCCAGTGCAGACGTTGGCGGCACCACTGCAGCTGTTCCTGACGGTGGGCTGGAGTCAGAGGTACACATGCCAGAGGCACACGTGCACGTAGTCCTGCATCCAGTAGACGGTTGCGGATTGTTCGCACAGTCACCTCAGGTGCAACGGCAGCTCGGATTTGCGTCGCAGTGGATGTTCTGCTTGACAACGCCGCTCTTCTTATGCGTCGCAGTGGATGTTCTGCTTGACAACGCCGCTCTTCTTATGCGTCGCAGTGGATGTTCTGCTTGACAACGCCGCTCTTCTTATCCGTCGATCGGTCCGCTCATCAGTCCGTCTGTGACTCCCGGTTCCACGTCTTTTCGTGTGGGAATGTTCCTCGGACCATCTACGCCACCATCGTACCACCACCGATACTTCCCGTCCAATTCGCTCCGCAATACGACGATACAACCACACGGCCTTGCGGAGTCCGACTAGACGACCTCGCTCAAAGTCCGATAACTGCTGAAATCGTACACGTCTTCCATGTCCAGGCATTGCAGCTTCTTCAGGGTCTTTGCACGTGTCCGTACGCCGACGACTGATTACATTTACTTCGCCGTACTCCTTAAATACCACCGACGATAATTTGCATATTATGCCGTGCTGTGGCGTAAGCGCTCACCGGTTGGTCCCGAAATTAACATCACACCTACGTAAACTCGACCACATTAACATATGTAAATTTCATGATCGTCCGCCAAATCCTTCTTGGTGTTCTTTTTTCACTTTCCGCCAGTGTATACAAATGCAAAACTCTTATAGAATAATGTAAATTCGTTTATATAGTGGCATAGTACACGTTGTAATACAACTTATAATAGCGTGATGAGAAACGTGATATCTTTCGCGCTAGTTTTTTAAGATCATCTTTATTTCTTACGCGTTTTGATTTTCTGCTTTTATTGTCTAACCATTGACCCGAAAAAGCCTTTCAGACGACGGTGAAAACTTGGCGACTTATATATACAATATTACGCTACTAGATAAACGGATTTTTTTACATATGACGGATACTGATTTAGAAACTTTTATTTAATACCGGGTTGGACCTCCTTTAGCATGAATTACAGTACGTATGATGTCTGACATAGATTTCACAAGGTATTACAGTGCATCTACGTCTACAGGATACCAGGCATTCATCAGATAGTACTAAAATCGCTCAGATTTGACGGAAGACGACTTTGCTCCAAGACCTGTTTTTCTAACATGCCCCATAAATTATCAATGGAGTTCAAATCCGGGCTTTGTTGTGGCCAGGGAAGATGGTGAAAGTCATTGTCATGCTCACTGATCCACTGCTGAATACATCTTGCGTGATGGAGAGTGGCATTGGTGTCCATGAAACAAGCATCATCTGCTGGATAAAAAGTCAACATTTCAGAATGTACTTGATCGGCAACATTGTTCAGATACTCCTTTTAGGATACCTGACCTGCCAGCAATATCCAGTGACCTGTTCTGTACCAATAAAACGTGCATCACACCATTGCGGTACCTCCAGAACCTTGAGTTGTGTTTACAAGTAAGCTGGGTCCATTGCTTCATGGGACTCCACCCAAGCTCTTTGCCTACCATCGGTACAGAACAAGGTGCATTGCGAGTTGTCCGATCACGTGACTTTTTTCCAGTCTTGCAGTATCCAGTTACGGTTTTCCTGACACTACTGTAGACAAACGTTTCGGTTCTTCGCAGAAATCAGTGGTTTCCATATAGGCTTGCGACTGCCAATACTGATTATCTTCAATCCAGGCTCATAGTTCACTGAGATGTGGGTTGGAAACAGCTTTAATTGAGTGCTTCTTTCAGTTAAGAAGTCCTGTTTCTCCGTAGAAGCCTTCTCAAAGACGATCTCGTTTCTGACAAATTGTCGTCGGGACACAGATACGCGTCTTAGACAAGCAATGTGGATTATATTCTCACTCGGATATCTCACCTTCTGAGAAACCGGCCAGCTCTGCTGTTTTCAAAATCGTTGCTCCAGCTGGAGGCCATCGTATAAAAGCTTCGATGCACGCCGCGATTTTTATCAGTTGCGAGGTGTAATCTCGTGAGTCAGGCTGAATAACACCCAGTAGGATTATGGCAAGATGACTTGAATTATCAAAGTTTGAATGAGGCGTGGTAGAAGGAGCCAGACAGATGGAACATTCAGTTTCCGAAGTTGTGCGAACATTTAACATTCCTCGATCCACGGTATCACGTGTGTACCGAGGATACCTCATGGAAGGCATTACCACCCACCGTCGACAGCGCAGTGGCCGACCACGGGTGCTGAATAACCGTGATCAGCGGCGTCTGACCAGGATTGTCCATGCTAACAGACAAGTGACACTGGCTCAAATAACATCCACATTCAACGCAGAAGGTACCAGAGACGTTTCCATCATGTCAGTTTAACGTGATTTAGCGTCTATGGGGTAAGTGAGCAGAAGACCCACTAGAGTGCCTTTGTAAACACTACGACATCGGACACAGTGCCTCACATGGGCTCGTGAACACGGTAATTTGACCCTGGAAGACTGACATCATGGGGCGTGGTCCGATGAGTCACCCTGCCAGTTGTTATGAGTTGATGGTGAGGTTCGGGTGTTGCGCAGACACAATGAGGTCATGGACCCAAGCCATCAACAAGGCACTGTGCAAGCTGGTGATGGTTCCATACATGTGTGGGGTATCTTTACGTGGCACGGTTTGGGTCCTCTGGTCCTCGTAAACACGTCATTAACCGATAATCGCTTTGCTGCTCTGCTGAATGACAATTTGCCGACTTTCATGGATGTCATGTATCCCAACAACGATGGGAGTTTTCAGGTGGACAATGCATCATGTCATCGAGCCCAAATTGTCCAAAATTGGTTTGAGGAGCATTCTGGATAGTTCTGACGGATGGTGTTGCCACCACGTTCGCCCGACACGAACCCAAAAGAGCACTTATGGGACGTCGTGGAAAATCTATTCGCACCCAAGTTCACGCACCTACAAATACCAGTGAAGTGTGGGCGGCTATTCGGACAGCAGGGCTCAACATCTCTCTAGAAGTCTTTCGGCCATTTCTGGAATCAATGCCACGTCAAGTTGCTGCACTTCGTTGGGCTAGAGGAGGTCCTACACGATGCTAGATACGTGTCCTATGACGTTTGGTATTTCAAAGTATTTGCCTATATCACGTGGTTACGTAGAGACCATGTATTTTGCATATACGCTGTGTAAATGACATTTACGTTCATATGCATAAAGGTTTGTAATTCAGTGGCCGGTGTGTGTACTATGCTATAAGTGGTTTAAAAATTAAACATTTCAAGGTTGACTTGCCATTCAATAAGCCATTGATTTTAGTTTTGCTTATTTGTGACATTTACATTTTTCTTTCGTTTGATTTTCTCTGTAGAGTGTGGTTTCAGGTTCAGTCGAGCCAGATACAGTGACTCTAAGGAGGGATCATCGAAATCATTTGAGGTTTGAATCTTATGATGTGGGAGAGAAGACTAAAAGGATAGTCATGCAAGGTAATTAATTACAATCTGTAATCATGTAATAATACTCCAATGCTCGAAAACATTGAGGGATGCTACGTTTTGCAAAACCGGCGGGTGTTTATGCAGATACTTTCGGACCAGTGTGGTATCTTTGAGATAACGAAAAGCAACAGTACGCAAACTTTGGAACTCCGCATTACCGGCACATATGAACAGGCTCAAGAAAGAGGTGTACGCTGGCCCACTGGACTTTTTTTTTTTTTGATTAAAGGTTTAACGACTACCTTAAGCAACTCAATGGGCTATAAGCAGTCGCCCGTCCCTAATTTAGGGCCATAGGTTCCAGGGAAGGGAAAGAGCCTGTGCCGTAAAGCAAACACAACATCCATGCCTCACCGGGATTCGAACCCAGACCCCTTTCGGATGAATAATCAGAAGCCATCGCTTAGACCACTGCACCATCGGGGCGGCCCAACTGGTTTTTAGAACTGTCAAGTTGGTAAGGCTGGTAAGCTATCAAAGCTGCTTCCAGTCTGGGAGCAATGTGGAAGGGGCATTGAACGGTCGAATAACACAACAGGGCTGTTTGTATGCTGCATACTGGATTCCAGGTTAATGATGCAGCAACTCTTCTTGCATTCGAAAGTGTGATTAATTGAATGCATGAGCGTCGTTGGGAGTAATGCGATGTCGTAGAACAAGCGAAAAGTAGTCGTCTTAGTACAAGATCAGCATCTCACAACAAGTGTTTGCTGGTGTACACGGAAGTGCCAGAAAAACTGGTACACCAGTCTAATACTTGGCAGGTCCCCCACGGGAGCGCAGGACTACAGAAATACGACGGCGCATGGACTCCACTAGCTTCCGGAAATATGCTGTAGGCAATGCACACCATATTTCCTGCAGAGCGTTCCACAATTCGGGTGTATTACGAGGTCTCGGATTCCTGTGTGCGATAGCGTGTTGCATGGCATCCCAAATGTGTTCCATCACGTTCAGATCTGGGGACTTGGGTGGGAATGGCAACACTTCAAACTCAGATGAATGCTCCTTTAACCATAATGTGGCGTACCGACACTTGTGTGGAGGTGCATTGTCCTGTTGGAACAGGCCCGATCCATCAGCATGAATGCAGGACATGAACGGGTGTATCTCGTCAGAAAAGGATGCGCACACAGCGTTAGCCAGTCACAGACGTTTGTAGATGTACCAGGGGTGCCAGCGAAGTCCAGCTAAACACACCCCATACCATTACGAACCCCATACCAGCCGGTACAGTTCCCTGTTGACAGGCGGGATCCATGGCTTCATGGGGTTTGCGCCACACACGAATTCTTCCATCTGCCTGATACAGTGGGAAACGCGACTCGTCAGACCAGGCTACTTGTTTCTAGTCATCAAGTGTCCAGTGGCGGTGTTGCCGTTCCCAAGCGAGGCGCATAGCTCTGTGTCGTGCACCCATCAAGGGGACTCGAGTTGGGCGTCGGCTTCCAAAGCCCATATCGTGCAGGGTTCGTTGCACAGTCCAGACGGTGATGCTTGTTGAAGCTACAGCATTGAATTCCGATTATACCTGCGAGAGTATTGCACGCCTATCGCGTGAAACGATTCTTGACAGCCGACGATGGTCACATTCACCCAGTGTCTTTTTACGGCCACGCTGGTATCGTAGGTTGGAAGTTTTGCGGAAATTCTTGTAGTCACGGTACACGCTTGCAATGGTCGTCCGTGAAAATTCGAACTTCGTTTCTACCTCCGAAATACTATGGGCCCATCTCACGAGCGCCAACTATGACACTGCGTTGAAAATCGCTTAAATCGTTATTACTTGTCATTCTCATGCCGAAAACAGCTCTGACAGCTGGCAAGGATGTCTATCGCTTTATATACGCACTGACGGACGCAACCAGGTACGCGCATAGGTGACGTTTCTATGTATTTTGCATAAGCTCGTCTGTGCCAGTTTTTCTGGCACATCAGTGTATATTTTCTACATGTTGGATAGCTCTGAGAAGTGACACCACGTTGGATAGGGGATCTCACACCTAAAATACCGTAAAGGACTTACATCTTATAAACATCACGTGCGGTCAATCTCAATTTAAGTAGGTAGGCGCGAAATTTCAGTTCTCTGTGTTTTGTAGTTTTCAGTAGTGCTCATAAATATCCAATGCTATCTAGTGAGAGATTTAAATGCCTGTCATAAGAAGTAGCTGGTAGCGAATGTATTAATATTTCCCACTCAGCTGCTACTTCTTTTCACTTGTCGTCTTACGTATGACATTGCATTCTTACGCGGCCACTGGTTTTACAGTTTATGTTGTTTTACTTGTACACATTCTGATTTATAGATTTGTGCCGATGAAGCAGACGAATTAGCTCACCGCACAAACTATTGCCGAAACTGCCGATAACTCCCCTGCTTCAGTAACCATTGCTCTTTAGAAATATGTCACACTGCAGCAGTGTCTCATGTATCTCGCTGGACACTACTACTCTCACTTCACAAGTCCTAAACCATAAACTCCATCCGATGTCACAAAAGTTTGAAAGTTTGCAGCCTGCGGTCATAATTCAGATATCCCTAAGTGTACATACATAGATACAACACTTCACTCTTAACTTTTAAAAATTGCTATGTTTCTATACTTCTCTGAATAGGTGCAGAAGGTATTGAAGAAGAATCTGTTGATGAATCAATGAGGAATTCACACTGCTTGTCCGATGAAATATCTTTGAAGTTGTCAAGAATAGCCTTGATGGTAAGTAAATGAATTTGCTTACTTTTTCTTTAAAACTTTAGGACCGTTTAGCTACTTCAGCTACTCATACAGCTCCTTTTTTAAGAAGTTTCGTATTTTGCTACGTATGAAAATTTTATGCAATATTCAAGTAGTGCTTATGCAAACATTTTCAGCGTTACTACTATTAAATATCCTTCCAGTGTATTTGTGCATTATTTATCTTTGCATTACCTTTTGGTATTTGGGCAATAACACAACACCCAGTGGCCTTATAAGAAGCTACAGCTATGGTAATGTAATAAACTTTAGTAGGGTTTTTCGATAGTTCATTCGAGTGACTTACTACCCCTATCTATTTGGATTGTGAGATTCAGGAAAATATGGACTAGATGTGTCGAAAAGCTCTACTCAAAGGGATAGTTAAAATGAAATTTCAGCATTTCCTGTCATCTTCTGTTTTGTCACTCATCTTTCAAATTGTATTGAGCAGGGATATCTACAGCAAGGTGATATTACTGAATACTTTTTTTTGAAACTCTGAAAAATATTAATCAAATTTTATTTCAATTTCGGTAAAGCAGTTTCCTAAAATACGACACGCTGCGCATTTCCAGGACGCCGGAGCGCAAAATCTTCGTGGCAGGCGCGAATATGAGAATGTGACACTTGATGGTTTCGAAGTTTAAATTGAAAAATTTCAAGGAGGAAAAGGGTAACCTTTGTTTGTTTTTTTCTTTCAAATTTTCGGGTTATTTCCAACGTTGAACCTTTCTTGAGGAGTAAAACGTTTTGGCGTACATGACGACTGTCTTCAGATACAGTGTTTTATCAAAGGTATAAAGTGCAGGCAATTTTCGTGATTTAAAGGTGATGATTAAACTTTCCTTTGAAAATCACTTCACTGTGACTATTCATTACAGTGAACAGTTTTAAATCGAAATTTCCTCTCAGCTGTCTGCAGATTCTAAAGCCGCATTGGGCTTTAGAATCTGCTGAGGGGCGCAGTCATAAATTATACACTGTCATAAATTTGGAGTTTATCTCTTGCACTGAACCCTGGCATAGCCGCGGATATGGGATATTAACTCTTGATGCGGCCAATGTACCCTAACCAAAAGTTGCACCGAACCCTGGCATAGCCGCGGATATGGGGTATTAACCCTTGATGCGGCCGATGTACCCTAACCAAAAGTTGCACCGACCCATGGCATAGCCACGGATATGGGTTTTAACCCTTGATGCGGCCGATGTACCCTAACCAAAAGTTGCACCAAACCATGGCATAGGCGCGGATATGGGGTATTAACCTTTATGCGGCCGATGTACCCTAACCAAAATTTGCACCGAACCCTGGCATAGCCGTGGATATGGGGTATTAACCCTTGATACGGCCGATGTACCCTAACCAAATGTTGCACCAATTTTCCTGCACCCCTCAGCAGTAGTGTTTTCATAGTGACCGGGTTATACGAACGCTACGACAGAACAATTCCTTTCCGTCTTTCATCACATGAGTATCGACTCTAAATCTGTTGCTGATTGTAGGTGCTTCCTTACAGTGCTTAGTCTTACAGTATGTAGTCTGATTTCCTTCACCCAATCGATTCGGAAGGAGTAGTCCTCCGGACATGAAAATCATGCCACAGAGTAGGAAAAAGTTCCTCAAACATCTTTTATCTTCCTTTTTAGGTTCGTAGTTTTTTCTATAGCATTTTTAGCAGAAAAGATAATCAAATAGGAAGGATTAAGGACAATCATACCTCCAAATGACCACTTAGAATGACAAACCTAAGGTAAAAGCTACGCTTTCTGATGCGCAGGTTCACTCGTTTCTGCTGCATTCGGCCCACTTCTTAAATAGCGAATATATTCGTTCGTCCTGATTTTAGCCTATTTCGTTAAACCCGAGTTAATTTGTTCCAGTCTGTTAAAGGGTTAATGCCTGACTGAAATCGAAAATGTCATAGTGACTAATACTTTGAGTTGAAGGAGTTTGGGTCCACAATATATTCCTAAAATTTCACACAGTACCTTCCATACCTTAATATTTTGCCAAGCATTATATAATCTCCGCCGTGCATTGCGTGATAAATTGCCGGGAAAGAAATTCATAGTGTAGCACGACAACGTTAAGCCCCACTCTGCTCGTTTGATCTCGGAAAAAATCCAGAAATTCGGATGACAACATTTATCTTACCCTGCTTACAATCCATATCTGGCACCTTAGGACTACCGTATTTTTGGATTCCTAAAGAACCAGATGCGTGGCCAACAATACCACAGCACAGAAGCAATACAGCAAACTGTACGTCGGTATTTTCGCGCAACTGGAACGGAGTTCTTCCGCAAGGGCATCTTTAAACCGACAGAACGATGGGAAAATGTGTCCAAAGAAACGGAAATTTTGTAGAAAAATCGATTAAGGTATGTAGACTAAGGTGTCATACTTATTTCTTCAATCATTACAACTCGCAATTTTTAAAATATTGCTGATCATTATTTTAGTATAGCCCTCAGACCATAGCCAAAGCGATGTGACCAGAAGTCAGCATCTTGTTTTCATGTTTTCATTAGCACCAGCAATCAGCTGATGTTCCTTCTAATTTCCTGAGTTTTTAAAAAGGTTATTATCAAAAGAACATTAACAACCATGGGCGTCTGCAAAGAGGATCAAGTGACAATTCCTGGAAATTGGATAACAACTGAAAAGTTTCTGATGGCATTTCAGTAACATACGGCTTGTATCTTGATAATTTAGACGCAGAATTTAGGTAGTGCTACCATTTTTGGAAAGACAAAACAGTAGCGGAAACAGAAAAGATTTCCCTTTTAAGAAAGTTTCTGATGACATTTCAGTAACATACGGCTTGTATCTTGATAATTTAGACGCAGAATCTAGGTAGTGCTACCATTTTTGGAAAGACAAAACAGTAGCGGAAACAGAAACGATTTCCCTTTCAGAAAGTATGCAATAAGAAGCGGAGAAATTTTACCCGGAAGTTTCGAGGTCACTAAAAATCGCAGCCACATTACCCGCAACAGCATGCACCATTAAAAGATCTGTCTATGCCCTGCGTTGAGTGAAGTCTTATGTGAGATCAATCATGACCGAGAAGAGACTAGGTGGTGCTTCTGTATAATGAGTGTCAATCAAAATTGGGTGTACCAAAATGCAGATTTTATGAAAAAGATTGTCAACCGATTCAGGCAAAGCAATAAAAGACTGCAATTTTTATTTTCTTCCAATCAGGAGTGACACAATCATAATCTCGATTAATTATCCTAAGAAGTTGTTCTTTGTTAGCTAAATTGGTTTAACAACTTTTATTTAATTGATTTTTACTTAAATTGTCACTCTGTAGCATTTTTTTATCTTTGTCTTAAGAAATAAATGTGCGAGGCCTGTTCAAGAAAGTCTTTCGCGTTTTTTTCTTAAATAGCATAGCTACGTATTGGAACCAAAAAGAGGGTCAAGTGTTTACAATTTTTAAGAGGGTCAAAGTGGTTATAATACGTAAAGAACCAAAATGAGGGTTGGGTCTTACGTATTGGAACCTAAAACAGGATCATCACAGCACACACCCGACTTCCCACCATGTGAATGAACCTTTCCGAGACGTTGCGTTGCACGTGACCTTGGGCAGAACGCTGTGAAGAAGCATCTGTTTGTGCCAACTCTCAGTCAAGTCATGGATATCACAGTGGAAGAGCATGCAGATTTGAAGTTCTGTGTTTGTTTAGGGAAAACGAACTCGGAAGCATACGAAATGTTGGTGCAGGCATATGGTGAGAGAGTGATGCCACATCGTACAACATAGTGGTGGTTAAAAGAATTTCGCGAAACGTTTCAGAAACAAGATGGACTTGGGGTATCGCCAACAGCCATTACTGAAATCGCAATTGTTTGTGAGGATCATCGGCTCACAGTGAGGCAAATGGCAGAACATTTAGAGATTTCAGTTGTAAGTAGCCACACTATGCTCAGTGAGAAACTACACGTGACGCGACTCAGTGCAAGATGGATTCCTCGGTTACTGACACCTGAACAAAAATGAGTGCGTGTTAATGTGTGTGGATTTTTGAAGCGAGAAACTGCTCTAAACGAAGGCTACCTGAAGTCAGTGATTACAGGCGATGAAGCTTTTCTTGATCACTGCGATCCAGAAGGCATACATTAGAACTCTGTATGAAAGACTCCGTCATCTCCAAAGGCAAAAAAGGCAATATATGAAAAGTCTGCCGGGAAGGTAATGGTAATCACTTTCTTTGATTACCATGGAATGGGTACCAAAATGTCGTGCCGCCGAATACCATGGTTAATGTGGATTATTGCGTGTCTGTTTTGACAAAGCTGATCTCACATATCCGTAAGAAGCGTCCACACATTCACCAAAATGGTTGGAAACTCCCCCATGATAACGCTCGTCCTCATGTAGCGCAGAAAGTCACTACCTTCTTGGCTTAAAACATTTTTGGAACGGTTCCACATCCTCCATACAGTTCAGATTTAGCACCCTGTAACTTGTTTCTTTTTCCAACTTCAAAAGAACTTGCGAGGACGTAGATTCACGTCAACCGAAGAGGTAGTGAAAGCTTCAGAGGCGGCTCTGAAAGGCATGTAGAAAGATGGCTTCCAGCACGTCTCTGAGGAGTGGCAGCGACGTTTGGACAGGTGCATTGCATCCGGAGGAGATTACTAAGGAAAGGACCACTGACAAAAGTGGTTCAGTTTCATACATACATGTTTATAAATTTCCGCGCGTTTTTCTTGCACGGGCCTCGTATTTTGTTTTATGCAGCGAGACTGAGGCTGCGTTTCTGTCATTCATTATGAATGACTTAGAGCGTAGAGAAGTCTTGTGTGCTGACAATTTGCTATGACCCCTCCCGGAAGAAATTCTGTGGGCCTCCATATTAATAACATTCTGTCATGATATTAACCATGGATACTCTACTGTTCGAAAGTCAAATGTTTTTTCGCATTTGGTTTTTTTTTTAACTTTTATCTGAACTCACTTTTATGTCATTTCCCTGTACGTTTCGTCTCTCGTTCTATGTTTATTTGCTAAGCTGATTTTTCCTGCCAAGGTTAATATTTTTCAAGAGCTCATTTGAAGAAATTGTATTTGACGTCAGTTTTTTCATCTGTGCATCAAGTCATGTGATATGAGATTTAGTGACATTTTTCCTAAAAATTAATTGTTTATTTTCTTTGTTAGGTGGAACAAAGTTACCGGTCTCACCGAGATATTGAATGGGGTTTAAAAGACAAAGATATCTTTTTGCTTCAAGTAAGTGTTCTGAACACTTTATTATTATACTTTTTAATAAGAAAGACTTACATCCTAATGTATATGTAAAATCTTTGGTATGTCTGCAACTATTCCTCACAAAATAATTATGTTTGGTAATGCAAGGTTAACCACACATTTAAAAATTAAGGAACGTCTAACTGAAGAACAAGTTTTATATCATGTGTGTTGGTTAAAGAAAAAGGTGGAAAGAGCGATGACTTTGTTTATTTATTGGGTTGATACGAGTGAAATGTCCGGCAAAGGACAAGTACGCGTGGACGGCAAGAACGAAAAAGTAGGACAACTTCTCTAGGTAAATTAATGCTCCTTGGCATCGACACATAGTTGCATCTGTCCGGCAAGGCCATGATCCCGGTTCGAAAAAAGTCTTGTGCCTGGGACCCTAAGAAATCATCAACTGCATGTTGAGCCTCGTTGTCTGTCGTGAACTGTTTCTCGGACAGGAAGTGATCCAGGCAACGGAAGAGATGGTAATCTGTCGGAGACAAGTCCGGGGAATGGGCAGGATGAAGCAGTGCTTCATAGCTGAAGGCACTAAGTGTCAGCATCGTTCGTTGTGTGACATGAGGGCGGGCGTTATCCTGGATCAGAAGAACACCATATCTGTTGACCAAAGCCGGTTGTTTCCGCAGCAATTTCCGGTGCATCTGGTGTAATTCAGCACAATGCCGTTCTGAAGTGATGGTTGGGCCTATTGCCAAGAAACTCCGTTGAATTATACTGACTGTGAACCACCAGACAAGGAGGATCATCTATTTGCATCTATTTGGTTTGTAGGGGTGGCTTAGGAAGCCGTCCAGCAGGCTGTACCTTGCTTAACCATTGTGCTTATCGTTTCCGATTATCATAAATGATCCACTTCTCGTCGCAGGTGACGATTCGATGCAGTAGAGGTTCCCGTTCATTCCTGGCATGCAGCGACGTGCAGACTTCCAAACGCCTACTCTTGTTGGCAGTTGTGAACTCATGCGACAGCCACATGTCCAGCTTTTTGACCTTACCCAACGCAGCCAGACGCCGAACAACTGTCGTGTGTGTGGAAACCTACCTCTGCCGCTATCTCGGCAGAGGTAGGTTGTTAAAGTGGACCCCGAAAAAACGACGCGTTTTTCGGGGGTCCGCTTTAACAACATGTAACAGAACATCGTCAGAAACAGCAACAGGTAGGTGACCACGTTTTGCAGTTCCGTATCTCCGCTTCGAAATTTCACAAACCATCACCTAATGTTTCGTTCGTTGCCGGTATTCTCCACAAACGCTTCGTTAACGTTTCGAGCTGCAACTGCTGCAAAATGGCCCAGTTTAAATTCATACAGGAAGATGACTCTCAAATCCGGCGTCTGCATGTTTCCTTTGTAAGCCACGTTACGTCCAAACAAACCACGCCTGAACTTTGTTCTTCGCACACGTGCTAGCTATTTATAGTAACTCTGTGTCGTAATACCCGCAACACCTGTGAGTGGTTCCATTCTGCTGTGGTGGGGTTCTGTCTTCACTACTCGTTCGCGCCGTACATTTCATTCTCACCAACCTAATACAATGTCTCCACGTATTTGGAAGACTTTCACCATTTATATCATACGCCTATTAAAATTACAGGCAGTGAAATAACGTTATAAGTACTTTAATAGCAGTCACAATATTTAACGTTTGGAAAAGTAGAAATAAAAATCGTTTTGGTAACGAGGCTTTAACCCTTTTAGCTGCTGATGTAAGTGAATCAAATGGTGTCCAAGATTTTCCGCGCTTCCCAAACAAAAGTGTTCACATAGCGCCCGGGTTTTGCGAAAACTACGGAAAGCAATTCCTTCACCCTCTCATCTCAGCTGTATCCACATTAAACTTGTCACTGGTGATAATCGCTCCCTTTCAATCTTTTATAATCCATATACCAAAATGTGATGGGGAAGGACTTATAAGCCACATGACCCAAGGCATGATGGGGTAAGGCCAGTCCCCTGTCACGGACATCATGCCACTGGGAAGAAACGAAGTCCGTCAAACGTCTTATTCTCCTTTCTTAGGTTCGTCGCCATTCTCATAACCCTTGTAGTAGGTAGTCAGTCAAAAAGGATTTCATTCGTCCAAATGACTACTTTCAATATCAAAGCTAAGGGTAGAGCAACGTTTTCTGATGCGCAGGTTCACTCGTTCCAGACGAATTCGACCCACCTCTTAGACAACGGATATAGTCTTTGGAGCAGATTTCAGCTCATTTTGCTAACCCCGAGTTAATTCGTTCCGGCTGTTTTAAGGGTTAAATACCAAACACTTAAAAACAGCAGTTAAGTGTGATGTCATTAGACTTCTCCAACACGATATTAAGTTAAGAGGTATTCAAAGAGCAAAACACAAATGTTCGCCTTTTAGCCATTTCTTTTATTTTAAAAGGGAAAATAAAATATATAAGCACCTATTCGAGCAATAATGATAAAAAAAGTAATTTCTCTATCAAAATGGTTGAAAATAAAAAAATACAAATACAAAATAAACTTAGGCCTATAATACAATACTATCTGGCTATTGATAAAATACTGCTTTAGTTAGTGTTGTAGAGTGGTACCCTGAGGTATTTTTAGCACGTCTTTTGTAAAAAAAGATCGTGTTTATGTTATCGGTTTGTCCGTCCGTCCGTCCGTCTGTACCCACGGTATCTCTGCAACTATTAGTCCGATTTGAAAAATTCTTTTTGCATTCGAAAGCTTGAAATATGCGAATGGTGATCCTTTATTTCGTTTTTTTTTTTGTACGATGTACAATTTCGCCGCTAGAGGGCGTAAATGCAGATGATGACGAATTCAGAAATACGTTTTATTCCACATATTTGCTTCTAAACATCCGATTGAAAAAAATCTTTTATCTTTCGATTCCATTTATGTCGGAAAGTATTTTGGATACAGTTTCTTTTTCAAATTACGCATAGATTTTTCGCTATAGGGCGTAGAAGTAAATTGAATTTTTCCGATAACTCTTCTTCTAAAACTCCGATTTGAATTTTTTTTTCAGCGGATACGTCTCCTGATGCACAATCTTTTGCATATAATTTCGAATTTTTGGTAAAGAATACTTTGGCCACCAGGGGGCGTAAGTGTTAATTTTCGCTTCTGATGTATTTGCCATAAAATCTGAGCTTCTAAAATATCGATTGAAAAAATTCTTTCGTGGACTGATGCCACTCGCATCGATAAGCCTTTTCGGAATATTTTTTCCTAAAATATTCCATAGTTTCTCCGCCAGGGGGCGTAGATGTATATCTTATTTTTGTCAATATCTGGACTTCTAGGAGTCCGATTTGAAAAATTTCTTCTTTGTTGGATAGTGTTTTCCGTGTCGCATGTTTTTCATATAATTTCAAAATTTTAAAGTAATTCATAGACTTTCCGCTAGGGGGCGTAAAGGCAAATTGCGTTTCCCCCTATATCTCTGCTTCTAAATCTCCGATCTGAAAACTTCTTTCTGCACCGGATACAGCTCCTGATGGGAAATCGTTTGCACATAATTTCTAATTTTTGTAAAAAAATGGTTTGGCCACCAGGGGTCGTAAACCTTAATTTCCGCTTCTGATGTATTTGCAGCAAAATATGAGCTTCTAAAATCTCGATTGAAAAAAGTCTTTTGTGGACCGATACTACTTATGTCGACAAACATTTTAGTAACATTTTCTTCTTGAAATAATGCATGGTTTCTACGCCAGGGGCGTAGATGTATATCTTATTTTTGTCAATATCTCTACTTCTAAAAGTCCGATTTGAAAAATTCCTTCTTTGTTGGATAGTGTTTCCGATGCGAAATGTTTTTCCTATAAATTCAAAATTTTCAAGTAAATCATAGAGTTTTCGCTAGGGCGCACAGTGGTAAATTGCGTTTTCTGCTCCTAAAACTCCGATTTGAAAAATTCTTCCTGTATCGCATATAAGACCTGACGGAAAATATTTTTCACGTAATTCCTAATGTTTGGTAAAGAATGGTTTGGCCACCAGGGGTCATAAGTGTTAATTTCTACTTCTGATGTATTTGTAGCAAAATCTGGGCTCCTGAAAACTCGACTAAATTTTTTATTTCTTGGACCGATACCGCTCATATGGATAAACCTTTTGTGAATACTTTCTTCCTAAAAAAAATGCATGGTTTTCCCACCAGGGGACGTAAAATCACATCTTATTTTTGTCGATAACTCTCTTTCTAAGAGTTCGTAATGTCACGATTCCATTTAGAGCAATATCTGAGGGATTAAAGACCTGATTGAAAAACTTCATTCTTCCGTCAGATACTATTGTTTTCCATACCGGTTCCATTGACTTTGAATAGCTTTGATAAATTTAATTTGCGTCAGAACGGATTCAAAATACGTGCTTATTACACCCAAAAATTAGGTGTCATCTTTCTTGTTTGAATTTTGTATATAGTGTACATATTGTTACTATTTGGGATAAATAGTGATAAATGTGTGGCGGGAATCCTTTGATGATGATCGGAGATCTAGGCGGGGCGTCCCTCCAGAGTGCGGGAAACGGAAAAAATCGAAGAGGTGCAGAATCAGTTAAAGAATGATCGCCGTATTAGAGTGAGACTTTTGGCTGCGTCACGTCGGTGGGCATCAGTAAGTCTGTCTGTCATGAGATTCTACGCGAGGGTCTGGGAAAACGAAAACTCAATGCCCGATTGGTACCCCGCATTCTGAATGATGACCAAAAGAAGGCTTGTTCATCGATCTGTTCCGATCTGTTGAGCACTGCAGCTGAGGATCCGGATCTTTGATCCAGAACTATTGCAGGAGGTGAAACGTGGTCCACAAACCAAGCGACAAAGCGCTGAATGGAGAGGTATCCACTCACCATCGACCAAGAGAGCCGCATGTAACCATCAAAGACGATACTCATATCCTTTTCCTATTCGAAAGGTATAGTCCACAAGCAATTCATACCAGTGGGTCAAACGGTAAATCAAGAATTCTACAAGCAAGTCTTACGGCGTTTACGCAGCAGTGTTCGTCGCCGTCGTCCCCAGTTTTGCGAATCCGGAAATTGGTTTTTTCTTCATGATGACGCAAGACCACATACCGCGTTGTCATTCCAACAGTTCCTAGCTCACCATCAAATTACTGTGTTGCCACATGCGCGTATTTCCCTGATTTATCCTCCTGTTCCCCAGGATAAAACGGGAATTAAGAGGACGGTATCATGCAGTCATTACACCTATACAAGCAACCGTGACAAAAGTGGACATCCTAGAAATCCCTTTTAGAGCTGTCTTCAGGATCTTCCGAAACGCTGGAAACTGTGTTGATTCATAAGGGCGGTATTTTGAATGTGATCAGCATTAATTGTTAGTATGGTACTTTTTTATATTCTTTATTACGTCAGTCCTGGAACGTTTTGGACGTAAGTTGTACACCCATGATGTGCTGAAATGTAACATTTCGATTTTTCAGAAATTAGAGAAAAAGTTGTTATTTACAGTTCAGTGGTTCAAAGTATCTCCGGCTAGATCGAGATGTTCTGCTGATTGAAGGTTAGTAATGGTGGTTATCCACTAATTTACAGAAAAAATAAAACTAGCATATAGAAATCCTAAAGCGGAATTTTGCTTATCATGACTGAAGTAAATAAAATTTACGAGCTTTTTACTGTTCGTCTACTTGGAAGTGCAACTTGAGCTGGAATTCTAGTAAACAAATAATAAAACATTATTAGCAGCACTTGAGAACCGTTAGGAAAAATAAACTGCTTAATCAGTTGCCGCGTTGGCTTTCTAGTGTCATCCCTCCGTTTCATGTATTACTTCGTACCCGTCGATAAAACATAAGAATGCGTTGTTCTCATCACTGGCGCACCCAGGGGAAGGGCTTTGGGGCATAAGCACCCCCCCCCGCCCCAAGCCATATACGTCAACTCTTTTATCTATTTATCTAATAATATATATGTCTGTGTATCTTATGCACTTAATATATACAATGAAGAGCAATTGAATTAGAGATACCTGTCTAGTAACGTGTAGCACCATCATTCGCCCTGATGACGGCAGCGATTCATCTCAGCATGGACTCGACAAGACACCGGAAGCGTTGGGAAGCCATGCGGATCCACGACCCCTGAACAAGCTCCCACAGTTCACAAAGATTTGATGGAGGGGGTCAGAGCCTAGAACATCTCTCTCGATGGCATCCCAGATGTGCTCGATGAGATTGAAGTCAGGTGACCTAGCTGGCCAAGGAAGCGAGGTCACGTCGGTAGAGTGTTCGTCCAACCATTCGGATACAATTCAGGAGCGATGGCACGGTGCATTGTCTTGTTGCAGGATGAAGTCCCCAGTGGAATATTGAAGACGCACAAATGGGAGCAAATGGTCGTCCAGGTGATCAGTGAGGGGCGATGTCACACGTATCAGGGGTCCCAATTCAGTCCACATAAACAGTCCCCAGACGAGAATGCCACCCCCACCAGCTTGAAGCGTACCCTACTGGCAAGAAGGATCCATCGTTTCATGTGGTTTGCGTCGTACTCGTATCCTGCCATCCGCATGTACCAACGTGAATCTCGACTCATCAGTCCAGGCAACATTTTCCCACGTGTCTAGAGTCCAGTGGCGATGTTCCCGCGCCCATGCTAATCTTTGCACCTTGTGATGTGCGGTCAGCAGCGGTACCCTCGTGGGACAATAACTTCTGTACCCCATAGAGAGGAGATGGTTCTGGATGGTATGGCTGCTTACACATTTTTGTGCACCAGCGTTAAATAGCCTAGTGATTTCTTGCACTGTTGCCCGTCTATCCGCTGTAACAATGCGAGCTAGCCGACGATGACCCCGCTCATTCCCACGCTGTTGTCCGCGGCAGTTGGCTCTTGCAGGGATGGTTTTACCGGATTCGATGTACTCACGGTGCACCCGTGACACAGTGCCTCGTGAAAATCCTAGTGCCTGCACGACTTCCGAGATGTAGTGACCCATTCGTCGGGCGCCGACAATTTTCCCACGATCAAATGCGCTTAGATCCTTCGCCTTATCCGTACTGCGTCCGATTCTTACTGATTCTCGTCGCATCACTCCTTATATTGTCGGATTGCTGCATACGTCATGTCGTTTCCGTTTACAGGGCCGCCCACAGCGCCACATTTGCATAACGCCAGCTGTCTCTAATTCAATTGCTCTTCAGTGTACATATTGTATACACATCTATATATATAAATATATTGTATGCATACACAACTATACGTATAAGGAATAGATAGGAACATTTTCTCAAATCTGAAATAATCTCAATCACAGATTGGAAAACAAAAATAAGAACTTTTATTTTGGTGTCCAAGTGCAGAAAATCTGATTTGATCGCCTTCTTTTTATAGTGTCATGCGATTAACTGATGTTACAATCAGAGATAGAAATGGGTAACTGGTCAATGGATCGACCATTTCCTGCGAGTCAAACGGGTCGGGTCAAGAGGTTCCTGACCCTATTTTGACCCGGTTTTACTTCCATTTTATATTTGAAAAGAAAAAAATATTTTAAAACCCTTCGCAGGTGTTTTGAAATAATGCTTCAGAGTATGATCCAGGAACTTGCTGAGAAGGATAAATAAATGGGATTAAAAATGAGTTTTCAGAAAACAAAACTAAAGTACAGTGCTTTTACAAGAAATGAAGATTTATCGATTGATGGGGAAAAGCTGGATATAACCTGTACCTTCATTTACCTTGGACAGCACATATCACGCAAAGGCCACGTTGATAAAGAAATTAATCGACGTATAAAACTTGGTTGGAGAGCTTTTGGAAGAAACAGTACAATTTTTAAGAGTTAATATGACATTATGTCTTTAAAAAAAGTGTTTAGTTAATGCATCGTTTCGGTGCTTACGTTCGGAGTAGAGACGTGGACCTTAACTAAGAAAGACTTACAAAGACTGCAGACAACTGAAAGATGCCTGGAGAGATGCATGCTTGATGTAACCAAGTAAGATAAAAAGAGGAACTCGTGGATCAGGAAAATGAGAAGAGTGGAAGACATCGTGATTGGAATAAAATACCTGAAATGGCAATGGGCTGGACATATAGCCAGAAGAACGAAATACCGGTGGACAACCTAAGTTTTAGACTGGATTCCAAGGAACAGGAAAAGACCAAGAAGACCACGTGGGAGATGGGTGGATGGAGGAGACTGGTCCAAGACAGTCCGTTGTTGAAGGAACTTGGGCCAACCTTCATCCAGCAGTGGATTGATAGTGATTGATGATGATGATATATTCAAATTTATAGTTCAAAGTAGATTTGTCGGGGTCGGGTCCAATTATGTGACCGCCGGGTCTGGTCCAAAATGTTTGACCCGTTCCAACTCTGGTGGAAATACTCCAACTAGATGGACTACAAGTAAATAGGTGTTTCTAATAACTGATTTTAATTAAATAGGTGTTTTCCTATGGAAAAAAATCGAGTCTTTATTTGCAATGCATTTACAGCATTAACGGATAGATAATATGTTAAACTCAAAAGCATAGTCATTAATACTCTCTTAACAAGAAAGAAAGAGCTTTTTCGCAAGCACCAAGCAATACTATTAGGATTCAGCTTACAAGGATTAGGAAAAAACTGGGGAGCAGCTTTCTTTAAAAGGGTAGTGATATGGTTTTAAGATCAGTATTCACTTTGAAAAATGTTCGTTAAGTGGCCTCACTATTACAAAGACTGAAAAAAGTTCCAATAAAAGCTTTATTTGGACTATTTTAGTGATAGGAGCCAACGCATGTGAGATCCTATGACGGACAGATATATACGGGAGCCAGCCATCTCTGCTGGAAAGAGAGATACATCTAGTGGGTACTCCTGTTTACATGCAGAACCTAGCTCGCACCGTGGGCAATCCGGCAGCCTCACATCTGAGATACGAATGACAAACAAATTAATTTAATATCCTTTACATACGTGCTTCGGTAAAAGTGTATAATAATAAATAATATGCATAATAAAAAATTCTCTATTGCATTGTTATTCATTGATTACAAAATTAAGCCCAGAATATCGTTAAATGTTGTTCGGGATAGGTCGGGTTAATATCGATTACAAATAAATGATTATAACACCATTAAATATTTTACAAAATTTCGTGGGAACATGTGTAAGTGTTTTGCTGAAATAGTACTAAATGTTTAGTAAGGTTCTATGAAACATGAAAGAAAAATTTAAAAAAGACTATTACAGTTTTGTTCAACTAAAGAATCCTAACAAACATTAGAGGCTGGGGTAAAGTTTGGCTTGAACAACAAATTGAAAATGTCAGTCCTATCAAGAATTTGGGGAAGTAAGATTTCGGAATTTAATTTTCTCTTTCATGTTGTTCCATTCCATTGATACCAGTAGAGTTTACTTCAACAGCTGGGTCTTAAAAATGCAGTTATATACACTATACAGACAAACCTATTTGGACACCTATGTAGAACGGAAAGAAATGCGTGTATTAGCCGAACCCAGTACACAGGTAGCCCACATTTCTTCGTTATGACTGTTGCGACCATTATAAGTATGCTTTCCACGAGATGCCGGTAGATCTGTTCCGGTATTTTCCTTCATTCCTCTTGCAAAGCTTTTACCAAAGCTGTAATAGAAGAAGGCCTGACCGGCAAATATCGCATTTAGTGTTCTAGATAGTCCCACAGATGCTCTATTGGATTTGATCGAGATTTTGGGCCATCCTGTCCCTCAAAACAAGCCTGGACAGAAATCGTAGTGTGGTAAGGCGCTTGACCTTGCTGAAACAGAAGATCTGTGCAGAAGCAGAGCCACAGCAAAGGTAGTGCGGACTTCCTCAGAATGCCTTTACGTCTGGTGGCCATCAGGCAGGAAAGCACCACAACCAAATGACCGAGTCCTTCCCAATAGAAACAGCACCGCATAATCACATATCAACATCCAAACTGGACTGTTGGAACAATGCAGTCCACCTGATAGTTTCCATGGGCAAATTCGGCACTGAAATATGTCCACTGTGACGTACTACAGAAGTGAATCACGTGTCAAGACGACAAATCTGCAGCAGTACATTCCGTCCATGTAGCTTAGTTGGGAGAGCAACTTACTCCGGAGTGAGGGGGCGTGATTTCGATTTTCGTCACGAACAAATTTGTGTTTTCACACCAGCCATTACAGAAAAGTAATTAGCATGATTCTTCACTCCACAAGACCCTTTTACACTCTCCTGTTGTCTACGAACGGAGAGCGAAGCAATCCGGCAGTCGTCGTTTAGTTTAGCCTTACCTGGAGTAATGTAGGCATGTGCGAAGCTGACCTAGCATGGTAAACGTGGGCATTCAGTTGCGGAATGACTTTTCTGGAGCAAACAGCTGTTTCAGTAACTGGTGCGACTTCACCGGTCAGGTCTGTGGCGGAGGAAGAGCGTGTCTTCTTCACATTCCTCAGTATGCTTCGTTTGGATCGATTCCCAGAGCACTGCTTCAATGTAGTGGAACTCTCTGCTTTCCATTGGTGTCATTGGATTTTAGGAATCCAAGAGATGCCGCAACGGTAACTACTGATTGCTTACTCAAGTGGAATCCAAACAACATATCCATTTCAAAATCCGTCAGTGCAACTCTGCGGTCTGACAAGTTTGCCAACACTCCCCTTTACATACAGCAACCCCCTCCCCCCCCCAAAAAAACCTAGCGTTCGAGTATGATTATGAAATTTCTTCATTTGCATATGGGGAGGTGCCCGAATATTTTTGTGTACATACATTAGAGTATATCTTCTACATTATCTCACTAACTGTCACTGTTTATTTCCTGTGTTGTTTCGATTTGATACATATTGTTTTAACTCACGCAATAATTTATTCTATGCAGGCTCGTCCAGTTACTTCGGTTAGCGCAGAAAGCAATTTTGAGATTCTACATGAATTTGATGGCCCGATGCGATGTGAAAAAGAATATTTTACAGTTGCTAATGTTGGGTATGTGTTTAATATTATTCTGTAATTCGCTATTTGACATGCTCTCTGATCATGGCAATGTTTATAGTTGTGTTTTGATCCTATATATCTCTCTGTCTCTTACTTTCAGCACTTCCATACCACAGCACCTGTTACATCTTCTCAACACTCATTCACAGCACGTGTATGTGTATGTGTGTACGACCGCACATGTATTTTGCTTCTAAACCACTTAGCTTTTACTGAATAATCCCCATAAGCTAGTCACTCAGTTTCCCTTTGTCATACTTCAGTCCTAATTTTTTGAAAAGATTTCTTAATGTAAAACATAAACGTTTCGAAAACTAAAATTTTTCATCTGTAGCATTCATTATCTTTATAATTGGGGGAAATAATTTACTAGGAAAACTTGTATGGTTATATTTGCTTCTATCTCCTACCAGCAAATTCAAGAAATATGTACAGTCATGCTCATAAAGAACAGGACACTTGAAAGGATTCGAGCAACAACTTTGATTTTTACAGGACATGCTGAACAAGCAGTATCGCAGAAATGATTAACATTTCGGCATCATAGGTATACACGCGTTTCGCGTCTAGGCAAATCAGATCGCACAGCGTCACAGATCGGAAACCGTCCGTTTTTCTGTTATAAACGCCATGTAGCTCTGTCGGCATGTCAGTGGTTGGTCAGCAGTGACTTAGCTAGGCTGATGACTTCACCTGTTCTGTCGAAATGCTGACTCTGAAGGGATATGTGGAACTCACTCAAAAATTGATAGTGAAGGCGTTGCGCGAGCAATCCTGCCAGAATTCGGCAAGTCTTTCACCCGGACAGGATCTGTCGAGGGACCGGTAGGTCCTTGTTGCCCCCACGGGATCACCAGTTCCCACCCCTTTACCATTGGATGCCTCCTCGTCGTGTAAACAGTACAGTTACAGTCCTTCAGTAAGTTCGACAGAGGTCGCATCATCAGCATGAGAGACTGCAATGCTTCCCTTCGGAAGATTGCTGGTCGTGTAAACAGTACAGTCACAGTCCCTTCAGTAAGTTCGACGGAGGTCACATTATCAGCATGAGAGACTGCAGTGCTTTCCTTCGGAAGATTGCTGGTCGTGTAAACAGTACATTCACAGTCCCTTCAGTAAGTTCGACAGAAGTCGCATTATCAGCATGAGAGACTGCCATGCTTCCCTTCGGAAGATTTCTGGTCGTGTAAACAGTACAGCCACAGTCCCTTCAGTAAGTTCGACAGAGGTCACATTATCAGCATAAGAGATTGCAATGCTTCCCTTCGGAAGATTGCTGGTCGTGTAAACAGTACATTCACAGTCCCTTCAGTAAGTTCGACAGAGGTCGCATTATCAGCATGAGAGACTTCAATGCTTTCCTTCGGAAGATTTCTGGTCGTGTAAACAGTACAGCCACAGTCCCTTCAGTAAGTTCGACAGAGGTCGCATTATCAGCACGAGAGACCGCAACTCTTCCCTTCGGAAGATTGCTGGTCAAGTAAACAGTACAGTCACAGTCCCTTCAGTAAGTTCGACAGAGGTCGCATTATCAGCATGAGAGACTGCAATGCTTCGCTTCGGGAGATTACCCGTCGTGTGGGGCGCAGTGTGTCCGTCGTGGCAAAAGTGTGCAGAAAATGGTACGAAGAAGGGCATCCGACACGAAGTGAAGGTTCTGGACGTGGTACACAGACAACGCCGAGGGACAACCGTTATCTCATTACTCATTAAGATGTCTTTGAGTGACCGTTATGCATCATCAACGGCGTTGGCACAGGAGTAATAAATAGTGGTCTTAAATTCCCAGTTTACAGCGTAACACTGGTCAGGCAAAAGAGAGGTTAGAGAGTATAAACTTTTACAGCTCTATGAAAAGAAATAGGAAACGGCGATGCGATACCTATATAGAGTGAGGTAAAAAGACTTGCAAGGTACACCAGCTATGGGGGTACGGTGGCACGCCAAAGTGTGGAAATTCTCATTCATCGCCACATATGCAATGAGATCATCTCTTTGGAACTTCCACGCGCGTGGCGCAATCTTCTGACCGAACAATGGAAGTTAATATCAAGTAGCGTTACACCTGTTATTATGACTTAGCATTCCACGGGCCTTCATTTATCTCTCGTTATTACCACGTGTCCTCCGTAACATGAGAGATTTCAACTTTATGTTCTTGTTCTATCTGGAATACTGCTCTAATATACACAGTAATAAAGGAAGGATATATAGAGAATACACTGGCTGTATAAAGCTGAAACTCAAGACGTCATGAAGTCGACTGCAGCGCACCAGCGACCTAAAACAGAACTACAGTTGATTGACAGCTGGTTTCCTGGGGAACACCCACGAACCACGTGATTTTTGTCCGAACGAATGTTTTTACTTTGACTTTGGCTTGCTATTCGGCAGTGTTTAAGACGAATACACGCAATACTTTTAATTTTAAGATTCTTTTTGGTTTTCAATTCCTCTAGCGTTCTAATAAGTGGTATTATTTTGCTTATTACTTACTGATCGTATACTTTTCCTTACAGAATTCATAACTTTTGGGTTTTTACGTGTCTGTTGTTCATTTGATTGTTTCTTCCATACCCACTCTGCTTCGCTTACAATTCTAATTTGTATTCAATTGTCATCTGCTTCGACATCTACGTTATTGGCTTCGTTAGCTTTTCGGCTTATCTTCTTTTTACTCGGCATTTGTGTAGCCTGTATTTCCATAATTGGCCAACATTTGTGAAAATTGTTTTCCATCTTCGTAATTTTTTGTTATTTCTGAAGTACTTTCTTCCTATCTGTTCTCTATCCTACTAACTAAAACCCCTTCTCCTATATCTGGTCTATTATTTTTCACTATGTTCTCACTTCTTCATCATCATCATTGTCAACCATTATCAATCCACTGCTGGACGAAGGTCTCCCCAAATTTCCTCCACAACGGTCTGTCTTGTGCCAGTCTCCTCCATGTCACCCCTGCATACTTTCGAATTTCATCCACCCATCTCCCATGTGGTCTTCTTCTGGGTCTTTTCCTGTCCCTTGGAATCCAATCTAAAATTTCGGCTGTCCATCGATGATCTGTCCTTCTGGCAGTATGTCCAGCCCATTGCCATTTCAGGGATTTAACTCTGATCATGATGTCTTCCACTCTTGTCATTTTTCGGATCCACGAGTTCCTCTTCTTATCTCTCCTGGTTACACCAAGTATGCACCTCTCCATGCTTCTTTGAGTTGTCTGCAGCCTTTGTATGTCTCTTTTAGTTAAGGTCCACGTCTCTGCACCATACGTAAGCACTGGAAGGATGCATTGATCAAACACTTTTCTTTTAAGACATAATGGCATATTGCTCTTGAAAATTATGCTGTTTCTTCCAAAAGCTCTCCAGGCAAGTTTTGTACGCCGATTAATTTCTTCATCAATGTGACCTCACTTGATATCTGCTGTCCAAGATAAACGTACGTGTCTGTTATCTCCAGCTTTTCTCCATCAATCGATAAATCTTCATTTCTTGTAAAAGCATTGAACATCACTTTTGTCTTCTGAAAGTTCATTTTTAATCCCACTTCTTTACTCTTGTCAGCAAGTTCCTGGATCATACTCTGCAGCTCTGATGGGCTAGTTGCAAAAATGACTACGTCATCAGCAAAACGAAGGTGGGTTAGATAATCTCCATTAATCTTTATCCCCTTATTTTCCCAGCTCAGTGACTGAAAAACACCCTCCAATGTGGCATTAAAGAGCTTCGGAGATATGGTGTCACCTTGTCTCACTCCTTTCCAATTTTTATGTGTGTTGTATTTTCAAACAGCCTAATCTTTGCACTTGCATTTTCATAGATGTTATTAATAATATTAATGTATGCATCTTCAATACCGCAGGTTTTCAGAGCCATTGTAACTGCTGATGGTTTCACCGAATCAAAGGCTTTTTCATAATCGATAAAAGCCATGCACAATGGAAGTTCATATTCCCTCGCTCTTTCAATTAGTTCTCTCAGCACATGGATATGATCTATTGTGCTGTAGCCACTCCTGAATCCAGCTTGTTCTCTCGGTTGAGCCATGTCCAGTGTTACCTTCAAGCGGTGTGAAAGAACTTTAGTGAAGATTTTATAAACTACTGATAGGAGGCTGATAGGTCTGTAGTTTCCGAGATCCTCAATGTCACATTTCTTATGTAGCAGGATCATTGTAGCGGTGTTCCAATCCTCAGGAATCTTTCTTTCATTAAGGCATCGAGTGAAAATTTGGGCGAGTACTGTTTCGATTTCTCCACTTGCTTCTTGTATGATGTCTACAGTAATTCCATCTTCTCCTGGAGCTTTCCCCCGCTTCATGTTCTTGATTGCATGTGCAACTTCTGCTGGAAGGACTGGAGGAACTCTGGTACTGGTATCTTTCATGATGTCTGGAGTGCATGTATCATCCCTTTCATATAATTTGGAGTAGAAATCTTTCACTCTTGTCAAAATTTCGCCTCTATTTCTTGTTACAGAACCATCTTCTTTTCTCAGTGCCATAATCTGTTTTCTTCCCTTACTGAGATGTCCCTTTGCTATCTTTAGGCTTTGGTTGTTTTCAATTGCTTTCCTCACTAGTTCACAGTTGAATTTTCTTACGTCTTCAGTGATACTTTTTCGTACTGTCTTGCATAGCTCTATATATTCCACTTTGGAAGTCACATCTTCTTCAGTTGTCCTCATCTCTCTTCTTTTTTGCATCAACATTTTCGTTTTTCCTGATAATTTATTTACATGCAACTTGTTCTTAGACCCAGCTAATTTTGTTGCTGTTTCCATAAGAGCTTTGGTTACTTTTCTGTTAACTTCAGAGATGTCCACTTCTTCCGATGTTAGGCCTTCTAAAGCAGAGAACCTGTTCTTCAGTTCCAACTTGAAGGTATTATGGTGTTTTTAAGGTTGGTTATGTCAATAGATTTTGTTTGTCTTATGAGCTTGCTACGTTCAAGTTTAGTGTTGAGGTGCATCTTACATCTCACCAATATATGGTCACTACCTGTGTTGAACTTGTTTAGCACACTGCAGTCTTCTATGATGAATTTTTTGTTACACATTATAAAATCAATTTCACTTGTCGTCCCATTTGGATGTCTCCATGTCCATTTCCTGTGTGGCTTTTTCTTGAAGAAGGAGTTCAAGATGAAAAACCCTTCTGCCTCTGAAAACTCAACGAGAGTATTTCCACGCTGGTTTCTGTTGCCGTGACCGAATTTACCTACTGAAGTTTCATTCTGTTGCCGTTGCCCTATTTTTGCATTGAAATCTCCCATAATTATTTTCAAGTGCTGCTTACCTTTATTATTTAAATGACAAATTTCCTCATAAAATTCTTCAATTTCTTCTTCAGGATGACTTGTGGTGGGTGCATAAGTTTGAATAATCTGAGCCTGGTATCTTTTCGAGAGTTGGATAACAAGACGTGCAGCTCTGTCAGAGGAACTTTCAACTTCTACCACTTTATCCTTCAGTTTCTTGTTTATTATAAATCCAACACCACTAGTTCTGCCAGTATCTGTCCCACGATAGTAGAAGAAATGTCCACTTTTCAGTTCGATGAGATCTTCTCCTTTTCTCCTTACCTCACTTAGCCCCACGATGTCCCACTTGATCCTTTGTAGTTCCTCTTCCAATTCAAGAAGCCTTGAATCAGAAGATAGGGAGCGTCCATTGTACGTTGCCAAGGTCAGCATCAGATGGCAGCCTAGTCCGGTCCTCCGGGGATTCTTAACACCCTCTGCCTTCATGTCGCACTGGCCGCTGCCTTGGCCAGGTACATTCCAGCTGCCGGAGACTGAGGGCCAAGATTTAAGTTGTGGAGTCATTTTGGAGGGGTTTGGCCATAACTCACCACGCTGGCCAAGCGGTTTGGTGACTCACTTAACCCCACGTATATCAAAGACACTAAATGTTGTGCATGTGGATTGGTAATACTCCAAGCGCTGGGTTGCCGTAGCAACTATTGCCGACGTCACGGGGTCACGTCACATTTTGCTTCTGTTTTAGGTCGGTGGGGGTGCCACTTTCTATGTGAGGAATTTCCATTGGCTCCTATGTCTGTTTCCACTCTATAGATCCTTCCTTTATGATACACAGTCGTATCAGAACAATATGACCACCTACTTTATAATGCGAATAACCACCCTTGCTTAGCCCTGATGACAGCGGCGAGACAGCGTGGCATGGACGCAATGAGGGCCTGGATGGTTCCCGGAGGCACGCGTACCCATTCGGACTGCAGAAGACCACGGAGTCCCGGACATGACGTATTTGTGGGTCGACACGTCGAGCCTACCCATCTAAAAGTCCCGCAACTGCTCTATGGGATTGAGGTCGGGCGATTTCGCCGGCCAACGGGAAACGGATACATCACTGTCGTGTTCCTGGAACCAGTCACGCATCCCCTTAGCGACGTGGTACGGCGCATTGTCCTGTTGGTAGACACCAGCACCACCAGGGAAAACGTCCAACATGAAAGGATCCATGTGGTCAGCGAGGATGGAGAGGTAGTCCCTGGCGTTGGTCCTATTCAGTGGTAACATTGGTTCCAGGTCATACCAGGAAAATATCCCCCAGACATGAACACTGCCACCGCAGGCCTGTACTTGACCGACAAGCGTGTCCGGGTGTTGGTTCTCGTGTGTGTGGCGTCATATCCGCCCCCGCCCGTCACTTCTATGGAGTAGAAACCTCGATTCGTTGGAGAAGGCAATCTTTTACCACTCGTCCACTGTCCAATGACGGTAGTCCCATGCGAACTGCAGGCGTCATTGCCAATGGACTTGGGTTAAGATGAGCGCCTTGACGCAGCGTCGACTTCCTTAAACACATACATAGCAGGGTTCGCTCTACAGTTATCGGAGACATGTACCTGGGTTCCCCAGCGGTCATTGGCGAGGTCAATTGCTGTACTGTTGCTCGTCGATTGCCCTTTTCCAGTCGACGGAGGCGACGTTCTCCTCTGGGGTCTATGGCCATCTGGGATCTACAGTTATGACGTCGGGAGGTACTCGGTGTGTCAGCGGTCCATCTTTGGTACACCCTTACTACAGCACCTCGCGAACAGCCTAGAAAGTCTGTTGTTTCTGACGTGGTTCCACCCTTGGCGCGGTAGGAGATGATCATTCGTTTTTACACGTTCGTCAAATCACTACCTCTGCCCATTGTGCTCCCGTGACGCACTATGGCTCATCTGTCGTGGCCGGCAGCTTATATCTCCGTGTGGTCGACCTTGTCACGTGCACTCTGTGAAGCCCCTGGCCGGGTACACTGTGAATCCAGGAGTGGTCGTATTATTCTGATACGACCGTGTATAGTCTTCGAAAAACCTCCCTAAAGAGAGCGAAGCTTAGCAGTTATTCAGTTTATTCTACGCCTAATAAACGGATGATTTGAGACAATTGTCTATCAATGTACATCTGATAAGTATTGGTGTTTTTGTTTCCCGTTGTATTTTAATAGAAAGAAGTATCAAAATATTAAAAAAAATTTGGTTTTCTGCTGAGGTAAATATTTTTGGATGCAGCTTATTCTGAAACAAACAAGAATAAAAAGGAAAAAAAAGGTAAAAACAATGACGAAGTACTTGTTGGTAGTGTCTATAAACATGTAGATACGTACTGTATAAGCTACTCGCACACGTAATGGCTAAGTAAATTATTGTACTTGTCGTTTTTTCCCGGGATTTAACGATTTCTATGAGTAGCAAAGGCTGTAAAAAGTCGTCTACCCATAACTTAAAGCCATTGGTTGGGGAGATGGGGGTTGGGGGGGGCAAGTTCCGGAAGGACAAACAGAACACCTGTCCCAACATGCCTTGTCACAGGATTCAAAGTCAAACCTAGCAGTACAAGAAGTGAGAAGCCCGCTATCTTCATTTCTTTGAATGAACCTTTAACATTTCTCAACAATTTTTAATTTTGTGCTGAAAAAAATACAAAAAAAATCTGTGTCTTTTTGTTTTTTTTTTTTTTTTTTGGTGAAGACAATCCTCACTTTTAAAACCAAAAAACCGTGGAATGAATGTAATCTAAACAGGAATTATGCATTTCTAATAAAATATTAGAATTTTTAGGAGATACTACTTTAAAACGTTATTAAACTGCTACGTTTTTCTTAATTTTCGAGCTATAGATGTACAAAAAGCAGTCAAAAGAGAAGTTATTTTGCCGTCATTTTGTCCATTATTCCGTCCATCTGACTTTCTGCTTGTGGGGACGATAATTTGACCCTAAAAAGGGAGAATGATAAATTACTTAATCATAAATAGAGCCAAACATGTGACACTAGTATTATAAAAATGTTCTCTTTTCCGGGTGCGCAACATGCACACAACTCTCCTCTAGGGACAGTTAGTTGGTAAAATTACAAACATATGTTCCATCATTCCCGGGCACTCGACCTTCCTGTGATTTTTCGGGAGGGGGGGGGGCTGATAACGGCCACCATGAGCAATTCGTGGGACTATAAGCTATCATCCATCCCATATTTGGGGTAAATGGTTCCAGGCAGAGCACAGCACTACGCTATCAGACAGGCGCATCGCATAAACCTCACGTAGGATTCGAACTAGGGCCCATCTTGGACTATTGGTCTCTGACCACTCCACCAACGCAGTCTTTTTTTTTTTTTTTTTTCGGCCATAATATATTGGAAATATTTTGCTTTCATTGGTAGTGGTAGGCATAACTACAATTTTTTAATATATCCCATTTTTCCCTTCCAATAATTTATCTAAGTGTCCGTCCATAAAATACATCTGTGATTTTTTTATTATTTTTAGACTCCCTCCCCCCTCCCCTCACCCATGTCACATTTTGCCCGACTGTTGACACCTCCCTTTCCCCTTAACAGGTACGCCCTAATTCCCGCAACACCCTTTATTTTTGACAACTGCTTTCAGAAGTCCGTTGAGAAACGGAAAGAAAACATGAAATTATTTAAATGAATCTTCCATATATTTACACTTTTTTTTTTTCAGAAAATATTTATTATTTAGGCATTAATTTATTCCCAAATGCTATCCGAACTTTATCATTCTGAAATAAAGATCTGCAAATGAACGCACGCATTCAAGGTTGCAACACACCCGATCATACCATCTACAAAACACAACAGATTTGGTAGTACAAATACGAGAACTTAATAGTCTGATTTAGCTAAATATCATCAGAAGTCTGAAATATTTCATACCTTTTTTTAACTATTAAAAGAAGAAAAAGAGAAAACTAAACGAAGACATATCATCCACCATATTTTTTACGCTGGTCGTCCGAATTAATAAACCTCCCCCCTCCCCCATGTCGCATTTGGTCTCGCTTTCAGGGAACCCCCCTCCCCTCCCCTCCCCCATGTCGCATTTGGTCTCGCTTTCAGGGAACCCCCCCTCCCCTCCCCCTGTGATCTCGGATGTACTTTATGAACGGCCCCTAACAGGTGGATATAGGTATCACTGAAGAGCAATTGAATTAGACATACCTGTCTAGTAACGTGTAGCACTACCTTTCGCCCTGATGACGACGACGATTCGTCTCGGCATGGACTCTACAAGACACCGGAAGCGTTGGGAAGCCATACGGATCCACGACCCCTGAACAAGCTCCCACAGTTCACGAAGATTTGATGGGGGGGGGGGGGTCAGAGCCTAGAACATCTCTCTCGATGACATCCCAGATGTGTTCGATGGGATTGAGGTCAGGTGACCTAGCTGGCCAAGAAAGCGAGGTCACGTCGGTGGAGTGTTCATCCAACCATTCGGATACGATTCCGGAGCGATGGCACTGTTCATTGTCTTGTTGCAGGATGAGGTCCCCAGTGGGATGTTGAAGACGCACTATAACGAAGTAAATTTCTCCGTCATTTTTGGTCTACGCCGGGATTCGAACCCGAGGCCGCTTATTCCGGAACAAGTCGCTCTACCAACTGAGCTACGCAGACATTTGTTCTGATTGTTATGTGCCTTTATGTCGTGTGCGTCCTGCTAGCAGGTACGTCACATCTCCCCACCCCGAAAGAGGGCCGGGGGCATGGCCCACGGGTCAGCCGTGACCATGAATCGTTGCAGGCAGCCATCCACTGTAGAACGTACACTTGAGAACTCCCAGTCAATCTGGTGTGTGGAATGCAACATCACACATTTTTATTTTTCGAAGCGCTGGAGAAGGAATTCTCTGATTTTTCCCGTCTCGCGGTGTGGAAATAACATCACACCAATGCGAGATCTTGAACGGCCGGGTCATCCGGATAGTTCGGGCGCCATTATAACGAAGTAAATTTCTCCGTCATTCCTGGTCCACGCCGGAACTCGAACCCGAGGCCGCTTATTCCGGAACAAGTCGCTCTACCAACTGAGCTACGCAGACATTTGTTCTGATTGCTATGTGCCTTTATGTCGTGTGCGTCCTGCTGGCAGGTACGTCACAGCACAAACGGGAGCAAATGGTTGTCCAGGATATCCCGGTAACGTTGACCTGTGAGGGACGATGTCACACGTACCAGATAAACAGTCCCCAGACGAGAATGCCACCCCCATTTCAGTCCACGTAAACAGTCCCCAGTCGAGAATGCCACCCCCACCAGCTTGAAGAGTACCCTGCTGGCAAGAAGGATCCATAGCTTCATGTGGTTTGCGCCGTACTCGTATCCTGCCATCCGCATGTACCAACGTGAATCTCAACTCATCAGTCCAGGCAACATTTTCCCTCATGTTTAGGGTCCAGTGGCGATGTTCCCGCGCACATGCTAATCTTTGCACCCTGTGATGTGCGGTCAGCAGCGGTACCCTCGTGGGACGATGGCTTCTGTACTCCATAGCGAGGAGATGGTTCTGGAGGACGTGGCTGCTTACACGTTTTTGTGCACCAGCGTTAAATTGCCACGCGATTTCTTGCACTGTGGCCCGTCTATCCGCTGTTACAATGCGAGCTAGCCGGCGATAACCCCGCCGCTCATCCACACGCTGTTGTCCACGGCAGTTGGCCCTTGCAGGCATGGTTTTACCGGATTCGATGTACTCACGGCGCACCCGTGACACAGTGGCTCGTGAAAATCCCAGTGCCTGCACGACTTCCGAGATGGAATGACCCATTCGTCGGAACCCGACAATTTGCCTACGATCAAATGCGCTTAGATCCTTCGTCTTACCCATACTGCGTCCGACTCTTACTGATTCCCGTCGCACTACTCCTTATATTGTCGGATCGCTGCATACGCCATATCGTTCCCGTTTACAGGGCCGCCCGCAGCGCCACATTTGCATAACGCCAGCTGTCTCTAATTCAATTGCTCTTCAGTGTATATGTATAGGTATGCCACGAGACACTTGTTTGCAACAGAAGAATTTTCTATTTTTGTTTTATTAGGTTATTCCCATACACTCATGTTCACAGAATACCTGGGAGGAGTCGATCTACGATTTTGATTTCTACGTGATATTCTAATCAGACAATGTCTCAGAAACGATTTGCACTTCGGCGTCACAGGTGCATGCGTACCGCGTCTAGGGAAAACAGATCGCGCAATATCACAGACGAGAAACCTGCCGTTCTTCTGTTATAAGTGCCACGTGGCTCGCTTGGCAGGGAATTGCTTGATCAGCAGTGGGTAGGGATACCTCCCTTGTACAGTCACACCAGCGAGTTCGACAAGGGTCGCATTATCGGCATGTAAGACTGCAATACTTTTCTCCTGGAGATTGACGATCGTATGAGGAGCAGTGTGTCCTTAACCGCAAGAGTGTGCAAGGAACGGTACGAAGAAGGGCGTAGAACACGAAGACAAGGTTCTGGACCTCGTACACAGACAACGCTGAGGGACAACCGTCATCTCATGAGGATACCTTAGAATGACCCGTCTGAAACGTCAACGGCGTTGGCGAAGCAGTGGCGAACTGTGATGCATTCTCCAATGACAGGTGTAACAGTAATTCTCCGGTTGTTACAGTTCGGACTGCAAGGACGCCTGCTTCTCGTTAGGCTACTTTTGATCCTGCAGGGACGCCTGCTTCTCGTTAGGCTACTTTTGATCCCGCAGCAACGGACTGACAGGCTGCAATAGTGCATCGAACGAAGAGATTGGCGAGACGAATGACACAAAATCGTGTTCTCGGACGAAACTAGATTCTGTTTAGGGGAAAATAATGGCAGCATCTGTGACCGCCGACGTCATTGGGAGAGGCGTCGGGAAGAGAGTATTCGCGCCAGGCATACTGCACCAACACGAGACGTTATGGCCTGGATTTCTATCCGGTATGAAAGTAGATCACCTCTCGTGAGAGTCTGTACCATCATAACGAGTTCCCGTTACGTCAAGGACATTCTACGGCCGGTCGCCTTTCCGTACCTGCAGGACAATGCTACACCACATGTTGCAGCGACAACTTGTGCCTTCTTTAGGGATAACAACGTTTCAATTCTGCCGTGGCCGGACACATCGCCGGATTCATCGTTCCTAGAAAATCTCTTTTACATGCTCAAACGACAGGTGGAGCGGTACGATAGTCGGCTAGCAACTCTTGATGAATATTAGAAGCGGGTCAACACGGCCTGGATGGATATTCCATAGGACACCATTCATATATTATTTGATTCGATGCCTCAGCGCAGGTGATACAAGCCAGATGTGGCCACACCAATTATTAGAAACAACGAATCACCTGGTACATATTATACACAGATGCTAATCAGTTGTTCTGTATTGCCTATAGAACATATCTTGTAAAAATCAAAGTCGTAGCTCGACTCCTTTTAGGTGTTCTGTTGTTTTAGGAACATGAGATTATTAATTAGATTGGTAGCGTAATGAAAGGACATTTTCCTTGCGATTTTCAGTTCACTTCTAATTTTTATAGGTATTTTTACCCTTTCTACCGCTTTGCAAAATATGTTTTGATATTTTGGCATATTTTTCTTCTTCATAAGACCAAAAATCAGATTACTTCGCAGAGATTGTGTGATAAATCTATATGAACATACACGGTCGTATCAGAATAATATGACCACCACGGGAATCACAGTGTACCCGCCCAGGGGTGTAACAGAGTGCACGTCACAAGGTCGACCACACTGAGATATAAGCTGCTGGGCAGGACAGAGGAGCCACAATGCGTCAGGTGAGCACAATAGACAAAGGTAGTGATTTGACGGACGTCCAAGCCAAGTGTAGAAGCATCTCAGAAACAGCAGACTTCGTGGGCTGTTCGCGAGGTGCTGTAGTAAGGGTGTACCAAGAATGGACCGCTGGCACACCGAGTACCTGATGACGTCATAACTGTGGAGTCCCAATGGCCATCGAACCCAGAGGAAAATATCGCCTCCTTCGAATGGTAAAGGGCAATTGACCACGCAAATGACCGCTGCGGCAGCACCCAGGTACGTTTCTCCGATAACAGTAGAGCAAACCCTGTTACGCATGGGTCTCCGGAGTCAACGCCGGTCAAGGCGGCCATGTTAACCCAGGTCCATCGCCAACGACGCCTGAAGTTCGCATGGGACTACCGTCATTGGACAGTTGAAGAGTGAAAAAAGGTTGTCTTTGGCTACGAATCCACAGAAGTTACGTGCGCTGGCGGATACGTCGTCAGACACACGAGAACCAACACCCGCATACGCTTGTTGGTTAAGTACAGGCCGGCAGTAGCAGTGCGCATGTGTGGGGAATGTTTTCCTGGTATGATCTGGGACCGCTTGTACCACTGGATGGGTCTCTGAATGCCAATGGCCATACCTGTCCATCCTCGCTGACCACCTGCATCCCTTCTTGTCGGACGTTTACGCTGGTGGTGCCAATAGAACAAATCGCCGTGCCACGTCGCTAAGGGAGTGCGTGACTGGTTCCAAGAACACTACAGCGATGTCTTCATTTTTTATAGAGTCCCACAAGTGCTCTATGGGATTTTTCGCTGGCGAAATCGCCTGACATCAATCCCATAGAGCACTTATGGGACTATTTGGATCTACAGGTTCGACATGCCGACCCACAACCACGTCGTCTCCGGGATCTCCCTGCTCTGCTGCAGTCCGAATAGGCATGTGTACCTCGGCCAACCTTCAGAGTCTCATTGCGTCCATGCTACGCCGTCTCGCTGCTGTCATCAGGACCAAGAGTGGTTATTCGAATCATTAGGTAGGTTGTCATATTATTCTGATACGACTGTGTATATTCAAGATAATTTTGTGCATGCATTAAATTTTATATGGAATTATAATATAATCTTCTAACTAATTATTTGTTTTCTAGTGAAGTAATGCCGGGTGCAATGAGTCCCTTGGGATTAGATGTAAATCAGAAAATATTTAGCCTTGTTTTTCAGGTATGTAAGCAACTTCATTTAATTAATAACTTACTTTTTATCTGTCTCACGATTCTTTAAATCCGCAACAGGATTATTTCCTAATTTTGAACATGGTCTTTCGTATACCCCGATGAGCCATTACATTATGATCACCCCTAGTCTAGAGAAATGAGCCCGCCTGGAGAACGATCGATGTCGCAGGTGAAATTCACACAGCAGAATGCTATATACATCCAAAGGACCGGCTTTCGGTTAGTAGGTCTGGGTTGTTCATGTGCCGCTGTAGTGAGTAAATATAAAAAAAAATGAACAGATGGCCAAACAACGGAGTGTCGTCTAGTCGTGTGTCGTCCGCAACTCATTTATGCAAGAGGGAAGAGGAGACTGTCGCGCAATGTTCCCAGCAACCGCAGGGACACAGTGCGAAAAATCACTCGCAGCTACAGCAGTGGTGATCAGCGCACTGTGTCACAGCACACATTTCATCGAAGACTTCTGCGCATGGGCCTCCGTAGCCGAAGACCCAGCCGGGTCCCCATGATCACTGCAAGTTATCGCCAACAACGCGTGAAATGAGCCCAAGATCATAGAGATTGGACCGTGGATGATTGGAAGAAAGTGGCCTGGTCTGACGAATCAAGATCCGTGGTGTATCACGTAGATGTCCGAGCGCGGATACGCCGGTTACCAACGGGGGCTGTGGCACCTAGATGTACTGTTGGGCTGAAACAGACCACCAGTGGCGGTGTTTATGCTGTGGGCGATGTTTTGTTGGGACGTTTTAGGATGTTTTCTTGGGATGTTTTTTTTGTTGTTGTTGTTGTTGTTTTATCCCAATAGTTCAATCCCAGACTGCTGGCAGGTATTTGAACATCGTTGCGGACAAGTTCACCCATTCATGACAACTGTGTGCTTCGCTGGTGATGGCCATTACCAACAGGATAATGCGGCATGCGACACTACCAGAATCTTCAAGAAGTGGTTCGAGGAATATGCTGGAGACTTTCTGTTAATGCCTTGGACTCCAGAGTCACCTGACATAGACCCAATCGAACATTTGTGGTTCGACTTGGAAAAGCGGATTCGCGCTAAATTACCCCCCCCCGAAATGTATTGAAACTGGAGGACCTGCTGTTGATATTATGGTACCTGATACCCCAGAATACCTATCGCCAACTCATCGAATCTATGCCTCGCCGAGTGGTCGCTGTTTTGGGCGCTAAAGGGGGTCCACCAGCTTATTAGGTAGGTGTCCATAATCTCATCGGTGTTTGTATATTTATATAAACAGTATAACACACTGCAGGGAGCTGCGCCGGTGATAAGCTGTGTGAAGAATGTGCTAAAATTTTAGAAACAGATGTACTGTGTTACCAGAAAGGATGAAGCAAAAAATGTTGGCATAAGAATAACAATTTTACAGTGTTGAAGAAAGACTCAAGAATTAAGACAGCTCTGGTTTGGACCTACACTGAGAAGGAATGAGGGTTACTGCGACGCAACATGCTGAGTATTGAGGTATCAGGAAAATAGCAGGGGAAAGACTGAAATGAAATCCAGCAAATGTGTTCAAACAATGACGTTAGGCTCAGTGCGTCATGGAGTGAGGTATGTTGAAGGAAAATTGAGTGCAAAAAAAGTTCATAATAGAATCTTGGCATGTATAGACATGCATACGGTCGGTAAACACACACACAAACACTCATAGACATAAACACTCATGTTCATAAAAAAACAGAACACCTGAAAGAAATCGAGCTATGACTTTTATTTTTACCTGATATATTGATTAGGCGATAGAAAACAAATTCTTACCATCTCTGAGTCATACGTACCAGTGCGTCGATGTAGATAATCAGTGTGGCCACTTCTGGCATGTGTTACCTGCTGTATGCGCTGAGGAATCGAATCAAATAATGTGTGTATGGTGTCCTGTGGAATAGCCATCAAGGCTATATTGGGCCGCGGCCAAAGTTCATCAAGTTCTGCCGAAGGACTGTCGTATTACTGCACCTGTCGTTTGAGAATGTACCAGAGATTTTCTGTGGGCGATAAATCCGGTGATCTAACCGGCCACGGCAGAAGTGGGACGTTGATACTTCTGAAGAAGGCATGTGTTCCCGCTGCAGCATGTGGTGTGGCATTGTTCTGCTGAAATATGGTCCAGGAGACATACGGAAGGGCGACCAGCCGTAGAATGTCACTGACGTAACGGGCACTCGTTATGGTGGTACGGACACTCACGAGAGGTGATCTGCTTTCGTACCCGATAGTACCCTAGTCTATAATGCCTCGTATTGGTGCAGTATGTCTGGTGCGAATATACTCTTCCCGACGTCCGTCTCTTTGTCGTCGGTGGACAGAAGTTCGGCTGTCGTTTTCGTCTAAACAGAAGCACCTATCTTCCTAGAATACGATATTGTGTCGTTCGTCATGCCACTCCCTTGGTTTGATGCACCAATACAGTCTCGAAGTCCGTTGCTGAGGGGCGAAGGCAGCCTGAGGAGAGGCCGACGAGCCTGCATTCCGTACTGTAATAGCCGGGGACGTACTGTTACATCTGACATGGGAGAATGCATCACAGTTCGCCACTGCTTCGCCAACTCCGCTGATGATGCCGAACGATAACTCAAAGACGTCATCATAAGATGATGGTTGTTCCTCGTCATTTTCTGTGTACGAAGTCCAGATCCTTATAATGTACAAGTTCGTTCGCGCCGGACATCGAATCCGGGTCCCCTCACTCCGGAGTAAGTCGCTCTCCCAACTGAGCTACACGGACATGTGCTCTCACTGCTATCTGCCTTTATCTCATGTGCGTCCTGCAGTGCAGGCACGCCGCAACGTTCTCTTCGTGTCGTACGCTCTTCTTCGTAGCATTTATTTCACGCTATTGCCATGACAGACACACTGTGCCCCAAACTACCAGTAATTTCCCAGAGGAAAACATTGCAGCCTCTCATTCCGATAAAACTACAGGGTTTGGGAAAGGTTCAAATCTTACACCATCCTCCATACAGTCCGGATCTAGCTCCATCCGACTACCACCTGTTTCACTGCACGATTGATTTCCTACGAGCATGGCACCTCGCTTCACTGGTTGATGTAAAATCTGGCATCAGAGAGTTTCTGTGCTTGAAATATGCCGAGTGGAACCGCCGTGCGACCGTGGTTCTGATGTACCGTTGACAAAGGACTATAGAGAACAACAACCTGTACTTGCACAATGAGGTGAGCGTGTGGATTTCTTGTATCATTAAATTTTCCAGCTGCCAATGGAACCAACTTTTGACTCCCTTTGGTATAACTGAAAACAAAACTCAGTAAAAAAAAAGATTTCATGTAAACTAAAATCGAGTTTCTGAAGTACATAGTCCTTGGTGTGATCACTTATAAGTAGCTGAATATGATATCTGAATAGGATTTTGACATCTGTTTTCGCTGAGTATAGTTTAATAATTAGATACGAAAAAGTATCTTTCGCTTCAAATTCATCAGGAAACGTATGATTGGGATAGTGTTAAATTGTCTTGTGTTACTGGCTTCACTGGAAACGTGTTTTTTTACGTAATACCAAAAGGAGAAAATAACTGGTACCCCAGAAATTATCAGTGTTTTTACTATTAATCTTTAATTCCAGAGAGTGTATTCTCCAGTATATCTTTACATGAACAGATATAGTTCATTTCCTACTGTCCCCCAACTTAATAAAGAACTTCGTCATTTCTTTACGTATGTTGTATATCTGTATACCAAAACGAATTCCGAAAATATATTTACCTCGAGATTTTCAGGACTAATTTTTTTTTAAATTATATTTCCGAACTTGGTGCAAAACAATGCGTATTATATTAACACGATGTGGGACAACAGCAGGAAGAAATTTTACAATGTATTTGAATAATATGTTAGCTTTTTTTTCAGATGAAGTATCGGAATTTGATGGAAACTTCAAGCACTTAAAGTACAGTGCAAATGAACTTTATTAACCAAATTAATGACTCCTAGAAGCAAAATACTTTTACCAACGATGGATTCAAACTACTGTATGCCGTCGTGAAAAAAAAATGCCCAGCTTTGAGATGCTACAGACTAATGGAATGCAGTTTCAACTGATGTTTGATTGGAAAACGATTTACCCTGTAGAAAGGTGTTCAGGTTAAGTAGATGACGAAGTCATATAATCCGTAAATCGGTGTATAACAAAATTTATTTTATTGTGCCGCCAAGCTTTCGCCTTCCAACGGGAGGCTTGATCAAGGCGAACTGACACTAGAATAACGACCAGTTTGGAGTTTAAAATCAAACAATAGCACGAGTATTAAACATAATGCATTACAAACACGTGAACTTACGTTAACTAATTCCATGGTTCGACACTAACGCAAAGCAAGATATAACATCAAGTCATATTTTATACAGCCCTCTGAAAGTGGAGGTCCATGGTGATGGCAGCTCAATAGATACCCGCATCATTGCATACGTCGCTTCTTGTGACTATCTCAATAGACTCCTTGATCATAGTTCCCTTATAGGTGGGGCCACTATTTTTCTTTCAGTCCATATCGGACCATCTGGACTATGAATATGGGACTACGTGGACTATGCTACAGAGTGTATGCAATTACATTAAAATTCCCGGATTCCTCCGTAAGGTCCTACATGGGTATGACGAAAATATCATTATGTGTGCGACATAGAGAGCATAGGAGAGGCATAAGAGAAGGAAGAGGTACGACTGCTTTAGCGAAGGAGGTAATTTTACAACGCAGCGATTCCTATATGTGACTGAAAGAAAAATACTGGCCCCATTCACAACTTATTAGGAAACTATGATCAGGGAGTCCATTGAGATAGTCACAAGAAGCGACATATCCAATGATGGGGTATCCATTGAGCTGCCACCACCGTGGATCTCAATTTTTAGAGGCTTATATGAAATATGACTTGATGTTATATTTTGCTTTGCGTGAGTATCGAACCATGCAATTAGATTGTGTAAGTTCACGTGTATGTAATGTATTATACTTATGTTTAATACCCAAGCTATTGTTTGATTTTAAATTCCATACGGATCGTTATTCTAGAGTAAGTTCCCCTGGATAAAGCCTCCCGTTGGAAGACGAAAGTTTGGCACAATAAAATAAAAAATTTTATACGCCGATTTACGGATTATATGACTTTGTCATTTACTTAATTGTTTAGCGGTGTACTTAACATCTTTTGTATTGTTCATTAAAATACCTCAGATGTTCAGGTGTTAGTTGATAGGGGACAGCACCGTTACATAAGGCAGATGAGGTAAGGTTTCATACCTTTATTGATGCAGATTTTGGATAGTCTGGCGTGTAACGTGGGGTCTCACTTTATCATGGCGAAGAATGGGTCCATGGAAATTGACTAATGCCTGCTGTTTTGTGGACAGTTTGTTTTCCATGCTCAATGTCAAGTTTTTGACGAAAGCTATCAGCCGTGATGGTTTGACTCGGTTGTAAGAAGGACGAATGGAACACACTACCTGTACACCACCAAACACTGAGCTTCTTCCTGGCATGGCGTACCGGCTTCGGCATGTATTTCCGGGCCTGATCGCCGTCGAGCCATTGCACCGAACGTCGGATGGTCATACAACATCCATTTCTTACCACACATAACGAGGCACTTCAAAATGTCGTTCATTTGCTTCCCGATAAGCAGAGGAGAGCAGACATCAAATTGAGACTCATTTACGCATCTTCACTATGACCGTTAAATTTTGGGAAATATTTGCGCGGTGTACTATCAGTTTCCCGTTAAGTTCTTTTATCATTTAACGTGGATAGGTATCAATGAAGGTCTCCAAATCGACATAATCCTTGTGGTTTACTTCGCGGCTCATATCCCCGGACCAGAATTTAGGAAACATCGTTGCGTCTTGTGCTAACTAAAGTTGTCCTCCCTGAGTGCTGTATTGATTTTGAGAACTGCCTCCAATGCACGGTGCTCAAGTTTAAACTCATATAAGAAAATAATGTATTCTTTTATTTCATCCACAGTGTATATTTTTACATATTTCTGTAATGTATTTTACAAAATACGTTTTGCATCTTTCAGAGTACAAGATACAGAAAAAAGCTAGCTCAGGGCTCTCCTACAACAAAGTATTTTCCGCTTTTCATGCCACAGCACTGCAACCACTTGATGTTAAGTCTTTTCATGGTAATTCTCAAACTTATAAATATGTGTAAGTGCTCTTGTGTTTTTGTCCCATATATCAATTATGTCTTTCGTCACGCAAACTGAACCCTCTGCCATCCCGGTGGCTGAGTGGTACGAGGTGCTGGCCTGTAATCATTTGTTCGAGATGAATCTGGTTCGAATCCCAGCTGTGCGATGAATAATGGTATGTTTGTTTTATGTACTGCATATTTCCGTTTCCTGGAGCTAGTGGTCCTAAATAAAGAACGAGCGGCATCTTATAACCCATTGAGTTGCTGATGATAGACAGAACCTGAAAGAAAAAAACAACTACAAGGTGTGATCCAAAAGTATCCAGACTGGATTTATTAAAATAAAAGTATAAGACTTACAGATTTGAATCTTAATCTCGAAACTACACATTTATCCCAGCGCAGTTTCTACTGTTTGAAGCATTTTTTGAAGTCATCTCCTCAAATAGTGAACAACTGCTTCTTCTCATTCTGTCGTATCGCCTCAATATTTTGAAATATTTTTCCTTTCAAGTGGTATTTGCTTTTTGGGAAGAGGAAAAACTCACAGGGAGCGAGATCTGGCGAATAAGGTGGGTGTCAAACCTGTGCTATGCGGTGCTTAGCAAGGAACTTCTGCACACGTTGTGATGCGTCTCCACGCACGTTGTCATGGTGGAGTTGGCACTCGCCACTCTCATGCAATTCAGGCCTTTTGCGACGCACTGCGTCCCCAAACGCCGCAAAACTTGGCAGCCAATATCACTCTTTGTTCATTGTCTACCTGATGGAGCGTATTCATGCTGCGTAATTCCCTCCTGATTGAGAAAAACAGTCAGCATTGTTTTGACATTGCTGCGGAGAGGTCGTGTTTCTTTTGAGTCTGGGAGAGTTTGGGGTTTTCCACTGTAAAGATTGGGCCTTAGTTTTGCTGTCATTCCCATAAATCAACGATTCATCATCAGTTATGATAGTTTATGAAAAGTTTTCGTCGTTTTCGATGCAACTCACATAGGTGTCACTAGCAGCTGAAACATAGGCTTGTTTTTGCTCAGCTGAAAGCAATTTTCGCACGAATTTGGCTGAGACGGGCTTCATACCCAAATCGTTTCGTAAGAATCGACTGAACTGAACCGAAACTTGTTGAAATCTTCAGATAACTCACGAGTAGTGATTTGGCGGTTTTCCCACAGAGCTGTGAGCACAAGTCGACATTATTTTCACCTTTGCTGGGTGGGAACCTCCAAGACCGTTCATCACTCTCAATACATTTACGACCATCTTTAAAAAGTTTAAACCACTCATAAACTTGTGCACGACTCATACAATCCTCCCCATGCACTTTCCGTAAATTTAAGCATGTGTCCTTGCACGTTTTGCCAAGTTTTTGACAAAATCTGATGCAAGTTGATCAATTTTTTCGGACATGACAAATGTGACGAACAGCTTCACACGCGTAACAACAAAGTACTACTATAAACCACAGAGCAGGAGATTCAGAGATAAATCTTCCATAGAGACACATGACAACAAGTTGGCCCCGAAGATCTCAATAGAACAGCGCGCCATTGGATGGACATGGTCCTAAAACGTCGAACCGTAACCGCCTGTCTGCCCTGATTTATTTTTTTATTTTTTTGTTTTTCAAGAGTAACTCTCTTCGCGGTGCTACTTATATAGCCACGCGGTGCAATTTATATAGCCATCACGTGACAGACGCTATCGTAGCTTTATGTCCTACCACTGGGGAACTGTCTTAAACACGAGAGTTAGACTTCTGTCTCTCCTCATCTGTGCTACAATCGGCACATGTGTAGTAGGTTCCAAGATCAACTTGTACCAAACGGGTTCCTGCTGTGTTGCGCAATTCTAAAATTTGGCAACCAGTCTGGACAGTTTTTGACCACCCCTCGTATACTCCACGTCTCTCCAAATCGCCATAGCACTGAAGTTTTGCTCGAGAATTCTTCATGAGTTAGGAAAACAACTTCTGTTGCCATTCTTTGGAGTTAGTTACGTGAAAATTATCATTATTGCTTAAACTTTAAGGATGTAATTTTTTTTTTACTTCTTTTAATAGGTTATGGCGGCTGTTCAATAACACTCTTTGCCAAAAGAAGCACCCCGAGAAAGTCGTTCGATCCTGATGGAATTCTGCATGCAGGAACGAATATGCAAATGATTAAAAAATAACTATCAATAACTAAATAGTGGACCACCACAGCGCATGGAAACCGCGCATCGAAGACGGTATATCAAGAGCAAAGCTCGCACGCAGAGACAATTGTGACAGCGAACTGCGATTGCATTAACCTCCACGGACTATGAGTATGCCTCGACGTCGGCTCCGTGCACAATACGAGCAGTTGAGTGAGTTTGAGAGAGGACGTATAATTGCGCTGAAGGATGCCACTTGGTCAAGTCGCCGTGTCGCCAGGCATTTGGGTCGGAGTGACGCGGCAATTAGGCGATGCTGGGCACCAATGTGTCATGGAGGGCACAACCCAGCGGCACGCGTACAGTGGACCGCCAAGGGAAACGCCATAACGCGAGGATCGAGTGATTGTGAGAGTCGCACGAACAGAAATGAATTCATCACTCTCAACCATCCGTGGCCATTTTGAGTCATCTACAGGTACGGAAGTGGCCATGTTGAGTCGTCTGCAGGTACGGAAGTGGCCATGTTGAGTCGTCTGCAGGTACGGAAGTGGCCATGTTGAGTCGTCTACAGGTACGGTAGCGGCCATCCGGACCTTTGCCAGACGACTTGCGGCTCGGGGACGACATTAGAGGAGGACACTCCGCCGCCTACCACTGACCAGTGAGCATTGCCACTACCAGTTGCAGTTTTGTCGGGCCCGATAAACGTGGGAGAGTGTCCAGTGGCGTCGTGTTGTCTTCAGTGGTGAGTCACGGTTTGCTCTTAGAGCCGATCGCCTGCGTATTAGTGTCTGGCGACAAGACGGCCAGAGCATGGATCCTGCCGTTACCGTGAAGTGGCACACGGCTCACACATTGAAAGTGACTGTCTGGAAAGCCATTTCCTGCGATAACCGGACACTCTTGGTAGACCTCCGTACACCCTCAGGGCTCAACGGCACGTCAACGACATTCTACAACCTGTCGTGTCGCGATTCTTGTCGCGGAATTACCGAGAAATTGTTCAACAAAATAACGCTGGGCCACACACGGTATGGCTCTCGCAGGCCTACCTCTGTAATGTCGACACCCTTCCATGGCCAGCGGCTTTCACCGGTCGAACATATTTGGGACGTCATGGGACGCCACCTACGTCCATTCCTGAGTGTCAGCAAACCGACACGCGATTCGGACATCCTCCGGCATGCTATATGTCAGCACAGTATCCGTGAACTGTATGCGTCTATTCCAAGCTGAGTAACCGTTTGTATCCGAGCCAGATGTGGCACTACAACGTACTGACTGGTTCCACTGTTTTATCCGAATAAATGGCCTAACTGCTGTGGAATTGCAATCATTTCCTTTCTCATGCATGTACATTACACATACTAATTTTCGTTTTGAATTGGATGATTTCTTCTGGGTGCTTCGGTTTTTTTTTTTTTTTTTTTTGCGAATAGTGTATAATGATTGTAATTTGTTTAAACTAACTGCATATTTCAGAACAGTTGTACCTTAGTGAAACAAATCCAACTTGAACCAATTCACAAATATTAGGTTGTTGCCGATAAAGTGTTGGAATTTTTTGACGGAAACTTCAAATATCCAAAATAATCACCACTAGCAACAATACACTTTTACCAACGAGACACAAGATTCTGTACGTAAAATAATGTCGAGTTTTGGGATGTCACAAACTCATGGCATGCGGTTTCAACTGATGTTTGATTGGAAAACGATTTACCCTGTAGAAAGGTGTCCAGGTGCTTTAAGAGGTGATATTCCGTAAGGGACAGATCTGATAAATAAAGTAGATGAGTTAAGTTTTCGTACCACAGCTCGGACAGCTTCTGGATCGTCTGACGTTGTCATGGAAACGTATGGGACAATGGCGATTCCCAGCTTGGTGGACAGATTTCCATGCATAATATTAGGTCTGGAACTTTATTCTCGGCCACAAGCACGACACGTGGACAGCAAATTATAGTAAATGGAATACGTACCTAATAAGGGAAATAATCCCCGTCGTGTTGGATACATTTCAGCCATCGGTCAGGAAACTGTCGAATGCCACTGCGGAAAAACGAGGGCTGTTTCGAGTTGATAAAGCCATCAATACTTGTGTGGACCTCCTCGACAGAAGTGAAGTGCGTATCACTCAGGTGATGTTGCAGGGAGCGAAAGAGATGATAATCCGACGGGGCGAAGTCTGGAGTAGACGCAGGGTGGGACAAAATCTATCATCCCTGTTCGGTGATCGTGTTTAAAGTCGTTTTTGCGGTGTGAGGACGCGCGTTATCCTGAAGCAACACGACCAACCTTCTGTCCTTCCAGATGTATGGCCTTTTTGCCTCCATTGCGTCCCTCACACGAATGAGTTGCTGACAAAAACGATCAGCATTGACTATTTCACCAGGTTTGAGCAATTCATACTGTACGACACCGCGCTGATCCCACCATATGCACAGCAACAACTTCCTGGCATAGGTATTCGGTTTGGCGGTACTGTTGGTAGGCTGACCTGGAAAAACCCACGATTTGTGCCGCTTAGGATTGTCGTAGAGCAGTGTTCCGCAACCTTTTTCTACTCGCGGCACACCATAAATTATCCATGACTCAGCACGGCACACCAAAATGTTAATCCCCTCAAAAACGTATTATATGACACTATTAATATAAATACGTAATGTAGTCAACCTATTAATGTTAGGACGGAACACTCCATGCAAGGAGCTTGTCCACCTTGAAAAAATAAAATAGTTTAATAGTAATAGAAAATAGCAAGACTGACTAGCAATCACAATTTTCGGACTTCTTCAGAGCACAGCTGTGATAGAACTGAAATGATTATAAGACGCGGGACCTATACTCTTCAAATGGAAGAAGGGACACATATACCGACTTATTTAAAATAAAGTCTAACAATGGGTGGGTGCATCGGTACAGGAAAAAGTAATGAAGTTGAAGAAGCACTAACAAACAGGGACAAATACCAAAACAACGTAATAAAATAATAAAAGACAGGGAAAGTTTTGCTAATCCCAGCACTTTTAGGGAAGAGCGTACACAAAACATGCGGCAAGTGTAACAAAGAAGCTGCATACCGCAGCGGTAGAGGCGAGAAATACAAATATATTAATAAGTAAAACTACGATATAACAAGAACTGTGAGTAAATAATTTACATTTAATTTCTTAGAATACATAAAAATTCGCGTCATGTAATAAAGAATAAACAAGCATCATCTTATTTAATCAATGCAGCGGCAGAGAATGAAATACAAGCACATGGAACACAGTAACTAGGATAAAATTAAAAAATAAAACTCGACAATTAATTTCTTACAATAGGATAATAGGTAAAGGTTCGCGTCACACCTTTCACCTTAGGGTGGCGCACCGGTTGCGGAACACTGTCGTAGAGGATCCACTTCTCATCACAAGTCAAAATCTTGTGGAGAAAATCCTTCTTCTTGAATCTGGAGATTAAGGACACAGCAACATCGTAGCGGCCAGACTTGTACGCAGCTGTGAGTTGGCACTCCTTGTGAATCCGTCCGGGCTTGTGCAGGCGCTTTGCAATGGCTTGCCGTCTTACTCCGAGTTCCTGGGCGAGCTCTGACTATGTGCGACATGGATCCGTGTCCAAAAGCTGTTCCAGTTGGCCTCTCTAAAAGTCCGTAAGTTGCGTAAATCGACGTCTCTGGCGTCTACCCGGCATTCTTGTCATTCTGTACTCTTGCTTGCGTCGGCCAGTGCTTTTTCGCTTTCATGGGGCTTCGACTACATTCCGGTTTATAAGGCTGCCTGTTCGTGCTTGCAGCGCCACCACAGAGTGTGCAGTCATGCGCAATCGCACCAAATGTGGATCATTTGCATACCAGCACACACTTTAGCTATTTGCCAAGTTTCGCGGTTGTAGCATGTTTTCATCCAAGTGCGCAAATTTCATTGTCCGTGAGTGTATATTAATTCTGCAATATTCTAAAATCTTTTTGTAGGGAAGAGGGACAGAGGAAAACTTTGGAGGCCCCGGCCTCAAGATTGCCCAAGGGCCAAAAATCCTGTTGTCGGGCCTGCCTTGGAGATGTCTGTGCATTTGTGATGTAATAGCAGTTGAATTTGCACACCACTAAAATTGTTTTGCTTCGTAAATAATAATTTGTTAAAAAAAGTAGCCTCAGTTTTTGGATTTGCTATAAGATGCTTGTGCAAAATTTTCATTTAAAAAAATTGAAGCTTAGGTTTCAGTACGATAGAAGCTGTAAAGTTCTTGAGCCTAAGTGCCCGCCCACTCCTCGAACAAAAATATTTTTAAGAAAGAAAATTTGCGAGAATATCCGTCTTGAGATTAAAGAAAATCTCTTTATAGTAATGTGACGCATAAAATTGAATGTGATACTGAGTGAATAAACATTTTTGAGGTAAGTTTGCTATGACCGTATTAGAAGGTAACTTGGGGTGAGTAGCCTATAACGACTTCACCTTTAAAATAAGATTTTACGTCGAGCAGTAATACAAGAAACTGTGCTCAGGACCAATCTGCAATCGGGAAGATCTGATGACAAAACGAATTAATATTTAGTACCTCATATTTTACGTGTAACTAAACCCTTCAACTGTAATTTTAAGAAACACTGAAGCTTCTTTTTCTCTTCCAGTTGATTATGCAGATCAAAGAAGAAAAGACTTCGACAATTGCTCAGTCCAGTATGGTTGGATTGTTCGGAAGAATACTTGATGATCCCGAATTATTAGCTGACGGTAGAGAGTTACTTTCAGACGTTCCCGCACTCAAGATCTCACTGCGTCACCAGTTTTACCATATACTAGTGAGTTGTGATGAAACTTTAGTTCTGACACGTGTACTATTCCAATACCCTTATTAGTTTCTAATTCCAACGTTGCAGAAGAACTGCGCAGACACTTCTAATCATTTTTGCTGTTTTCTTTAGAGTTGATTTTAACAATTCACATTATGCTACGAACAAATCGAATATATTTTATGACTCTCACACTCTAAATGTACTGCAATATATTTTTTTTCTAGTACTGACAGTGATTAAAACAAATCTAGTATAGTTTTTATTGGTGAAAAGAATTTACATAAGAGACGCCATTAAATTTTCCAGTGTAATGACATATCTTTTAGCTCAAAAGAAAGTATGGTAATGTAAATCACTACAACACACTGCTCAAAGAATTGGGCGATATTGCAGTATAGCGACCGTGCACAAACAGACACATGATGGACTGGTATCGAAAACATAAATGTGCAACAGTCGGAGCATCAAAAATGAAAACACACAAGACATTTCAGCAAATTGATTGGAAATATTGTGGCAATACAAAGCCTGTGGTAGCGAAGTTACACATGAAAAATTTACATCCCTGGTGGCAAATCGTCCATACGTCCGAGATGGATCCGGGTTCGAATTCCGGTGAGGCGTAGATGTTGTGTTTGTGTTACACCACTGGTTCTTTCCCTTCCCTGGAATCAGTGGTCCTAAATTAGGAACGGGCGACTGCTTATAGCTCACTGAGTTGCTCACGGCGGTTTTCAAACGCCGAAATAACACTGAAAAAAAAATTTGCTGCAACAGCATAAAACTTGCTACTGCAGAAAATTTCGCCTGTGAATATAGGCACAGCAAAAAAGTTTGCTGGCAATACTAATGAATTCTACTTTGCTGAAGCAGCAAGATATTCGTTTCCTGTGGCAAGTTTTTTGCTCGTCTAGCAAACCAACTTTGCTACTCCAGTAAATATTTCTGCTACAGAAGCCGATCTCCAGCTATGTCAATTTGCTCGTCTAGCAAACCAACTTTGCTACTCCAGCAAATATTTCTGCTACAGAAGCCGATCTCAAGCAATGTCAGTGTGCTCATCCAGAAAACAAACTTTGCTACTGTAGCAAATATTTTCTGCTACAGAGCAAAATTCTTTGCAATGTTGAATTTCTATTTCAGCCAAGATGTAATGCTACGAACAGAAATCTATAGTAATGTTGATTTCCTTGTTGGAATCTAATAAATGGAATTTGCAAAATTCCATTTATTTCTTGATTACCTATCCTGGCCAATCAACATTTCCGGTGTACAACGAAGTAAATTTCTCCGTCACTTTTGTCCACGCCGGGTATCGAACCCGGGTCCTCTCATTCCGGAACAAGTCGCTCTCCCAACTGAGCTACGCGGACGTATGCTCTCGCTGCTATCTGCCTTTATCTCATGTACATCCTGCGGTGCAGACTCGTCACATCCCCTCCCCCCCCAACAGACCAGACCGCCATCACGCTGGAATTCATGAACGGTTACAGTTAGTACATTTAGCCAAACTTTCTTCGCGGTACTAGCGTTTTCAGCTGTTACCATCATCTTGAATTTTGCTGAATATTACATACACCCTGCTGCAGTTACTTATTTTTTTATGGCAGCTGGTGTGGCAGACAGAGCAAAAGCATTTGGTTGTTTCAGCAAAGTAATTCATACGGCCAACAAAATTTCAGCTGTAATAAGTAAATTTCTGTCAGCAAAAAAAAAAAAAAAAAAATTGCGCAAGTACCTAAATAGGCTTTGCTATATATACCAAAAAAGTATTATTGTTTGCTAGAGCACCAAATATTTTGGCATTTCGAGCAAAATTCAATGCAGCAAAATTGGTTTTGCTGCTTCAGCTTATTTTGTTTTTTCAGTGAAAACAAACAAGAAAGATGACACCGAATTTTCGGTTGTTATGAGCACGTCTTTTGAATCCTTCCGCCGCGAATAAAATTTATCATAGTTGTACAAAGCCAGTGGAACCGGTTTGAAAATAAAATCAACTGGATTTCAACAATCGATAAAACATCCAAAAATAGAAAGAGCTAATTACTTCCACCAGCGGCCAAAAGTATGTTACGAAAATTAACAAATGGCGCACAAAAAGTTTCTCATAACAGAGTGAAGGTATTAGAGACAGAGAGATTTTCAAATCGAACATTTAAAAGAAGAGATATAGAAGAAAACATGATATAAGTCTCCGCCTTCTAGCGGAAGAATTTTATACGATGGAAAAGTTGAAAATAGGTGAAAAGTATCATTCACGGCAAAAATTATAGTAAGAAAAAAGAACTTTTTCAGTACATCTCCTGGAAGCATAGATAGCGAGAAAAAGTTCTGACCTTTACGCCCCCAGCGAGAAAGCTGTGCGTTATTTAAAGAGGATAATGCTCCCCATCTTCATTGTAGCGAAAAGCATGCAATAAAAAAGAAATTTCTCAATAGGGTTTTTAGAAGCGGAGATACAGCTGCAAACAGAAGTACACAAACATCACTTAGCAACAGAACTATGAGCTACAAAACTCCTCAAATACAAACCTAAATTGTTCCACAAGGTAAATTGCATCCTGTGTTAAAGAATTTTTAAATCGCACATTTAGAATCCGAGATATTGAGAAAAACAGATTAAATATTTGCACCCCTTAGCGACGAAATTGCGCATTCTTTTGGGAAGAAAATACACACAAAGAGTTTTCATGGTTAATAGTTTCTGACCGAAAAATAATTTTTTCAATCGGATTTTTAGTTCCGTAGATATTGCTGTAAACAGAGACGTGAACTTATGTCCTCTAGTGGCACACTTGTGCGTCAAGGAAAATTTAAAATTGTACGAGGAACATTTCACACCGGAAAGGCTCTCCAACAAAGAAACAACTTTTCAAACCAGACTCTCAGAAGCAGAGGTATCGGGGAAAACGCAATTTACCTTTACGCTCCTAGCGGGAAATCTATGCATTACTTGAAACAAGAGACTGTACCTAAAATAGCCTTTGATATAAATGACATGAAAAAGAAAAATATTTTTTTCAATCGAATATTTAGAAGCAAATATACGAAATAGAAAGTGTTTTGAATTCCATGGCATCTCCATTTACCTCCTCTAGCGGTAAAGTTGTGCAACGGGGGAAAAAACCCGAATGTAAGGATAATCCTTGCATTTCGTTATCAGCGACCGCTAAATCACTGGCATATCGGTGAGGAAACTAACAATGATATTATTCCGTAATTCTTGGGGGGATTTTATCGGACTCCTCGATGAGGATATGTTGTAGATGTTGAAGCCCCATGGGAGGGTACGGGCGAACTGCAACACGTATTCCCAGCGAGTTCCATTCTTACTCAATGGGATTGAAGTCCAGAGAGCGCAAAGATCAGTCCATACGCTCAATGTCATTTTCCTGAAGCATGTTCTTCACCATCTGTGATCAATGAGGATAGGAGTTATCTTTCATATGATGTACGCATCGCCACCTGTTTCGGCATAAGGCCCAGCTACAGGTTGCAGAATTTCATTTTGATATCTGGCCACCATCAAGGAGTTCATTTCGGATGACGTAATGACCGCCAATGCTGATTCCCGCCCATACGAGAATTGTACCATCACTGAAAGCATATCTTTCTATGCAATTGAGAAACGAAATTCCCCCGAAGAAATAATTCTTCATAAATGCATGGTAAGCATTGTAGTGCTATTATTGTGATCTACATCCGACCCTGGATGGGAGAAAAGGTTGATGGGGCATAAATAGCTTCGACTAGCGCAAATCTGAAGGTTCGATTGCTGCTCCAGAACGATGAAAATTTTCAAGTCTTCTGAAGAAAGTGGTTACATGGAATACAGTGAAAATATGCCAATAATAGCATTACAATGCTTTCCATGTATTTATGAAGAAATATATCTTTGGGAAAACTCATTTCCCAATTGTATATGACGTATTATAATAGCTACTATTGTACACTGGTGTGCAAAAGTTAAGGACGAAGAGGAGAAATTATCATAACAGCGAAACGAGCAGACAGAATGGACCGAAAGACCACTCAGGAGATAGACTAGGGTCCGGTACCGTAGGGCATGCGCATATATGCAGCATGACGTAGGGGGGGGTCGGAAGGGTATAAAGCCCATGGGCGGTGTTCGCTCAGCAATTCGGTGAAAGCTATTGCACAGTGTACATCGGTTTTGACGATGTCGAGTTGCTGCCACCGTGTGATATGGCCAACAGGCAATCCAGTAGACAACATCTGGAGGACTTTACCCGAGGTCGCGTCATTGAGAAGTTGGAAAAAGGTCGAAGTGTGACTAGTGTGGCCGAGGAGTTCGGGTTCGCTCACAGCATCGTTTCACGAGCTTGGAGAGCATTTCAAACGACAGTAACAGCTGTCCGAGAGTTTAGCAGTGGTCGTCCACGAGCAACCACGGCGCCGGACGACCGGTATATTGTCCTACAGGCGAGAAGAGACAGACGGCATACAGCGGGAGAAATCGCAAGGCACATGCAACAGACAACTGAACATCCGTTATCGCGTTTTACCGTAACCAGGAGGCTGCACAAAGGTGGTCTATTTGCACGACGACCAGTACGGTGTGTGCCATTAACGCCTGCTCATCGAAGACGGCGGTTTCTGTGGTGCCAGGAACACAAGAACTGGACACACCAGCAATGGGGTCGAGTTCTCTTTACGGATGAGAGCCGATTTAGTCTGACGAGCGATTCTGGAGGTATACACATCTGGAGAAAGCAGAGAACACGCAATCACACCTTCACCATCATCGAAAGGGACCGGTTTGGAGGTGGCGGAGTTCTCGTTTGGGGTGGTATCATGCTTGGTAGCCGCACTGACCTCCACATCTTCCAAGGAGGTTCAGTCACTGGTGTCCGCTATTGTACCGAGGTTCTCCTGCCTCACGTGCTTCTGTTTAGAGGTGCTGTGGGTCCTGAGTTCCTTTTCATGGACGACAACGCTACACCTCATCGTACAGTGGCTGTCACTGAGCTGTTGGACAGTGAAGATATTCAACGAATGGATTGGCCCGCAAGGTCCCGGGACCTGAACCCAATCGAACACGTGTGGAACCTTCTCGGGAGACGCTTGGCAACACGTCACCAGCCGCCAGCAATGATTCCGCAGCTGCGATTGTCGCTACAAGAGGATTGGGCCGCGATGTCTCAACAGCTCCTTGACAACCTCGTCCTCAGCATGGACAGACGTTGTAAATTCTGCAACGCAGTCAGGGGTGATCATATCTCCTATCAAAGACTGTATTTTTCTTGACAGCCGCCTGTCACATGGACGTTTCTGTCTTCTGTCCAGTTGTCCTCGAAGCTACCTTTTCAATAAAGTGCCTTTGTATCCTTTGGATTCCTTGTTTGGACGGTTTTGCTCATTTGTCTCATATTCTTACATCTTGGGGATCTTATGGTATGATTTGAGTCGATGTGGAGCACTTCTGCAATACGTTACATTCGAAAACCCGTCTCGTCCTTAATTTTTGTACGCCAGTGTATATGACGCATTTTATGATAACTACTAAAATGTTTCTCTGGAATCCGATGCAAAAAGAATTTTTTTTCAATTGGTCTTTTGTAAAAAATATGATTCCAAGCTGAAGTTTACATTTGCGTCCTCTAACTGGAAATTTTCTATTTATAGATGTTAAAGGAAGACAAAAAGAGTTTCGTATTATAGAAATGTAACAGACTGAAAAACAATATTTTCGTTCTGACTTTTAGAGGCTGAGATATCGACCAGGTTGAAGTACATGTTATCGTCCCCTAGCGGGCGAACTGTGCAACATTAGAAAATGTGCACAAGTCTTTGTCATGGTGAGAGGTATTCGATAAAGAAGAATGTACTTAATTGGCATCATGAAGGAAGAGTTCACTTCAAATAATTTTTTCAATCAGATTTTGAGCAACGATATGGAATAAAACAAATACCTATGGGAATTTACTACTCTCGTGACAAGATTGTGCACTGCAAAAGGAACTCAACTTATGAATCACCATTTCTTTACTTAATTACCAAATACTCTACATCATTTACATACACTGCTCGACACTGAAATTGTCGCACCCAGAAGGAATGAGGATAGAGGTGTGAAATTGAGCATGCAAATAGGACTACATAAGGGTTTACCTTGATGTTATTTTCAGCCACATACAGGGTTTATCAGATGAGATAATGTAGCACAATGGGTATGCCTCAATAAGTGGTTGCACCCCCGCGAACGGTAATACAAGCAACAATACGGCTTGGCAATGAGTCATACAGTCGACGGATATCGTCCTAAGGAATGGAACACCAAACACAGTTGACTTGCTCCCATAATTCATCGAGATCGTGCGCTGGCCGATTCGATTGCAGCCCCCACAGGTTTTCGATTGGGAATAAATCGGGCGATCTTGCTGGCCATGGCAGTATTTGAACATGTTGCAAACGTTGTCTGGAGACCCGAGTGGTGTGTACACGGGTGTTTTTTCTGTAAAGTAGGGTGCTGTAGGCCATTCAGGAACGGTATCAAAATGGGCTGCAGAACCTCGCTCACGTATCGTACAGCTGTCAGTGTGCCCGTGATGCGAACAACAGGTGACATGCTATTATGCGCAATAACACTCCATACCATGATGTCTGCCTGACGGGCGGTGCGGCTGTCGCGAACGAAACCAGAATCCGTCCGCTTACCAGGGTGTCGCTAAACATGGATCTGTCGATCGTCAGCACTCAGATAGATACGGGATTCATCATTGAAGACCACAGTGGTCCATTCGTGACCCCAGTTTGCATGAATTTGGCACCAAGCCAGACGATCGTTGCGATGGCTGGCCGTCAATGATAGTCGACGTAACGGTTGCTCACTGTGCAGGTTTGCCATATGAAACCTTCGAGTCATTATGGCGACGTCCATGGCCGATGACAGAGCACCTCGAATGTCGGCAGCAGTGCTTTCTGGTGACGAACGAACGTGTGGAATAATCTTCCGGTTCAGGCGTGCTGACGTCTGTCGGACTGCACCACTGCCGCTTCTACGCACGTACGAACCTTCCGGTAGTAAATGGTGCCAGCAGCGTCCAACAGTTCGTGCATCCAGTGTTGCACATGCGCAGCGATACGACGTGTAGACCAGCCCGCTTTGCACAGACCTACCATTCATCCTCGCTGAAATGCATCCAAATGGCGATAAACCTGCATTTTCGGCCTTCGCTGAACAGTTTCTCAGAACAAACAACAAATCTGAAACTTCCGCGACACTTCCACCTACGACTACACATTACAATCCCTGTTGCTGCTGGCACCTTTATCTCACGAACGTGTGACGTCATCTTCTCCAGTTTAACATCATTTTCATATCTCGAGTGGATACACCCGGTCTGCGATTTGCATATTTGTAGCACACCTCCTTCTGGGTGGGGACATTTTAATTTCGAGCAGTGTATTATAACATACGTCTGCTATAACTCTGAAATGTCCTTTAAAGGCGTAAATATAATACGAACACTCAATATAAGCCGAATTTCCGCACTCCGCTGGGAGGCTTCGTCTGGGTTTAATTTTCTAAGGTTATAACGGTCATAGATAACGCTAAAGCAATTCAAAAAAATTTGATACTTTGGAACAATCAGTTGTTCTGTTCACTTGATAGTCCGTGGTTAATACGTATATCATGCTCACGTTGGCTGTTCCTCCGATATTTTTCAAGATTTCTCTAGGCGTGCCAATGTAGTTTGTATAAGGTGCTAGTTTTTTCGTCCTATTCCATAACAGGGTTACTCCTTTTTGGGTGACCTCCCTGCCTAGAGCGTTCGTCGTTTTCCCACCTTTTATGTATCTTTTATCTTCGTTGCTCCTTACTAGAAGGGATCTTTTTGTCAACCCAACGTACAATTTTATGCTGCCGTCTGAATAGATTAGGAGTATGTGGTAAATTCCCACTGAGCTATTTCTTTTTACTGGTGGCTTGCTTCTTGCCATAGTGTGTAGATGTAGAAGATTTAACAGCCACATTTATTCCATATTTTTTGATAAAGTTTTTGAATCCAAAAGAGAATTTGGGGAAAAACTTTATGGATCCACAATATTTTAAACTGCTGTTATTTGGGGTATTAAGTGTCCTGGGTTTAGGCACTTTAACCCGTCGTAAAATACAATCTAATGTTTATCTAGTAAACCCGGCTGAAAGTCCCTTGTCGATGATATTTTCTATTTCTTTGTCTTTGGCTTCTATCGTGGAAGAATTAAAAACGCTCTTCTGAACCATGATCTGAAAACAGCTGGTTTTTTTTTTTTTTTCGTGAAGTCGATCATCTTTCCCTGTGAGATGGACGTCCAAGAAATGCAAGGTTCCTCTGTTCTCCTGTTCTTACGTAAAATTGATGGACTGGTGGAAGGAGTTTATTTCCTGGTGGAAAATCTTTAAGTTTTACTCTCCGTGTTGGCACACAATGAAGATGCCATTCAGTTTGAAAATAGCTTGTCCTTCATCGGTCGTAATATGGCTTCTGCTAAGATTCCGGAGATCGGTGAACCCCTGGGTGCTGCTCTGGTCTGTTTATATATATTATTCTCTCAAAACGGAAATAATTGTTGTTGGTGATCAGGTTTAAGGTTCTCCTTAGTTCTTGTACTACTTCTGGTGGATGTTGTTTTGATTTCACTATTTGATCTTCTAAATTATCGCACGCTTCACGTACTGGGATAGAGGGGTAGACAGAGATAACATCGAAAGACCCCAGGATATCCGTTGGATCTAGATTTAAATTAGGTACCTTTTGAATGAAGTCTGCGGAGGAGTTTAGGACATGTTCAGATTCCAGTAAGAAAGTTTTAAGAACCTGGCCTTTCTTTTTTCAGGGAAATAAGTGGGGAATTGTCTTTTGCCAACAATAGGCCTCATGTTCAGTCCTTATTTACCATGTTTTAATCTTCCAAATAATGGCGGAGTGGAAGGTCCTGGTGGTGTTTTGGCCGCTTGCTTGTCTTTGGTGGGTAAGTGCTGCGATTTAGCTGCGGCTTTAACCTTGCTTGATAGAGCATTCGTGGAATCAGCCTTCCGTTTTAGTTAACCTGAGTCATTTACGAACTCTAATAGTTTGGCGTTATAGTTTGCTTTATTTATTATTGCCAACTGATCCGACTCATCCGTAAGGGTACTTATGATGGTTTTTCATTCCTAAGGTTTCTGATTATTTTAAAAGATGCTGAGTCCAGCTTTCTATATTGTCTTAGGCTTGAGCTTAATACATGCACTGTTTGGTGTCTGACTGTTTCTTGGTCAGGAGTCGGTATGTTTCTAACCACTGCTTTGAGACCAGGAATGATGCGCCTGATGTCTGGTTTGACAGGTACGCAATACTTGAGGCCCCGTTCTAGGACCTTCTTCTCTTTTTGAATCATGATCATGCGTGATACGATGATAAATGGAATCCTTGGATTTTCTATGCACTACGCATTATCTTGTCTGCGTATACGGAGCTTCCTAGCTTGTCGGGAAGCCACTATTTTTTCTGTCTAGGGTGTGTACTCGTGCTAGTATGGAATCCAGTTCTAACGGATTTTTTTCTCTTTGTAGAATGGAATGCAAGTTATATGACTTCCAATGCAAGGACATCGCTATTACCTTGTTTGTGCGAATCAGATGAGCTAACGTCCAGGACAGAAACTCTTTCATTCTTTTCACAAACCATTGGTCTTTTAGAACTGATCTCATTCGTAGGAACTCCGGGATTAGTCTTTTATTTTTACATTGAACGAGGAATTCGAGATGACAAAACTCAGTCGCTAGAGCTAGTCCAGCATTTCTATAAGCTCTGAAGGTATTCATCATGCTGAGAAAAAGCAAGCACAATTCTCATATACTCTACACCATTTATATACGTATTAAAACATACGATTTATGTAAGTCTAAAATCTCCTTTAATGGCGTAAATACAAACACTCGATATATACAGGGCTTTCGTACACCCCTGGGATGCTTCGTCTGGGCTATATTTTCATAGCTTAGAACGGTCATAGACAACGCTGAAACCAAACATTTCAGATATTTTGGAACAATCAGTTGTTCCGTTCCTGTGAAAGTCCGTGGTTGATATATCATGCTCACATAGTATGGGGGGCTGTTCCTCTGGTATTTGTCCAGAAGATTTCTCCAGGCATCTGACAGGTCCAAGGATTTGCTTACAAGGTGGGCTAGCTAAGGTGTCCGCTAATCGCTGTTCAGTGTTGCTCTGTACCAATCGCCAATTGTCGTTGTTTGGCTGTTACCATTATTGGGAGATGTCCTTTGATGGAAGTTTCACTGCATATAGTATGTAGTCTATTTTCCATGGCGTTTATGAAAAATATACAGTATGTAGTCTATTTTTCCTATTATTTTTATTTATTGCATTGAACATGCACATTGCTTTAAGAAATGTGCGTGCTGGATAGATCCTTTGTATTGTTACGAAAATGAATGGCTGAGGCGGTATTTTTGGGGCGATGTTCGTAAAAATGCTTAGGAACCGCAAGAAATTGTATCTGACGAACGAAGTAACCATTTTTCGCCTCTTCACCCAGACAAAAATGTGTCTGGAATGCGGTCTGAGCGTCGGAGACAGAACGTGATGCGGCCAGACAGTCATAATTTAAAGTTTCAAGAGTTTTGTTATTGACAAGCAAGAGAGAAATGGACTGATAGAAGACGCGTTAGTTAGTTGCGTGACCAGCGTTGAACGAGAGAGACGCGACGAAATCGGGAATATGCTCCCTAAGAGAATCGCAGCTTGGGAAGCCAGAGGCCTGGTTACTGCTAAACGGTAACCAAAAATTGGCTGAGGCTTGCTTAAATAAGCAGAAGGCGAAAATGATTCCCTATAAAAGAAATTCCCTTTAAAAGAAATCGTGAGGTCAGGATTCCAAATTGAGCTCCAGTCAGCTACGTAATGACCTGCTGTCACACCACACCAAGTTAAACATCCGATAATTAAGGAATGAGTATTCGCAAAGGTGAAGCTGAACACTTGGGGGGAAGTAAGCCGGAACATCTCCTGCCTTACAATGCTCGACAAAATCCAGCTAATACCGCAAAGCCATAGCAACGGACAGACCGATAGGAGGGAGGAAACTTTCCCTTCCCCAAATCATTGAGAGGTGAGGACTGCTCCACTGCCAACCAGCGTTTGTTTGTGAGTGAGTTGCGCAATCCCCGTTCGAAGTGCGTAGAATGGAAGAATCTTTCCCGTGACGACGTATAGGGCGTTCTTCATACAGGAGTTGATTACGGAGAGCGCCTAGACAAAGTGAGTGTGCTCCGTTTCCACCGGCAATAATGATTTTTAAGTGTCGAAAAGATCGAAAGAGCATGATCCTCATCCGCTAATGTAAGCACTTTTTATTTTCCTCGAGCCTAAGTGAATGGTACGCAAATACCTCTAGCAGGGTGTCAGATTGTGGCTAATTAGGACTTAACAGAAGAAGTCGTTTGTTCTCTTTAAGAACTTTTATTCTCTTAAGAACTTAACCATGCAAAAGTCCAGCTATTGCTTTATTGAATTTATCATTTTGTGATTTATTATTAAAGTGTCTCTGTTACCTACTGCGTACCTGAATTTTTATAGTGTCTGTGGGCTCTGATTGCTTAGGAACCTACGGGTTCAGTGTTCAATTCCCACGTCCCCACTTTGGTGTTCCGAGGTAGGAATAATTTCCGCACCGGGGCCCCCATAGTCCGAGGCCCGTTGCAGTATTATACAATTGCTCGTCATTTGCACCTCGTGGAGGCTCTGGAAAGAGATCTCGGTATTAGAATTAAATGTATATTATTCTGAAATCTGCTTAGGATTCACTTTCGAAAACACTTCCATTTAGTTTGTTAAATACTTTTTACTATCCCTCAAGGGATAGGAACAATCCCACTGGACAAACAGTCAGAGGCGTGGGTTTCTTTATAATTGTCCGAATTATGATTTGAGCTCTGGATGAGGCCTGAACAGTGCGTAGCTGTCCTTCCACCCTTCCTGGAACCAGTGGCCCTAACATTAGTGAAGGACGACTACCAGAGTTTGTCATGGTGGTCGTCCCCCTTACCGAAAAAAAAATATGTGTTTTGTTTATCGCTTTATGTCGTTTGACGAATTAGGTTACAAGAAATACATAGAGTTAAATATGGTGAATTTTCACGTTTGAAAAATCACTTAAAAAAGTGAATTTAATTCGATCATACCTCAACTGCAACGTCAAATTTTCTTTTTCCACGAGCGGTTCTGTCCAAAAATATTTAAAATAATTTTTTATTTATTCTTCTCTGGACTGCCGAGTATTTGGAAGAATACTAACGAAGGCACATTATTATCTGCATTAATTCAGTTATTCATGCGATTTCAAAACAGTGGCATACCCTACGAATAAACATACATACCCTATGAACGCAAGTACTACACTCAGTAGAGAAAACATTACAAATAGGGGTGATGGGCAGTTGACATGGACACCCCTCCCCCTCCGCGCAGAGTGGAACACACCCAAGCCGAACGCAGGCGATAAATAGGTGGAAAGCAGGGCTTAACAACAGTGAGGCCGCGGACAGTGCTTCTTTCAGGCATGCATCAAGGGGGGGGCGAAGCCCTCCCGGAAACGACCATTCGCCCCCCCTCCCGGAGACATTTGAGGTTACCGAACCAAATTTTAATAAATTCAGCCTATGATGAAATAGAAAGTTTCATTTCTTTTTATGCTACAAATATTTCTCCAATTATATTTGTTTCAATATTTGTTCAAATGGTACTAGTTATAGTTTATTTTATTAAAAAGTGTATACGACGCATGATATTCTTCAAAATATAATAAGTAGACTAACCATACTTAATTGTCTAGGAATCGTGAATCAGGGTCAAGAGTGCGTTCAATGCAATTTAATAGATAAAAATTTCTAATTACTATATCAAGGATGTATATAGAATTTTTTTAGGGGGTGGGGGCGGCGAAAAAAGAAAGTTTTTGAAATCCACAATCTGGAACAAAATTAAAGTTGATGAAAAATTGAAGAAAAATTAAAGCATTTTTTTCTAATGTAAGTTGATACATATTTATAAAATTCAGAGTTTCTATTGTAAGTCTCATTTTAGCCAAAAAAAAAATGAAACATTTTCCGGTGGGGGAGGGGTCAAGGCCCCCACTAAACCCGCCCCTGTTCTAGATATATAGTAATTACTTATATATATATATATATATTTCTTCATCAATGTGAGGATGAAGAAATTAATCGGCGTACAAAACTTGCCTGGAGAGCTTTTGGAAGAAACAGCATAATTTTCAAGAGCAATATGCCATTATGTCTTAAAAGAAAAGTGTTTGATCAATGCATCCTTCCAGTGCTTACGTATGGTGCAGAGACGTGGACCTTAACTAAAAGAGACATACAAAGGCTGCAGACAACTCAAAGCAGCATAGAGAGGTGCATGCTTGGGGTAACCAGGAGAGATAAGAAGAGGAACTCGTGGATCCGAAAAATGACAAGAGTGGAAGACATCATGATCAGAGTTAAATCCCTGAAATGGCAATGGGCTGGACATACTGCCAGAAGGACAAACCATCGATGGACAGCCGAAATTTTAGATTGGATTCCAAGGGACAGGAAAAGACCCAGAAGAAGACCACATGAAAGATGGGTGGATGAAATTCGAAAGTATGCGGGAATGACATGGAGGAGACTGGCACAAGACAGACCGTTGTGGAGGAAATTTGGGGAGACCTTTGTCCAGCAGTGGATTGATAATGGTTGACAATGATGATGATGATGATATATATATATATATATATATATATATATATATATATATATATATATATATATATAGCAAGGGATGTAAGGTCAGGTGATGCGTAACATCACAGCCTCTCCTTGACAAATGTCAACCCCGCCTTCTCGTGGTGCATCCTGTTCCTACTAAAGGGGCTCTGACGACCGCCAATAGCGGTATAACTATACCATCGGGATTAGAGGAAATTCTATCCCACACTCACCAACCCGCTTGGCCAGCGTGGTGAGTTATGGCCAAACCCCTCCAAAATGACTCCACAACTTAAATCTTGGCCCTCAGTCTCCGGCAGCTGGAATGTACCTGGCCAAGGCAGCGGCCAGTGCGACATGAAGGCAGAGGGTGCTAAGAATCCCCGGAGGACCGGACTAGGCTGCCATCTGATGCTGACCTTGGCAACGTACAATGGACGCTCCCTATCTTCTGATTCAAGGCTTCTTGAATTGGAAGAGGAACTACAAAGGATCAAGTGGGACATCGTGGGGCTAAGTGAGGTAAGGAGAAAAGGAGAAGATCTCATCGAACTGAAAAGTGGACATCTCTTCTACTATCGTGGGACAGATACTGGCAGAACTAGTGGTGTTGGATTTATAATAAACAAGAAACTGAAGGATAAAGTTGTAGAAGTTGAAAGTTCCTCTGACAGAGCTGCACGGCTCGTTATCCAACTCTCGAAAAGATACCAGGCTCAGATTATTCAAACTTATGCACCCACCACAAGTCATCCTGAAGAAGAAATTGAAGAATTTTATGAGGAAATTTGTCATCTAAATAATAAAGGTAAGCAGCACTTGAAAATAATTATGGGAGATTTCAATGCAAAAATAGGGCAACGGCAACAGAATGAAACTTCAGTAGGTAAATTCGGTCACGGCAACAGAAACCAGCGTGGAAATACTCTCGTTGAGTTTGCAGAGGCAGAAGGGTTTATCATCTTGAACTCCTTCTTCAAGAAAAAGCCACACAGGAAATGGACATGGAGACATCCAAATGGGACGACAAGTGAAATTGATTTTATTATGTGTAACAAAAAATTCGTCATAGAAGACTGCAGTGTGCTAAACAAGTTCAACACAGGTAGTGACCATAGATTGGTGAGATGTAAGATGCACCTCAACACTAAACTTGAACGTGGCAAGCTCATAAGACAAACAAAATCTATTGACATAACCAACCTTAAAAAACACCATAATACCTTCAAGTTGGAACTGAAGAACAGGTTCTCTGCTTTAGAAGGCCTAACATCGGAAGAAGTGGACATCTCTGAAGTTAACAGAAAAGTAACCAAAGCTCTTATGGAAACAGCAACAAAATTAGCTGTGTCTAAGAACAAGTTGCATGTAAATAAATTATTGAAAGTTCCTCTGACAGAGCTGCACGACTCGTTATCCAACTATCGAGAAGATACCAAGCTCAGATTATTCAAACTTATGCACCCACCACAAGTCATCCTGAAGAAGAAATTGAAGAATTTTATGAGGAAATTCGTCATCTAAATAATAAAGGTAAGCAGCACTTGAAGATAATTATGGGAGATTTCAATGCAAAAATAGGGCACCGGCAACAGAATGAAACTTCAGTAGGTAAATTCGGTCACGGCAACAGAAACCAGCGTGGAAATACTCTCGTTGAGTTTGCAGAGGCAGAAGGATTTTTCATCTTGAATTCCTTTTTCAAGAAAAAGCCACACAGGAAATGGACATGGAGACATCCAATTGGGATGACAAGTGAAATTGATTTTATTATGTGTAACAAAAAATTCGTCATCGAAGACTGCAGTGTGCTAAACAAGTTCAACACAGGTAGTGACCATAGATTGGTGAGATGTAAGATGCACCTCAACACTAAACTGGAACGTGGCAAGCTCATAAGACAAACAAAATGTATTGACATAACCAACCTTAAAAAACACCATAATACTTTCAAGTTGGAACTGAAGAACAGATTCTCTGCTTTAGAAGGCCTAACATCGGAAGAAGTGGATATTTCGGAAGTTAACAGAAAAGTAACCAAAGCTCTTATGGAAACAGCAACAAAATTAGCTGGGTCTAAGAACAAGTTGCATGTAAACAAATTATCAGGAAAAACCAAAATGTTGATGCAAAAGAAGAGAGATGAGGACAACTAAAGAAGATGTGACTTCCAAAGTGGAATATATAGAGCTATGCAAGACAGCACGAAAAAGTATCACTGAAGACGTCAGGAAATTCAACTGTGAGCTAGTGAGGAAAGCAATTGAAAACAGCCAAAGCCTAAAGATAGCAAAGGGACATCTCAGTAAAGGAAGAAAACAGATTATGGCTCTGAGAAAAGAAGATGGTTCTATAACAAGAAATAGAGGCGAAATTTTGACAAGAGTGAAAGATTTCTACTCCAAATTATATGAAAGGGATGATACATGTACTCCAGACATCATGAAAGGTACCAGAGTTCTTCCAGTCCTCCCAGCAGAAGTTGCTCATGCAATCAAGAACATGAAGCGGGGGAAAGCTCCAGGAGAAGATGGAATTACTATAGACATCATACAAGAAGCAAGTGGAGAAATTGAAACAGTACTCGCCCAAATTTTCACTCGATGCCTTAATGAAGGGAAGATCCCTGAGGATTGGAACAATGCTACAATGATCCTGCTACATAAAAAAGGTGACATTGAGGATCTCAGGAACTACAGACCTATCAGCCTCCTATCAGTGGTTTATAAAATCTTCACTAAAGTTCTTTCACACCGCTTGAAAGTAACACTGGACATGGCTCAACCGAGAGAACAAGCTGGATTCAGGAGTGGCTACAGCACAATAGATCATATCCATGTACTGAGAGAACTAATTGAAAGAGCGAGGGAATATGAACTTCCATTGTGCATGGCTTTTATCGATTATGAAAAAGCCTTTGATTCGGTGAAACCATCAGCAGTTACCACGGCTCTGAAATCCTGCGGTATTGAAGATGCATACATTAATATTATTAATAACATCTATGAAAATGCAAGTGCAAAGATTCGGCTGTTTGAAAATACAACACACATAAAAATTGGAAAGGAGTGAGACAAGGTGACACCATATCTCCGAAGCTCTTTAATGCCACATTGGAAAATGTCTTTCAATCACTGAACTGGGAAAACAAAGGGATAAAGATTAATGGAGATTATCTAACCCACCTTCGTTTTGCTGATGACGTAGTCATTTTTGCAACTACCCCATCAGAGCTGCAGAGTATGATCCAGGAACTTGCTGACAAGAGTAAAGAAGTGGGATTAAAAATGAACTTTCAGAAGACAAAAGTGATGTTCAATGCTTTTACAAGAAATGAAGATTTATCGATTGATGGAGAAAAACTGGAGATAACAGATACGTATGTTTATCTTGGACAGCAGATATCAAGTGAGGGTCACATTGATGAAGAAATTAATCGGCGTACAAAACTTGCCTGGAGAGCTTTTGGAAGAAACAGCATAATTTTCAAGAGCAATATGCCATTATGTCTTAAAAGAAAAGTGTTTGATCAATGCATCCTTCCAGTGCTTACGTATGGTGCAGAGACGTGGACCTTAACTAAAAGAGACATACAAAGGCTGCAGACAACTCAAAGAAGCATGGAGAGGTGCATGCTTGGTATAACCAGGAGAGATAAGAAGAGGAACTCGTGGATCCGAAAAATGACGAGAGTGGAAGACATCATGATCAGAGTTAAATCCCTGAAATGGCAATGGGCTGGACATACTGCCAGAAGGACAGACCATAGATGGACAGCCGAAATTTTAGATTGGATTCCAAGGGACAGGAAAAGACCCAGAAAAAGACCACATGGGAGATGGGTGGATGAAATTCGTAAATATGCGGGAGTGACATGGAGGAGACTGGCACAAGACAGACCGTTGTGGAGGAAACTTGGGAGACCTTCGTCCAGCAGTGGATTGATAATGGTTGACAATGATGATGATGATGATGAAATAAATTATCAGGAAAAACGAAAATGTTGATGCAAAAAGAAGAGAGATGAGGACAACTAAAGAAGATGTGACTTCCAAAGTGGAATATATAGAGCTATGCAAGACAGTAAGAAAAAGTATCACTGAAGACGTAAGAAAATTTAACTGTGAACTAGTGAGGAAAGCAATTGAAAACAACCAAAGCCTAAAGATAGCAATGGGACATCTCAGTAAGGGAAGAAAACAGATTATGGCACTGAGAAAAGAAGATGGTTCTGTAACAAGAAATAGAGGCGAAATTTTGACAAGAGTGAAAGATTTCTACTCCAAATTATATGAAAGGGATGATACATGCACTCCAGACATCATGAAAGATACCAGTACCAGAGTTCCTCCAGTCCTTCCAGCAGAAGTTGCACATGCAATCAAGAACATGAAGCGGGAAAAAGCTCCAGGAGAAGATGGAATTACTGTAGACATCATACAAGAAGCAAGTGGAGAAATCGAAACAGTACTCGCCCAAATTTTCACTCGATGCCTTAATGAAGGAAAGATTCCTGAGGATTGGAACACCGCTACAATGATCCTGCTACATAAGAAAGGTGACATTGAGGATCTCGGAAACTACAGACCTATCAGCCTCCTATCAGTAGTTTATAAAATCTTCACTAAAGTTCTTTCACACCGCTTGAAGGTAACACTGGACATGGCTCAACCGAGAGAACAAGCTGGATTCAGGAGTGGCTACAGCACAATAGATCATATCCATGTGCTGAGAGAACTAATTGAAAGAGCGAGGGAATATGAACTTCCATTGTGCATGGCTTTTATCGATTATGAAAAAGCCTTTGATTCGGTGAAACCATCAGCAGTTACAATGGCTCTGAAAACCTGCGGTATTGAAGATGCATACATTAATATTATTAATAACATCTATGAAAATGCAAGTGCAAAGATTAGGCTGTTTGAAAATACAACACACATAAAAATTGGAAAGGGAGTGAGACAAGGTGACACCATATCTCCGAAGCTCTTTAATGCCACATTGGAGGGTGTTTTTCAGTCACTGAGCTGGGAAAACAAGGGGATAAAGATTAATGGAGATTATCTAACCCACCTTCGTTTTGCTGATGACGTAGTCATTTTTGCAACTAGCCCATCGGAGCTGCAGAGTATGATCCATGAACTTGCTGACAAGAGTAAAGAAGTGGGATTAAAAATGAACTTTCAGAAGACAAAAGTGATGTTCAATGCTTTTACAAGAAATGAAGATTTATCGATTGATGGAGAAAAGCTGGAGATAACAGACACGTATGTTTATCTTGGACAGCAGATATCAAGTGAGGGTCACATTGATGAAGAAATTAATTGGCGTACAAAACTTGCCTGGAGAGCTTTTGGAAGAAACAGCATAATTTTCAAGAGCAATATGCCATTATGTCTTAAAAGAAAAGTGTTTGATCAATGCATCCTTCCAGTGCTTACGTATGGTGCAGAGACGTGGACCTTAGCTAAAAGAGACATACAAAGGCTGCAGACAACTCAAAGAAGCATGGAGAGGTACATACTTGGTGTAACCAGTAGAGATAAGAAGATTAACTCGTGGATCCGAAAAATGACAAGAGTGGAAGACATCATGATCAGAGTTAAATCCCTGAAATGGCAATGGGCTGGACATACTGCCAGAAGGACAGATCATCGATGGACAGCCGAAATTTTAGATTGGATTCCAAGGGACAGGAAAATACCCAGAAGAAGACCACATGGGAGATGGGTGGATGAAATTCGAAAGTATGCAGGGGTGACATGGAGGAGACTGGCACAAGACAGACCGTTGTGGAGGAAACTTGGGGAGACCTTCGTCCAGCAGTGGATTGATAATGGTTGACAATGATGATGATGATGATGATGATGATATATAGCAAATGGAAAACCTGCCCCCCCCCCGGTCAAAATGTCCTGAAAGAAACACTGGCCGCTGATGGCCTGGTGGCCAACGTTCGTAACTTCCACGGAGAAACCTAGGGTTCGATCCCAGGCAGGTATGAACGCTCGGACCGCTAAATATCCCCCGTGCGTCCGATGGGCACGTTCAGTCGTCGGACCCCGGGTACTGGCCGTCCGGTTATAAATAAGGGCGTCTTCTTCCTCCTTTCTACCTCATTTCCGTGTCACTTTCTTATCGGGCACTCTAGCCCAAATCTCCTAGCTTCCTATTTCTAAGGGCTGTTTAAGACTTGGGGTCAGACACTCCCTTCCTAAAATCCTTTACATATGATCTGATCTGATCTTCCCAACGGTGTATCGCAATCGACGAACATGAGTAAACTTGGCAATCTGCGCAATTTTGATCTTGGGTGCATTGTCGGCGAAAGACAGATGGACCATTCTGTCGCCCAAGTGGTAAGAACCCTGGGGTTCCCGAGGGCAACCGTATCCAGGATGTACCGCGAGTATACTATCGACGGACGTACCAGCGCGTAAAGAGCAAGAGGCGGCCTATAACACGCCATTGATGACCGGGGTCCACATAGACTATCCAGGCACGTACAGATCGACCGCTTGGCTACGGCGGCGCAACACATCCAGGCTAAATGTCATAGGCTAAAGCAGCGTGAGTGAGCGAAAGGTGCGGCGCACGTCACATACCCTGGGCTACGGGAGCCGACGCTCTACCCGTGCGCCACTGTTGACAGCTTGTCATTGGACATTACGTCGCGCCTGGTGTCGGGAACATCAAAACTGGGTCCTGGAGAATGGCGCCACGTCGTGTGGTCAGATGAATCCCGTTTTCAGCTGTATCGAGCTGACGGGGCGGCCGATGGTCTGTTTCAGAAGAACAATGTTTTAGGAGGACGCTGCAATCACCCAGGCATAGCTGGAATAACACTTACCTGAGTTTGGAACTTCCCAGTGGCTCCCAATTTCCTCGAATAAACTCTATGGGAGCTCTCTGGGATGCCATAGAGCGGAACATCAGATCTATGGATCCTGGTCCGACGTCTCGGTTGGAGTTGTGGACAATGCTGCAACAGGCATGGCTGACATTACCTCCGAAAATCTTCCGGCATCTGGAGGAGTCGATGCCTCGGCGTGTACAGGTTGTTATTCTCACTAGAGGAGGACCAACAAGCTATTATGTAGGTATCTCTAATGGTTTCTTTATTGAGTGTTGTGACGTATATTCTGATTTAACTTTCAGTTTTAGTTCATTTTCCTGTGTAAATTTGAGTTGGTCCTCTTTTACACTTTCCAAACTTAACGTGATATCTTCTATCTCACATGAATGAGGTTGGCAACACTTTTGAGCTCAGAGAAAGTGACGTATAAATGTGATAAGAACGATAGATAAAAAGGACGATACAGCAGTTGCTGAAGTATATGTGTGTGTTTTTAGATGTTCGATCTTTGTTAAGCGAGTTTATGCGATAAATAGTTAAGGTATTATATGTGAAGCAATGTTATATTGTTTGTCATCATTTGTTGCTGTACCAATAAAAGGTTATTGTAAGTTTGGCTTCTGTATATGTTTCGTCTGTCCGTAAAACCTTAATCCCGTGCAGCTATTGCATCGTATTCTCATTTAGTTCAACATTTCCTTAGTCATGGTTTTAGACATAGCGTAACATCAATCTCGTACGCGAAAATGTGTTACGTTATAGTGTATTCTTTTATTTTTTCATGTTGGAATATTCAAAACATTGGTTCAAACTTTCAAAAGGGCTGTTATTTGAAGCTTAACTTTTCTAAATATTTTTACTTCGTTTATAGTTGAAATAAAATGATTGTTTATCAGAGTTCCACTTTTGATTCGTTTTCTTTTTCAAAATAACAGACCCAGTGAAGTTTTTTAGTGTCCCAATATGCTGAATAAACTGCATGAATTCTGCTTATAAAGATTTGAAAATCTATTTAACTATCACAAAGCATGTGTAAATTGCAACTGTTATTTCCGTATTTTTTATGCAGAATCTGTTTCTGTCCGGACATTACCAGAAGAAACTGAAAAAGCAGTATGAAAACTACAGCATCGCTATTGAAAATTGTCGAAACTCGCAAGAGCTGTTTGATAAATTCATGTATGGTTGTACAGACTTCTCATCCGTAAGAAACACATTCAGTATTTCTTCTTTTTATTTTAAAGTGTGCATTTCGTATGAATTCTAATATTCACCTTAGAGCATGGGATTAAAAACACTGAAACTGAATTTCAAAACTTCCAAATCTTCCGTAGACAACGAGGAACGCAAAAGGCCTTGTAACAAGAAGAACAAAGTTTGTAAGTATGGTTCAATTACGAATAAGCTAACTTCCAGTAACTCTGAAGACCGAAACTACACTGCTAGCCACCCAAAATACAACACCAAGAAGGAAGCATCCGATTGGCCTGAAATTCGCAGCATGCATCGCCCGCGAAAGGACATGCAAATGATTAACATTGCAAGGCATATGCAAATCATGTGCGCCCGGTACGCCACCGAGAACCACTATAAGAAGGATGCACAGAAGGCGGGGTGTAAGTAGTGGAAGTGTGTTGTGCTGCCGGACTTGTGCGTGGGAAGCTTCCTGATGCCTCGTCGCAGAATACGGCAGTCATTCCAGCACGTTTCGGAGTTCCACAGAGGACGAATAGTGGCTTATCGCGGCAGCGGTTTATCGTACCGAGACAGCGGCGCCCGTGTGGGACGACATCCAGTCACAGTAAGGCGAGTATGGATTCGGTGGGTGCAGGAGGAACGGACGGACCGACGTGAGTGATTGCCGCAGCCGCGACACACCACCAGATGAGAGGACCAGCATGTTGTGCGGCGGGAATTGACGGCTCGCACCGCCACATCACGAATGTTAGTGCAGGAATTACGGTGTGTTGCGCAAAACCCTGTGTCAGCACGTACCGTTCGACATCGTCTGCAAGAGCGGAAACTTGTCGCACGCCGCCCATTACTCCGATTACCATTGACGTTACACCACCGGCGAGTGCCACGGCAGTGGGCCGTTGAACGCCGCACCTGGACTACAGAATGGCACGACATTGTCTTCTCCGACGAATCCCGCTTGTGCCTGCAACACAACGATGGTCGTATCCGCGTGTGGCAGCACCGCGGCGAGAGACTGTATGACGCCTGAATTATGCATCGCCATACTGGTCCGTCGCCTGGCGTTATGGTTTAGGGCGCAATTGGATATGACACCCGCACCCCTCTGGTACGCATCGCTGGTACACTCAACAGCCATCACTCCATCTCCGACGTTTTGGAGCCTGTAGTCCTTCCTTACCTGCAGGACCTGCCAGAGGCCACGTTTCAACAGGACAATGCACGCCCGCACGTGGCACGCATCGTGCAACAATTCTTCACGGCCCATCAGGTGTCACTGCTGCCGTGGCCCACCTTTTCTCCCGATATGTCGCCTATCGAACACGTCTGGTCGCTGATCGGCAACCGAGTGGCCCGGCAAGCACCACCTGCGGCTACGCCTGATGAACTGTTTCAACGTGTGGAAGCAGCCTGGACCGACATACCCCAAGCCCACATCCAAAGTCTCTTTTGTTCGATGCCGCAGCGTGAAGTGGCCGTTATTGCCAGCCATGGGGGCCACACGAACTATTGATGTCTGCGTGTTCCGAAAGTCGCACGGGCCTGTAAGCTCAATCGTTTCATCTTTGTATCTGTTGTTATGTGTACAGTAAATCTGGCTCTGCTATCTCGTGTCCTTCTTGGTATTGCATTTTGGGTGGCCAGCAGTGTATATATCACTCAATCACCTCACCTTAAAATTAAACACCACATGGAGTCGTTGAGAAATGGGAATACAATCTCGCGTTTCCACGTTCTTTTCTGCATCAAGCCAAAGCTCGAAATTCAAAGGAAGAACGAAACGTTTCTTTACATAGTGATGTAGTCGCATCCGAGACTATATCATTTTACACTTTAGTGCCTTGAATTTCGACAACATTGTATTATTATGCTTTGATGTAGTTCACTTGGCACATCACTATTTCAACGTTAGTAGTCCTTGTTAACAAAAGTCTTTACAGTGTCTTTCAAACCATATCTGCCCGACCTGTGCTCAAGTGGTCAGAGACACAAATTTCTGGCTAATAGTCCTCGCTCGGAAAGGGATTGAATCTTGGAAAAGGTATAGATGGTGCGCGCGCACATGTGTGTGTGTGTGTGTGTGTGTGTGTGTGTGTGTGTGTGTGTGTGTGTGTGTGTGTGTGTGTGTGTGTGTGTGTGTGTGTGTGTGTCCGTCCTACGGTCTGATCCTTCCCCAGAATCAGTGGCCCAAAATTACAGACGGAGAAAAGGTTTAGTACGTGTGTGTGGCTTTATGTCTCTCTGAAGCGGATTCTACTGCTTAAGGAAAAGTGCTGAGATCCAGGATGCCAACGATAGGAGCAGACTTCGTGAGCTGTAACCATAAGCTCGTTAATATTGTCAGTTTCTTTTTTCGTTAAGAAATTAATAACTTCCTGTTTCGAGATTGTAAACGAAACCGCTCCGCATGGGAGCCACATGACGCACTGAAATGCAAGCCGCCAGTAAACGTTTATCACATCGTCTTTGCACACGGATTTTTCCATTATGGTGCATCAGATTAAACCGTGACTCGTCTATGAATACTACTAGATGCCATTCGTCATGACAGTGTCCGTTCTCGGCATCACTGCTGTTTATAACGTCAGTGGTAGAGAGCAATGGAAGTTGCAGCAACGAAAGGCGAGAGGTGAGTTCTGTCTACTGAAACCGGATTCTAACAGAGCTTGCGGACATCTCCTGAGGTGTGCCAGACCTCCAGTATTGAGCCAGTATTTGGGACATGCTTTTGAGGTCGCTAAGGTCGTACAGTACAAGTGCCGGTCAACGTTGCGCTCCAGATCCCTCTCGTCGGTGCGTCTTACAATCATCTTCCCACTTCCGCCATACTCGCATAATGCATTTATATATGGCGGCATTGCCGAGATGCCATTTAACAGAAGAGTTAAGCTGCTACTGCTCATTGTCTAGACGCCGTTTAGGAGAAGAATTTAGTTGGTGAGCCATGGGAAGACTCGAAGTCAGCCAGTCTCAAAACGAAGTAGTCAGGTGGCCTAATATAAAACGTTCTGTAGTCCATCAGCTTTTAGCATCATTCCTAAGGACAAATACGGCATCAAAAAGGTTTAGTTATGGAAGATCTTGGGCAAAAACTTCAAGAGATGACTATTATCTGCAGCAAAATGTTAGAAGAAGGAAGATTGGCACGCATAACCAACTGCTTTTGGATCTTATGGCAGCAAGAAGAAATATGGTTCCTTGTTTTAAGGAGCTCAGAAGCCTTCGTGAATATAATCTTTATACTAGAATAATCCTGTGCATCTCCCTCACCTCTTGTTATAAAAGAAAACCTGTCATTCGGTGACGCAGTCATTTCAACTGGCCTGATGATCAACGGAGCTCTGTTCTCTACACAAATGAGTCCAGATTTGCTTTTCACAGTGACTCCAGGAAGAGCTGCAGAGAACCAAGTGACTCCAGGAGAGCTCCATCGTTCTTTAACATTTTAGAAAGAGACATGTATGGTTGTGGTATTGCCATGGTGTGTGCAGGTATATCTTTGGATGGCCGTACAGATCTCTACGTGCTTCAAATATATTCTGTACATGCTGAAATTGATAGGGAGGTGATTACCTCCCTATCAAGAGTGCTTTGCTAGGTTTTATGAAAAATCAACTGGCGAGAATTATATCCTGCAGGACGATGATGCACATTCTCACCTAGCCTGAATTATCGACCAATATTTTGAGGAGAACACCAGGATGAAGCAATGGTCGTTATTGCCAGGACAGTTTCTGGACACTCGCATTGTAGTACGGAACACCGATGTGAAGCACGTGTTGATGTGATTATTAATTTTCCGATTTGAGGAATGATAAAAATACCTACTTTCAGGTTTTCGCGTGTGAGGTGTTCACATTTGCTACAAATGTATTTAAAACATGCAAAATCCTTGTTCAAGGATTTTCATTAACCCCAGTTTAATGTTCACGGGAGACAGGAAAGGATCAACCAGAGGCTCATATGTTAAATTTTTTTTTGACAGGTGAAAAACAAATTCTAGGAGTCCATAGCTTCTTTTTCAATGCTGATGTTTTCACCGATTGTCCCTGTAGCACAGAAATAAGGCCATTTTAATGCAACTAGATTCTAAGCGTAGCTACAAAAATATTACTTTGAAGTTTCCACTCAAATACTACACATGATCTCTGTACCTAATTTTGTTTAACGGAAGCTTTGGATTTCCACGTATTTCGTTCAAAAAGACAGAATGGGCATTTGATGCAAATTAAAATGTTCCCATTATGAAATGTTTTAAATGTCCTCCTTTAAGATTGTAGTCAGTAAATAACCGTGAATGAGAAGTATCGTAAGCAATACCAAATTTATATATCCACAAATTTTCCAAATTTTACCAAAAAAATGTGGTATTAATTCCTTTCACGATGTTTATACCATCCAAACTATGTATGCTGCGGTGATAATATATTCTTAAATTTGAATCTTGAACCGAAAAGCTCTGCATACCCTTTCAATAAGTTGTGACGTACTACAGAGGTGACCCACATGTCAAGACGGCAAGTAATAGTGATAAGCACTCGTCTGTGTAGCTTAATTATGAAAACATTCGGCTCCGGAGAAGAAGGGTGGAAGTTCGATTCGCACCACTGGCAAATTTGTGTTTTCACATTGGCACTCGACCGTAAAATTGGATCTACTGGCCGTTAGGTTCTTCTTAAAATGTGTGATGCTTCTTCCACACATCGTCTGGAATTAGTCAGAATTCCTTCTCCTACAGTGAGCTCCTTCGAGCATGATTACCGTCTGACCCAGAAACCTATGATTCCGTCTCAGCACTTTCTCAAGAGGGGGGATATGTGACGTGCAACAGAGGTAACATATGTCAAGACTGCCAGGAGCAGTGGTAAGCACTCGTTGGTGTAGCTTAGTTGGGAAAGTATTCGGTCCTGGAACAGAAGGATGCTGGTTCGATTTTCGCCACCGGCAAATGGCTTTTACGCTTTAAAGTTCATATCTCTCATAAGATCATTATGTTCATGCCGATAAAATAGCTGGGACATGGAATCAGTTATACCGGGTTGATATGCATACGTTTCCGTTTCTGTATCTGTTTCACCCAGATTCATGTCTGAAGGCACATTCTCCAACGCAACAAGGAATAAGGAAACGAGGAGATCATCTCCACGAGGTAATAGCCACTATAGTACTAGACTGATTGTTTGGATACACAACGTCTGTCTTGAGTTTTGCACTACATATATGCTTTTACATTTACAAGGTAAAAATAACAATCGTCGCTATGATTCATTAGTTCTCTCCGTAACGTAGTAGTTGCAAAAAGGCATAGCCTTTATTTCCCTCATTCTTGCGCAATCTTCAACTTCAGTATACGATTGTCACACTTTTGCGGAGCCCACAACTGGTCCTGATCAACTAACTCTATTGTTACAGGGCTTGGTGCTGAGTTCTATTACAGCGCCCTGTATGGAGGGTTCGTTTGATGCTTCCTTTGCAGTAAGTTCTGTATCAGTGTTATAATTCGTAATTCTCCCAACTGGAGCAGATAAATACAATACAAAGTATAGAAGAGTGAATCGACTGAGGCTAAATTTTGCAGTGAGGAAAACTTTTATTCAGATGTTACGGGGAATGTCTTTAAGCCTTGTCTTGATATCCGTTCTTTCTACATATTACCTGCTCATGATCTCCTTCTGTCTCTCTCATCATCGGCCTCATTCCTTCCTGCTTCCCTTTGTCCCGACGATACTGGCGCCCCCACTAAAGATCTCCTGCTTCGTCGACCTTCTGCCACCGAGTTCTCTCGGCACTCTCTTGCTCCGATAGCCGACCCTCGATCCCAAAAACTCTCCCCGGTCTCAAGTTCGACGAATTCCTCTTAAGCAAAGCCACACCCTAAGATGCCTCCTCTCCGAAAAACGCAAGATTCATTAATTGGTTCGTTGGCCCCCTCTTACATCGTACTGCTTGGGACGGCGGAAAAGCAATAATGTCCAGTTTCATTCTTCTCACATCGACGAAACTATACATCTAACACCCCCTCTGCTGCGACGCGTGGGAAAGGAAGTACCTTGCCTGTTCGCTGCCCATCCCATCAAAATGGCGGGAATTGAAAGAAAATGACTACAGTTCACTATCTTTAAAAACGGCTACTGAATTTCGCTTCTGATAAATATGGAAGCCCCGGTTACACTATTCCGAAATACGCAAAACAAGCGTTCCTAAAGAAAGCTGATATATTCTTTCATTCTTTCTTTCTTTCTTTCAGCACAACATAGCTTCTACGAATATAACAAAATATGTCTTACAACACTGTTGCCACTTTGCATTACTACGCCGCCTATGCATTTATTTATAAGCTACTTTCTGAGAATCAACATCTGCCTTTTAAAATAATCTGACATGATAGAAGGAAACGAATTCTATTTCCGAATTTAACAGAAAAATTTCTTAAAAAGTCAAGCATTGGATTCAGAAAGCCAGAATGATGACAGGCAAATGTTTATTTTGCCAGTTTTGCAAAACTCTGAATAACACCTGTCGTCTCCTAAAAGCTTTTGTACTATATTCTTATATTTCAGACGGCTTTATTACTCGCAGTTAACCCCCCCCCCACACACACACACACACACACAAACGATATATAGGTTCTTAATCGTTTTCAACATAACACGGCGTTTCTTTAGCAAAACGCTTATGAATATAAGGTTTATAGCTGATAAGGTGATGCTGGATAACGGCAAATCTGTCATCAGTTTGAACATACTTGTTTCTTTCTGTGTGTGGTACCGGCGGCTTGATTGTGTCAATTTGTTTCTTGGAAATTTGTCATATTATTCTGAAATGTTTAGGATAATGTTTTGAAGCAAAATGTTGCCAAAACCTCTCTCTGTTTTTCATAACTTTTTTTAACCTCTAGGTTAACTTCAGTCATTTCAGTTCAACATCTAGTTCAAGCATGTTGAATATGTATCTGCTATCGACGCTTGCAAACAGCAAAGGAGGTAAGAGATATAATTCTGACTTTGATTTACCTATTTCTATGATTTTTTCATTGTCATCCCACTGTTGAAGAAATGCCATTGTAATATTACGATCCTCTGCATTACTTCACAAAAGAAAATTTTGAGCAAAGATAAATATCTTCATTGAATTTCCTTAACGGATATGCAAAGAACTTGTCTTTCAAGATAACGCAATGCTAATTTTTTTATTTGTTTCGTTGTCTAACGACCACTGTGAGTAGGGGCTATATATAAGCGTCCCAAATTAAAGGATGGTGGCTCCGTAGAAGAGAGAGAGAGAGAGAGAGAGAATCAGTGCCATAAGACACTACCCATGCTTCATTCACGATTCGACCCCAGAACCACTCTGACGACCGGTCAGGGGTCAGCGCTTAGATCACTGTCCCACCGGTGATTTTTTTGGGTAACCTTAAAGACATATTCCAATTCCTCACTTACTGTAGCACTTGACCCCATTTCCCTAAATATTGAGAACAGCTAGAACGAAAACACTCTGTGTACACAGTAGATAAGTATAAACCAAAACGCACAAGACTTTATAGGAAAAGATCCGTGTCTTTGTACATACCGCTGTGTTTGTACAATATTTGCCAAGCTTTCACACGCCAACGGATGGCTTTTTTAAGGCTCCAGAGCAGACTTAAACTTTTTACAGTTTAAGTCTGAATTGTTCTAAAGCCTTGAAAAAGCCGCCCGTTGGCGTGTGAAGACTTGGCAAATATTGTATAAACACACCGGTATGTATAAAGGCCCGTATCTTTTCCCATAAAGTTTTGTGCTTTTTGGTTTATACCTTATTGAGAGCAGCTGCCCTGAACTTTTTCGGAATGTAAATCACCTAATTTCTTTCCTTATCTGGGCAGCACAATTTTCAATTTTGTCTACAGCTTGAAAGAAAAATATTTTTTCAATGTGTTTCCCAGTCAACTATTTTTCCCATACGTCTAAATTTGCCGACAGATGCTGCAGTTTCAGTGACATCTTTAATAAGCAAAATTACTGTACATTTAACCAGAGCGGATTAAAAATCTTTTTGTGACATATGTTTCGTTAAGGTAAACAAAAAACATTTCACGTGTTTCTGATATTATGTTTCCTACTAGATTTGCTGCGGTATATATATGAGTGTGTGTGTGTGTGTGTGTCAAAGATGAGTTCGTCACACTCAGGAATTCGGTAATAAAGCTAATACAAATATCATTTCAGCATTTTCAATATTCTTTCTTCAGTTTCATTTTTTCTAATAGTCTTCTGGAACATTTAAGGCTATAACGAATCTTCTGTCCTTATATGGGCCACTTGTAGCAGGGAAGGGACAAAACTAACACCGTAACACCATGCGTCCCTTGGGACTCATTTCCTGGCCTCAACACGGACGATTGGCCATGAGCTCACGTCTCTGACCATCCGGCCACCGAAACTTTTTTGTACCATTTTTATAAAATGCAATTTCATATATATATATATATGCAAGTCATAATCTTAAGAAAATTCTTGATATAAAGATACAATGTCTTCCTGGAATTTACAAGCCAAAGTGCATGAGTAAAACTTTGTTCCACCAGCTAATAAACGACTACAATTTGTATTTCATTTTGGTAAATCTATTTCATAATAAGAATTGTTTTCTTTATTTAATCTATCCATTCAACAGTATAGATTGTCTTTTGAAAAGCATTTTAGTAACTAATGTCCGATTCGCGATAACACTTCTTTGTTATGATGATGTATTAATATTTTGGAAGTTGCAGTGAATTCCATATTCTTTGGATAAAGAAACAGTGATTATTTATTTCTTACACTTAGCTTTAGCATGTGCCACACCGTGGTCGAAACAAGGGAATTTATTGCGACAGAAGATAAGATTTTCGTCAGATGTTATTACTCAGTCCAAATATGAGTTGTCCTTTTTTTTTTTTTTTTTTTTTTTAGAAAAAATTTTTGGACTTCTTTATTTTAGTGTTTTTTCATTCACTTTATGAAGAACACGCTTATCGTCTTTCTTCAAATTGTTAGAGGAAGATGGATGTGAGAAAAGGATTCAATTCATTTCATTAAACTCTTTTTTTCAGCATTTCTCACAGATATGTTTCGCTTAGAGTTATGAGATGATCACCGTCTGCAATGGATAGACGTGTTCGACACTCCTTGCCCTAGAGACTTATCTTCAGAAAATGGAATACGTTCATGGCACAAATTCACTAGGAGCACTCCCACCCCATTCTTGATTGAACGCTTTAGTCGCACTGTTACCAGTTTTGCGTTATGAAGTAAACATTCGTAGCTGAGCACCTAATTTAAGCCCAAAGAGCTTGTACTGAAAGCAATCTATGATAATACACCACTTTGTGCGAAATATTTTAATATGGAACTTTGCAAACACACTCATTAGATTCAAAACAAACAGATTGTGAGTCGAAGCTTTTGCAATATTTGCATAAACGCATGCCTGCGGCGGGTATGTCACGTGTTTAAACTAGTTCAGTCGCGCACTGCAGTCAGTCGAAAGGGATATAAAGTGGTAGTCGTTGCTGTGAACAGCATTGCATGTCGTCGTTCTGTCAGTGGTTGGGACGCCTAAAAGATGAACAGCCAGAACCGGCTAATTACGGAACTTTTGCTTTACTAGTTTGAACTCGGCCGCAACGCTGCTCAAGCAACACGAAACATTTGTCATGCGAAAGGGGAAGGTTCCGTAGACCACAGCACTGCATCCAGATGGTTCAAGAAATTTCGCTGCGGTGACAGAAACCTCGAAGATCAGCCAAGGTCAGATAGATCGCAAATCGTGGATTTGGAGGCAGTGCGTCAGGCCGTAGAGGCAAATCCGACAGCCAGCATTCGGAGGTTATCAGGCGATCTAGCCATATCACAGACCACCATGGTTCGTCACCTTCAGGACCTCGTCAAGGTCTACAGGAGCTGTCGCATTGACCCCTACGAACTGACGCCAGCTGAAGCAAACCGCCGAGTGGAAGTGTGCACGAAACTCTTTGAAAACCCGCGCGATGTACGTTTCATCAAGAGAACTGTTACGTGCGATGAAAAGTGGGTCTATTTTCGTTATCCTAACACACAACGGCAGTGGTTGAGCCCAGGCCAGCTTCCTGAACATGTTGCCAAACATGGTCGCTTCGAGCACAAGGTGATGCTCTGCGTCAGGTGGAATTTCGAGGGGATAATCCATTACGAATTTGTTCTTGACGATCGGATCATCAACGCCAACCTCTACTATGAACAGCTGGAGTGGATGCATGTCGTTTTTGAGGAGAAGTACCCTGCGCTGGTAAACAGAAAGCGCGCTATCCTGCAGAAGGACAACGCTCGGCCTCATACTGAGAGAACGACCCGGGCAAAACTCCAGGAACTTGAGGGCATCGAACTGATGTCACAGCCAGCATATAGTCCGGACCTTTGCCTGTCGGATTATTACTTCTTCCAGTCCATGGCCCACTTTCTTCGCGGACGGCACTTCAACAACCAGGAGGAGGTGGCAGCTGGGGTGAAGGAGTTTTTCGCCCTGAAGGACAAGAACTGGTTCCTCCGAGGAATCGAAGAACTGGCAGACAGATGGCTAAAGACGGTGCAACACCATGTCCTATAATTTGAATGCTAGTCAGCTATCGTAGTAAAGGTACGTATGAAGACATAAAGTGATCCACATATTGCAAAACTTTCGACTCACCCTCAGTAGTCCTAAGTTTGATCAGGTTGTCAATGTTGAATCCAGCAATCATAGGCGCCCATATCTTAGTTTTTAGGAGAGAGCAAACAGAGATTATAATTGTGAATAACATATAGAAACATCATATGAAAATTTCCACTGTGCCTTCTTGTTAGCTAACAGTTTTTACTACAATTTAACACGTAAATTAAATTGGAAACCAAGAGACCCAAAAATCTATATAAAATAGATGAATAAATTAAATTAGACAGCATGTTAGGATAATAAGGAAATTTCTTGGTCGTTCGTTTGATCCTTTTAGTTACTTAGGTCGCATGCATCTCAAAACCCCTGGAGATCACTCAATTGGTCATCTAGAATGAAACAAATACACTCAAGACAAATTTCTCAAAAAAATGTCGAGAGATCTTAGTGAATATTTGCCGCAGATGATGATATATTCTTCATTTCTTCGTTTTTCATACTTTTCCATACCGTATGTATGAATGCTACTCTCCAACATGCAATGGGGAATTTCATCTTTATTTATTACTGCAGAATTTCGCTCTTCCCCCTGGAAATTGTCAACGCTTTTCCTATTTTTACGGCATACACACGCATCCAAAAATTCTACAGAAAGATTAACAATCAGAATTAGTGTAATCGCGAAAATCTCTGTAGTTCAGTCCAAGGAAATAAAAAGGGCATAGTCCGACTTCCAAGGGAGGGTAATGCCCCTCTTGACCCCCTATATGAAAGGGCAAGGTCTCACTTTCAAAGGAGGGCAATGCCCCCTCTTCGCCCCCTATAAGAAAGGGCAAGGTCCGACTTCCAAAGGAGAGCAATGCCCCCTCTTGGCCCCCTATATGGGCGCCCATGCCAGAAATAGACTGTATAAAACTCTTAAGGTGACCATACAGGTTTCTCGTAACGTTTGTTTTCACTTAAGAGCAGTAACTGAAGTGTGATTATATATGCTCATTAGTTAACGTTCGAGAGGCCTCCATGCCCAGAATGAACCTAATTGAGAAATGTACATTTGACATGTTCAGGAAGAATCGGTTACTTGAAATCACTGCACTGAAATTTTTCAACTACTGAACGCCGTTGTTATACCACAAAAATTGTAACAGATCGTAATCACGTATGCAAATAGAACGAACAACATTCTTAGATTACAAATTTTGAAGGTGACATTCTGTTTTTTGATGTAAATATGACAAGGATGGTAAGTCAGATAATATCCGAAAACTTGCAAATTTCGTCGTCCGGGAGCCCTGGAGCGGAAATCGAACCTGCGTCTCCCAGATAGCGCCCGGGTATGCTAACCACTACACTACCCAGAAGGACCAAGTCTCAAGTTTCGTATTAATTTGAATATAACCATCACAGGATTCGCTAGTCGAAAAAACCGGCATTCATGTTTAGCGAATCTGGAGATTAAGAATATTATCCCGTGATTGGCCGGAGGAGCAGATAAATCATGAATGAAATACGGGATCACACCATAACATACAAATTTTAAAGATGACAATCCGTTTTTTGGTGTATTATCTGACTTACCATCCTTGTCACAATTACACCAAAAAACGGAATACCATCCAAAAAAGTTTGTATTATATGGTGTAATCCCGTATTTCATTCATGATTCGTACATTAATTTGAGTTTTGCTTTACATATTTGGCTGCATATGTGACTCACGCAACACCTGAAGAAGAAGATATATTCACGGATCGTTTTAAATGTGCAAAGAAGCTGTGTTTGGCATTCGTAACAAGGCCTGAGGTCTTAACATTACAGCTGATGATTTTTGGATCTGATTGTTTTTTTATTCAGAAATATACAGTATAAATGTACAAAATATGTTTATCTTTTTTTCAGGATTCGATAATGACGTATATAAGGATTTTGCTTACCTGCTCTCTACATGCACAGGTGTGGAAAGCGCAGACGTCCCTTCAGCAATGCAAGTCAGTATATACATTCAAAGCTATTAAAAATTTACATGATTTGCATTTTTGTTACGTTCTTTGAAACCATAATAATCAATAAAAATATTATTTCCTAACTTGAAATATCATTTTCTTTTCCCATGATGTAATACAGTAGTCCAAAGAGAAATTAAATGCACGAAAACTTATTTTTCCATTTTCTGGGTACGGCCGTATAACGGAAGGCTTATAACCTTTAACAACATCGCGAAGAAAAATGCCCTTTCTATTTATTCCCTTTCCTTTCTTTTACATAAAACCTTGCTCGGTGTTTTTATCTCCCTCTCGCCCTCACTCTGTCTATTATTAACTAAAACTATATCGCCCTTCATTTGCGACTACTATTTCTCCCTCCTTTCTTTTCTGTTTCCTTTCTCTGCCTCTGCCTCTTTCTCTTCCTCTCTCTCTCACTCTCTCTCTCTCTCTCTCTCTCTCTCTCTCTCTCTTCCTTCCCCTTTCTTCCTGTCTTTGATATTTCATGATCTTCAAGAAAATTTACGTGTAGGTGGAATCACCCGTCGTTTATTTAGAGCTGCTTTTCCCAAAAACTGAAAAACACTAAATCCGAAAAACATACACACATTCACGTCCCAAACGACATTCAAGTCCAAACTTTTAGCATTGCAAAGCCGTTCGTAACCTCCCAATAACGGTTAACTTGCTTTTTTCTCACACTGATTCCACTTGCATCTTTCTTTATGAGTCTTTATTATCGTCAGAGAAATAAATGATAATCTTCTCATTCAATCGCTTTTGTAGATAAGTTTGCAAGAAGAAACCTAATTTTTCCATTCATGTGATATCTTTTTATAACGCGTATTAATCAAATGTATAGTGAGCAAATACAGTAGATAAAACAGGAAACGTTAAAAAAAGCTGCACTCACCTTTAGATGGAGTTAAACAAGTATAATACATCCTGATTGAGTATAATAAGTCTTTTGTTGAAGTATAATACATCCAGATTCAGGCATAAGTCTAGAATGTCTAGTTTCAAGTAAACTAAGTCTAGACTGTACGAACTATATGAGGTGAACATCACTTACACCATTGTAGAGATTTCTAACAATCAAATAGTAGTTTTATTCAAAGTGTTTTTGAGTAACATTTTTGTTGCACATTACTGTAATAAAATGGGTGGTCGCATTCTTCCATTCAAACGTCTGTAACAGATTTCATCAGGGACAAGGTTAAAGTTAATTTTTTTCAATTCTTACTGAGAAGTTTCATGTTTTTTTTTATTTCGAAAGAATTACTTCACGTGCCACCAAGTTCTAACATATTCCAACTTGTATTAAAGAGCTTCTGTACGTAGTCACACTTCTCTTCAGCCTCGTTAAGACATACATCATATGTGACAATATTCGGTGGGTTTAATGCGACTGTTTCAAAGAAAGACTGAAGGTTATTTTAGCTGAATACGTAAAATCCCCTATCTGATTTTTTAGTAATTTTACAGGTGCATGCTAAATAATCCTGGTATCCAAATCACAAACTTCATTCTTTCTTACTTAGGATAGTTTATTTCAGTATCTAATACCTGATTCACCTTATATGAAAACTCTCTGAAAACGATAATATGAAAACTATCTGATAAATAAGGAGTGCACAAGTTGTAAAAGTAATATTTAGGTTGTTAAAAAAATAAAAATCTGGAATTTTTTGATGAATACTGTGTTTTTGTGATTCCGTTTAACACACTTTTTATACTTTGACTTTAGAGCCTGGCTTTATGTATAAGCAAAGAAATCGACAAAGCTGAATTCAAAGCGATGAAACCAGAGGTATGAAATTTTAAATAAATTTGATGAAACATATATCTTACTCTCTTTTCTCTTAATTTGTTTCCTACAAATGTAGTAACTTTTTATTGTTCTGTAGTTAGTTAACTGCATTTTTAAAATTAATAGGGTTGGAAAGGGTTTTTGTCTTAAAGAAATAAAAATTTCGATGCCAAACATGATAACCTTGGAATTTTCGACATTGCTATAGGATGTGATTTCTTAATGTGTGTTGCACGTAAGAATTATAACTGATAATAAATCAATTTGGAGTTCATTTCTTTTTTTTTCTTTCTGTGATAACAGTCATGAGCTTTAATGCTAGAAGGTGTCACCAGCCCGGAATTGAAGGCCATTGTTTCCAAGATAGTGGGAAACTAGCAATGTACACTATAAAATGAACACAATATCCAAGTGCCTTACCTGGATGTCGAACTCAAAAGGAAAAGTAATAATAGCAAGTGGAACCCCGTGCTATATGGTTTATTTTAAGGAGAGCTATTGCTAACCCTGGGTCAATCAGAATTATTGCTGTTTTTTTATTTAATTCAATTTTTATTGTTTTAGCTGTTACATCATACCTTACATCCAGTTTATATTTACATTATAGTGTAACAAAAAATAAGTATTATAACAGCCAAGGAAGTGAGGGAAAGAAATGTTAGAAGTATTATTAATAGTTAACTGATTCATTATTGATACCATACATTGGACAGAAAAGAGCATAAATCAGAGAGTCGATGCCTTCTTCAGAATGAGAGAGAGAGAGAGCATAAAATTTACGAATACAATGGAAAAGTCACCTCAGAGATAGAAAATGTCTCATAATATTTAACGACCTTTAAATTGTGAAAAGAGTTAAAAAGTAATAAGAGTAATGTAATCACTCAAATATAGCTACCCAACTTACGTGTTTAACGAATTGGAAAAGTCTTGTTTCGATCATTCTAATTATTTTTTCCTTGCAACAGTGGTAAAAGTGTTAATGCCGTTGTTATGCAACGCATTCAAAATGAAATATTCCACGCCTCCATCAAAAGTGGGTGAGGTTTGAAGGCATACGCTTTTTTTCATATATTTTGGGGGGACCGGAAAGTAATGTCGTTTGGGGGAGGCTAAGTTTGGGGAGCAGTTGTAAGGTGTTTAGTACGTTCAACATAAAGTAAGTGTATCTACAAGTGAATGAACTATTTGCCTTTAACTTATGTATGTGTTTTTGTCTTCCAGATTTGCAGAACAAAATGAGTTACATGAAACCCGAGGAGAGCCATGTTCATCATTATATGCTGTATGTATTTCAGAAGGGGAACAATGCAGGTGCCTACCAATAACATTTGCGCTGTTTATCCGAATGTGTTAAATGTCCGCAAGTGCCAGCGTTCGTTCGCCCAATTCCGGTCGGGCAATTTTGACCTCTCTGATGCTCCTCGTGCAGGAAGACCCATGGAGCTGGACAATGACCTGCTGCGTGCAGCCTTTGAGGCAGATCGTCGCCAAGCCATTGATGAATTATCCCAACATCTTAATACAACATGGGCAACTGTTCAAGAGCACCTGCAACTGATAGGGTAGGTCTATATACAAGGAGTTTGGGTCCCACACCAACTTTCACCAGACAACAAAGCTCAGCGTTCCACCATCTGCAACTCTTTGCTCAGCCGACAGGAAAAGTATCCATTTTTTCATCGAAATGTCACTGAAGATGAAAAGTGGGTTTTTTACGTGAACAACAAAAGCAAAATCCAGTAGCTTTCTCCAGGTCAGACACCAGTTTCTGTGCCAAAACCAGGTCTACGCCCCAAAAAAGGTTTTGCTCTATGTTTGGTGAACTACTGCTGCCATAGTTCACTTTGAGCTTTTGGAACCCGAACAGACTGTAACGGCAGACCTTTATTGTCAGCAACTGGACCGTTTGAAGCAATCTCTTTCTGTAAAACATCCAACACTGGTCAACAGAAAAGGTGTCATCCTTCAGCATGAAAATGCGAGACCTCACACGGCGAGACGGACCCAGCAGACGATTAGAGATTTTGGCTGGGAAGTTCTGCCCCATCTCCCTTATTCCCCTAACATTGCACCATCTGATTACCATTGGTTCAGATCTCTGCAGCACTTTCTTAATGGGAAAAGATTCCACAATATGGATGATGTCAAAACGGGGCTCTCGGACTTCTTTGCATCACAGCCAACGTCATATTATAAAGACGGCATTGAAAGTTTGGTTTCACGATGGGCAAGTGTGATCGATAATGATCGCGATTATGTAATTGATTAAAAATAAATTTCTTCTGTTACAAACAGTGCTTCTCTTCTTTTCCAAAAACGACATTACTTTTCGGTCCCCCCAATACGTTATTCAGAGGGCCATTCCTGAAGGTGCCCAATCGTAGTTGGTGAAAGTTCGGTTTGGATGTTTCTCATTAAAAGGAAGTCATCATTTTGTTCCTGATTCTTCTGAGAATTTACCTTCACGAAATAAGATCTTTAAAATCCTGTTCATTCCTCTCAAAGAGTTTACATGTTCTGAAGTATTTTATGAAACGTGTACAGATGTACACGTTTCATAAATGCTAGGAAAACCTATGTCCTCGTAAATATTCTTAATTGTGTTCTCGTAAATATTCTTTAGAGTACGTACAGAACGAGTAAGATAGTATTACTTACTGAACTCTTACGAAGAAAAGCATACGCCCATATTTAGCGTCAGGTAAATATATTTTTGGCATCTTTTTTTTTTTTTGTTATTTCACCTCAGATATTGGGCTTTAGGGCAGATTTTCCAGAGATTAACTACTGTGTTGAGATGTTGAATTCCAGTCCAAGTTGAGACCTAGGTGTGCACTTTTCTTGAAGAAAATAAAACACTCAATTTTTAAGTCTTAGCGCAGAAATGCGGAGTCCTGTGGTTAAACATAAGCGAGGTCCAAAAACTAGACAAATATTCTGAGAAAATTTGATCTCGTACATTTCAAACATATTCAGCAGGATTACAGTATGGAGAACTTTTGCATGTTGTTCTAACACAGTTGTTAGTAGCAATGACAGTGCTTCTATGGAATGTATCGTGGTACTGCTGGTTCACGTAAAGACATGGCGTCTAACTGGGTAAAAATGTTGAGACATTCTAAATGGGTAAAATGTTGAGAAATTTTTTAAGACATTGATTGGCGTCTAACTGGGTTAAAACATTGTGTGAAGAACGTTTTAAATATTCTTGGATACCAAATGAGCATTGGTACACATCACTGAACGCAGCATGAAACATCATCAATAGACTTCAATAAAAGTAAAAAGAGAGAGACAGCCGATATCGCGAAAAAACATGCCGAAATAAAATTATTACATGCAAATTGTGCTTTAGTATGTAAATATTGACCATAAAATTTCAGACAAAAAGCTATATTTTTACTGCTGCAACTTTCATGGCCTAATGCAGATCATGGTCATAATTTATTATCATCCCCTTTACGAATATTTTTCTGTGTGTCCTCTCTCTAGCGCTCTCTAAGTATCAGTAAACAAATTTATCTCTAAGTATCAGTAAATAAATATATTCTCGCAAATTTGAGTAATTTGAATTCAAAGATTGCCCATTGGTTAACGTTGAGCAATTAAGTGACATTCGGTAACAGCTGTTGATCTCTTGAAAAAAGTTCGTGAAACCTAAAGGACCAAGTAGTGCTCAGCGGGTAACCTGAACCTTTTCGGGGGCGTTTTTTTATTAGTGAAGGCTGAGTCTTCTACAAATAAGCATTTACGATATATGACCATCATGTATAAAATCATTCTTACGGGTCTTCTACAAAATAGCATTTACGATATATGTCCATCATGCATAAAATCATTCTTACGGGTCTTTTACATCCTAGCCCGCACCACGAAATTGCATGCTGACTATGGAAAAAGGTACATGACTGCTGGGTGTCCCAAGTGCTACTTTGTAGAAGAGTCAGTCCCTGGTGAAAGAGGCACCAACAAGGAATGGCACCAAGAAAATCACAGCTTACCCCACTGAGATTAGGCTTTCATGTGTTCACCAGATTTTTAATGAGATAACAGGCACTTTTCTGCTCTGAAATTTCAATTGCCCCCTAATAAATTAATACACGATATAGAGATATATATAAAAAAAGAAACTATTGGGTTGGCATGTTTCAGATCACATTTACGAATTATGTTCCGGAGTGAGCCAGTCACTAAATTGAGCTTTCAAAATCAAAGTATTAAATACACACGTGTAGTGTGATTTTGCACATTTATTCACCACACACAGCTTTGTATACAGGTACACAAGAAATAAAAGGGTGTTTAATGAGAGAAAATGAAAGGAGCATCTTCAATGATTTAAAACAAGAAATGAAAGGAGGTCGTTTACTTATCTATGAATCCATTTATTTGTCTCCAAAAGGTCCTTTATTATGAATAAAACTGAGAAATGAAGTTCCATGTTGTCATACTTTTCTTTCCGCATTAAAACACTGCACTTCTTCATGCTAGAATGAGATTGCCTTGAAAATGTGACGTAACACAGCTCTGATGTCATGCAAGCTTATGGATATACGAATGTTGACCCGGTAGCCAAGGGTTACGAGACGTTAGCTTCTATTCATTCGTTTGAGTATCCCGGCTGAGTCATGGATGGTGCGTTTCTCACACGTTCCTTCGTTCCCGGGAACCAGCGGCCCCAAATGAGGCCGAGTGAGTGCTTATTGCTAAAAGAAAAGGATGTGTAAATCGCCTTGTTGCTATGGAAACAGTATTATATACCCAATAGCAACATAAATTCTTGTGGTAGAAATAGCCAACACAGTCAAAAATCGTACTCAAAAGTTGGCAACACGGAGTATCTGTATCTCAAGACTCACCAAAGCGTTTCGAATGAAACTTTGCTTACTTGGTAAGATCTAGTAAGATACCTCGTATACAAAATTTGTAATTTATTCATCCATCTCCTTCAGACTTATTAAAGGCCGAATTTCTATATTTTGTATTATCACAACTCATTGAATTTGAAAGTTTTCAGCCTACGATTTTGCACGCTTATTGACGGTAACATGGACAATGATCAGACCAAAAAAGCGGGGGAAAGCTTAAATTAACTATTTTTTTAGCTACAGTATCCCCAATTAAAATTTTTTTAGGAAAATTCTAAGAAGTCAACGAAGACCTTTCCTATGAATCATCAGCGACGTATGCACCTTTTCTCGTTGTGTTTTACTTTATCGCCAGTCCTTCCCCCATAATGTATGTTTAAACTTCTTTGTCATTTTTGTTTTTTGTGATGAAACTGTAGCCTTTTTATAGACATTTTGCATACTTTGTAAAGCCTGGTAGGACATATGGTATAAAAAATAATAGCGACGTATGCACCTTTTCTCGTTGCGTTTTACTTTATCGCCAGTCCTTCCCCCATAATGTAAGTTTAGACTTCTTTGTCATTTTTGTTTTTTGTGACGAAACTGTAGCCTTTTTATAGACATTTTGCATACTTTGTAAAGCCTGGTAGGACATATGGTATAAAAAATAATAGCGACGTATGCACCTTTTCTCGTTGCGTTTTACTTTATCGCCAGTCCTTCCCCCATAATATATGTTTAGACATCTTTGTCATTTTTGTTTTTTGTGACGAAACTGTAGCCTTTTTATAGACATTTTGCATACTTTGTAAAGCCTGGTAGGACATACGGTATAAAAAATAATAGCAACGTATGCACCTTTTCTCGTTGCGTTTTACTTTATCGCCAGTCCTTCCCCCATAATGTATGTTTAGACTTCTTTGTCATTTTCGTTTTTTGTGACGAAACTGTAGCCTTTTTATAGACATTTTGCATACTTTGTAAAGCCTGGTAGGACATATGGTATAAAAAATAATTTTATTTGATTCATGCAACAATTCCAGAATTATTAAAATCCAAAGTTCCTGTGTTTAACATTATGGATCCTAATGAGCTTTACTAACGGTCGCTGTTAGGTGTTGAATTAAAACTCTTGAGTGCAAGAATGAGTTTGACAATATGAAAAATTGAATTTCCACTGAATAACGATGTAACTACTTGGCAATTGATGTTTGTTAAAAAAAAAAGCTTTCAATGAAATAAATGTCGCACATAAACATGTTCAGTTATATTCTCATGTTTAATTACATGTTTTTAATTTTATTTCAAAACATTTTATCTAATATTTTCAGTGAAGCACGTTGCATCACAGTTATTTCCGGATTCGATAATGACGTAGCCAAATAATTGTTCAACACAAAGAACAGTGCTGTGCTGCAAGCAAAAGACTGTATACACTCAATGGACAAAGCATTAGAGATTATCTAACAGCGTCTTGGTCCTTCTCCAGCGTGAATAACAGCTTGTACACTCCGAGGCATCGACTTCACAGATGCCGGAGGGTTTCCGGAGGTAATGTCAGCCATGCCTGTTGCAGTATTGCCACACAACTCCACCCGAGACAGCGTCGGTCCAGGTTCCATGGATCTGATGTTCCGATCCATGGCATACCAGAGAGCTTCCACAGCATTTAAATCCGGGGAATCTTCCCGTTGGCGCGCCTCATTGTCCTGCTGGAACACACCATTGGCCACAGGATTCGTGAAGGCCATGAAAGCTTGTAGGTGATCAGCCAGCATTGGAAGCGCGCAGTGGTTAAGGACCTCTCCAGACACTAAGTGACTTGTTTCCCATGAGAAGGCTCTCCAAACCATCACAGAGCCACCACCGCCTTGAACAGAGCCGATCTGGCACGATGGGGCCATGGCCTCGTGCTGTCGACGCCACACTAGCACCCTCCCATCAGCTCGGTACAGGTAAAAACGGGATTCACTCTGCGGAGGTCCAGTTTCGATGTTCCCGGTACCAAAGGAAGTCTAATTTCCCATGACGAGCAGTTAACAGTGGCACACGCGTAGGGCATTGGTTCCCGTAGATCAAGGCATGCAGTGTGAGCCATATCGTTCGCTTGCTGCCGGTGCCTGGGCCTCCGACATGTAACGTGGATGTGATTTGCGCGTAGTTTTCCAAGCAGTCGTTCTGTACGAGCCTGGATAGTCTACTTCGACCCCGGCCATCAATGGCGCCTGGTCGTCCACCGCTAGCTCTTTCGGCCTTGGTGCGTCCGTCGATGGTAAACTTGCAGTACACCATTGCGATGCGGTGGCCCTGGAGAACCCTGGGGTTCTTCCCACTTGGGCGATAGAACGGCCCATCTGTCTTTCACCGACAATGAGTCCACGGTTAGACGCTCAGATGATCACGTTTTTCCATGTTCATCGTTGGGATACACTGTTGAGAAGCCTTGCTGTCCGCCTATTTATCACCTGCGTTCGGTTTGGGTCTGTTCCACTCTGCGTGGGGGATGCCCATGTCAACTGCGCATCACCCCTACCTTTAATGCTCTGTCTACTGAGTGTATATCATATCGCGAAAAAGGAATTTAAAAACAAAACATAATTAGGATATACATTTTCAAGGTTGATGAGAACTTATGCAGGTCGGAGGAAGAGAAGAGTAGCAAAATAATATTCCCCCTGTATCGTTTATTTCCAGTGACTATTGTCATGCATTTTGTAAGTAGAAGTATGATTAAATAATTAATGATTGAAAAAATTTCTTTTGTAGGAAGCTCTGAAATGGTTACAAATGTCTCCAGGTGTAGCCGGTGCTAAATTTCGAGATTTCATTTCAAGACATGGGCATAGATGTTTGAAAGAGGTAAAACTGTTCATATGTTTTAATGAATTCAAAGTAAGTAGTGTTAGAAAGTAATTCCAAATGCTTCTCAGATTTTCAGATTTGTCACTAAAAATGCAAAACACGACAGCTATTTTTTTTATATGCATGAAGGAAAATATGTGTTTTGAACAAAGCTCCTATTATTGTGTATAAATTTAAGTTGCATAATTCTCAACAGCCTTCTGATGGAAAACCTGACGTTGGGATGTAACTTTTCTTTTGCTCTAAAATTGCTCATCCCCGCTGGAAGAATAGCAACTGAAAGAAATTGGTAAGCAGAGACAGAGCTAAAAATATGCCAACATACAATCACACATATTGATAACTACTTAATTCAAATTGGCGTTGTCGTAATGGGCCCAGATTTTTTACTTATTTTCTCCTCGTCCCCGACCACACACAGCAAAGAAAAGTCTATCTGGGTGGCAAACCGTTTAACTAGGAGGCATCTTTTTCTCTCGTGAAGCCCAATCAGAGCCCGCGAATTAATTAAACTATTAATTAATCGGCTTGATTGGTCATGCCAATTCAACCTAAAACTAATGGGGCCAAACTTGTACCCAAGTCCTAAAATAATTAATTGGATGTTATATACTGTACGTGCAGATGAAAACAGAAACAACAAAATACTTAAATATAGAACATTGTAGGCACTTAGGTAAATACACAGTGTTTCTTTTCAGTCCTAAGCTGAATACACAGTTCATCTACCGCAAATACATTACTTACATCACTCACATGCTAAGGCGTTTACACAATTCAGTCAAGCACCGAATTTTAGGCTCTTATTCCTGGGAAATACGCAGAAGGACAGCAGTTTTCCTTCATGCTTACATTGAAGCCAACAACCGAGCAGTTTCTTTTGCAGACGATGACGTTTTGTGTTTCATGTGTGCATGCGTCCTGGAGTCTCATAGACTGCTGGCGGAACCTATGTGGGAACCGTCGTTCGCATTTTCCACTTGATGCTTGGTGACGTTCACGTGCTAATACATTCAAGCTGTAACTAAAAAACTCCTTCAACTTTTCGTTGGCCGAAAGTTTTTAAATTGTAGGAGCGAGTGCTACTAGAAAAAAAACTGTAAAGCACCGATGCATAAGAATTTTTTTTTCTTATTTCAACGAAACAGCATGATTATTAATGCCTATTGAAATCATATTAATACATATTTTAGATATATTTTTACAATTATGTAAACTAAGCCCAATCTGCTTATTTGTACATTATATACAGATTCTTACAAGAATCTCAAATAGATATCTTAATCTACAATCGATAAATTTCGGTATTTATTTGCGAAATTGAGGATAGATTTCACAAATTTAGAAAAAGGAGGCTCGCTTATGTTTCCAGTAACAGAACTTTTCATTTTAACTATTAAAAAGCCAAAAGTGTGTGAACACTTTCACGATATGAAGGAAAAGCTGTTGTGCTGCTTTCTGAATATTGATGTTTCAGAAACGAATTCAATCGGAAACCAGTTTTAGTGTCTGTAACTGGCTAACTTTGTTGGTTTTGCATTCTGGAAAAATATTTCTTCAGAAAATTAAGCAGTCATTCATAATTATTTCTGCGATTTTATTTCTGAATGTACACAGATTTTTGGGAATGACTAAGGCGAAATACGCTGCTGGGCACCTAAAATGCAACACCAACAAGGAAGCATCCGATTGGCCTGAAATTCGCATCATGCGTCGCTCGGGACAGGACACGCAAACGATTAGCATTGCAGGGCATATGCAAATCATGTGCGCCCGGCACGCCACCAAGAAGCACTATAAGAAGGGTGCACAGAAAGCGGGATGTAAGTAGTGGAAGTGTGTTGTGCTGCCGGACCTGTGCGTGGGAAGCTTCCCGATGCCTCGTCGCAAAATACGGCAGTCATTCCAGCACGTTTCGGAGTTCGGCAGAGAACGAATAGTGGCTTATCGCGACAGCGGTTTATCGTACCGAGACATCGCCGCCCGTGTGGGACGACATCCAGCCACAGTGAGGCGAGTATGGATTCGGTGGGTGCAGGAGGGACGGACGGACCAACGTAAGCGATTGCCGCAGCCGCGACATACCACCGAACGAGAGGACCGGCATGTTGTGCGGCGGGCATTGACGGCTCGCACTACCACATCACGAACGTTTGCGCAGGAATTGGGGTGTGTTCCGCAACAACCTGTGTCAGCACGTACCGTTCGACGTCGTCTGAAGGAGCGCGGTCTTGTCACACGGCGCCCATTGCTCCGATTACCATTGACGTTACACCACCGGCGAGTGCGGCGGCAGTGAGCCGTTGACCGCCGCACCTGGACTACGGAATGGCACGACATTGTCTTCTCCGACGAATCCCGCTTTTGCCTGCAACACCACGATGGTCGGATCCGCGTGTGGCGGCACCGCGGCGAGAGATTGTATGATGCCTGAATTATGCATCGCCATACCGGTCCGTCGCCTGGCGTTATGGTTTGGGGCGCAACTGGATATGACACCCGCAACCCTCTGGTACGCATCGCCGGTACACTCAACAGCCACCGCTACATCTCCGACATTTTGGAGCCTGTAGTCCTCCCTTACCTGCAGGACCTGCCAGAGGCCACGTTTCAACAGGACAATGCGCGCCCGCACGTGGCACGCATCGTGCAACAATTCTTTACGGCCCACCAGGTGTCACTGTGTCTCCCGATATGTTGCCCATCAAACACGTCTGGTAGCTGATCGGCAACAGAGTGGCCCGGTGAGCACCACCCGCTGCTACGCCTGATGAACTGTGGCAACGTGTGGAAGCAGCCTGGACCGACATACCCCAAGCCCACATCCAAAGCCTCTTTTGTTCGATGTCGCGGCCGTTATTGCCAGCCATAGGGGCCACGCGAACTATTAATGTCTGCCTGTTCCGCAAGTCGCATGGGCCTGTAAGCTCAATCGTTTCATCTTTGTATCTGTTGTTATGTGTCCAGTAAAACTGACTTTGCTATCTCGTGTCCTTCTCGGTGTTGCATTTTGGGTGGCCAATAGTGTATAAATTTCGGCTCAATGTTAGACAACAGTTTTAATCAAATAAATGTGCAGGCAGATGGATGCCAAATTAATCAGGCAAGTGCACATACATGCCTGCAAAAATTTGAAAATTGTATCGTCCTGGAACGGGAAACGAACCCGCAGCTCCCGATTTACGTTCAGGTATGTTACCGTTACACCACCCAGAACGAAGAACCTCCAAGCAACTAAGGATGTGTTACAAGACACAGATGAAACTCAATGTGCACGGCGGAGCATTTCATCTGAGTCTTGAAACACATCCTCAGTTGCTTGGAAGTTCTTCGTTCTGGGTGGTGTAACGGTAACACACTTGAATGCAAATCGGGAGCTGCGGGTTCGATTTCCGTTCCAAGAAGATGTAACAGTTTTAAGTTTCCAAATTATCAGTCACAGAGCTGAAGCAAAAGGAAGTTCCCATTTCGTCCGTCAGCTAAACGGGAAACGTCGATGTGGGAAACAAAAATATTGTTACGAATTTTAGGTGCTGTAATTATTGTAATTCGATTAGAGGGTATTGCGAGAAGTGGGTACAGCGTTAATTGTTGGTTGAAAATTTAACAGCTATTGGTTCCCCCATTGCAAAAGAAAAGAGATAAGAACTCCTTTTCTTGAGGAAGTGAAATCTGAAATGTAGCAGGAGTCGTCTGGTGTGGGGAATGCAATGCGTCGCCCCCAAGTGCGTCTGGTCACGACTATTTGGGAGGCCCTTGTAAGTGTGAGATGGCAGATGTTTGGGGAAACAGTGTAATCCTATCGGAAAGTTTATGGCGTTCTCAAAGCGAATGTTGGCAGGACAAAGAAGTGCTAGTTAGCTGTGTGTTTGCCTACTTATCCGCGAGCTGACCCCCACATTTTTCGAGCAGAGATGTGCATTCTTAACATCTTCATCGTGCCGAATGCTTTTAGAAAGCAATAAAATTGACAAGGTAGTTAAGAAAGACCCCTAGGAACCGAGCAAGAAATTAATTGGCGAAATGCGAATGATCGAAAGGAGTTGTCTGGTACGAGCTCGTGGAGGTAGCTGGACTTCGAGCAGGACCGGTGGTGATCCCGCGGCATGGTATTTGGCCGGAGAAAAGATTCTTCCCGAAGAAGTAGGCAGCTGAGCCAGGGGTTTGCCGAGCGGTTGACATTACCGGGAGGAAATCGGAATTAAAGGCGCCCTTCCCTGGATGCATGGTTTCACGTAAGGCTGGTAGAAACCTGAAATTCTGGCCAATAATTAATCTGGTTGTTACCGGGATATTGAAGTGGATCTACAGGGCAGACTTGTAAAGATAATTCTATTGCAGGTCCGAGTGGCTGAGATGGACGACCTGTGACGCAAAGCGAATTGTTTTTACCTGTTCTGAGCTGGGACAAGCAGACGGACGGGTCTTGCCATCACGTCAGCGGCTTTGTTCGATCTCCACATTAGTGCGCATTGTTGCGTATGCAAGCGAAGCATGGATGACTTGGAAGCATGGATCTCTGAATTTATTTGCAGATTCTTTCTCTTACTTGGACCAAGTAGTCGTAATTTATAGATGGGCGATTCTTATAGTCTTCAAACTCATGTTCACTCTAGTCATAAAGCCGGCAAAAATGCAGAAATACAATGAGAGGATTTTAAAAAGAAAGACTGCTTCATATACATCAAAAATCTTGTAAATACCTCAATTTTTAAACAAAATGTTTGTGGAAATGTTCTCAAAGATGCTATAACATCTCGACCAAATTCACAGCTGTTTTGGATTGGACGTGCGCGTTAACATTAGTATTATTATTTTAATTTTTGTTTTTGCACATGCAACAAGCTTTAGACGATTCTGGGGAATCATAAAAAGTCTGCACCAGCATGCGTCTTAGTGAATGATACAAATTTCGTGAGGTTTCATTGCCAGGATTCCACAGCACTGGAGTGAAACTCCACTCCAGCCCGTAAGAGTGATCGCAGGCCCCTCCGTTGATACTTTGACTTCCGCGACTACTCTTAAACTTTATTTTTTTTACTAATTCTTGTCGTTACCCTCTAAATATACCAGGATGATTCAAAAGTCATTGCAGTTTTCTGACAGTTTATGAAAACGTGTATTAATGCATAAACGTAAAAGTTTAATCTTCAAAATTGAGTCCATCGTGATGCCATGTCTTGAAACCCCTGCGAAGCCCCTGGTTTCGAGACGAAAAAGTTTTGGACTCCAAGTTCAACATCATGGATGTTTTGGAAATGTTGCCCATGTAGAAAATGTGTCATGGACCGGAATAAGTGGTAGACCGAAGGCGCAAGATCCGAACTATGAGCAGGATGGGGCATTAGCTCAAAAAACGTTCAGTTCCTGAATTGTTTTCTTAGTTGATGGAACACGATGAGCCAGGAGCATTATCCTGTTGAAGGATAAGTTGTTTACGATTCACCAGAGCAGAATACTTTCGGCTTAAAGCGGCAAACATCTGCTCCAACTGGCCAGAGTCGGCGATTTGGAACGAATTTCCAATAAATGGAGGCCCTCAAAGTTCTACCATACACATAGCATAACTTTGTGCTCAAATCGTCCCCTTTTTGGGGACTGGTTCTGGTGGCTTTTGGGGATTTTACCACTGTTCTGTCATGTCAGGATTTCAGGAAAATATCCATTTTTAATCACATGTGACACTTCTCCTAAAGAAACGGTCATCCTGAGGATTTTCTACCAATTGGCGACACAGATGCACACGTCGCTGAGTTTGACAGCAGTCAGTTCATAGGGTACTTCTCGACAGCTTCTGTGAGCTTGTGCAGTTCGCAAACAACTGTGGGCTGAGGTATTTCCAGTCAGTTCGTTCGACTGTTGTCTAGTTCTTGTGCACGGATTTGACTCTACAGCTTCCTGATTCACCGTCGAAGGTCTTCCAGCACTTGCTTTGTCTTCAAGGCTGCAATCCCCATTTTTAGATCACTGAAACCAAAATCTTGCCGTTCTTTCAAACACTGCTTCATCTTTCACAGCAAAACTTTCCCTCGCTGCAGCTGCAATGGTCGACATTTTTTAAAAGAAAAACCGTAACAGCACTCGGATCGTGTATTTCTCGTCCGTAGCGTTTGACAGCAGAAAATGTTCCTATAAAACACGGCAGCGTGTGCTCCTTTTTATTTCAACTAGAAGATACCGGTTTTTCGACCATGCGTTCTTCTTACAAAGAATGTAAAGCTTTGCGTGAAGAACGTTAACTCTCGTTGGTTGCGATAACGTAAAACAGGCGACAAATGCGCCCCAGCAGGCTGGGAGCTTATGTGCTCTGCTGGTAAGCAAACATTCAGGAGCAAAATGCATTGGAGAACTACGGCCAGGGGCGGATTGGGGCGAGCAAACCAGGCCGGGAATTTTAATTTTCAGGTCCATTGTAAAAGCACACGTATCTACAGGTGAAGAAATTCCCTCATGAAAAAAAAAATTATGTTAGATGCTAAACGAAAGAGAACTGCTATGCAAAGTAAAATGAATGCAGTTGTGAATAAACTTTAACAAAAAATGAAGAGTGAAAGAATTTCAAAAATCCGCCCATGTTGATTGAATACAACATCAAACCACACTCAAAATGAGTGTAGTAACAGATAATTATTTTCATTCGAAAAATTTGCTTTCGAAAAAAAAAAGATTCTTGAACACCCCATTTCCAACAAAATCACCGTAACTTTTGTTCTGAAAGTTAAAATGTGCACATGCCACATAGCTATTACTGGACCCAGAACAGAAGATAACCCCAAGTCCTTTGCGCAAAAATCCTCTTGATGTATGATGCAGTAGTACTTGAATGTCTTATTTTCCACTATTCTCTTACGCAATTAATTTTCATATTTGGACACGACGACTACTGCGCTATAGTATTAGTAACTCCTCATTGAGTAGACTCCTTTTTTAAGTCTACCCATTATCTTGACCCATGAGCCACCCCATTTTGACCCATGAACCAGTACTGGTAGATCGTTATTTCTAAGACAACTGTGGGCGAGACGGATTTCAAAGTATCTCTTCCAGAGGACCACTTTGTACTCTGTGTCAGTCTGTGGATAAAGAGTGAGCATGATAGGCCACTACAATTGTTATACTAGTGTCTACTTCAAGATTACAAAAGGAGAGTAGGGCATACCGATGCTCCTGGGCTCCATAGCCAACAACCTACGTCGAGCTGTAATCAGTTTTAGCTTAATTTATAACGATGTACTTGGTCCAGCAGCAGTTTTCTCACACAAGTACAGGGAATTTCGCTATGCCCTTTTAGAGCACACGCCGAAGAAAGACAGATAGATGAAAACTTTTTTTAAAGGAAATATCTTTTCAGACAGAAATAAAGCTCATGCGAAGTTAACGATTGTTATTCATAGGTGCCAAAAATAATTATTCGTTTGTCCCAAAAAAATCCAGACAAAAAGAATACGATAAAGTGGGCCATTTCTCGAGTGGTCCACCGGGAAATGTCCCGGTGGGTCAATCCGCCCCTGACTACGGCAGTGGAGCTTTACTTTGATCCACGATTTTTTCTTTGACCTGGTGGCTATTTGCTTAGAGCAGTTTTTTTTATTTTAGTTGTTGTTATTTTCTGATATCCCGCCCGTCCCTTTATTTTGGTGAAACAAATATGCAATAACAATTAATATTACTATTTAAATTAAATTTTAACAGATATTATAGTTAGGCCTAAGAATCCGTACAAAATGCAGACAATCCGTATTATTTGGTATTTCTGAAAATGTTTCTGAAAAACTGAAGAGCAAACAAAAGTCTTAATGAAAGCAACTGGCGCAGTAAAACTAACATATCCGATTTGCAAAGTTATTATGCTGTCGAGGAGGTAACAATCACATGCTGTGAGTAGCTCGGCTGACTGTTCTTTGCCAGAATTGAAGTCAACAAAACGATGCCAACACGCGTGCGCAGTCTGCTTCGACATCAGCCTGTATGTTGGTTTCTGTGCCCTGCATCTTGTATCCCAGGGTATGTCGGCGCTAGTTACGTCTCGCCGAGCCTGAACTTCTTCTCAGTTAGATATTATTTGCTTCTTGCTTGCATAACGCATGCGCACCGAGTAATCACCTGACACACGACGACCCTTCAAAACGCTAATGGCTTTTGAATAACCCTAATATTAGTCTGTATAATTTGTATAGTACATATACATACAGTATACGTGTGTATACAGATGATATGCCATTCACAGTAATTCTGCAAGCAAGAACGTTTACTTAAAATATTACAAATCTGTGCCACTTATATTTTTACGTTTTTGAGACATAAACTGCAAGACTATTCATGCACTAATATTTTGCAGTTCGATGTGCGTTCTGTTACTTGGGGAATGGATCCGAAACCACTCGTGAAACACTTACAGGTAGGTAATTTTTTATCAATCTACTCTTATAAAAAATTATGCGAATATTAGTATAACATACTGTATAGTGCTCAAAGGAACACTAAAACAGATTACCTATAACATTTATGTATGTGCTCTTTGCTTTCATTCTTTTGAGTGCCTTATAATTTTATTGATATGTTATCAACGTAAACAGCATATAACAATGTTATAATTTCCTCCAGTATATTATCAGCAAAAAGTATGTATGCATATCTACGTAATGTGGAAGAATTCTTCGGCTAAAATTTTACACTGCATCTAGATTTATTAAACGGCTTCTCTTTTTTTCTTCTTTTTGATTGAAGGTTTAACGACCACCGTGAGCAAATCGTTGACCTATAAGCAGTCGTCCGTCCCTAATTTAAGGTCACAGGTTCCAAGGAGGGTGAGAGTCAATGCCGTAAGACAAACACAACATCCGTGTCTCAAAGGGATTCAAAGCCGTGCCCATCTCGGACGAATGGTCAGAAGCCTGCACTTAGATCACAGCGCCACCGAGGCAGCTTAAATAGTTTCATCCTTAATTTAAGGAAATGACAGGAACTTTCTTCACACTGTTCAAAACGTATATATGTAGGATTTCTGCTTATTCAAGTGAACTAACTATTTGCAATGACAATTCTGCCTCACAGATGGCGGCACAGTACGCTCTACACATCTACGCACTAGTTACAGAGATGAGCACGACGCCCAGAACAAAAGAGAGGAGGTGAAGAATTGAGTTGTTCGTTGTGCAGAATGAATCTGTTTAAGTTGTTAATTAATGTCTTGTGTTACGTGTGTCTTGTGTTCAAATAAACTGTTAAGGATATAATGGCTGATTGTAGCCGTAGTGCAAGATTGAATTCCCTAAACGCCATGACTTCTACATATGCACTATCTACCAACAAGTAATTGGACACCTGTGATAGCAAAGAAAAACGAAGTTTATTCACCTTCAATAGTTAGTGGAGCTTCCACGAGCGGCGATTACAGCTGCGACCCTCCGGGGCATACTCTCAACCAGGCGTTGTACGACGGCTAGCGGTATTTTCTTCCACTCGGCTTGGAGAAGACAGGTCAGTTCCTTCACCGATTTCGGACGGTGGGGGCACCCCTTAAGTCGACGCTCCAACTCGTCCCAGAGGTGCTCGATAGGGTTAAGGTCCGGGCTCTGCGCAGGCCAGTCCATTCGATTAACCCATTGTCTCCATACCAAGCCATGGTGGACCTCGCAACATGACAGGTGGCATTGTCATCCTGAAAGTAACATGGGTCCACCCCGTAAAACTACCACAACATAGGAAGCGCATGGTCATCCAAAATGGTGCAGTAGGTCATGGTTATCCAAAATGACGCGGCGTTGAGTCTACCAGGAATTACGACCAAGGGTCCCGTGCCATACCACGAGGAACACCCCCATAGCATTCCACCGCCCTTCACAGTTGGCACAATACATTCCGGCAGGAGGCGTTCTCCAGACAGACGCCAAACCCAGACCCTGCCATCCTAACGGTAGAGGGTGAACCTTGATTTGTCGCTCCAGAGAACCTGTTTCCACTGTTCAACGGTCCACTGTCGACGTTCTTTGCACCACGTTAGCCGAGTAGCGCTATTGGACTTGGTGATCAGAGGCTTGTGGGCGGCAGCACGTCCATGATAACCGAGCAGATGGGCTTCTTTACGGATGGTATTCATCGAAATAACACTCCCGGATGCCTGTTGAAACTCCTCGCGGATGTGGCCCATCAATTTGGTGCGGTTCTTCCGAATTTCTCTGGCCACCAGCCGTCGGTCCCTAACTCCCAGTTTTGTGGGTCTGCCGGATCGGGGCGCATTCCGACAGTCACCTCTCATCTTTCACTTGCCAATCACGTAGGCCACTGTCGATTTTGGGTACTTTAACTCGCTGGATATGTCATGTATGGATCGGCCATTTTTGTGATACCCGACGATTACACCTTTCTCGAAATCAGAGAGCTCCGAACTGCGTGGCATCTTACATGCGACTGGTTGCGTTGTTGTTTCCCACACGATATTTAATGGCGGCGGCCGTGACGTTTATCAGGACCGCAGATATCGTGGATTGCAGGGGTGTCCAATTACTTGTTGGTAGATAGTGTATGTGTTTAAACTGTTAGAAAACAATTCTTCTCCAAAACACTATGCCTCAAGGAAATAATAAAGCGCAATACATCGCTGTGTTGCTACTAAGCGAGTTTTGCAATACGTGGAATGTTTTCAGTACACCAAGTACAATGGATTTATTACTTGCCTCTAGGCCTCTGATTTTTGAAAAGTTTTGAACACAAAAAACGTTCAAAATGGTTTACGAGATACATTGCTCAACATAGAAAACGTCACACCAGAAAGTATTTGTCGAAGCAGCCTGCAAATTAGTGGTATCTGTCGATCGAAACTTGGGTTACGTAAATGATTGCAATTGCGAACTAATCACGTGATGTGTGAGGAGATAAAAATTCAAAACGGCTTTGCATTGCTAAGTTTGGTCGTCCTCACCTGTCCGTGTGAACCACTGCATCGGAGCGATCTCAGTGGCGAAAGCACGTGTAAGGAGTGAGAATGTTTGGGCGTTGTCATTGTGAATCTGACTACCCCACGGATACCTTTACCAGAGGCTATATCATGGAACTATCTGCGTCTCGTCGGTCCCTGCGCTGCATTTCGGAGAAAACGCATTGTGATGCAACAACTGACGACAGAATATGGTGACAGTAGTTAGAAGAAGGTAACGTGCGTCTGCATAGTGTGACTGATGCACGTCGGCTTACGTCCGAAAACCTCGATGCCAGCATTCGATGATAAGTCTTAGCAACCGCACAGTCCACAGCGGACGACCTTCGACGAGATATACAGGCATCTATGGACATTCTCATGTTGAGATGGATTGTGAATCGAAGATTGGCTGAGACAGGATTTCTCACTCTCCAGCCATTGCGACAACTGCCACTCACCGCAGCACATCGTCCAGCAAGGTTGCAGTGGTTCCGTACCAGACATGCGTGGCGAGACGAATGGAACCATATCGTATTCAGCAACGAATTTCGCTTTTGTATCAGCACCGACGATCACCGATAGAGATTCTGGAGACAACGTAGTCAACGGAGTGATCTGTTTGCCATCCGTGAGCGTCATACGGTTGCTCAGCCTGGTGTCTAGGTTTCAGGCGCTCTCAGTTTCTACAGCCCTTCTCGAACGCACGTAGAATGTGTACAATGACAGCACAGCGATACGTCGATGAGATTCCGCAGCTTGTTTTGTTGCTAAATCTCAGTTATCTGATGCTCAGTTTCAACAAGATCAAATCCGCCAGTACACTGCCAACATCAGTGTCCAAGTGCTTCCCTGGTCAGAGCGATTTACAGATTTCTCCCCAATAGAGAACGTGTGGAACGTCATTGAAATACCACTTAACGCCTCTACATGACACCCTGGCAATGTCGAAGAACTGTGGACCCAATAATAAACGACGCATTGTCAGCGATACCTGAGGAACACATCCCGAAACTTTCCCACTCGATTCATCCCGAAACTTTCCCACTCGATTCATCCCGAAACTTCCCCCTTCGGATTTTCATCTGTTTCGTTCCATGGAGCACTTCTTGGCCGGCAGACAGTTTCATTCCTTGGAGGCTGTGGAAGATGGCATCCCTGAGTTCTTTGCATCCAAGCCAGCCGTCTGATATCGCAACGGCATTGCATCTTTGGCTGAACTTTGGCAAAGAACTATGAACTTTGATGAACTGTATTTAGCCGAATAGCCATATGTGGTCAACATGTGGTACCGGACTGAACATTGTACCCCAAAACGCTACTAACTTATGACTCAGTCTATATAAACAATCTTCTACCCCGATTATCTTGAAATTTATTTTTTAAATATTTATGTGGTAATACAAAAGCCTATACCAAAACATTTGTGAAAAATCACTTTAGTAAAGTCGCATTAAAATAATTTTCCATGCAGAACTTTTTACCGTGACTTAGGATTATGATTTTAGATTTACTCGGCTTAAACTTAAGATCTCACAACTCATCAAGCGACACAAAATTTGCGGATCCCAGTTTTAAATTCTGAGTGCACATGGAGATCAATAATTCAAATGTCGCTGTAGGATATCTTAGTAAATAGCTGAAAATTTCGATTCATAGATTACATGTGATTTTCAGAATTACCACAGAACTTTTATGGTATGATAAATACAGTGAAATCCTAAAAAGTCATGGGACACCCTATAATTCGAGAAAATTGGGCGTGAAGAATATATGTGCACGTTTATGGTTTAAAAGAAAAAAGTCATATGCAAGGCTAAACGAGACGTTCACGTAAAGCGTCAGAATTTCAAGTTGTATCCCCATTGCCAGAATTTGAGTGAGTGAAATTTCTGCTATATAAAGACCACAACTGGTGATCCATTGAAGAAATGATAATTCAGCGAAGACACTGCGCTAAATGAAGACTGTCAGGAGCCAATCCGTAATAAGATAAAGGGTTAATTTCGTTCACCAAGAGACACTACAAATACTTGTGTCCCGAAATGCGAGTGGTACCAAGGAAGGATGTAAATGTCTGCGTCCCAGAGTCCGATGTACGCTATTAATTATCACGGAACAGCGGCGATCCAGACAAAACTAATGCGGATTAACAGAAATCCGTTTCGCAGAGTCGTCAGTCATATTGTACTCACTTCCTATCTGACGAGGGTGTTTGGAAATGGAGAATGCTTGAGGAATCTTTTTTACCCGAATGTGTTGTCCTAGCTATAAATTTTATAGGTGGCAAGGTCGTGCTGTGCGAATGTTTCTAGTGGATATTAACAAGACCACATGGAATAATTACTGCTGTGTCCTACAATAACATTTTAGACAATGTGCATGTCCCACATTGTGGCTTTTCTATGGCACTACACCTAAAATCCTCAAACCCGACAAAAAAATCGTTTCACACAACACGACTGTAAATTGCAATTTGGAAAGAACGATGAAATTGTATCGTGGTCATTAGAGAGCGTCGATCTCAACTCCAACTGCATTGTTGGAATTAACCGAAGAGAAAGGTTATGGAAAGAAGGAGTTACCTATTACACTGGGGAACACAACGTTTGGTGCCTAAGATGTTAGGACTTTTTGGGGGTATTTTTTAGTCACAGATTCCGAAAATGGCATTAGTTTTTGTCCATCAGATATGCTTCTCACGATATGATATATGTAGAGAAATCCCAAGAAGCCTAGAACACGAACAACAACACACAAATTTCGTCATTGAGACATGCTGCTGAACCCACGTTTCTGTGATTTCCTGCAATGCGATGTTCCTAGACATTCGCGGTGGATGCTCCAACAATAGTCCGCCATCATATGTGTATCCTATCGTCCATGGTACCGTTCTTCCATGGCCCTAAGTTCCTGGCGAAATCTCTCCCCTTTTTCATCGCTGATATCACTAATACAATGTGGAAATCCATCCAAATGACTGTGGAGGTAATTAAATTACCTCCACAGTCAATTAAATGTTACAACCAAGTTAACAAAACTCAGTGAGCATATTCTCCACGAGTTCACAGTAGTTAGCGGCATTGTGATTCCCAAGAAAATTCTGTACAACCATACAAAATGAAAAACCAGCGTTTCCAAGATTGATTCTGGGAAACGCTGGTCTTTCACGAGTTCCCCGATTTGTGGTCCATCGAATGTACCTGCTTTTATTTAGTCCATGCTCAACGCTGGAAATGTTCTACATATGTAACCGAAACACATTCCATCTCTCTTAATTGCTTTTCCAATTTTTTCATCAAACCAGGTTTGATGAGAAATGGTGGATATATGATCTTTTCTCTGTGTACCAAAGGTTCTGGGTTGATATTTTTCTATCCAGCTAACGTGTTTTCTCTCGCAGGCCACAGCTCTACTGTCCCACAGACATTCAAAGCACGGGTACTTAGTGTACCCGGCCTGCTGCCTTAGGAGAAAATTCACCATCTTCAAATCCACACACGGTATTCTATGTTTTCTAGGAATATGCCTATTGTCACTCGATCTTCCCGCTTACCAACTGAGTGACCGATTGGGACTGATCTGTATCTGTTCCCGTTTGTAGTAGTACACATCTGAGGCTACGTTTGGAGCTGTCGATGAATAACCGCCATTCGCTGGGTGTGTATTCTCGCACGCCCGATTTTATCAGCAATCTTGGCACATTGCTGCAGAAAACGAATTCGTTTTCTTTTGTGAAGAATGGCAGAGACTCTTCTTCTCTGTTGCGATAACTGTGGATTTTGTTCCCGGTAACAGTACATTGTTTTCTAAAAGCCTGGACGCTGACAATTCAGCTGCCTTAGGTCTCTTTAAGGTCGTTCAATTCCGTTTGACAGAAACCTGATGCAGCTAATGAAGGTCCTTGGAAATCACTATCATGTTGATCAGCATAGATTTATTTCTCATCAGACCATTCCATCGACTCTCCGGCGAGCTCTGGAAGCCTGCTACATGCTGGGACAGGTATCTCTCCTGAATGTGGAACAGGGCGTCTAGCGGAGGCTAGATCAGGATACATCCAGGTACGTACTCCGGTTCTTCCCATTGATGCCCTTTATATTCACCAGACAAAAGTAACAGTCATCACTGTGGTTGCTCTGTTCGCGCCATACCATTGGTATACTAAATTTCATGCATTTCCTTTTCCCATTCGTCCACTGTCGCAGGTGCTCTGTACACGTTTTACACACGTCATGCGGTGCCCCAGGCTCATCTTGGTCCCCTAGTTTTACTATGAAATAGGCAAAATAAGCTCTTTTCACAAAGTCTGTTATAGCTTGTCTCTGTTGAGAGAACGTGTATTCTCCGCAAATGTAACGAAAAACATCCGGATGATTGACACATTTTCTTCGTGATGAATCCATGTCAATGCCTGAAACAGAAATAAACGCGTCTGAACATGTAACGTGCACACGCAAACAAGGACAGCAACAGAAAATTCAAATGTAAAATTCACGAACAGGTAACAAATGCTGGCGGGAAAATAAAATAATACTAGGTAATAATGCTAGCAATATCTCGAACGCTGAATCTGCAAGAGGAAAAAGGATACCATTTCCGGAATCAGCGGCACAAAAACACCCAGAATCAGGTCGAAAATTTCAGGCACCACAAAACAAAATTTTGTTTTTGTTCCCCAGTGTTATTGGTGACAGAACTCACGGTATTTTTCAAAGAAAAGTGGGGATAAATACCGCATCCTTGTATAAGAAATTTATTGAAAATTCACCACAACGCATTGCAGAAATCATTAAGGCTAAACATGGCAGACATAGCATTATTTTTTTTTCTAACTGCAAGGGTTTAGTAGGACAATACTTATTTATTGTTTTGTTTTTCATGAAAAACATAATTTTTTTCATATTAAGTAATCAATATTTCAATGATTGACTTACAAATGCTTTTACTGTATACTTTTAGGGCTTAGTTGGTAATGTTCCTGAAGGTGACAGTAAGAAAAAAGAATTTAAAATAAATGACGTTTTGTCCAGTTTGACTATCCCTTTGAATCTGAAATCAAGGTAAAGAAATTATTTTTTCTGTATATGCATCAGGTACTTATGCAGTTTTTTTTTCATTAGCTGAGATGGAAGATTGTTTTCTCCATTGAAAGATACATGTCTTAAGCTTTCAAATATGCACCTGAACTTGCTTCAAATGACACTCTGAAGTTTCCAATATTTTGAAATATTTAATTAGAAGCAAAAGTCTGTAAATTAATCATTGTAGTAAGAATAAGCCGTTAATAATTTTTAACTTTCTTCTAGAAAATCCAGTTTTGAACTGTATTACTGATGCAAAGATGTAAAGTACAAACAAAGCTAAGGGGACACAATTTACAAGGAATTACGTCATTCTATTGCAAATGAAAGAGACGGGGAAATTAAAATGTTGTAAGCTCTGCATTTACCCATTTCGAAGTCGAGAACTTTTTTTTATGTAAAGTAATAAAAAAATAATGGGTCGTTTTGAATTTGAGTGCAAAAATAATTTATGTAGTTTCGTTTAAAAGTTTTCAGTTTTGACTTGGGGATGTTTCAAGATATTGTATGTTCTAAATTTCGCTTAACATCGTCGCGTAGATAATCAAAGAGAAACTAACATTGTTTATCTTTCGATTTTTGAGTAACCTAGAAATAAATATGCCTCCCCGATAGTAGAGTGGTCAGAAAGGCGGGCTTCTGCCTAATCATCACATTTGGGCAGTGGTTGAAGTACTGTGTAAGATATTGGTGGTGGATTTTTCCTGCGGCGTTGGCTTTTTCAACTTTCCATGGAACAACTGACCCTAAATTAGGGACGAGCGACTGCATATGGCCTTAGATGCTCACGGTGATCGTTAAACCCCGAAACGAAACATATATAGATCACAGTGGTCGTTAAATTCCAATACCATGAGAATGGATAAAAATACCATGAGAATGGATAAAATTACCATGAGAATGGTTACAAATACCATGAGAATGGATAAAAATACCATGAGAATGGATAAAAAATACCATGAGAACGGTTACAAATACCACGAGGAATGGATTAATTTAGAAATTATACTTAAAGGATTTAAAGAATGTTTGCACATCAAAAGCAATAGTTGCAAACATTCGCATAGCGCAAAACTGCTGAACGTCGCGCGACAAGTATTTTATAGCCTGCCCTAACAAACTTTTTTACGCACCTATATGATTTCCAATAGACAGTGACAACTTTTAGTTAGGGATACCTAACTAAAAGTTGTCACAGCCCAATCATTACGAATTTATAATGCCTCCTCCTCCTTAAAAATGAAGAAAAAATTATTTGCCTCCGTTTCACTTTCTCATACATGTGCACAAGTTCCTCTATTTTTCTATTTCAGTAATTCGTAAAAGAGATCAAGTCTACCCACTCTGCCGGTAGTCTAATTTCAATATATTTATTCTGAGCGTTGTCTCCCCCTCCAAAAAATATATGTTATGTGGCTCACCAAATTGTCTCCTAAATACTCAAATCGATGATTCCAAAGTACGAATTCCATCGACAGTTCGTAAAGCATCTTTCCAAAAAGTTATTATTATTTGCTTCCAATCAGAGTCCATTTACATTCATCATACCATGGGACAAACATTACAATCGTGTTGTATTTTTACTACCAGCGCATCGACACTCATCTGGTAAACCCTGTCAGGGAAGGGGTACCAGTCACTACATGCGTCCGGTGCCGACTTCAGAGGGAACCATCCACACATTCGCGTCCTCATAGCCGCGGAGTCTGCGCAAAACTCTGAAAAAACCGCAGACCTGGGCTCGAACACCTGTCAGAAACGTTCGCATCCCACTCTAAGCCCAGCGCATTAGCCAACTGCGCTCTGTCAGTGGCCGTCAATTTACATGTCAAGGGTTTATTCATTCTTTGTTTCCGGGTTTAACGCTCACGGTCAGTTACTCTAAGAGCTATGAAGCAGTCGTCCGTCCCAAATTTGGGGCCACTGGTTCCACGAAAGGAAGACAGCCAGTGCCGTGAGATAAACACAGTACCCATGCCTCACCGAAAACCAGATTCGGGTTTACCCGGAGGAACGGGTGAATGCCAGCGCTTAGACCTCTGCGCCACTGGAGCGCTATTACTCATGCTTGTAAAGGACACTGAGCAAGTTCATGTTTTTTCATTTTCTTAGAAAGACCTTTCCAATCATTTATTCCGCGAGTCCAGGCTAAATTATGAGAATAGGCCATCCGTCTGCAGAACTCCGACACGACTCTCATTAATCCCCGTCAAAATTTTCGGAATAACACAGCCACTGTCAAAGTATCTTTCGACCGTTTGTGACGTGCTTCTGGTAACAATTAAGAGAAAAAATTTCTATTTTTTTCATCTCGTCGAAATTGGTGCGGACAGTGTTCACCTTTTAGTACAGCTCTTTTCTAATTCACATCACAAATTTACACTGGATAAAGTTCATGGGTAAGGTAAATATTCATAAAGATTGTAAGCATCATCGCTTAAATGTTGAAATTCCCCATCAACTTGAACTGCTTGATTTTCTTTAACTGTAACTCTCCTCTGGATCAAATTTCTTCGATATGCGGGTGTTTTCGTTTTTTTTTATTTTTATTTTTTTTTTTTTATGAAACTTTGCTTTCCCTTCCTTACCCGATTGTCTAGGCATCTTAAAGAGTGTAAGTAGTTTCATATTTTTTCTCTCTTAATATTTTTCTTTTCCCAATCCTCCTCCCCTTTTTGGGCGCCACTTAAATACGTCATCTTTGGTGTGTATGACATGATCACATCGGTTCCAAAACAAGGGAAGTAATACAACAGTATTCAAATGTTCTTACGCTTTAAATTATTTTCATTCAGATACCTGAGAAAAGGAATTGCCGTTCCATTTTCTCCAAGCTGAGTATTCAGCTTCTGCGTACAGACCGCATAGTTAGAAAATCCCACAACACTGCTATACGGGGAGTTTAAGAATTTACAACACAAGAAGTATGTCGGATCAGGCAGACCAAATAAGATAAAATATTTCTCCTAAGCAGAGCAACATTGACAATGGGAAAGTGACAGCTGTCAAGAAAATTGCTTCCTCGCAGAGGAAGTAAGAAAAGTAACGCCGATAAACGGAGTAATGGTTGAGTGAACGAGATCGATTGCTCAAGGGTAGGTTACTCTTAGCATCTCAGCTGACCTCCAGTTACGGACATCGACAAAAGATTCTTACTCCTTCACAGCTCAGAAACAATGGCCGTGGGGGTGGCATTTATGTTCGCTAGACTTGAAGCTGTCATTCAGTTGGGAAAGCAGTCGGAACACTAATTAACAGTAGGTATGGCGATAGCATCCTTCTCCTCTGGGGTTTAAGATGAACAAAGTAAACCCTGCCCAGCCTATTCTGTGCAGTGAACATACAGAAAAAATAAAATTCGTTACTGAATGGATATTTCTTACGAATATGGTTTTTAGGGTTAAACAATTTTTTCGAGGTCTAACGACCATTATGAACCACTATGTGGGCTAAAAGCAGTCAGCACCTACCCTGGAACCAGTAGCCCTAAGGTTGGAGTCACTGGTTCCAGGGTAGGTACAGAGCCAGTGCCGTTAAGCAAGAGCTATCCCCATGTGCCTCATCTGGGAATAGAACCCTTTTAAGAAGGGGGATCAGAAGTCCGCGCCTCAGACCACTCAGCCACCATTTGCGTAATGTAAAAAGAAAGCATTTTTTTAATATTGCAAAGAATATTAAGGAAAATATTATTTGCAGGGACTTCGGGCCCTATATTTTGGAGTTCCCACATCACGTGGTCTGAGGTTTGGCCTACGCCATTCCAAAGTGTGTAAAGGAGGACGAAGAAAGAAACGTAATATTGACAATGAAAACGATGAACGTATGAGAATGGTTGTCAATGTGGTGAAGCTGAGTTTTGTAAACACTGTCAGATGGTTTGATTTAATTAGATTAAGACAATTAATTATAGGATCACATTGGCAAACAAAATCGACTTAACAAATGCTGGAATTTTTTTCATATTTCGCGTGTTTGTTTCAAGAAACTATATGAAATCTCACATTCCATTCATGGGTGTATAAATAATAAATACAGCAGATCTATATTGTTTTTACGGAAATGTATTTTTAAGAAAATACAGTCGTTCTATTAAACAATGAGGCTTCTCACTATTCTATGTAAGACGTCTATGTCTCATATGCCAGTAATTGCATTGGTTTACACTAGATCCAAATTATTTCTTAAAAATTACTTCAAATCCGTATTAGCTATCTTCTATATACACTGCTGTCTGTTGAAAATGCAAATCAAGAAAGACCGGAGATATTAAGTGATATTTATAGGTACATTACTTATGATACAAGATTTAAGTGATCAGGAGTACACACCTGCAAGGGATGTGAAGCACACAATACTTAGTACCTTGTGTACCCACAACGAGTGGTGATAAAAGGTTCGAACACGGCGTGAGAAGAAGTTATGAATGTCCATGCTATCTCGATTCGCACCCAAAGTTTCCGGGGTCCTAACAAAAGTTCTGCACATGGTCCATTTTTTAGAAAAGTGTGAAAATAACGGAGAAAACTTACCTTATTGCCGTTCAATGTACTCCCCTCCTCTGCTAACGACAGCTTGCCAGCGGTGAGGTACGTCCTGGATGCCCCGTAGTACACTATCTTTGTTCAGCTGTTGTATTACTCGGATCACGTCTAATGACAGTTCGTCCAGCGAATGATAGCGGATGCCACGGAGTGGAATTTTTAAATTTGTAAAAAGATCAAAGTTGAGTGGACTGAGATCAGGGCTGTATATTTCGACAAAAGTCTCCGTACCGACGCTGCACCATGACACAATGCGTTGCCATGAAGCAAGATGGTTCCCGCCTCCAACAAGTTGGGGCGATTTTGACGAATTTTCGGTCTCAACTTTGTCCTCAGAAAGTCACGATAGAAATGGTGAATATGTTTCAAATACGTGGAGATAATGCAAATAGACGATGTCATCGCTCAGTCCACGTTATTTTATAAGCAACGATAGCAACTGAAAAATTGTTCTACCCACATCCCAGCGGTGTCGGTAGAACAATTTTTCAGTTGCTATGCGTTATTTATAAAATAACGTAGACTGAGCGATGACATCGTCTATTTGAAAGTCACGATAATATTGTGCGTTGACGTTTTGCCCTACCTGCACTCGGTCAGAGACCACAACACCACGCACAATCTTACACAAAAATCATCATTTACTTTACTTTGGATTGTTGCCAACGACACTTTGAGGGGCGTGGGGAACTTGGATGCCTCCAGTCCGCTGATTGTGACTTCAGTTCTGGCTCAAAATCACGGGTCCAAGACTCGTCAATTGCGACAATTCTGTGTCGCCCTCCCTTTCGAACCTATGGAGGTGATCCTGTGCGATGCTCACTCTGGCTGCCTTCTGCTTGAGAGTGAGTTGATGGGGCACCCAGCGCGCGCCGATTTTTCTTTTTCCTAATGAGTCGGTCAAAATTCGTTGAACAGACATGGGGGACAAATTTGCCTGATGAGCAATCTCCTAGACTGTCAAACGGCGATTCTCTTCGAGAAGCGTTGCAACAATGATGACAGATGTTTTGTCTGTCGCCGTTTGAGGTCGGCCTGAGCGGTGATCATCTTCATGCTGCTGATGCCCAGCGAGAAATTGTGCTTCGATTAAGAGTTCCTTCTCCACAAACTTCTTCCAAGGCAGTGTGGATCTGTGTCGGAGTTTTCACCCGCAGAATTTCTATTTTCACGTACGAGTGCTGGTCTAACGCCGTGACTCGAACTGAGGAGATGCACTCTTCTATTTCCAAACCCTCCCGCGTCCACACAGCAAATGATAGCGTGACGTTCTGACACCACTGCGTTGCTGAGAGTCTGACCTTGACATGACGCAATCATTTTCCCGATTGCATCATCCGGTTTCGTTTTAAATTAACGTGTGCAGAACTTTTGTTATGACCTTCGTATTCTGTGTGACTGGTGGCGGAGCCTGACTAGCCAGGCGTCGAACAGCCATATCCTACACTTGTTCAATGGGAGACAAATCAGGAGAATGCGCTAGCACAGGAAGATGTGGCACACGTAGGACATCCAGAAGCTCTGAAACATCCGCGCCACATGTTGCCGAGCATTTTCCTGTTGAAATATGGCACCGGGGACAGTCTGCAGGTGTGGCAGCACTTCAGCCTACACAACTGTCGCGATGTACTGCTGGCTGGGAATGGTTACTGCAATGAGCGTGAGGTGGATACATGAATGGAACTCAACAGTACCCCATCCCAGTATTTGGCCCGTATGAGGCTGTATAATGCACGCCCCTAACAGCCGTTCACCACTGTGTCGCCATACAAGGATACGTCATGGGCATTTAAGTCAAACAAAGACTAGTCGGAAAACACTCTACGCTGTCATTCATCATGCTGTTCTTGGCCCCATTGCAGATGATGATGTCTGTGGTTTAAACTGAAGTGAAGTCGAAGCAACGGACAAGGAGTTAGGAGGCCTCTCTACAAGAAAAGGCTTCAGACAGAGCTTGGAGACAACTCATCATGTGATACAGATGTCTACTGTTGTGCCAACGCTCGGGACGTAGCTGTTCTGCCCGCCAACGTCATACGGTGGAGATGACGCTCGTCTCTTGCGTTCGTCCGTTTCTAGATTCCAGATCACTCTCGTCGGTGCGTTAGGCCTTCCTCTTTCCATTGACGCTATATTCGCATCACCATGCTCGCGTTTCGTCCAACATTAGCAGCGATGACGCGGAAAGAAAGTCCACCTTCACGCAGTCCAACACATCGGACTCACTCAAAGTCCTTCAGCTGTAAGTACGGGTCTCGTCTGCTACGACGGGACATACTCAGAGACTACCACTACCTTACTGGCACAATTCCCTCGAATCGATCATGGCAACGTTCCTTGTGTGTCCTGCTATTATACCTCCTGCGGGGCAGCTACAAAGGCGTGGTTGGTACAAATCATTTGCATGTGCGCTGCGGTCGTAATGATTTGCACGTCCTCACGTGACGTACACATCAGCTTCCACAGGGTTTTAATCCAGGGTCCTTTGGTGGGGCGGGGGGCACTGGATGGTTCCAAATTCAGATGGGCCTTCCTCGAGTCAAGCTTGGATGGTTACGTCCCAGTAGGACGGCGCATTGTCCTGCGGAAACAGACGATCGGCCGCAGGATGCGGGAAGGACATGAAAGCGTGTAGGTGATCAGCCAGTACATTCTGGTTGCACGCAGTTGTTAAGGACTTCTCCAGACACATTAAGCTACGTAATGCGTCCCATGAGAAGGCTCCTCAAACCATCAAAAAACCACCGCCTTGAACAGAAGCGACCTGGCGCGACGGGGCCATGGCCGCATGCTGTCGACGCCACACCCGCACCTTCCCGTCAGCTCGGTACAGCTGAAAATGGGATTCATCTGACCACACCACATGACGCCACTCTGCAGAGGTCCAGTTTTAATGTTTCGGGCATCAGGCGAGGCGTAATGTCCGATGACGAGCAGTCAACAGTGGCACACGAGTAGGGCGTCGGCTCCCGTATCCCAGGGTATGCAGTGTGTGCTGTACCGCTCACTCTCTGACACTGCTTGGGCCTCCGACATTTAACCTGAATGTGATTTTTTGCGCCGCCGTTGCCAAGCGGCCGGTCTCTATGAGCCTGAATAGTCTTTGTCGACCCCGGTCATGTAACGGATATGGTTGGCCATCTCTTGCCCTCAAAGCGCAGGTACGTCCGTCGATGGTATACTCGAGGTACACTCTCGGAAACCTTAGGGTTCTTGCCCCCTGATCGATAGAATGACCCGTCTGTCTTGCGCCGACAATGCGTCCGCGATTGAAGTTGCTCTGATCCCCACGTTTACCCATGTTTGCCGATTGCGATACACTTTTGGAAAGCCCTACTGTCTGCCTATTTATCGCCTGTGTTCGGTTTAGGTCTGTTACACTCTCCGCAGGGAATGCCCATGTCAACTGTCCATCACCCCTACCACTAATGGTTTCTCCACTGAGTGCATAAACTATCGGTGTACCTCAGCAATGCAGTTTCCTCAAAATTAATAATTTATTTGTTCGGTCTGGCCGTTCATGAAATGCTTATGGTAGCATTTCAGGGAGGGTTAGCGACAACCGTCAGCAACTCTCTGAGCTACAAGCAGACACCCGTCCCTAATTTAAAGCAGACTACCCATGTCTCATTCAGGACTCGAATCTGGACTAACTCGAAAGAAGAGTCAGAAACCAGCGTTTTGACCACTGCGCAATCACTGCGGTTTGATCACTGACCGTTTTGACCACTGCGACTTCATATTCCGGCATGCTTTTGCGGTTGGTTTATTTCTCCTATATGACTTTTGCTTGACCATCTTTCAGGAGTAGGGGTGCAATTGCACTCGTTATTTCCTATATGTGATTCCATCTTCATTCGTATTCCAGGTCGTCTTTGAAACTTCCAAAGCTGACAATTCTGTTTATTTAATTTGACCAGCAGTGAATTATTTAAGGGAACCTCTTCTATTTCCTTTAATCTTAATTTTGGTTTGAAAAATAAAAAGAGAAATACAGTGTAAAATCCTCTTGTAAAGAAAAGCTCGAGACAGACGGAAACCCTCGTTAAATACGGGCGCTCACTGAATCCGTTTTTGGGTGAAAATTTCCAGCATGTAAAAATATGCATACTTGATGCTTGGAAACAATAGTACTATGGGTTAATTAATTAAATCTGAATTTGTATTCAACTTCACGTCCACGTAAATACTACTATAGTTGCAATAGTACTATAATTAATTAATTAAATCTCAAGAAAATTCAACTTGACATCCACATTTGATTGACCGCAGTTTAACTACGCAACGCACATGCAGCACTGATCCTCCCAATGCAATGCTCACTTGGAGGGTGAAAGCGTCAATAGATAAAATCCCAGGAATGGTTTGATTCTGTTTCCGCTTCATCGACATCCTTACTCCATTACTCTCCTATCTCTCTCTCCAATTGCTGCCGAGAAATCCACTTGAAATCCAGGATTCTCCTTCGCTGTTGCAGCTTCGTCCTGTATGCCAGCATTTATATTTCTTAATTCTAGGACAGTGCGCAGCAAAATTTCTCTGCCTTGTCAAATATGGAATGCAATTAAATAAATTTTGTTACTTTGCTTGTTAAAAGCGTTCATCTTACCTTTTCTCGCTTTCGTTAAATCTAGGCACTTCATTTAATTTTATTTGTTAAAAACGATTAAATTGACTTTAAGTTAACATTATATTGAATAAAAGTCCCTGTTTTGCTCGTTAAATCCGAGGTTTCGCTGAATCCGGGCTCGTTATAAGCGGGTTCTACTGTGCGAGTTTTGTTCGACATTTTCATTGTTGCTGAAAATCTTACGTTGGTTAGCTTAATTGGATTCCTATATTTCATATGAGGAAATTATTAATTTGGTCCTTTCAGTTCTTAAACAGTTTTCTACACAGTTAACTAAACGGAAAGAAATATTTTTTAACCGTGGGGTTTCTTTCTATCTAATATAGTGCATGCATCCATCAGTCTTGTAATCTGTAAGGATAAATTTCAAAGTGGAATAGGTTGCGTTGCAGGCTATTGACAGAATGGTCAATAGCCTGCAACGCAACCTAGATTGGATCGTCGTACCATTTAACACTCCTAACAACATGGACATTTGTTCTTTTGGCCCAGGTTTTATCTCTTGCTCAGAACTACCACACCTGAGTTAGGGGAGGGCGACTTCTCTAGTCCTAAGATCCTTGTGGAAACTGCTAAACTCTAGAACGGGAAAAAATAAAATGTGTTAAATTAGTATGCATGTAACTTACATCATATACTAATATATTTGACAGACATAACTGAGTAAATTAACATAAATCACAGTAAACACTTGAATATTCTATCCATAATAATAAGTCTAGTAATCGAATTGAGAAGCAAGAATTTTTGAATGAGCCTGGACAAGTGAACAGTGTTTTCAGATGACAACAGAAAATCATTGCTAAACAGAAAGTTCATCTAGTTCTTGAGATTAGATAAGTATATCTAAGGCGTGAGTTTTTGTCGTGAACTGAAATGTAAAGCATTATTACGATGCAGAATTTCTTCACATCTCCCTCTTAGCGCTGCTCTGGATCTCTCTTTCTCTCTCTTTGAGTGCGTGTCAAGACATCTGTCTCTTGAAAAGCTGCTCAGAATTCGAAATGACCTGATTGGCTTTCTCTCTTGTGCCTATATGTCACTTACACGTAAATTGTTCGATTTACTGTTTTCAGTAAAAAACAGCCTCAAAATCCTCATGCACTTGATGATTCGCGCTTTGAAGAGCAACAAAATATTAGCGTTCTCGTCGGATATATATATTATTGTGACGTAGTCAAAATGTTAACAATAACCTATATTAATAAAATAATGAATTACATAATAAAGGAATATTATATACTGGAAACAAAGTGAGTGATCCTTAAGTTTTAAAACCTTATTTTATCATTAAGTTTGTCAAATCTGAAGTAGAAAAATTAGTAAACATTTCATATATATAATTGAAACCTGAACTGCTTCAACTATTTTATTTTGTCTGTTTTTTCAACCTAGATTGCTTGTGAGATTCCTGCTACCACAGTGTCGAAGAGCAGTTAAAGAAAGAGAAGGTTCAAAGGTAACGCAAATTGAAAACAACTGAAGTTCTCAAGATTACATAAAAATCACTTATCCATTGGGTTTATACTTGATATCATCAAATAGCCATAGCTAGAATGTTTTCATTCTGATTTATATGATATATTTCATCCGATAGAAGCTCCTACCGCATGAAATCTGTCACATAAATATCCACGACTTAACGCTAGTTCCCAAAAACGTAGGACTCTTACTTAATACTTTGAAAATGAAGCATTAAAACTTCAAAAGATATTGACTTTTATTTTAAATGAAAGATATCAAATACAAACTGTTTACTTATTTCGTGAATATTTAGATGTGAAGAACAAGCGTTCTGTGCATATACAGTTTCTTGGAAATCACTAATGAACTTTAATTTCTGTTACGCTCTCAAAACAACAAAATACCTGTTTTATGAAAGAGTCTTCAAATGTATTTAAAGCATGTGCTCCAGTTCGATTCCAGAATGTACCGAGCTCTATTGTTGGAACTAAAGCGTTTATTTTAAATTTCTATACCCATGGATAATTTCAAATATTAACGCATACTTTCGCACTCCCCCCTTCCGCCCCGTTTTTGCAACTTTGAAAGATCCGTTTGTGCAGATCAAGTTTCAGGATTATAAATAACGAAACACACTGTCTCGTATATTAAATTGCTATCATGGAAAAATTGGCCTGAGTTTCCTTTCATACATTTTTCTTCTTCTTCCCATGCCCTTTGTTTGATGTTTATTGTCAGGAAAAGAAAAAAAAACAGGTAGGCTCAGTTCTGGTTCAGCCGTCAGTTTGAAACGTAGGACTACGGCTTGCAGATCGGAGTATTGAAATGAGCTAGTCAGGTATGGTTTCAAAGCGTTTATTTAATTTGTTATAGCCAACACAGGTCTATGATATGAAAAGTAGCTTACATAAATTTTACAAATAATGTTGGATACATTGTCAACACAAAGCAGAGTTCGAGATGGGCCGGGTACGGGTTCGATCGGTATGTTGGACTTTTGTTTGGTGGTGGCTGCTTTCAGGCGTTCGTGATACTTTCTGGTTCGTTGAGCTGCAGTCTCCTTAGGCTTCTTACATTCCTCATCCCTTGCTCTTCTTGCTTCTCGTTTTGATTTTCTCCATTTTTGCTTGCGTTCATTCCACGAATTCTGCGGCATTGTCGAAAATGTCAACCCCTTTCACACGAAAACAATTTTGAAATTTTTCAGTTTAAATCATTGCGATATGTTCTTTATATGTGTGAATAGATCTCGTCGAGAGCTCTAAAACGATATCACGCACAGTTGTTTTGCACTCACGGTTGTCCAGATAAACCGCGATATTGTCTAAAGTGTTCACCGGTTCACAAGAAAACAGTTTTTTAAATGTTCAATTCAAACCACTGCGAAATGTGCTTCGTATATTTTTATGTATTTATTTATTTATCAGAACTCCTTTGCTGTACAATATCACAATACAACACCCAAAAGAACGAACAATATATCACATAATTTAAGGTTAGTAATAACAAGAATATGCATAATACACCAATAAAACCAATATAAGTAAGGCAATTTTCCAGTTTTTAACAATATAATTCCCATGTTACGAAGATAAATACTTTACAACATAAAATACAGGAACAAATTCTCACTCAAATGTTGTCAATATGACTAAAACACCTTCAATATCAATTTAAAATGTACAGCAAGGAGCCAGGGAAAAAGGCTAAATTTTTAGCCTGACAAGCCCCTGATCTCCTCTGAAATTTTCAAAAAAAATATTTTTTTTAAGTTCAGTCGAGACAACGAATATAATATTAAAGTGTGCACTAAATAACATCCAGAAAGCCCAAGACAGTAAAAATATCTTTCCCTCCCCCTACCCTCTACTTTTTATATACAATTTTCAATCAAAAAACTCCTCAACAATCGCCTGAAAACAGGGTATCGGATCTCAGATCTAATGGTCAATGGAAGTCTATTCCATTCTCGAAGGCCCAATACACCAATGTTGTCAAACATCATGCCCGTACGCGCCTAAGGGACAGCGAACTCTGAACCCCTGCTAGTACCATATGAATGAGTGGCTCTCGACAACACTATCAGATTTAAACATCTTCCTGTATTAATACGATCGTGAATCATTAACAGTATATATCTGTGCAACTGCTCTACAGTCAATATACGGTAATAACGAAATAAAAGTTCTGAATGAGCTGAAGAGTTTAACAATCGAACATACCTTCTCTGCAAAACAGACAGACGAGTGAGATTTCGCTTTGTAGTTACACCCCAAATCAAGATGCAGTACAACAGCAAAGGATAAACAAATGAATATTACAAGATCAACAGAACTCTAACCGACAGGAAACCCGAGATTTTCGTAATCATACCAACCCTAGATCAGGCAAGACGCCAACTGATCCACCTGGTCATCCCATTTCAAAGATTTATGCAAAACAACTACCAAGAATCTTATTGAGGCCCGATATTCCAATGCCGTGTCGTACAAATATACCGGACTCAAATCACTATGGCCATGCCTAGTACAGGAAAACAGCATACAACCTGTCTTAGCGACATTTAATGTTAGAAAATTACATTAAAACCAACGAACAAACTTCACAATTTCAAGATTTACTCGAGGAATCAGTTCATCCAAGGAGTCTCCCTTTAAAAAACAGACTGACATCATCAGCGAACAGTACCATATGAGCTTTAGCCGGGACCTGAAAAATATCGTTTATATCGGTAAGGAACAAAATAGAACCCAATACCGAGCCCTGAAGAAATCCATAAGAAACGGGTCTTACTTCAGAGCAGTATCCATTGATCTAAACGTACTGTCTCCTGCCCATCAAATAACTCCGAAACACCTTCAATGCAGCACCCCTTACCCTAATCCTCTCTAACTTAATCAATAAAACATTGTGACCGACTGTATTAAATGCTCTTGAAAGATCAAAGAAAAGTCCGACAACAGAGTCCATAGAATCCAAACTGATATGTAAGTAATTCAAAACGTCCAAAACAGCAGTCTCCGCCGTCGAAAAACCTTTACGAAAACTATGCTGGTTGGGACATAAAATCCCATTTCTATCCAAGAATGAATTCAATCAATTTAGTATTAGTCTCTCCCAAATTTTTGCAAATACCGAAATATTTGCAATCGGCCGATAATTTGCCATATCTGTTTCCGAACCCTTTTTATGAAATACAGTAATTCGGCTAAGAGTCAAGGGGGGCGAGACAACCCCAGTTAAGGCAATATTATAAAAAATATGAGTCAAATGAACAATTAGGCGCGAGGAGACAAATTTGACCACCTTAGGGTGAACATCATCTAGACCAGCCCCCCCCCCCCCCCCCCCCGAAGGCTTTAATCCATTTAAAACCCGAGCAAGATCACTTGCAACGGAAGTGAAATAGAATGAAGAAGGGCTATGAATCCGCAAGATAGTCACGAAAGCCACCATCAGTTGAGTTTAAACCCGAGACAAGTTTTCAAGACAACTCCACAAAGTAATTATTGAACAAATCAGCAACACTCTGTGGGTCTGACACCATGTCACCATTATGATCAACCTGAATAGTTTTAGCAACTGATCCGGGTCTGGCCGCCAAGAGATCCTTTATAGAGCGCCAAGTCCTCCTACTGTCTGTAGGATAAGAAAAACTGTTCAAATAATAATCTATTTTAGCATGTCGAATTTTAGTGTTATACCAATTTTCGACATCTCTTAAAAATCCTCAAATCTGTCGGATCCCTGGAACTTAAAACTACCCTAAAAAGTCTCTTCTTCCTATGCAGACACCTAAGAAGGCCATTTAAAAACCATGGCTTTCTACAACGAGCAGAACACTTTACAGTAATAAGAAGTGGAAAATGAAGACCAAAACCGCAAAAAAATGACCAAAATACATCATATGACACGACAGGATCAATATGATCCAATACAAGTTGCCAATTTACTTCCAACAATGCCAAGTCAAACAGCCGAAGATTCTCTATACTAAAATTCCGTATTACAAATGAACGAGTGGACGGCAAATTTCTATTCGTATAAGTATCCGACATGCAAAAAATCGGCAGATGATCACTAATATGATCCAGTACTCATGAATAGATAGAGGTGCTGTTGGTTATACATAAATCCAGCAGCGTGGCAGAAGTAGCAGTAGTTCTGTTTGGGTGTTCTATAACATTCACGAATCCTGAAGCAACAACAATATCCATTAGTTTTTTAATAGTGCTATCGTGTATGCCACAATCAACATTTAAGTCCCCTAGACAATACAAAATCTTATCACATTCATTAACATAATCCAGGAAGCCAGAAAAAAATTGTAGAAATTTCTCTAAGCAACCATGTGGCGGTCGGTAAACAACACAAATCACATACCAACGTGACTGAAGAACAATCATCTCATAATTTTGGTCAATGACAGTAAAATTATCGACAACTTCCACAGAGAGAGCCTGCCTCACAAACACGGCCACACCACCACAACGATCACCAGAACGCGAAGCAGTAAAAATACGACAACCAGGAACACGACACAAGTGAACGCCATTCTCCTCAAACCATGTCTCCGTAACACAAACGAAATCCAATAGTGAATCGAATGCATCCAATAAATCCAACAAGAGATCCATTTTTCCCAGTAAACTACGAGCGTTGAAGTGCAACAATTTTAAATCATTTTTATGAATAGCCATCAGTGCTCGTAATGTACACATTGAAACCAGATTTTTATAACAATTCATAATAATTCAAGAAAAAATAAACAACACAAATATATACAAATAAAATAACCTTAATTAAAATAACGCAAATCTAAGTCTGACTTACTCTTGATAATCACCACTCTAGCTAGCTCCCTCAGCCTTCGTACAGTATATGTGACCAGTTTTGAACCAACAATATTTGATATTATTCACTTTAGAAAAGTTTCTTGCCTGCCAAAACAATTCCCAATTGGAAGATGTTAGGCTTCCATTAATATATATACGATTATCACACAGGGATCCAGGTATAACATCCAGCTCTTTAATCACAGTCCTTCTTCTCTTCAAATAGGCATCCCGAACTGTTATTCCTCGAAATTGCACTATAATTGGAGAAGTCCCTTTCGGTCCCCTGGCAATTAATCTATGTACAGTTTCAACATCTGCAATATCGAAGTTATCAATATTTAACTTACCCGCCAGACGGTACACTAGGTCTCTCAATTCAACATCTGTCTCATTTTTATCCTCCGTTACTCCATTAATTTCCAAATTTTTGTTTCTGGTGCATTGTTCCAGGTCATTATGCCTCTCGCGAAGCATTTGAATGTCCGCAGCCTGTGTCTCGACCCTTGACTCAAGCTCAGCAATTCTGCCGTGCGCTGTCTCAAGTGTCTTGTCCATATTACACAATTTAACCAAGATCTCATCATATTTTGATGACATGAACTCCACAGATTTTCGGAATTCAATAATCTCCATCTTTATATCCACAATTACATCGAGTTTCTTATTCACAATATCTAGTAATCTTTCATCAATAACCTTTCCGTGAGTATCCCCGGAGTTCAATGCCGCAACATGTCTCTCATCGCCCAATAATCCGGTACAAGAAGCAGTAGTAGCAGAAGTAGGAATCACTCCTCTCCTGCAATCATCACAATTCCATTTTGATCTTTTTTCTCTTGGCATCTTTCTATAAGCGGTTTCACTCAATGAGCAACAGTAGTAATGGTAATATCCTCCACAGCGACCATAGCATTTAACACCATTATCAACAACCAGACTGTCACCACACTTTTGACAACTTGCTTGCGACATCACAATCCAGCGAGTATTAAATGTTCACTAATCAAATTGTTTTCCGTTGTGCAGGGTATGAAACGTTACCCTAAGTATTCCATATGGGAAACACTAAAGTCGGCAAAAAACTCAGACGCCAATCACCAATGACGCTCACTAAGCAGACGACAGCAAGACAACATTCAAGTGAAGCAGACGACAACACATCCCGAGAGTACCATGACAGTCAAGTCGAACTTGCCACGTCACAAATTTTCATTCCATCCAAGATAAGGGTGCATGATTTATGATTTCGAATAAATAATAGTGACCCAGAACTCTATCGCCAATTAAAACACACCAAAACTTCAGCCAAACGTTCACACCTTATAATCCATTGGTATCAGTTCAACTAATGAAGGAAAACTTGGATATATTTCCAATTTTTCAACAGTACATATCACTAACTAATTCTTCAATATCGTGACTCGACTGGACTTATTTGAATAGATCTCGTCGAGAGCTGTAAAACGATACAACGCACAGTTGTGTTGCGCTCACGGTTGCCGAGATAGACTGAGTCGAACGTGGCGCACACCCAGAAATATCGCATCGTTTCCCCCGCTTACAGGGAGCCAGGAAAACGTCGCGCGCACGATATATTGCGCAGTACGCGAATTAGACTCCATGCTGTTTACGAATATGCTAACATGATTATTGTGCAGCACGTATTTTTTAACGCTATAATGATTTCAATTGAAACCTATTTTGCCACAGGCGGTCGGCCCTAAGTCGCCCCATACTATCTGCGGAGTTAGAAGTAATTAGTTCTACGTCAAAAAAGCAATATTCACAACTTCCCAAAGTCAAATAGAAATTCTGTGAAGTGTTATTTTCCATTGTCTCTTCAATACTTACCAGGGTTTCTGCCGAATTCTCAAGACACACTAAGGTGACCATTAGGGAGAGTAAACTTGGTTTTATATCATTACTAGCAAAGAGGCTCGTCGCGTCGTTGCCTGATTTAAAAAAAAATTAAAATACAAGAATCAACTTTTGGGCCAGCGTTACCCGAATTTTCCTGAAATTAGGAATAGGATGTGTTGCACGGAAACATAATTGAAAATGTTCCAGTAATCAGAAGAAAATAATTTGAAAACTGAATAAAATCTATACTTGCACCGGCACAACTAGCTAAAAGCAGCGGTCACTACTGACTGTGAATGAAAGAAATTTGAAATATTTACATTCTTTAATGTGTTCTGACTAGTGTAATTCGCAGTTCTTTCTAAACGCAGATACGTTTATCCTTGAAATGCTTGTAGGCAAATGATGTTGAATGTTCTTCCATTTGGAGCCAAGAAGAAGAGGATTTTATTGTTGCCAACTCTGAGACATCAAACATAGATCGCGCCGTGGTAAAGCATGGGTTTTATAGGTTGAATCCAACAACTTTAAATGATTAGCCATATGTCTTGTTAATAATATGGGGAAACAGAGACAAACAGGAAACTGTAGGCATTTAAACTAAACTGGGAGGTCAGATGGGACAATTCGAGCTTGTGGATGGAAGACATGTTTTCCTGCAGCATGGCAGTGAAGATGGTTGCTTCGATGACATTTGACGTGAGTTTCTTGACAGTCATATTCCATTGCAGAGTGTTCGTGGATCCAGAATCCTGAGAGGCATAGCAGTTGCACAAATTGTTTCTGAAACGCTTCGGATTTTAGGCTACATTGTTTTACTCCTGAGTTAGCTGAGGATACGACGGTAAGAGGAATTTCTATTTCCCTGAGGACAACCTTGAGTTGCAAGATGTATGAAGGCACGCCTGGGTGGTAGGTTCTTGATTATTTAATACAAATAGTTTATTTTATTTTCAATTGAGGCTATTTCAGAAATTCTCAGTTCACGCTCATTTCTATGTGAACTCAATATTTTCATCTTGTCATGTTCGGAATGTTTTTATTTCTAATACAGTTCTCAATAGACATTGTTTCTTCTTTTATTGTCTATATTTATTTGTTGATTTAACCTCTTTTTTTCAACTATTGTTGGTGCTTCCTATAGTGGAGCTGTTTACAATGTGCGTAGTAATACATGCAAGCCTTGGTCTGAAACGCAAACAATCCCGCCTGCAACTGCAGTGGAAGGATACACGTAACACTTCGGAATCCGAGCCTAAAAACTTTGGTACTGCCCTTCACTAATGTCGTTCCTCTCACCTTTGGTATGAGGTTCTCGTAGTTCTTTCCCTCCTCAAAATCATGCAAATGTGCAATAACATATTTTTTTATGAACTTATAACACTGTAAACATAAAGATCAAATTTCAGATTGCAAATCGTGCGCGTTATGTCTAATTTGAAACTACGGCTGAAGAACACAAGTTGAAATCTTCCCGTAGAAATAGCTTTAAAAATTAATTAAAACTTTGCAAATTTGAAGTTTTAAGAGAGGACTCTGATTTGCACACACTCATGTACCTCGACAGGTTTCTGCCAAATTACAAACCTGTACGTTCAGTAGTTTCTTTTTCCTTTTGTAGGCGATAGACAGATATATATAGGTTCCCACACATTTGTATGTTCCTACAATAAATAATTTTGGTCTCACACGGCTGGGTTTCAGTACGAATATCGGAGCAAGGCATGAATGACATGCATCAGTCCTTCGGTGTTGATTTTCTCTCTTCCCTCGCTTTAATTTAGAATGAGTGACTCCCACCCTTAGATACTTATGCGGTTTGTTGAACCTAGAAAACAGAATCAAGTTAGAATGAGTGACTCCCACCATTAGATGCTTATGTGGATCTTTAAACGTAGAAAATAGAATTAAGTTAGAATGAGTGACTCCCACCCTTAGATGCTTATGTGGATCGTTAAACCTAGAAAAAAAGGCAATATTAAACAAAAACAGTTTTCTAGCTAGCTGTCGGGTGTTAGTTTTGCTCTTCCTCTGAACTCCTTATATGTCGATAATAACCAGCCGCCTTGGCTGGAGAGCTTCAGTTTTTAATTTTTTGCTACCCACTGTAATGTATGATTTCGAGGAACTCCATGTTTCTGTTCTGTAGTTTATTTATGTTTTGTGTTTCCTACATGAAGCACATTTGTCCGCAGACTACCGACATTGTAACATGGCATCATCAATGAAGTTCAAATCTAAAAACGTCGACATCTGCTACTGTCTGAGAGAACCAGAGGCTCAAATTTATTTCAATTTATCAGTATTTTATTTAGTTACAAACGACGATGGATTTTATTTGGAAGTCAGGGTTCTGATGCTCTATATTCACATCTCATTATTATTACAGATCTCCATAAAATTGCATTAATCTGGCAGAGCATTGTGTTTCCTTTGGAAACTAAACGATCAAGCACTGAGTCGTGAGTACGAGTGGAGATTTTAAGTGGGTGAAATATGCGTATTACAAATGATTACATAAAATTACATTGTACAAAGGTAGTAATTTTGCGTTTTTGATCTACACTGAGACGCCAATTCATTAGATACACCTAATAAGCATCTGTAGTATGTTGCGCCGCCCATGGATTTCAGAACAACCGGAATTCGTCGTGGTATGGAATAAACCGGATGCTGGAAACGTCATGCAGGAATACCGTACAATGAGGAAATTATTAAGTTCCGCAGTTCCTCCAGGTTGGACAGCAGCACGATCTCGTGGGGGGACAGCCCGTTCTACTTCATCCCAGAGATACTTCATGGGGTTTAAATCGGGGAACTGTGCAGGACACTGACGCAAAGAAAACGGTCGCCATTGTTTCTGCAACCATTTGACGACAATAGGAGCCATGTGAGTTACTCCGTTATCCTGCTGTACGTATTCGTCTTTTAACACTAGTCTACAGACCAGGGCGAGTTTTGTATTTGCAATAACTGATAATGGTAAGAATGAAAAAAGATTAGGGCAATGAACTCGCACTGTCTGATTAGCGTCGCTTACCTCATATCTGCAATTTCTTATCCGAATTTGCTTTCTATCTCTCTCTCGCTCTCGCTCTCTCTCTCTCTCTCTCTCACACACACACACACACATTATTGCTTCTTAAATAGTTATTCCTCAAACGTTATCAGTACTTATTGCTATACCTCAGTTTTTTCGTATTGCACATGAAGTCCGAAAGCAGTAAATACGCATAATGAATAGGAAACGGATTTCAGGGTCTAAAAAACAGAAAAATATTTGTTTTTTATGCTAATTGTTTCAAAATATTTGCTAAAAACAGACAAATATTTGCCAAAAATAAAAACATATTTCCCTCAACGATAATGTCACTAATTTTCTTTATTCAACGATAATGCCACAAATGTTAGTACTCAGCTTACTAATCACAGCTATATATTTGATGGAAAACGTTCTTTGGAGTTGCAGCGGACAACAAAAGAGATCTCTAGATTTTCCATCGCAAATTTGTGCCTGTTACACGAAACAATGAGCGATATCGAGAAAACGATCATTCTACATCATAGGAAGTCATCTTTGCATGTTTCAACAGAGGGATAACATTAACACTTTAACAGTCAATTTCCCGTGTAAGTTGGCCTTCTCAAACTTTAGCATCTTTACACATAGATGGAAATCCACTGCTTTTTTCTAACACATATACGAATTTCTTACAGCTTCTACAGTATCTACCAACAAGTAATTGGACACCTGTGATAGCAAAGGAAAACAAAGTTTATTCACCCTCAATAGTGGGTGGAGCCTCCACGAGCGGCGATTACAGATACGACCCTCCGGGGCATACTCTCAACCAGGCGTTGTACGACGGCTAGCGGTATTTTCTTCCACTCGGCTTGGAGAAGACAGATCAGTTCCTTCACCGATTTCGGTCAGTGGGGGCACCCCTTAAGTCGACGCTTCAACTCGTCCCAGAGGTGCTCGATAGGGTTAAGGTCAGGGTTCTGTGCAGGCCAGTCCATTCAACTAACCCCCACTGTCACCATACCAAGCCATGGTGGACCTCGCAACATGACAGGTGGCATTGTCATCCTGAAAGTAACATGGGTCTACCCCGTAAAACTGCCACAACGTACAAAGTGCATGGTCATCCAAAATGGTGCAGTAGGTCTCGGCGTTGAGTCTACCAGGAATTGCGACCAAGGGTCTCGTGCCATACCAGGAGAAACACCCTCATAGCATAATTACACCGCCGCCGAACTTCACAGTTGGCACAATACATTCCGGTAGGAGGCGTTCTCCAGGCAAATGCCAAACCCAGACACTGCCATCCGAACCGTAGAGGGTGAACCTTGATTCGTCGCTCCAGAGAACCTGTTTCCATTGTTCAACGGTCCACTGTCGACGTTCTTTGCACCCCGTTAGCCAAGCAGCGCTATTGGACTTGGGGATCAAATGCTTGTGGGTGGCAGCACGCCCATGATAACCGAGAAGGTGGGCTTCCTTACGGATGTTTTTCATCGAAAGAACACTCCCGGATGCTTGTTGAAACTCCTCGCGGATGTGGCCCATCGATTTGGTGTGGTTCTTCCGAATTTCTCTGGCCAGCACCCGTTGGTCTCTAACTCCCAGTTTTGTGGGTCTGCCGGGTCGGGGCGCATTCCGACAGTCACCTCTCATCTTCCACTTTCCAATCACGTAGGCCACTGTCGATTTGGGGTACTTTAACTCGCTGGATATATCACGTATGGATCGGCCATTTCTGTGATACCCGACGATTACACCTTTCTCGTAATCAGAGAGCTCCGAAGTGCGTGGCATCTTGCATGCGACTGGTTGCGTTGTTGTTTCCCACGCGATATTTAACGGCGGAGGCCGTGACGTGTATCAGGACCGCAGATATCGTCGATTGCAGGGGTGTCCAATTACTTGTTAGTAGATAGTGTATTTTTGAATCCAAAATTGTCTTAGGTTTTCTTTAAACGTGCTGCACTTCTTTGACTGTTTCAGACAGTAGGTTTCTAGTTGTTTATAATTTATTTTGTGAAAACACAAGTTTGCCCGCAACGGGCATCGAATTCGTATACCCTCACTTCAGAGTACGTCGCTTTCCCAACTGAGCTACGCCGACAGAATGTCTCGCTGGAGATTTGTCATCTTGACACATGTTTTCACCTCTGTAGTACGTCACACTTTATCGAATGGCACAGCAACTTAAATTTGCGCATATGTATTGTATGCCAACGCTCCTTTTAAACCAGTATCATTCATAAAATGCTCAACAATCTCAATTGAAAAAAACATCGTCTTTGCCCATTTCATTGACAACAGATCTAAAGCCTTCAAAATGATCTGTGTTGTATACACGGCACTGAGCCAGGTATATCCCAGCATGTGAGTACGGGTGTATGCGGCAGTGGAAGATCAAGATTCTTCTTCTTTTTGAAAAGATCGATCCTTGTTGGTGATTTAACAAACATTTTTTCCCTGTTTGATACTAACTTGTCCACTTTAGAACGTCATACGTTACGTGTATCATTTTCGAAAAGCTCATGGAGGACCGTCAGAGGCTTTCTTTATGTGTGCGTTTGCATGCGTAAGCAAGAGTGATACGTACATTGTCGCACTACATTTGACACAAAAGATGCATAGATTCATTTAATAATTTAGCAAGTGTAACATGATTTGCTTTGGAAATGTCTTTGCACACTAGCTAAGAAAAAAAAAGTTTGGAAAGGGTTTCGTTATTTTTTAACACACCAATTATAATATTTTCCACTTTTTTATCACTGGGATCGGTAGTTTCATCAATGCTTGCCCAAATTTTTTCAGTTTCACACGTGGACCTAATATGTATATCGTTATGTTTCTTCATAACACTTTGGAAGATAATATGGCTGGCAAAATATTGGGTGTGCAAAAGTTCTACCCGTTTTTGTAATAGATGCAAATTGCGATCGGATTTGTAAGTCACAGATGACGCTGCGATGACGAATTTTCGGGCAATAAAGCGTGGAGCAGTAGAGCATATAGAGGTACTAGGCTTGTCTAGGTTAGTCGTAACGGAAATCACGGACGGCGTAACATGGCATGAGATAAGGAGCACATTAGACATTGTTTACTGTACGAATTCGATAAAGGCAGTACTGCAGCCGTGGCTTGCCGCAACACCTGTCAAGTGTATGGGGAGGATGCAGTTGATGATAGCACATGTCGCCGTTGGTTTCGGAAATTCCGGGACGGAGATAGAAGCTGTAAAGACCAACCACTTCCTGAACTTTCATCCGTGGTTTCTGACGAGGATGTGGATCAAGCCATAAAAAATGACCCACATCCAATCATTCAAGAGTTAGCGGAAACGTTGTCGGTACACAGAACTACAGTCGAAAGACGGATGCATGCGCTCGGGTTCATCACCAAGTTTGATAACTGGGTTCTGCACCAGCTTTCTGCAAAGCAACGGAGGAGAGAATCCGTATTTATGTTTCTTTGCTTTCTCGTCACAGAAATGAACCGTTTTGGGAAAGAATTGTAACGGGTGATGAGAAATGGGTTCTGTATCGTAATATAAAGCGTCGACAGACTGTGTGCCAAGATGCGAAGCAGCCTCCATCGACCTCAAAAGAAGGACTGCATCCCAAAATAGTTTTATTGGGCCGCGGGTGGCCTAGTAGGCAACGTTTGTGACTGCCACAGAAAGAACCTCAGGTTCGTACGAACGCTCGATCCACTAAATATTCGCCGTGCGTCGGATGAGCACGTTAAGCTGTCGGACCCCGGGTACTGGCCCCCGGTAATAAATAAGGGTGTCTTCCTTCCCCTTTCTACTTCGCTTCCGTGTCACTTTCTTATCGGACACTCTAGCCCAAATCTCCTAGCTTCCTATTTCTAAGGGTTGTTTAAGACCTGGGGTCAGACACTCCCTTCCTAAAATCCTCTGCCATAGGATCTGAGGATCTGAAAACGGTTTTGTTGAGTGTTTGAAAATAATCCACTGGGAGGTGTTGGCACCTAACCGAACGATAAATGCTGACCTCTACTGCCAACAGTTGGACAGATTGCGAGAACAACTGACATCGAAGCGGCCAGCACTCGCCAATCGCAAAGGCGTGATCCTTCATCAGGATGACACCACCAAACCTCATGCTGCTTTAATCACTCGGCAAAAATTACTGGACTTTATTTGGGAAGTGTTACCTCACCCGGCATATTCCCCTGACCTGGCACCTACGGACTACCACCTTTTTCGATCATTATAGAACGCCTTCGCTCTCCAAATCTTCGATGATGTGGACAATGTGAAAACGGCATTACATGACTTTTTTTACTCTAAAACACAGGAGATTTTCCGGCGTGGGATTCACCTACTCATAGACAGATGACAAGAGGTCATACATAATGATGGCAATTATGTGAAATCCTAGGTACGTTATTAGTTGTGTTCTCTTCCTTTCTTTGTAGCCTGCAAAAAAGGGTAGACCTCATGCACACACCCAATAGTACTTTTCCGTCGGCAGTAAACATGTTTTTAAATTCCATGATGTATTGCTACAGATGAGAACTTACACTCTATTTGACTTTTGGCATTACATTTCGCTTCATCTTTTCTTAAGCAACTGGCCACGTCGCAAGTGAATGAGACTACTGAGTACTGAAACTTAAGGAACGATATGGCCGGACCTAATCAAAACTTGCAACTAGTGTCTAGGTTTGTCGTAATCATTTGGAAACTTCATTTGGAAACCATGTAACCCCCAGAAGCTGCTAACAGACGTGAGAAATACAAAGTAAAACTACAAACTCCTCAAAATTTTTGCGTTTTGTGTTTTGTCTTGATTTATTTTCTTTGTGGACCACATGATGTCACATCCAACCTAGTTCTTTGATAGGACGCTGCTACGCTTTTGTTACCTTTCTTTGGCTTCAGATTCGCAGGATCCTTTTTCACTCAAAAATTCGCGGTGAAAAGGTAGAATACTTCTTAAAACTCAACGTGGGAATTTACACTGACGGAAAAAAAATCCCAACACCAAGAAGGGGTTGTGTTAGATAAACGACAGTTGGTAGGCGGTGAGAGTACATCTGTAAGATGACGTCTATGCAAATTTCGCGCTCGGCGCGTATGTGTGGCGCTAGTAGCGCCCCTCGGAACATGCAAAGCAGGTTTGCTGTAAATACGCGCTGTAACGTTCGTGAGCGTTAGTTATCGTTGAGATTCGACGTAGGGTGTTGATGTTAGTCAAGAATGCCTTTAAGAAGACGAAGAAGCCATTATCAACAGCTCACGGAGTTTGAACGAGGTCGTGTAATAGGGCTACGAGAAGGTGGATTTTCTTTCCGCAATATTGCAGAACTACTTGGCAGGAATGTAGCCACTGTGCATGATTGTTGGCAGCGGTGGTCAAGGGAAGGTACTGCCTCTAGAAGACCGGGTTCCGGCCGGCCACGTGGCACTACTGAGAAGTAAGACCACCATGTACGGCGTATGGCCGTGGCGCATCGTACTGCGTCTGCGGCAGCAATTCGAGCTGCAGTTGCCACCACAGTGACACAACAAACTGTTACAAATCGGTTACTTGAAGGACAGCTCCGAGCCAGACGCCCTGTAGCGTGCATTCCACTTACTCCAAACCACTGCCGTTTGCGACGTCAGTGGTGTCAAGCTAGAGCTCATTTGAGGACTGAGTGGAGATCTGTTGTGTTTTCTGATGAAAGCCGGTTCTGCCTGGGTGCCAGTGATGACCGTGTGTTGGTTAGAAGGAGGCCAGGTGAGCGCCTGCAACCAACCTGTCTGCGGCCGAGACACACTGGACCTACGCCTGGAGTTATGGTCTGGGGAGCAATTTCCTATGACAGCAGGAGCACTCTCGTTGTTATCCCACGCACCCTGACGGCACAGTTGTACTTCGGTCTGGTGATTCAACCTGTTGTGCTGCCATTCATGAACAGCATTCCATGGAGTGTTTTCCAACAGGATAACGCTAGCCCGCATACCGCTGTTGTAACCCAGCATGCTCTACAGAGTGTTGACATGTTGCCGTGGCCTGCTAGATCACCAGATCTTTCTCCAATCGAGCACGTATGGGACATCATTGGACGACAACTCCAGCGTCACCCCCAACCAGCATTAACCGTCCCTGTATTGACCGACCAAGTGCAACAGGCATGGAACTCCATCCCACAAACTGACATCCAGCACCTGTACGACACAATGCGTGAACGTTTGCATGCTTGCATTCAATATTCTGGCGGTTACACCGGTTATTAATGTACCAGCATTTCACATTTAAAATGGCTCTTCTCGCGCTTACATTAAGCTGTGATCTTGAAACCTTAATCGATTAAATATGTTACCTATACAAATGTATTGCCGCCATTTCATTCCTCTACTACTATTTTTTCGTGGTGTTGGGATTTTTTTTCCCGTCAGTGTATTACGCATTATTATACAACTCCTAGATGTAATTAACTCAGGGCACTTTACAACCGAACTTTAAGCTTGTAATATAGGAGCAGAATAATATCGCAAAAAGGAGAACATGCTGACAGCAGCAATTCAACAGAATCGCAAACGACAATAGCGCGAGCCGCATATATATACTCTCCGTGTTGGACTTTGCTACCTATCAAAGTTTCCTAAGCCTTCGTTGATGCAGGAGGACTTTTGGTTTCGCTTCTACGATGTAATGAGTCCGCACGAAGTGGAAGACATAAATTCCACCCGGTCGTTATAATACTGTTCCATCTTTTTTTTCATTGAATTTTTCCTTTTAGTTTACTAACTTTAGAAAACAAAACAAAAATGGAGAAACCCTGCAAAACTACATGTGCTATAATCTCTCATCCTCATAAACGACATGCAGAGCTGCCTTTGCTTCCTCGTTTACCACTTTAGACATCATCGCTTTTATATTATGGGTATATAATCATTAAAGCCAAAACGTTTCTTCGCGTCCTACTAACCATTGCAACGATTTTTTTCTTTCTTTATGCTATATTAGATTTCTCATAAAATTTCTCCTGTATTTTCAGGCCTTGACGATCAAATGTTTTGATACATGGCGCAAAGTTTGTTACCATCTGGGCGAGATGATGGTTCATGAAGGAAGAATTCCAGACAAAGACCTTATCTTCTTTTTCACGGTTGAAGAAATTCAGGAGCTAATTAAAACACCTTCAGCAAAACTCATCTCGAAGTAAAGTAACGGAATTCTTTTTTGTGTAAATGTATATACTGCCCGAACAAAATGTAATGACCAATACTGTGTAGGTCCTCCGTAAGCTGCCACTACTACTGTCATGCGACGAAGCATTGATTCAAGTCTCCCGAAGGTGTTCACTATTGTACTTTAAAATATTCGTATAAGTGCTGTTCCTAGCTCGTCCAGCGTCAATGGTGGAGGAACTGTACCAAGCAGCTGTCGATCCATATGATTCCGAGTATGTTCGATTGGGTTCCTGTCGGAGGACACTGGCGACCTTGGGAGTACACAAAAGTCATCCTCGTACTCGTACTCCTTGAACGAATCGCGTTTTTCTTTTGAAACACCACACCTTGGTCCTGAACCATCATCAGCGTAAACGAATGATCCTCGTCTGCAGCCATCAAGAGGTTCGTGGTGGTGTCCAGAGGGCCATCCGCCGCTATCAGGGGACCGAAAGCATCCCAGGAAATCCTTCTAAAGAGCATTACTGCTCTGCCACTTACCTTCACCTGTGGGGTCACGGCATCTCGTACTACACTGCTGGACAATTGCTAAGGACAGATCATAAACGGCTATATAGCGCATAAAAAAGTAAGTTTGGTTGGATGCCAAGTGAAATAAAATAATGTCAGAATGCCAGGACATTACAAGAAAGACAATTTATTGTGCTCTGAAATCCAGAAGGCTTTGGAACGTGTTCAAGGGACAAACAGGTCATTTTGTGCAGAATACGTAAACGTGAAAAAAAATGCAATTACCGTCCGCAGGCGTTCCGGCGTAAGATGTCAATACGGGATATGGCCACCATGGAGGGCGATGCAAGATTCCACACGTCGTGTCATGCTTTGCACAACATTATCAAGCAGCTGTTGCGATAATTTATCCCATTCCTCTGTCAGTGCACGGATGAGGGTGTCCTTGTTTATTGGAGGGCATTGGCGACCAGCAAGACTCCTCCCCAAAGCATCCCACACATTTTCAATGGGGTTCAGATCTGGAGAACGTGCTGGCCATACGAGGCGTTGAATATCCTCGCTCTCAAGACACTCCTGGACAGCGACTGTTCGATGACATGTTGCGTTGTCATCCATGAAAATGAATCTATCACCGACAGCACCACGGAACATGCGAACATGAGGTAGCAGAACATCATTAATGTATCGTTGGCCAGTCATAGTCCCAGTTGGAAGCACATAGAGGGACGTACGGCCATTGATCATGATGCCAGCCCATACCATGACACTACATGTCAGATATCGGTCCCTTTCCTGTATGTTTGCTGGACAATATGCAGTACCACTATCACGCCAGATCAGTTGTCGTCGACAATCAGACGATAGACTGTATCTACTCTCATCTGAGAAGAGGACAGCAGACCAGTCGTTATCAGTCCAATTGCGATGTTGATGGCACCATTGCAAACGGGCGGTACGGTGACGTCTGGACAATGGGATGCACACAACAGGACGGCGGGCGTATAGTCCTCCTTCATGCAAACGTCTGGCGACAGTTTTTCGGGAGATCCGCTTGCCAGTAGCAGCCATAAACTGATTTGCTACCTCACTAGCAGTGCTGCGCCGGTGTCTTTTTGTTGATAGCACTATGTACCGATCTTCTGCAGGTGTCGTACTGCGAACACGACGACCCCGTGACGTTTGCTACACTCTCCATTTGTTTGAAATGATTTCCAAAGCCTTGAAACAACACTGTGGCTGACGTCGAACTCCCTTTCAACATCTGTTATTTTTCGCCCTCAATCTTGCTAATAATACGGCTACGCGTAAAATCATCTAGGTGATGTCGGGAAGACATACTGAAAATTGCAAGTTCGTCAATTGATTCTTTCCCTTTCAACTTTGCGTTTGAACAACAACGGTCAATACGCCTCAAATCCTTTATAACTCTTATCAGCGCTATGACGTCACGAACAAGTTTGGCAATCCAAAATTTGCATACGCACAACACGTCTTACTGTATCCCACACTTATGCTAATTTCCACATTTTCCTGCCTTCCATTTTATGGTTGCTATCGTTGCTATTGTCATCCGTCCTTAGCAATTGTCCGGCAGTGTATCTTCATCAGAGCTGTAGGGTAGAGACGGCACATCGGAACACGTTGTTGGTTTAATGTTGCATAGCTGTGCCGGGACTTGTGTCAAGAATTGTCGCAGCATACATGACAAAAGTATAGTTTATTGTACAAGAATAACGTTTGTGTACGCAAAAAGTATAAGTAGTTCAGACACTACACGCAATAAAATAAACGTGTGCATCTTGTTAGATACTGCCCCTCCCCCGGAGTAGATTTGGACAAGCATGGGGCACTTTGGAACAGCTTTTTGATCAAGTACAAAACCCTACAAGAACCGAAAATTCGGCATAGCATGAAGTTGAATGCGTTACAGTATCCGTTCTTTGAAAAGAATAAATTCAAAATCAAAATATTTAACCGCTGCAGTTTGGGCTGTCCCATCTGCACTATTAGGCTCCGGTAGTTTCAAGATAATGTCAGATGCTTCAACTTCGTTCACTTCGGTTGGCTCTGGGAATATAAATTTCCAATGTTCCTGCACCCAGCGCACACCACTAATGGCAAAGGTAAGGACATCTACTTTTTCTACGCAACCTACACGGAGACAAATGTGTCTTTTGCCCTTGATATTAAACACCACGAAATCTCCGACGATGTGTCCTGCCCTTCCTACATCGGTTGCCCCCTCCGACGGTAGCCGTGCCGCAGAAAAGTCGTCCGACTCGTCGTTAATGGAACATCGATCTTCCTCCTCCTCACTTGCAGAAAAGAAATCTTTCGTAGTTTGAGACATTTTGGTGCCGGTTTTGCGTTTTTTTTTTTGTTTTTTTTGGTCGGATTGTCCAGTCGTCGCTTTTTAGACCTCCGTTGTTCGGTGTCCTTTGCAATATGGTTTCGGATAGGTGAGTCTGTTAAGATGCACGAACTTACCTTCTTCCTGGGCCTGCGACTTTCCGTCGGAGCACCTTTTGGTAAAGGACACACAGATTCGGGAAAAGCGACGTCGGAACGTGCGCTGGGGCCGGGCGAATCGCCATTCCAATTCAGATCTTGTGCTAATGTAACGGACAGGTCAGGCGGGTCAACAGGGGTATATATAGTTTCATTGGGGACAACAGCCGTAGAGGTTGAAAATCGTCATCACTGAACCGCAGTCTGGAAAATGGCCATGTCCCTGGCTTGGAGAATGCTGATGTATATTCTTCGCCGTAAATGAGGATGAATAGGCAATATTTATTAAAGATGCATAGTGTTGAATTCTGATGCGCTTACCAGGGTGGGTAATCAGCCAATCGTCTTGTGCCACTTTCAGTTGTCCTTTAAAGGGACCCATTAACCCCACATCTAGCGGCTGCAGTCGATGCGTGCAGTGGGGTGGGAATGATACGAGCCCTATCCAATGTTCTCTAGCAAAAGAAATAACGTCAAGAGTGCAATGACTTTTATGGTTATCCATGAGAGCAATGACTTTGTCTTCTGTGCTACATCTTGTACATTTCTGGATATGTTCCAGAATCTTTAAAAACAAAGGCCCTGTAAGCCATGAACTTTTTGGTGTGGTAGTCAAACCCAGGCTTCCGGAAGGTGCGCCAAACATCAAACATTAATTCATTCTCGCTCTAGGAAACATGAAGACTGATGGTATGGAATTGCCAATCGCATTCGTAATCATGCAGCATGTTGTCATCGTACCTCTTTCAGCAGACACTGCCTGTCCAACTTGCGTTACACCAAATACAGCTACGACCTTTGGGGACTGAACAACTGTCGCGACACCGGTCTCGTCAACATTGTAAATCCTATCCGGGCTGAAGTTTCCACATTTCAGAGCTTTCTCATAATTATTAAAAAATTCCTGCACATTTGTTTTGTTGAAAGCAGTAACTCTCGCCAGACTCATATTCTCAGGATTTCGTAATGTGAGATTTTTATGTCGCTTCATAAGACCTTTTAACCAGTCGCATCCAGATATTTTGTTTACATCCCATGATTCGGGGTACTCGCATTCTAGTTTCCTTGCATAATCGTATGCTAATTTCCGTATTTGGGCATATGTCAACCCGTAATTCAATTTGGAGCATTTTATCACGTAGTCAGCTAATATTGACTCTTGTTGTTTGCTGAACACTTGCCGACTGCTGTATCGTGAGTCGTACTTACAAGTTATATCGCCACCGTGTTTAAACTTCTGCAGATGATAATGTAGAACTGTGTGCGGCAACTTGAATGTCGCAGCTATACAGATCGTATTGGTAGTTTTTCGTCTATGACAGCTGTTATTGCCTCCAGGAGAACGGCGTCCGACACGGGTAGCTTGTTTTTTTCTTGACGTAGGTCCGAACCATCGTTTCAACCTGAAAACAAATACAATACATCGCGGTCATTAGTGTAGTTGTTTGTAAAGACATTGCAGACATTGTTATGATATTCAAGCAGTAACATGCATTTCAACTTGTTCCAATGTGCCCGTGTCCGCCTGTCCAAATGCACCCCGTGTAATGCTGCTCAAATGGGCCCTGAGGAGTGTTGTTCAATTGTGCCCCATATGATCGCATGGGACATATAGGCGCTTTTTCCGAAAACGGGCAGATTTATTCACATTTCAGCATAAGGGCTTCTTACGTCGCTATGTACGGAATGACAGTAGATGAATAAACTCACCTCCGGATCTTCGGCGTACGTCTAGTTGTTTACAAGTTCCGGACACTAAAGTTGGATACCGTACGTCCTCACACAATCTATCTCACGGAATGCCAACACGCGAGTCAGTAGCAATGTTCACTGCGGACGACGCTTCTACAGTACTGCCACCCATTGCCACTGTATCCACCTCCTCGAGATCTCATGGCTCTTGCAAGAACAGCGCGATGTTCAAATGTGCCCCATGTTCCAATGTGCCCCCCTCTCCCCTACAGCTTACCTGGACACCCCAGTGGCGTAGTGGTCTAAGGGCTGGCTTCTGACCATTCGTCTGAAATGGGTTATGGTTCAAATCCCCATGAGGCATGGATGTTGTGTTTGTTTTCCGACACTAGCTCTCTCCCTTCCCTGGAACCAGTGGCCCTAAATTAGGGACGGGCGACTGCTTATGGCCCATTGAGTTGCTCATAGTGGTCATTAAACCCCCAAACAAACAAACATCTTACCTTCCACGCACTAGATGCAGTAGAAAACGTGATGCATCAGAGAAGACAACTTTCTTCTAATCTTCCACTGTCCACACCCGATGTTTTCTGGTAAACTCTAGTCGCTGTCGCAGATGTCGTGCTGTGGTGAGAGACCAAGTGGTCATGCATTTGCACCGCAGGCCCATACGGTGGAGGGATCGTTGTTCTGCAGTTGTGAATACATTCCTCTATGCTACTTAATTACAGACCCTGGTCAGTTGTTCCAAGGTAGCCCCCTATTGTTCCGGACCATGCGGCTGAGCTACTGCACTCCCTGGTCATTAAGCAGCCATGGCCGGCTTGCGGGTTACGCCTTGAACCCATTTCTCTCTTGGTAGATTCAAGTACGACAGTTAGTGTGAACAGCCGACAAAGTTCGACATTTGCGGAATACCTCCACCCTTTGCTCTGTATCCAGTGAACATGCTCTTTTCCAAAAAAAGGTCAAATTTCGTCCCTTACCAATTACAATCACTGTTTCAGTTCCGACTGATGTGGCACGTGTCACAGATATCGCTGCATATCCCTTTGACATCCACACGAAGTACGACAGTCTATGAACAGCAGACAAAGTTCGACATCTCCGGAATACCTCCACCTTTGCTCTGTATCCCGTTTTCATGCCCTTTTCCAAGAAGCTCAAATATCGTCCCTTATTACAATCACTGTTTTGACTCCTACTGATACAGCACACGTCACAGATAGCGCTGCATACCCCCTTGACCTCCACACGTGTGCGCTGCCCCACTGGAAACAATCCGAGCGTCAGGTAAGTGGGGTTGTTCATAATGTTTTGCTCTTACTATGTATGATGCCCCTAAATTTTAAAATATTTAAATTACAAAGGCATTCGAAAGCATTCATCATTAAAATCGGAAGAATTTTCCCCCAACTCTTACTAAATAAATCCTCGACATATTTGAGTAATGGAGGTAAAACGATAATGTCAGTACTGAGAGGCAGTTCACGTAGGTTTACCTAGATGCTTCTTCTGCAGGACGAATTTCAAAAATGTGGCTTAAGAGTTTCATGACTTACAACTCTGAGAAACACCGATCAAAGCAAAATTCTAACTGCAAGTAAGGACTTACGATAAAACCTCTGATTATAATTAGCGGACACCCTGGGACTTCAACTTTTCTCCGCTGTTGGGAGGTGTCCGCTATTGGAAGGTTAACTTCTCAGACCAACTGGGCTCACAAAACAAAACAAAAAACATCATATTAAATACGTATGTATAATATATAATGAAAATTATGCTTTTCGATTAAATGTTTTTTGGTATTGTTTCACAGTGAGAAACAATACAATGCGTGTGGATACATAAAGTACATGTAAAGCATTTTCATTTTTAGACAGACATACAATGTACGTTTTCGATGCATGTTTAACATATGTACGTAACAATAAAAAATGTTACACACAATGAATTTTAAAACACACTATATTATTTAATCTATTCAGCGAGCAATTTGTAACCGCAAAAATCTGATAAAAGCGATTTTTTTTTAGATTTTTTTGCCAATTCATAGCATGTTTTTTAAAAAGTATTTTCAAATAATCCAATAGTACTAATTCCCCCGTATCTCCTTTGTTTACGAAAAGCTTTTGTAACTCCTCACTATACTTTACCGCGTCTTTTAAGAACCGCACACCTCTGCTACCACTGCATCAGATTCTTCTGGAATCTTATCATTTTCTTCCATTGTTTTCAAAGCAGTGAACTAGCGCACATTGTTCGTTGCCTCTTCGATACACAGCTCTTCAGAGACCGGAATGAAACCTATTGAATTTCCTTCGCCGTTTAGACACGTAATTAGTCCAGAAGTGGCGTCGAAATACTCTTCTTCTGGATTGACCATGGATACCCCACTTTGTTTAAAAGAAGCTGTTTTTCCCACTTCTAAGAAAAGATCGGTGATATTGAAACCAAACACCAGCAGTTTTTGTAATAGGGATTTGGAGGACAAAAAGTATATTATTTCCGCCCGAAGAAGCTAAATGAAATCTTCGCGGCAAAAAATCATCGATATTTTCCACTTATAGGCTCACGTTTTTAACTTCTTATGACCAACATCACTGTCCGTTTTTCGGAGGGTCCGCTATTTGGAGGTAAATATACAAAACCGTATGCACTTCGGGACTGGGGATCACAAAACTGTTCGCTAAATGGAGGTGTCCACTATTCGAAAATGCCCGTTAAGGGCGTTTTACTGCATTATTTGACTGGAATAGTAGCGCTTAACAAAAACTTTATCAGTTTTGTGTCCTCTACAAATTCTTTTCACATGATTCGATAACACAGCACGATTTACATGGACAAAAAACTAAAGGCACAGAAATAAAACCTCAGGTTTCAAACTTCATATGACATTCCAGGAAAGATGGGCATGCGCAGAAGAAAAAAACTTCAGAAACAAAGTCTATTTTCAGCTTAAAGATATCGGATTTCTCACAGGAAAAGAAAAATTATGGCACGATAATTAATCTATATGCGACTTCCTTAATAGAGGATATAAACTTAACCATTTTTTTCTTAACAGCCAACTTACCAGAAAAATAATGAATTCCTATTTAGAATATTGTCATCATCAGAGTTCTCAAGGTTGCTTAACGATAAATAAATTGGCCAAGGGCGCCGGCCATATATGTTTCTCATTGATAGGTCTGGGTTCGAATCTTGCTACAAGACCTGGTTGTTGTACTTTTTCATCCAGCGCTGGTTCTTGTACTTTTTCATCCAGCGCTGGTTCTTGTACTTTTTCATCCAGCGCTGGTTCTTGTCCTTCCCTGGAACTAGTGACTGTAAATTAGGAACACGCGATTAGACTCTACGGATGGCCTTAGATTCATAGGGGTTGTTGTTATATTCTGAAGAAATAAATGTCGGGAAAGCCAATCAGTCTAATTAATTTCAGTGTGTCAACGAGGTTCAGTTACGAAGAGAAGAATGTTGAAATCTACTCAATACAACGTCAGGAATGGAGCATCATACATATAACCAAAAATATTCCTAATTTCCCTAGATTTCATGGTTCCATCAACATCAGAGCTTAAAGTATATTAAAGAAAGCAGATTGCGAGAAAGTGATTTTCGTAGACAAATCCTGAAATACGAGGAAAGTTAAAAGTAATTGAAAAATATGTGTCGACCAATAAAGGAAACGATAACAGCTACTCAAAATCTCAGATCGCGGCAACGGTACACAAAAATGACTTTTCCACCATATTCACAGGTATGTTTAAGGACTAAAGATAATGTCGTGCAGAAATCAAATGAATCGCTGTACAAAACACTCATTATAGCTGTACAAAACGCTCATTTCTTCTCGTACGATTATGCAGACTTCAAAGGGCTGCTCCGGTGGCGCAGTAGTCTAAGTGTTCGCTTCTGACCATTCGTCCGAAATGGGTGCGGATTCGAATTCCGGCGAGGCATTGATGTTGTGTTTGTCTAACGGCACTGGCGCTCTCCCTTCACTGACCCTAAATTAGGGATAGGCGACTGCTTATAGCCCATCGAGTTGTTCATGGTGGTCATTAACCTACAAACTAACAAACTTCAAACAAGCAGACGACGCGACGGCTGTACATGGGATATGTGCTACATGTCATTCTGCGAGCGAAACTTGCGTACAAATTAATCATCTTCTAGGTCATAAAGAATAGTGGAAATGTAATGGTAATCTTTAATTAAATTCTTTGCAAAATGCAGGTGCTAAATATGGTGAACAGAATTATTAAAAATAAATTACATTACTTGATGATTCTCGTAGAACTTCAGGAGTAGAATGAGTTTATTGAGGTTTGTCATTCTATAGCGCCAGCTGAAAAGGAGTAGACCATGTAACACTGGCTGCAAATTTTTTTCATGTGCTATGTTCTCAATAATTACTTCATTTTTCAGAGTTAAAAAAAGGTTTACTCAAGAAAACATTTGAGAAAGAAAACCCAGGTTCTTATGGTCCCCCATAATTGACCTTCGTACAAAATCATCTAGCCATAGCTCAGATTCACTAGAAAATAATTCAAAATATTCAAACACAGTGCTGCTAAGGTAATAAATCTAATATCTCAAGTGACCATTGCTGCCAAAAGGAACATATTTTGAACAGGAATCTTAATACTGTACAGAGTCCCTCACTTCAATAATGACAATTTCCAGGTGTTTTTCTGCACTGGTCGATTCCCAAAATTTCTTCATCATAACATTCAGCTTGGGAGCACACTTGAAGCCCCTACACTGCAAAACATAACTGCGTTTTTTGTGATACAAACCTTTTAAAAAGCTGTACATTAGAAATACGTTCAAGAGAATCATTTTTTTGGTATATTTGTAAAGGGAAAGTATTCTTAATATATCAACAACAATTCCAGCCTTATACGCATAAACACATTTCTTTCGAACTGCACGTTTAAACTTATGACTTTTAAATCACTGCAGTTATATAAATAATTCTTTCACCAAATTATTCTGCATAAAACTATTTTTCTAACGTTTCTCCATGGAAATGATAATAAAAGTGATTCCATTGTGTTTGACTTCATTTCCAAAAATTGTAAGAACTCTTTTCCTCTATTTTTAGGTGATTTAAATGTATGGTTATATACTGCATACGTGTCATCATAAGCATTTTGCGCATTATTAGTTCTGAGTCTGTGATGTGCCTGCTACGCAGGACGCACATGAGATAAAGGCAGTTAGCCGTAAGAGCACATGTTAGTGTAGTATAGTGGATAGCAGTTGGAGCTGAGAGTTGTGGGTTCGAATCCTGCCTCTAGCATAAAATTGGTGGGGAAATTTTCTTCGTCATATTGGCGCCCGAACTTCCAGGCTGTTAGGTTTCTCGCAATGGTGTGATGTTCTTTCCACACAACGAGACAGAAAGAATGAGAATCCCTTCTTCAGTGCTTCGAAAAAATAAATGAGTGTGATGTTACGTTCCACGCACCAAATTGTAAGGGATTTCTGAAATGCACTTTCTTCATCGGATGCCTGCCTACAGCGACACATGGTCCAGGCTGACCAGTGGGCGTGCATTTGAGAAATCCCAGACAATTTGGTGGACGTAACTTAACACTGATTTATTTCTTATTTTTATGTGACGTGCCTGCCCCGCCGGACGCACATGAGATAAAGGCAGATAGCAGTGAGAACACATGCCAGTGTAGTATAGTAGATAGCACTCGGAGCTCCAAAGCCGAGGGTTGTGGGTTCAAATCCCGCCCCTGGCGTAAAAATGATGGGGAAGTTTTCTTCGTCATAAGCCTTTCTCTATAATTTTGGGCAGTCCAAGATTTCGGCCATTTTGTGAGATCATCTAATCATGCTTTCCTCGATCTTTTCGTTTCCTAATTCTGTCACTGTTCCAATGAGGTTAATATTTATTTTTCTTACATACTGTTGGAAAATGTCCGGCTTACACCCGTTTCCTTTTTTTTTACGCTTTCCAACCGTAGGTTGAAGAAGCGTATAACCGATATAGTCACGTTCCTTTCGAGCTCTGTGTTTGTGCCCAGTTTTTGGAAGTATATAGTGAGTGTTTGTTCCTATTTTTGTGTTCCCCTTCAAGAAGAAGATCTGTACATTCTTTTTGCTCAGCTCCCAAGTCGGTTAGTTGCATATTTTGTTTGCATTCAGCGTTTTATTATTTTCGATCAAGCTGATCGATCCTTAAGTTAGTCCTCGCCATTTTCAATGGCAGGCACTGAGAAGGGTGATGTCCACGCCCACATCAGTGATGCTCATTTAACCTCCTCCTCCTCCTCACTCTCAGGAGACCAATCAGCATTTATGCCTGTCGGAGACGTCATACGCATTCAAGATGTGACGCGCGACTCCTCTGCAAAAGCTCAAGCTGATATCCCTGTCCAGGAGAGAGACGTCACCTTGACGCACGTCCCTGATTCATTTGCCGAAGCTATGGATGCGACCGATTGCACGGTTGCGTTGCCTTCTACTGGCTCAACTCAGTTTACCAAGCCGCTACCAGCAATCAGCACTGTGTCGTATCCTTCCGCTGCCAACTCTATGTCTCTCACTTACTCCAAAGTGACCTCCGGAGCAAGAGTTCCTTCCAAGTTTATTGCTCCCGTTTTTCCTGACTCTTACGTCAGTGTTGAGGGTAGTTCTGCCACCATCGATATCCCAGAGGATTCCCCAGCCGGGAAACAATTTTTCTCCACAATGGATTTCGGTGTCTGTTTTGATGCATTACCAGACACGAAACTCAAGGAATATAGTATTGCCCTAAAGAAGATGCTTCCTACAGGAGCTTATATCACTCATATGGCTCGAAAGCCACTGGCCGTATTAGTGTATTTTGCCCGTAAAGAACATGCAGACCTTGTGATGACTGCTGGCGTATCCATCAAAGATGTGCATCTTCTGGCTGAACCTGTGGCGCAGCGACCTATCCAGGTCACTTTCCACCCAGTCCCGCCTGAAGTCTCAGATGTCGCTCTATGCACTTTACTCAGCAAATTTGGCCGAGTGGTTGGACCAATAACGACCCTTTCGGCGGCGCCCAGAGATCCCGATGACAAATCCATTGCAGGGTTTCGTCGAAGTGCCCGTGTCATATTTCCGTCGGACGATCATCTGCTTGCGTGCCCGAAGATCCTAACCGTGCGGTGTGGCCAGCAGCGTCGGAGAATCGACGTCATTACCTCCTTGCACTGCACGCTTTGCCATGGCGAAAACCATCTTCACGTGCACTGCCCACATCAAGTTCCACCGACTCCAACTGGCGCTCCTACAGGTACTGTTCCTACCTCGAAGCGTACTACACCATCTACTTCAGCACAGCAGGCCTCGGAGCCATGATATGATGAAAAAAAGTCCGCTTACAGACGTTGGTCAACGCAACGCTCCCACAGCCGCTTCCTCTTTTTCACTAGAGGATTTTCCTACAATTGCCTCCTCACTTCCGCAACGTCGTCGCTCCACCACTGAGTCCCTTTCAGAGGGTTTACAACCAGCTATTACCACTGGAACCTCCGAAACAGCTGATGTGGAGTCCGTTGCTCCAGAGACGCAGTGTGAGGATGAGACGACCGAGCCTTCACTGAAGCGCCGCGGCTCTGGCCGCAGCAGGCGAGTAGCGAAGAAGCAAAACTCTACTTCACCTTGTTCAACCTCCCTCTCCAGCAGTTCTCCTCGACACACCTCGCCAGCCGAAGTCTCCTTTCCCACGGTCGAAGAGTTCGCTGCATTTCTCCAGACAGCCAATATACCTCCCGTATCACTCTCATACATTGATCTCCATACATACTTAACGAATCCGACAAGCTACGCAATAGCGCGTGCCTTAGCAGTCAAGAATCCATCGCTTCGCCAACTTGTGCCGGAGCAGATCTTCAATGTGTCGCATTTCTGCCGCCAGAATGTTCCCACCCATCCGTGGGCACAAATTTTCTATAATCGTCTCAAGTCTTTTCCTCCAGCTCTGAAAGATCTTCAGCTAGAGGCAAGGAACCCCACAATTCAAGATCGTGTCACTTAATTGCAGGGGATTCGCTTCCCCCTCAGCAACTCTCTAGCATATGAAGACCTCAACCCGCTGGATGCTGATATTCTCCTCCTTCAAGAGACAAATTGCAAACCATCTACCGTCTATTCTCGATGGCGCCAGTGGAACTTTGTGTTTCATCACGCCTGTGGACTAACATCTCATAGCGGTCTTGCCATCGGCATTAGTCATAATCTCAATTCTATTATCACATCCCTCTTTGTGCGAAATATTTGTCGAGATCTCTTACAGCATGCATCCTTTACCATCGCGTCTTCCAGATATCATTTATTCAATAGCTATATTCCAAGCACTACAACACATTTATCAGTTCTCTTCACGCGTCTTCGCAGAGCACTCGACCGTATCCCACCGTCAGACCATGTTCTCGTTGGTGGGGATTTTAACTGTACCCTGGATCCTCTTCTGGATAGGTCTTCTACAAATAGAGAGCGCCGCCATGTCCTGGCGAACCTGCTCCAGACAGTTGTCACGAACAACGCTCTTCATGATGTACATCGGCATATTCATCCATGGTCGACTAATTACACTTAGCGCTCCTCTCATGCGCAAAATCCTTTCTTAGCCCGCCTTGACAGGTTTTATGCCTCTAGTACTCTACTTCCTGCCGTGACAGAATCGAGTGTGCATCCCACGGCCTCATCTGACCACTGCGCCATTGCCATCATAGTCCATACTGCACCATTCAAACCCAGGATAATTCGCCCGTGGACATTTGATGATGCACTTCTCTCCGACCCGGCATTCTGCTCTTCGGTCCGGTCATTCCTGATTGACAGACGACCGCAGCTTCAATCTGCACTCTGCGGATTAAATTCTTGGTTGGAGATCAAGCAACAGCTCGTTCTGCATGTCCGAAACTACTCTTTCCACCTAAAGACACTCCAGAACATGCGCCTAGACTATGTTCGTTCAATGCTATCCATGCTCAGTCTCAGTGATCCTCTCTTCTCCTTTCAAGAAGAGCTTCGATCTCTTCTCACTCCTCTGGCGCAACAAGCTCTCCGCCGACTTCGTTTGCAACACCTGACGCCGGATGCTCACAACTATGAGTTCCTGACGACGGTGGAAAACACCCGACGAGCTTCGTCCATACTTCATAATCTACGCCTTTCTTCTGGAGAGGTATCAGATGAGCCGATTGCGCTTTGTTCCCATGTCCGTCAGTACTTCTCCATGAAGTTCAGTGAACCTCCTCAACCATCCTCTGCAGCAATGGATTCTCTCCTTTCTAATCTACCTCAGGTCCCCCCCCATCTCGCTTCTTCTCTACTCCTTTCCCCCACGCCCTCTGAACTAAACACTACATTCTTTTCTCTGAATTCTAGTGCCGCTCCGGGTCCGGACGGCCTAACCTTTAGCTTTTATAAAACTTTTCTGCCTCTTCTTCTTCCGTTTCTCCTATCCGCTTTCTCTGCTGCCTTTACTTACTCTCCTCTCCCGAGGGGATTCACAAATGCATACGTTGTCCTTTTCCCCAAAAAAGGTGATCTCCTTGACTTGGTGAACTGGCGCCCAATTTCCCTACTGAATCTCGACTACAAACTTTATACCAAGCTTCTTTCACAACGACTAAATCCCATCCTCACTTACATCCTCTCCCCTAACCAGACTTACACAGTTCCCGGCCGTTCCCTATCTCACAACATCCATCTCCTGACTGATCTAATTCACCTTGCGCGCTCCCGCTCTGAACCCCTCGCCCTCCTCTCTTTAGACCAACAGTCCGCCTTTGATAATATCTCCCACACTTATCTCTCCTCCACACTTCTCCGATTTGGATTTCCATCTCCGTTTATTTCTCTCCTCACCTCCCTCTACCAGGACGCCAGTTTCCAGGTCAAGTTGCCCACCTTTCTTACAGCACCAATCCTCTTCCGCCGTGGAGTGAGGCAAGGCTGCCCACTCTCCGGTCAACTTTTCGCTATAGCCTTAGAACCTTTTCTCCGCTCCGTTCAACGCTCCTTTCAAGCCACCCTGCCGCCACTCATCGCCCGCACGAGACACCATGTCACCACTTCCGTGGCGTATGCAGACGACGTTACCTTCTGTATACGCCTGGATTCACAGTTCTCTTTGCTCCAAAGTCTTTTCGCCGATTACGCCTCCTGCTCCGGAGCTGCGATTAATACAACCAAAAGCACAGGAGTGTGGTGCGGCTCATGGGTTGACCGTTTGGATTCCCCATGGGGAGCGCACTGGTCTTCAGCCTCTCAACGTTTCCTTGGCGTACATCTTGGCGTCCCAGGTGAAGCCTCCAGCACAACGTGGAATACCATCCAGCCACGTCTTCATCGGTCAACTGCGTTTTGGCGAAAAGCGCAGTTCTGCACCTCGTATTTTCAACGTGCACGTCTTGCGCAAACCTATCTTCTCTCCATGTGCACACATTCCTGGCTTGCTACTAAATCTCCACTTCTTCGTCTGAATGATATCACTCGCTGCTTCACCTCAGTTATCTGGACCGGACACCACTGGCTCAGTGCCCCCAAGCTCAGCCTTCCTCCTGACCAAGGTGGCATTGGCCTAATTGATACACGACTGTACTATCAAGCTCTCCGGATTACTTCGTTCCTCCGTCTTCATACCTCACCTGTTGCCGACGCCGTTACCGCAAGGAATGTCATCACCTCTTCGAGCAACACTAATTTCACTTTCACTTCTTTCATTCTAATGGACCTCCGTACTAGTACTCACTCTCGCCTTCCTCTTGCCTTACGGGAGACTCTTACCTTTCTCCGCTCTCTCCCGCTCACTCGATCCCCACCCGATTCCACCACTGAACTCCTTGCCGAACCCTTGTTCTTCTCCTCTCTTCTTCACCCCCTTCATCTTTCATGCTTCGCCTATCCTTCTTGGCTCCGAGTCGGAGTTGTAACCGTCAAAGACCTTGTAACCTCAGATCTGTCCTGGCGACCCTACGCCAGCCTCCCACCCACCGTTCTACTTTCACCCTCCTCTCGCTCAGTCTATGACTCCCTACTCTCTACCATCATTGCTAAGTTTCCTCATCTCGCAACCACCACCGGCCTGACCTTTGTTCCTTCCGCCTCCCTCCCCCTTCCTTTCTTTCTTTCAGTCGGCAGATCTACACTTCCACTATCCTCTCTTTCAACCTCAGTTCTCTATCGGTTACTTTCAAAATCCCACTCTCCTTCTCCCCTTCACATCCCTGATGTCTCCCAATCCTCTCTCACCGCTGTCTGGTCTGCTACCCTTTCTCCTCTTTCAGCTCCTCTTGAAATAAACACTCACTGGCTTTTTCTCCACCGCCGTCTTCCCGTTCCATCCATCCTCCACCGCATGACCATTCTTGACTCACCTCTTTGCCCCTTCTGTGCTCAAGAAGCTGATGTCTCTCACGTTTATCTACATTGTGTCATCCTCCTTCCACTACTCCATCTTGCATTTTCCATTGCTCAACGTTCAGCCACAACTGATCTTCCTTTCGATGCCTATAAGACACTCCTCCTGCAGGTCTCTCCGCCAGTCAAGCTTCCACCCATCTGCTCATATATTTTCATCCTGGTGAAACATGTCATTTACGTATTTCATCAGCGCTGCCGAGATATCTCATCTCCTTATACCATCCACCAAGCTTCTGTGGAACTACTGTGCCACTTTCGGGAGCGTCTCCTCTCAAGACTTCGTCTAGAGAACCTTGTGGCCGTCGCCCAACAGAGAGAACAACATTTCCGTTCCACCTGGTCTCCGGCCGCTTCCTGGTTCGCCGGCATGCCAGCGACGTTACAACTGACTGTCGGTAGTTTATAACCTCGTTGCTCCTAGCTCTGTTGAACTTCAGTTCAACGTGCATGCTCACCATTGGTTTTCGGAATCAAACTTCAACATACAGCTTATATCTTCTAACACATGTGAATATATATGCACCATACTGTACAAATGTATATACAAGGAGTGTTCAAATGAAAAGGTACGAAACGACACTGTGGGTATAAATGAAGACTTTATTCAAAGTATACACTATAGGCCGTAGCACAACGATCCCATTGATTAACGAGCCGAAGGATTCCTTGTTCCCAGAATTCCTGTGGCCGTGACGAGACCCAATCCTGCACAGCGTCCTTGAGTTCGTCGTCCGAGTGGAAGCGCTTCCCTTTCAGATGATTTTTCAGGAGACCAAACACATGGAAATCGCAGGGCGACATGTACGGGCTGTAGGGCGGATGGTCAAGCTGCTCCCACTAGAACTTGGCCAGTTCCGCGTGTGTGACCCTGGAGACGTGTAGACGCGCGTTATCATGGAGCAGAACCACACCCTCCGCGATGAATAGCGGCCGGTTTAACACCTTCCGCTGTCAGAAATCGGATAACGCCTCGCTGCTCCTCAATCGTTGAATTTTGCAATGTGAACGCCATCCTGTCCTCACACGCACTGCCGCGTCAATTGGACGGCGCTCTTTATAAGATCCTCTGCTCCCTCCTGCGCATGCAGGCGCCCGCGCTTGCTCCGATCCACGCCGGCGACTCCAATCGCATCCTTAGATGTGTCGCTACGTTCTCCCATAGCGGCGTAGGCAAATATGTTAACGGTTACGTTCTTATGACGTTTCGTACCTTTTCATTTGAACACCCCTAGTAGTCTTACTTGTTTTCTCTTTGATTATAATTTTTTCTACCAGTACTAAGACATCGTAGTTCCGTTTGCCTTAGGTTTCACATTGTCTACTTTGCCATCTACAGTTCTCCTTTTGTACAGTGCTTCATTATAATATTCTCGTTCTGTTATTTGTCAGCCCTATAATATATTTATGCTTCGAGACGAAATGTTTCGACAATCTCTCTTATTGTTCTTGTGCAAAATGCCTGTACCTCTTACCACGAGGCTCCTTTGTGAATCAATACATCGTGCTGTATATAATGTACATAGAATTTTAGAGTTTTGTATATTTTACCATACAATATATGTACCAGGACGCCCATGTTCGCCTCCTGAACCCAACCTTGTTAATAAAATTGTGTTGAACTGAAGAAGCGTATATGCTCCAGCTTTGTCCGTCCGCACGATAACTGGCGTAAAGATGGGTCGATTTCGATGAAATTTTAGTATGTGGTAGGGGACCACCCGGGAACGAACCCTATTGAAAATGGGACAAGTGGGGTCAAAGGTCACGACGTAGGAGCGGGATCATTCCATTACCCTTATGCGTCATAATCTGCGTAAATATGGTTCGATTTCAATGAAAGTTTACTATGTGATAAGAGACCACCTAGGGACGAACCCTATTGAAAATGGGACAAATGGGGTCAAAGGTCACGACGTAGGAGAGGGATCACTCCATTACCCTTATGCGTCATAACTTGCGTAAATATGGTTCGATTTCAATGAAAGTTTACTATGTGGTAGGAGACTGCCTGGGGACGAACCCTATTCAAAATGGGTGAAGTGGGGTCAAAGGTCAGGACATAAGATCGGGATGCATTCCATTACCCATATGCGTCATAACGTGCGTAAAAGTGGTTCGATTTCGATGAAATTTCAGTATGTAGTAGGGGACCACCTGGGGACGAATCCTATTGAAAATGGACGAAATGTGGTCAAAAGTCAGGACATAGGATTGCGATCTATTCCATTGTCCTTATCCCATATTATTAAGGTGGACGTCAAGTAATTTTGCTTCCTATACTTCCAATGGAAAAACTTTTGTACACATTTCCTTCACAATTAATGTGTTCCCAAGGATGAAAATTTGAACATCGATTAAAGTAACTTCATATTATAACTTGGAAAACTTAATATTTTCTAAAACATAACCATAATTATATTAAAAATCAATAACTTTTCCTTTGGTGGTGTTGAAACCAGAAAAAAGATGCCGCGACCTGTACTTTGATGATGTCAGTGGAAAAAAAATGTTGGATTGCAAAATTACGGTTATGGTTTAGAAAATATTAAGTATTCGAAGTTAGGAAATGAAGCTATTCTAATCGATGTTCAAATTTTCATCCTTGTGAAAGCATTAATTGTCCAGAAAAAAGATCGCGCGACCTGTATTTTCATGACGTCAGTAGACAAACAAATGTTGAATTGCATAATTATGGTTATGTTTTAGAAAATATTAAGTATTCCAAGTTATAAAATGAAGATATTTTAATCGATGTTTCAAATTTTCATCTTTGGGAACGCATTAATTGTGAAGAAAATGTGTGCAGAAGTTTTTCCATTGGAAGTATAGGAAGCAAAGTTACTTGACGTCCACCTTAAAGTAGCAATTCTTGTATGTATGTATGTATGTATGTACATTTTATTTTGAAAATGGCTCTAAGAATTTCTACCGTTTTCTGGTACTAGAAATCGATTTAGCTTGATCTCGACTTTAGAAGGATTCGTTTAGTGAGTTAAATAACCACCCCGAATTATAACGTTTTTAGTGATGGCGTTGTTCCATTAATGTTACCAATGCTTAGAAATCTTATGACGTCACAACTCGCCTTTGAGAATGTTGGCGCGCGGTCACGCCATCTGTCTCTTTACGTCACGAGTTGTGTGTGGATCCTATTAAAGATTTATGACGTCACACTCTTGCGGCGGGCAGATGGTCGCGATTCCCATCTGCCTCATTACGTCACGCGTTGTGTGCGTATGTCCGTCAGCACGATAACTTGCGTAACAACCGTTGGGTTTCGATGAAATTTTAGTATCTGGTAGGGGATCACCTGGGAAGGAACCCTATTTAAAGTGAACGAAATGGAGTCAAAGGCCAGTACATAGAAGAGGGATCCATTCCACTGCTGTTATGCGCCATAACTAATGTAAAAAAGGCTCGATTTAGATGAAATTTTAGTATGTGGTAGGGGACCACCTGGCGACAAACCTTATTGAAAATGGGCGAAATGGGGTCAAAGGTTAGGACACAGGAGCGGGATCTATTCCATAGCCCTTATGCATCATAACTTACGTAAAAATGCTTCGATTGCGACAAAAGGTATACCAAGCCGGTTCTGTTGAATATCATCAAAATGGGATCAAAGGTCAGAGCACGGGACCGAGATTTATTCCACAGACATTATTCTCATAACTTGAGTAATGATTTCTGTAATGTTGGAAAGCGTATTATAATCAATGCATTGCATGATTTTACTAACTTGTTTCCCTTCTTCTAGGAAATTGTAATCGTTCTCAATCCTTCTACACATGTTCTCTTTCTTTAAATAATCTACCCATTTTACTTTCACTATTTTCCTGGATTACTAGAATTTAACCGTATTCATTTACGCTTTCCAACCGTAGGTTGAAGAAGCGTATATGCTCCAGCTTTGTCCGTCCGTCTGTCCGCACGATAACTGGCGTAAAAGTGGTTCGATTTCGATGGTATTTTAGTATGTGGTAGGGGACCACCTGGGGACGAACCATATTGAAAATGGGACAAATGGGATCAAAGGTCACGACGTAGGAGCGGGATCCTTCCATTGCCCTTATGCGTCCTAACTTACGTAAATATGGTTCGATTTCAATGAAAGTTTACTATGTGTTAGGGGACCGCTCGAGAACGAATCTTATTCAAAATGGGTGAAGTAGGGTCAAAGGTCAGGACATAAGAGCGGGATGCATTCTATCGCCCTTATGCGTCATAACGTGCATAAAAATTGTTCGATTTCGATGAAATTTCAGTATGTGGTAGGGGACCACCTGGGGACGAACCCTATTGAATGTGGACGAAATGGGGTCAAAGGTCAGGACATAGGATTGCGATACAGTCCATCGCCTTTATCCCATATTATTATTAATTAAGGTGGACGTCAAGTAATTTTGCTTCCTATACTTCCAATGGAAAAACTTTTCTACACATTTCGTTCACAATTAGTGTGTTCCCAAGGATGGAAATCTGAACATCGATTAAAATAACTTCATATTATAACTTGGAATACTTAATAGTTTCTAAAATATAACCATAATATATTAAATATCAATAACTTTTCGTTTGGTGGTGTTGAAATCAGAAAAAGGATGGCGCGACCTGTACTTTGATGACGTCAATAGACAAACAAATGTTGGATATCATAATTATGGTTATGTTTTAGAAAATATTAAGTATTCCAAGTTATAAAATGAAGCTATTTTAATCGATGTTCAAATTTTCATCCTTGTGAACGCATTATATGTCCAGAAAAAAGATGGCGCGACCTGTATTTTCATGACGTCAGCAGACAAAAAAATGTTGGATTGCATAATTATGGTTATGTTTTAGAACATATTAAGTATTCCAAGTTATAAAATGAAGATATGTTAATCGATGTTCAAATTTTCATCCTTGGGAACGCATTAATTGGGAAGAAAATGTGTACAGAAATTTTTCCATTCGAAGTACAGGAAGCAAAATTACTTGACGTTCACCTTAAAGGAGCAATTCTTGTATGCATGTAAATTTTATTTTGAAAATAAATGGCTCTAAGGATTTTGATGAAAGTCGTTAACCTACCGTTTTCTGGTACTAGAAATCGATTTAGCTTGATCTCGACTTTAAGAAAATTTGTTTAGTGGGTTAAATAACCACCCCGAATTACCAAGTTTGTAGTGTGGTGTCATGGCGTCGCCACATTAGATGTTGGCACGCGGTCATGCCATCTATCTCATTACGTCACGCGTTGTTTGTGGATCCTATTAAAGTTTTATGACGTCACACTTTGCTAGCAGATGGTCGCGATTCCCATCTGCCTCATTACGTCACGCGTTGTGTACGTATGTTCGTCTGTACGATAACTCGCGTAAAAATCGTTCGATTTCGATGAAATTTTAGTATGTGGTAGGGGAACACCTGGAAAGGAACCCTACTGAAAGTGAGCGAAATGGGGTCAAAGGTCAGGACATAAGAGCGGGATCCATTCCACTGCTCTTATGCGGCATAACTAATGTAAAAAAGGTTCCATTTCGATAAAATTTTAGTATGTGGTAGGAGACCACCTGGGGACAAACCCTATTGAAAATTGGCGAAATGGGGTTCAAAGGTCAGGACATAGGAGCGGAATCACTTCCATCACTATTATGAGTCATAACTTACGTAAAAATGTTTCGATTTGGATGAAATGTTGGTATGTTGTAGGGACCTGTCTGAGGACAAATCCTGTTGAAAATGGGCGAAATGGGGTGAAAGGTTAGGACACAGGAGCGGGATCTATTCCATAGCGCTTATGCACCATAACTTACGTAAAATTGTTTCGATTGCGACAAAACTTTATCATGTTATTTCGGAGATATACTGAACCAGTTCTGTTGAATATCATCCAAATGGATCAAAGGTCAGGGCACATGGGTGAGATTTATTTCACAGCTATTTTCCTCATAACTTGAGTAATAGCTTGAGTAATGATTTCTAGTACGGTATATTGGAAAGCGTATCATAATCAATGTATTGCATGATTTTACTAACTTGTTTTATTTTTACTGCATGTCGTGAACGTCTAAAGCTGTGGTCCAACGAAGAAGTCTAACCTATCGTAGCATCAGCTGTGAAGACACTACTTCTTAAGAGCTGTTAATGTCTCCAAAGCGTTAATCTTTCGTTTTCTAATTTGTTTTCGAAGTCTTGTTAAAAGACTTCAAGATATTCTCAAGATATTCAAGCAGGCAAAATATCTTGAGTCTTTTAACATTTTTTTCTTGAATATGTTGAGTCTTTAACATTTTTGAAATAGATGGCAGTTTGTGAGGTGGAAGACGGAATTTTTTCTCACTGGAGAACCAATGATGTGATATGTTTTCCTTTCATGGTAAGGGTTATAGTGATTTTAGTAATTTTAGTTGAGGAAAATTCAAGCTGATATAGAATGAAGAACCCTTTGCTGTATCGTATAATATGTCTTTGGAATCAGACAGGCAAGATACTGTACTTTGACTCAAATTCTTGTTCAATTCTTATCTCTACCTTTTAACAGCCATTTAATTCTTTCATCTCCAAGGATAATCATTATTTCAATTTTCGATTCTTTTATTTGTGCCAGTCTTCCAACCTAGTTTGCATTTTCTGGTAGTTCCAATTTTATTATACAGATACTGAGAACAATAATGCCTTTAACATATCGTATTATGATACAATTAAATTGACCTGATCTAATGACTTCAGCAAACCAGCATACCACAGACGTATTAACAACCATCTTCTGCTTACTAAGTGTAAGTAGGTGTTCAGCTTCATTGGTTATGTTGTTTCAATTTAAATCTCGTAATTTATGTTAATATGTGTCAACAGTTTTGAATTATGTGAAATTTTGATTTTTCCCACGTCAGTTTAATTTCTGACTCATTCGCATCTGCAAATTTTCCAAAAAAAATTTCTGATTGCATCTTTTAAATAGCATTTTGTATGAATATAAATAAATCTAAAATTGTACAAATGGTATGTTTTAGAGCTAATCATCGCAGGCGTCTTTTTCCGGAGATGAATAGTTATATCTTTCCAGAAATCATGAAAGGAATACCGAAGCCGGTGAGTACACCACAAGAATGTACTTTAAATCTACTTTGTTAAATTGAAAAGGAGTATTTTTACAGTGGCACCTATACTGTATATTATGGTACAAGCTGTACAAATAAACGATATTATCATGAACGGTTTGTTCTTGGTAAGTACTGAAGTATCTATATTTTTCCAATTATTACTTCTAACGTTCTTATTGCTGTCAATATCAAGATGGAAAATAAATGCCACTTAATCCATTAAATCTCTGAAGTCATACCAGTGAATCACTATTTAATTAACAATTAGGAACAAATACAGCTCATTAAATAATGAGAAATGCACTGTTGTAATTTGTCTTTATATCAAAGCTATTTCTGCTTTGAGCTGCCATATTTTGAGTCTGCTCTGAATATTCATTCCTACAGCAATATTCATTCCTACTGCCTTTCGAACCTCAAATTAATAGTCTTACAGGACCGAACAGATCTTACGGTACTGAACCCACATAATAATCACGTGCATTGGGTTTGTGTTGCATTTCAATCATTTACTCTCTCCAACAGTAGGCTGAAGAAGGTTATATACTCCAGCTTTGTCCGTCTGTCCGTCCGCACGATAACTCACGTAAAAATGTTTCGATTTCGGTGAAATTTTAGTATGTGGTAGGGGAACTACCTGGGGACGAACCCTATTGAAAATGGCCGAAATGGGGTCAAAGGTCAGGACATAGGAGCGGGATGCATTCCACTGCTTTTATGCGTCATAACTTGCGTAAATATGGTTCTATTTCCATGAAACTTTAGTATGTGGTAGGTGACCAACTGGGGACAAGCCCTATTGAAAATGGGCGAAACGAGGTAAAAGTCAGGACATATTTGCGATCCATTCTATTTCCCTTATGCGTCATAACTTGCGTAAAAATGGTTCGATTTCGATTAAATTTTAGTATGTGGTAAGGGATCAGCTGGGAACGAACCCTGTTGAAAATGGGCGAAATGGGGGCGGGATCCATTCCATCGCCCTTATGCTTTATAACTTACGTAAAAATGCTTCGTTTGAGACAAAACTTTATCATGTTGTTCCAGAAGAATACTGTACCGGTTCTGTTGAATATCATCAAAAAGGTGTCAAAGGTCAGGTCATAGGAGCAAGATTTATTCTACAGCCATTATCCTCATAACGAGTAATAACTTGAGTAATGATTTCTGTTATGTTGGAAAGCGTATCATAATCAATGCATTGCATGATTTTCCTAACTTGTTTTTAAGTGCAGAAGGTTACCTGTTTCGGGTATTTGATTCACTCGTATTCCTCACTTACCCGCAAAAAGCTCCTCGGTATTAATGCCCATGCAGAAAATTCATTTTGAGATATTCGTATTTGTGTGAACATATGCGCACACATCGTAAAACAATCTGGAGATGGTTGGGATCATTTTGCTAAAATTTGCCTGAATAAAATACGAAAAAAATATATACTCTTGAGGAGTGAAGAGTCTCGAAAGATTTATTGTATAAACACATTGGTGATTGTGGCGTATACCTCTTATTTAACCTTCCTTTTGAGTTCCTGTGTTCTAATGTCAACTTGGTTTCTTCTAGTTTTAAGTTTTTCTGACTTAACGCCACAGATTTTCTCTTAATGAAATTGAAGTTGGCAACACCTGAGATCAGGCCAAAGTGGAATCTACTTAGGTAGACTCGAGAAATAAGAGCTTGTGTGGGCAATGTTTCTCATGCAATCTTGGTGTAATATTTGAAAGGCTGTGACAGAGAATCGACTTATACAATAGATATATGCATTGTTTTAGGCATACTTTATGTACAACGTTTTGTATTCTGAGAGAGCAGGGAGCCACGATTTATTATATTTTAGGATCTTTCACATGTATTCTAATTGAATGTGGATTTAACCTCGTATGTTGGTGATTTTGATTTAAAACCAATTAGTGTGCAGGATAAGTTGCATGCTGGATGACATGCCATAGCGAATAATGAAAGTGGAATTTAAAATGAAATTCACCTGATTGATTTCTGACCTTTGGTCGTATACTGAAATTTATTTTATTCTTAGTTAAGTACTTTCCAGATTCAACGAAAATTTAAGTATCCTAGTTCAACAAAAAGCGAATTCAATTAGCTTTAAATCGAAAAGTGATTCCTTAAGCATAAAATTAAGCTAAGTCTTCAGTTGTGTAGTGCTTTCCAATGAAGATAAAGATTTTACACGAGCCCAAGTTCTAGTGTCCTACAGAGAAGCTAACTTAATGATAAAATTCCGTTTAAACAACTAACATCAAACTAGTATTTTACATGATGTAAAACATTTATTTACAGAGTAGTCTGAATTGTTGGCTTTGATAGTATAGATGGGGGAAAGCGTTGCTGTTTGTCTGTCAAATTCTTGTTCGAATTTCCTTCACATAAGAATTAGTACTGTTTCCTGTTTTTATGGAGTTTAACGAACCCGATGGTCATCTGAGGCTAGCTATAGTTTTCTTTCCTAATCTGCTACAATTAATTTCCAGAAATAGAGGAAAACTCACTCGTGAGTACGAACAGAACAAATATATTTTACATATTAATCGAACGGATGCCCAGAAGCTAGAGGAGCTAAAACACTCCTGTGGGTCACTGGACTACCTAGAAATAAATCAGATTACTTTGATAGTGAAGAATTGATGGAACGAAATGAAAAGTTCTCCTTCGCAAATTTCGCTGCAAAAGCTATGGGCATACTCCTAAAGCGTCTAATGGTTCATATCTTTAAACGTTTATACAGCCAACTAGCCCTCTTTCTCAAAATAAATAAATAAAATAGAGAGAAAGAGAGAGAGATCAGGAATACCTAATCATGAAAGATGAATAAAGCTACATTTCTCATGAGGGAAAGCAATAAGAGCTTTAATCAGAGATTTATGGAGAGAAACCCTATGATTTAGGGCAGTCCTCTTTGGAAAGATTTTTAGGAGACAGTCAGACACGAACTACCCTGAATCAATTGATTCTCAACGATGCACTCTAAAAGGGGAGGTAGGTAGTCTAACATTTGCCCTAAGGCTTTCTAATTCTATTCTTTAGATAACACCACACCGTTATCCTTTAAGATGTACGAAATAGATAAAGCCCTAACTCCTCGTTATGAAAGGACTAAATGTTTCAGACGGTGTGCGTAGATTTTACTTGTTTCGGGAGTGTTTCTTTCGGAAAGGCTTTAATATACATGGGATATCTTTTCCTAGCCTGATAAATAAAGTATTGGTTTTTAAATATTCGTTTCCAGCTTCATAAACATTCCTAAAAGTCAAGCACAACTTTTTCCGTTATTTTCTAAAAAAACATTCTGCTCGGATTACGTTAATTCGACTTACTAGAAATGGCATCAGAAAAGATGCATTGATGAGAGTCTTAGTGGTTTATTGTACGGATTTTTATATGAGTTAGAAACGAATTTAAATTAACGTTTCAAATGGTTTAGCTGCTTGTCTGAAATCTTGGAAATGGCGTCACCATTTCCTGAAATATTACAATCACTTTCCACAAAAAAAAAAAATCAGAAAAAAAGAATATAAATCACGTCAAACTGGTATTTACAGGAGTGTTGGTCCGCGTATTTTTCACCAACTGCTTACGCGCTAGCATGTAGGTTTTATTCATGTCAATTACGCATTTGCAAGCAAACATAGGATAGTCATAAACCCCAATTATGTACATGATCACGCATCATCTGTGTGCATGGTTCAAAGCCACCAAGTGCAGTGGCGAGTTTAGACATGGGCCAACTAGGAGTACGCCTAATGGCTAATTGTTAGAGGCTCTCAAAAGTTTAAAAACTAAACAAAAATTCTCAACATCTCAGAATCTCATGAACACATCTATGTAATCAGCAAAAACCGAATTTATTAAAAAAAAAAGAAATATATCACATGATGTATCTTGTCGGTTGCAACAAATAGTATGAAGTGTTCCGATAATGGAGGAGTTCCAGAAAAAAATAACAAAAGGCTAGGCAGATACATACATGCGGTTTCCAGTGTCATATTTAGAAAGGTTTGAAATTATTTTCTTCAATACTAGATGCAGGTACAAGTGTTAGGAGATAGCATCAACCGTGAAACAGGTGTTGAACACGGCAGACCCTGGAAATGACTTTGACGAAGAAAACACTTAACTCAGTTTTGTTGTTTGCAGAATATGCTTCAAAATTTTAAAGAATCGTACACGGAAAAGATTGATATCCTCTTGAAGGTGTATACCTGTTTTAGCAAATTTAAAACCATAGAAAGTACTTTTCATCAGAAAGGTGCTGTTCGGCCATTAGTAAGTATAAAATCGAAGCAGAACTTGTATGCATCCCGATCCTGCGTAATCGATGCAAATCCGTAGGGAATGCTAGCGTAAAACTTCAGATTTCATCAGCCAAATTCATCGAGATCTACACAAACGTATCAGCAATCGAGTATAATTCGACTGCAATAAGATGATGGAACGAAAGCACATGAATTTGCAACTGTGAGATGCTTGGAAAGTCATCAAGCATTTTTTACCACATAATTTTATTTTTAAACGAATTTACTTTTTATGTAAGGCGCAATACAAAAGATAGCCCTCTGAAAGAACCCATTGTCTAACAGTGGCCCGAATTTGAAAACACGTTCGACTTTTGAACTGCTTACAAATCTGATTATTTGAACTCTTTTTTCTGAGCCTTTCTTATGTTTTTCGTTGTTTTTGCACCAAACACTGAGTTCTACTACGCACATACAAAATGTATCCACACTATGACTCGCTTAATAACGCTGAGTTATCTAAAAACCTATTCGCCGCCCCGGTGGCGCAGTGGCCTAAGCGATGGCTTCTGATCATTCGTCCGAGATGGGTCCGGGTTCGAATCCCGGTGAGGCATAGATGTTGTGTTTGTCTGTTTGTCTTACGACACTAGCTCTCTCCCTTCCCTGGAACCAGTGACCCTAAATTAGGGACGGGCGACTACTTATAGCCCATCGAGTTGCTCACGTGTTCGTTAAACACTCAATCAAAAAAAAAAAAAATGAAGCCTATTCTAATTAGTTCACTGGGGCCTCGTCAGCGTTCACTCTCGAGCGAACTCTTACTGTAGATCTGCCAGAGCTGATGAGAGCGTTTGCGAAATGGCAACAAATACAGTACTGCGGCTACAGTATATATCCTGTGATCCAAGTCCATCAGACAAATGAAGACCGAAAAGTGATATGCGTAGTTTTAGGTCATATTTCTTCGTTTGAAGACCAAATCATACCAGAGAAATAGGAAAATATCCATTATGTAAATGCTAAGTGCTTGCTTAGTCAATCAAAGCAAGAAGTTTGTAAACAGGAGATCCTTCTTAATAGTCTGTTACTTAAAGTTTAGAGATAGGAGGAGTTACTAAAAAATAATATTTCCACCATTCTGTGGCTATGTGAAACTGAAGCAGTAGGTGATTCCTCTTTGTCGGGAACAACAAAGCTAAGAAAGTGCATTTATGTTTAGAAAGCTCAAACTGATTGCAGAATACTCATTTGCAGAATCATCTACAAACAACAACATGATTGTGCTTGCATCTACAACAAATATTCGACATTCTAGCTTTCTAATATTTAACAAATAGAATGTTAAACCGTGTTTCTAAACAGAAAAACGAACAAGTGTTGACCAAAACACTAAAAAGTATAGCAGCATGTTTCTCGCAATGTTTCGTTGCATATCTCAATATCAGTCGGTGTATTTCGCATACTTTTCATTGCCTATAATTTTGGAATATCAAAATGTCGTCGTGGGACAAATACTTTTATTGTTTGTATTTAAGTGCTTTATTTTGATGGACACATCCGTTTAATGAAATGCCGCTTCTTAGGTTTGAATGTTGTTTCAAGTTAGTAAATGTAGTCCCCCCATACAAACGTTTAATATCATGTTGTTGTCATTTTTATTGCAGATTAGTGAAAATGAACCAGAGGCAGCAACTGAATCAGATTTGACAATGAAAGGTAAATACGAAAAAACGAGTCTTAGTAAACAGTTTTCTTAAATTATTCAAAGTGTGTAAAAAGTGAAGTTTTGTCATTTATCATCGTCCTTAGTTGCCTTGATAAGTAATGAACTTTCGATGTTGCTTATTTTTTTATATATAAATAACAGCTATTTTTTCTGTTGTACACCAGTGTTTGTGAAAATTGCAACACCAAGAAAGAGTCGCGCTATTCAAATGAAATTTATATCACAGATTCCTCATGTTACAGGAGATAAAAAATGATCACATTTGTACAGCTATGCAAGATTTTTCAAAACTTGTGAAGTCACCTCCAGCAACACAGCTTCTACATGGCGTAGCATTGAATGGAAAAGTTTTTTTATGTCATCCTGGGGAAAAGGCTGCCACGCTGCTTCTATGCGAGACCAAAGTTCATTTGTGGGGACTGACGGAGGCGTTTTACGGGCCAGTATCTTAGCTACCATGTTCCAAATATGTTCGATCGGGGACATATCTAGCTAACGTGCAGGCCAGCAAAGAAGCGGTATCTGCCGTGCATGCAAGAGGTCTTGAACATACCAGATCACATGTGGCTGAGTATTGTTCAGCTGGAATATAGCGCCAGGACAACTTTGAAGGAAAGGGTTATCACCTTTGCCTATAAAACATCCCTAATGTATGACTGGCTGTTGAAGGTCCCTCATTTTCATATCAGGCGAGATCGCGAATTGAACCCAATGGCGCCCAAAACCACGACGCTTGGCGTTGGGCCAGTATGACGCTGCAAGGTGCTGTTCACCATGATGTCTTCAAACACGTATGCGACCATCATGGTGCATCAAGTTGAATCGTGACACATCAGAAAACATAACGTGTTGGAAATCAGCGTGCCAGTGTCTGTGTTAGAGACCCCATTACAACCTGAGGCGTCTCTGGTTGACGGTCAAAGGAATGCTCAGCAATAGGCTGCTAACGACCAGTTCTCTGTTAAGTGGACAACGTCGAACTGTGCTGGACGACAAAGCCTGGCCCTTCACAGTGTTCCACTGCTGTGCTAACACCGTGGATGTCACTGTGCAATCAGTCACTGTCATGCGATAGAGGTGTCCGTCATTCAGTGTAGTTGTGCAATTTTGCCGTCCATTTCCTAGATTTCTGTGTGCCCGAGCCTCATCTGTCCAGTGACGTCACATTCGCATCACTGTACTGGCGTTTCATCCGGTACGAGTGTCAATTTTGCGATAGGAAATTCCAGTTTCTCTCATCCCAACAATCCTTCCTGTCCTCGAAGTCCGTCCGGTCTTCATAATGCGACCTTCTTCGGCGACGGGCCATAGTGAGACACAAGGTACACCCTTTCGACTCAATGTCGGCTCTTTACTGAATGCAACAGTTCGTTTGAGTCAACTCTTTATACCCAAGACCGGACAGTTCAGAGAGCACTGCTACGAAACCGCATACACATTTTCACTAACATTTTAATCATTTGCATGTCCCAGTATGTTGTACATATCCTGTAAGGTTCAAGATAATGCCAGCAGTCGTTCATGGTGTTGCAATTTTCACAAATCGTAGTGCACTTCTCAAATTTAAACATTTTCATTTAAATTCTTTTTTGTTTATCGGAATCTCATAGAAACTTATGTGTGATCAACGGAAAGGTTATTTAATTCACTGGTGTGCAAAAATTAAAGACGAAGAGGAGAAATTAGCATAACAGCGGAACGAGCAGGCAGAACGGACCGAAATACCACTCAGGAGATAGACTAGGGCCCGGTACGGTAGGGCATGCGCATATATGCAGCATGACGTAGGGGGGGGGGGGGGGGTCAGAAGGGTATAAAGCACACAGGCGGTGTACGCTCAGCAATTCGGTGAAAACTATTGCACGGTGTACATCGGTTTGAACGACGTCCAGTTGTTGCCACCGTGTGATATGGCCAACAGGCAATCCAGTAGACGACATCTGGATGACTTTACCCGAGGTCGCGTCATTGGGAAGTTGGAAGAAGGTCAAAGTGTGACTAGTGTGGCAGAGGAGTTCGGGATCGGTCACAGCATCGTTTCACGAGCTTGGAAAGCATTTAAAACGACAGGAATAGCTACCCGAGAGTTTAGCAGCAGTCGTCCACGAGCAACCACGGCGGCGGACGACCGGTATATTGTCCTACAGGCGAGAAGAGACAGGCGGTAGACAGCGGGGAAAAATCGCAAGACACATGCAACAGACAACTGGACATCCGTTATCGCGTTTTACCGTGGCCAGAAGGCTGCACAAAGGTGGTCTATTTGCACGACGACCAGTACGGTGTGAGCCATTCAAGCCTGCTCATCGGAGACGGCGGTTTCTCTGGTGCCAGGAACACAAGAACTAGACACATCAGCAATGGGGTCAAGTTCTCTTTACGGACGAGAACCAATTTACTGACGAGTGATTCTGGACATATGCACATCTGGAGAGAGCAGGTAACACGCAATCACACCTCCAACATCATCGAAAGGGACCGGTTTGGAGGTGGCGGAGTTCTCGTTTGGGGCGATATCATGCGGTAGCCGTACTGACCTCCACATCTTCCATGGAGGTTCAGTCACTGGTGTCCGCTATTGTACCGAGGTACTCCTGCCTCACGTGCGTCTGTTCAGAGGTGCTGTGGGTCCTGAGTTCCTCTTCATGGACGACAACGCTACACCTCATCGTACAGTGGCTGTCGCAGAACTGTTGGAGAGTGAAGATATTCAACGCATGGATTGGCCCGCAAGGTCCCCGGACCTAAATCCAATAGAACACGTGTGGGACCTTCTCGGGAGATGCTTGGCAGCACGGCACCAGCCGGCAGCAACGATTCCGCTGCTGTGATTGGCGCTACCAGAGGAATAGGCCGCGATGACTCAACAGCTCCTTGACAACCTCGTCCTCAGCATGGACAGACGTTGTAAATCCTGCAACGCAGTCAGGGTGATCACATCCTCTACCAAAGACTGGATTTTTGTTGGCAGCCGCCTGTCACATGGACGTTACTGTCTTCTCTCCAGTTGTACTCGAAGCTACCTTTTCAATAAAGTGCCTTTGTATCCTTTGGATTCCTTGTTTGGACGGTTTTGCTCACTTGTCCCATATTCTTACATCTTGGGGATCTTATCGTATGATCTGAGTCGATGTGGAGCACTTCTGCACAACGTTACATTCGAAAAACCGTCTCGTCCTTAATTTTTGCACGCCAGTGTACATTACACGAAATACAACTCCTCGTTTTCGTTTTTTTTTTTAATTGGGGGTTTAATGACCACCGTGAGCAACTCAATGGTCTATAAGTAGTTGCCCATCCCTAATTTAAGGTCACTAGTTCCAGGGAAGGGAGAGAGCCAGTGCTGTAAGACAAACACAACATCCATGCCTCACCGGGATTCGAACCCAGACCCTTCATGCGTGAATAATCTTAAGCCTGCGCTTAGACCACTGCGCCACCGGGGCGGCCTTCGTTTTTTTTTTTTATGACCAAGAATATGGACAGACGGACAGAGCATGGTTGTTCTACCTTTAAAAATGGTTTTACTCTCCAGTAACGGCCAAAGAATTTGTTTAATTATCTTACTACTGTATTAATAAATATCGATCTATTGAACCAAATTATCTTACTTATACAGTATTCGTTCGGTTTTCCTCCAGAAATTTTGTCGTCTTTATCTTGAGTACTTACTACAAGTACTAAAACGGGTTTTCACATTCCGTCCTGGCAATGTTGTCAGATTGTTACGTACCCTCGTCTGTCACAGAGCCTGAGCTTGAATCCTGCTAAAGACTCGTATTTCTATAGTTGTCGACAAGAGATCCCATTCTCTCTTTTCGTAGTTCTTGTTCAAAGACGGATGACTCTTTAGAACATTCGAGATGATTATGAGAATAAGGACAAATCAGCGTCTCATGTCTTTCATTCAGAAAATCATTACGGCTCTGAAATCTGCACATTTGTTTTTTGCTTTGGGGTGCAACAACTACCGTAAACATCAAGGCTCTAATCTGTCACCCTTTCCTGATTTAAAGAGCCATCACGTTAGGAGAAACATATCGCCCATGATTCATCCGGGACTTGGGCTCAATTTAGATTGTCAGCCAGAAACTAGTCTGAGCCTCTGACCGTTCGGCCACAGGGGAGGTGACATTTCTTTTCGCCGTAACGATTTTGTAGACTGCGTAGGAAGTAGTTTTTTAATCCTGCATGGTAACATCACAGCTGTATATATATCATTAAATAGAATTCAAGAACTTTTATCTCAGAAAGTACATTCAGATGACTGTTACGTGGGTTTAAGAGATTAAGTTGTAAAACAGTGTTACCAGGCATTCTCCCTTTGTATCGAAGAGCTGTTTCAGGAAACGTTAAGTGCTTTTTAGCGTTTTATTGGCCTAAGTTACAACCATGTGCGTTGTGATCTGAAAAGAGCAATCGAGACAGCCTAATTAGTTTATTGCATCGAAGCCTTCCGACGCTGTCCCTTTCGAGCAAAGGGTAGAGGAGGAGAAGAAAGAGGTCTAGGTATGGAGAAGTAAGAACTGAAAGGAGGATGATTTGAGAAGGAATCTTTTGTCGGGTCTTCTTGACCAGGATAGCGAAGTGAAATAGAAGACTAGTTACGTAAAATTAGAATAATTAAGAAAGAGGGCATAGTTAGGAAACAAATATCAGCAAGAGGACAGAAGCATTAAGTTATAATTTAGTAAGATAATTCTAGGAGGACAACCTGCACAAAAGTCTAAACAAATAATAAGTAAATAACACAAGTGGTGAAGATGCAATGCTGAAACGGTGTTGCTGAACAGACGGCCATGAAGATACGCCACTGAATATCCCACTCTTTAGGCCAATAATCTGATTGACATGAAGCAAGCCAAGTTTGACGGGCATTGGTCAGAGAAACATCAGGAATAGGAAGCAGTTTATTTGAGTAAAGCAGAAGATCACGGTAAAAAAACAAAGCAGTCGAGGTACGTATAAAAAATATAGGTAGAGTTACGGATAGTGCCTAGAAACGATAAAAGATGAAAAGCTGGAGAAACTGAGTCAAGAACAGTGTCCCTTATCAGGCTGGGACACAAATGCATAAGAGAGGATTGAATTAGGCTAAGCTTTACAAAATTCTCACATGTGCGAGAGGGAGTGGAACGATTCAGTTAAAAGATTTCCAATGAAGATTAGGGTGTGCGATTTGCGACACCATCACAACACCCGCCGCAAAAAGCAATGAAACGCTCAGCAAGTGAGTGGACTGAAACTGAGGACGTGTGCGTGGTAGCAGAGTGATTTACTGATCGGACTGCCTGGACCAGTGGTTCTGAACGGGTGTGCCGCGAAACTTCCGAGACGTTGTGATACTGCTGGAAAAAATAATTAAAATAATTTCACTCAACATTAATTTTGAAAAAGGGACAAGAGAAAAATATTCAAAAGCTTAAACATATTTATAATGTATTTTACAGAGGATTTATTGGCTTACAGTAAAAGATTTTAGTTATTAATGGAAGTTTTAAGCTTGTCGTTTATTACACAAAAGTTCAATTCGTGATGGAATTGGAGACAAACTCACACGCATTTCATATTCAACTGAGAGAAGTCTCTGGCGTTTCTTGTTTGTTATGTTCGTTAGTTCCGTAAAGCCCAGTTCGCACAAGTAGGTGGTTGAAAAGTGTAACAGGGTATTAACTGCTTCTACTGCTAATTTTGGGTACTCTTGCTTCGCCAACATCCAAAAACTTAGGAAGTGGTAGTTCACCAGATTTCAGTTGAAGTGTTCGGTGTGACTGAAGTTCTGCGAGTTGCTCTTCTTTCTTCAGAGGAAGGTCGGTGGTGGGTTCACAGCATAAGGATTGCGTACCCAGTCATGCTTCGCGACAGTGATGGAGGGAAAATATTGTGCCATGTAATCCTCAAGAGCTAGAAGGTGATTTAAAATCAGTTGTATGTCACATCCCCGTGCGAATCTACCTCGAAAGTCAGAGGAAACATCTGAAAATGTTCCTTTTCCACTTGTAATTTCTATATTCTAAGTTTTCTTAAGAACCCGGTGAGTTTATCGCTTGAAGTCAGCACATTTTCTTGTTTTCCTTGCATACTCTCGTTTAGGTAATTTAAATGGCTGAAAATATCAGCCAAGATGGCTATCTTTGCACACCACTCCTTGTCGTTTAACTGAGCAGTAAAGTATCGGTTTTCGATGCTAAACATACTTAATAGCTCAGTTTTCAGCTCAAAATATCTGTTTGAGGAGTCTTGTCTTAACGAAACTGACCATCTTAACAACTGAGTCTAAAACGCTTTTAAGTTCTGTTAGAATAGTCTTTGCCATCAGAGCCTCACGATGTATGAAACAGTGTGTTGGGCCTACACTCAGGAAATCTTGTTTCAGTATTAAAACAAATCCTTTGAATCTTCCAGTCATTGCAGGTGCACCACCGTCTGTGCAAACAGAAAGACAATTTTTCCAGGACAACCCATTTAGTTCCAAGGTGCTGGATATGGAATTACACACCTCTTATCCGGTTGACGTTGAAGGCAATTCAGTACATGAAAAGAATTGCTCAATAATCGAATCCTGATCAACAAATCTGGTGTAACTCAGTAACTGACATTTCTTACTTACATCAGCTGACTCATCGAGCTGTGGGAAAATACTCTGCCGTCACTTAGCTTTTCACGTACGTGGCTCTGGATATCTGAAGACATGTCATCAATCCGCCGGGAAGTAATATCGTTTGACAATGGAACCAAGGATATTTCTTTTTTCAGCGCAGTCAAAATCGATTTCACTATTTCCTTGCAGGCAGGTAAAATTGCATCCTCAGCATTAGTGTGGGGCCGCATTTTTTTGACCAGTATTTTTGCAACTTTATAACTGGCCACTTGTGCTTTTTCAGAAATAGTTGCTCTCTGTACCATTTGCTTCCGTTGACCACAATCGACTAAAATAGTCACTTATCTTTGCAGATAAGTTACTATGTTTGGTATTCAAATGTCTTTTCAATTTATTAGGAACCATACATTCGTGGCTTAGTTTTTCTCCACAGACGACATATTCTGGTACAGGACGGTTTTCAGGTCCACTGAAAGTAAATTCAAAGTTCAGATAATTATCTTGGTACTTACGGACTGTTCCTGTAGATTCCACGTTCCTCTTCTGACCTGCTTTCACGACATTTACACTTGGAATTGGGTTGTTCTCACTTTTGTTACTGTTACATTCTGTCACTGACTCATCTTCCACTTTTCTCCTTTTAATAAGAAACTTGTCCATACTGAACTTAATTTTTTTTAAAGCAAAATTAACACAATACTGCATATAATACGTGTCAGTCAAGCTAACAATCGACCTCAAAACAAACCAGAACACGAACAAAATGGCGTTACAACTGCAAACCTACAAACAACTGACTGCTGAAGGAAAACTGTGCGCGCACAAGACCGAGTCTCCCGCAGTGTTGCCAACTCGTAGGTTAGTGTGTCGCAGAGACTCACTGCTAAGGATAGTGTGCCGTGAACAAAAACAGGTTGAGAACTACTGACCTAGACTGATCTTCATTTGAAATGGCGGATTTGTCTTCAGCACCTGTTACATTGATGGTTTTGCGTGTGATATTCCAATGTGCAGATATTATTTCGATAAAAATAATTCGCGTTTTATTTATGCGAAAATATTTTTAGACAACCAACGTTAGCGTTGTTGCCTCTTATCGTATAATTATTGCATTTATATATATATATATATATATATATATATATATATATATATATTTATACTTAACTCATGTTCTTAATAAAATTATAATGCATATTTTAGGAGTGCCAGTGAGTCAAGGTGTTGTCAAAGGACCTGCACGTGTCGCCATAACATTGCAAGAAGCAGCTTTCCTAAAGGTCAGATTTATCTCTCTTACTGTTTGCTGTCCCCATATGCTTACTGCATTTCCTCTCATTTCCTTTTTGTAACTGTTCTCCCTTTATTTGCTCCATTACTATTCCGCTAAGACGCATGTGTTAGCACGACCCCGCTGTACTACGGTGGTCGCAGAAAACGGGAAATTTGTCTAGTGAGATAAACGGTGTCTCCGACGATTTGAAAACCCATTCTCAAAAACTACAGACTTTGCGTTGGGGTTTCACGTGAGCCATTTACTAGAAATTAAAAAAAAAAAAAAAAAAAAATGCGAGTGTGCCTTAAGAAAAATGACAGAAAAATACACACAGTGTGTTGAAAATCGCACCATGCAGAATTAAAGGGACATCATAATATAATTTATTTTTTAATAAAATGCTGTATAATATACATCCTTGGTGCAGGCCAGTGTGAAGGAACTGCTACATAAAACGTATTACTCATAGCAAAATCTAACTGGTTCATATTCAGTCCGACGAGCTTCTTTCTAGCCTTTAAGCTATGGGGAGAACAGCGATCGTGCATGGATAAATACAAACATATGTAAGGAAAATCGGAACCGTGCACGGAAGAAAATAATTTCTAATGCCCAGATAAAGCACCTGTGTTTGCCGACTCTTTACCTGGGTCAGTTCCTTGCCGATCTCCTGTATGCCTATTACATAAACTCACTAGAACTTTAACTGGCCCTAACTTAGATACCTCCACATTAAACTAACTGTTCCACCTTCATTTATCCCTTTAAATTATATTTATATGGTAGGTCCTTTTACTTTTCCACGTGGACGTGTCCTCAACGACTCGGTCTGTTTCCCTTCTAGACCTGGTAGATCAAGGTGACTGACCTGCACTTGATCCTGTCGGTCAATTACTGGATTTCCGGCTAACGAAAATCCATCTCTTCTAACGGCTGTTAATTCCAGTAGAACGGACTTCATGCAGTTTAGTCCAAATACTTACAGTTCCCGGTGGTCGCTGTAACATTCCTCTGACAGAATTACCGCTATCCTATGGCACTTTGTTGTCTTTAATAATGCCTATCCAAATCCACATCCACAGGAGAGGGTCAAAACATTTCAGTGTGGTTACGCTCCTCGTGAAATTTTTGGAAGCACGAAAATGTCTCACCAACAGATGTCATTATCTATTTATAAAGTTATTACGCGAATTATTAGAACTTTTTTGCTCTCGAAAGAATTGCACGTTGAAAATTCTGATGACTTTCTCTCGGCAATTTTATACATATAATCCAGACTTATACTTCCCGAAGAAACACTCGAAATCGTACTTTTCAAAGAAATATTTAACGCAGTTGAAAAAATAAAAATTCCGTGCAAGACATTTGAGCATGGAGTCTGAAATTGTTGACTTGATTTTCGTTTACTACGTAATGTCTAGCACAACAGACATATTCTGAGCAGCTTCACATGCGCTAATGAGGAGAGCATGTGTCTTAATACAGTATTACGAAGTCGCACAGACCATTTGCACATGCGCACAATGAACAACTAAGCGGAAGTAATTGGAAGCTGTTTCGTGTTGATTTCAAAATTATTTGGATCATATGTTATTACGTGCCCATACAGTACACAAACAGTAGGCAGACAAAATGTGTTTACATAATTCGATAACTGAATACAAGTGAGTTTATCCCGTTTAGTCAAAAATATCTAACGATTTGCCTATGATGAGATTTTTTATTTCACGTGTATTGTTCGAAAATACATCGAAGAGCCAAAATATTATGACCACCATCCTAATATGATGTTGGGCTATCCACCTGCCATCAAAACAGCTCTTACCCGGAGGCCTACACGATTTCTAAAGATATCTTGTGGTATCTGGTACCAAGACGTTCTAAAGGTGTCTTGTGGTACCAGGTACCAAGATGGTACCAGCAGATCCTTTAACTCTTGTTAAGTTACGTGGTAGAACCGTCTCAGGTTGGATTTGCTGTTCCAAAACAAACCACAGATGCTGGATTGGATTGGTGACTGAGGAATTTGGAGGCCAGGACAATACCTGGAAGTCTTCCTCATGTTCCACGAACCATTTTCGAACAATCCGCGCAGTGTGGCATGGCGCATTGTGCTATTGAAAGAAGGCACTACTAGAGGGGAATTCTGTTGCCATGAAAAATGTACCTGGTATGTAATGATGTTTAGATAAGTGGTAAACGTGATAGTTTCCTGCACATGCAAGACTGGACCCAGGGTTTCCCATCAAAACATTGCCCAAATCATTATACTTCGTCCACTGGCTGGTTTTCGTCTAACGGTGCATCCTGGTGCCAAACCTTCCCCAGGTAAACAACGCACACGTACCCAGCCGTCCACATACATGATGCAAAAGAAAATTAGATTCATCGGACCAGACGACTTTCTTCCAAACATTGAAGGTCCAGTGTTGATGTTCGCATGCCCATTGTAGGTTAGCGTGGGCACTCGGAACGGCCTGAAGCTACGCAGCCCCATTTTCAGCAGGCTTCGATGTACTGTGCGTTGCGGCAATCCGTCACCAGCATTCAAATTACCGGCAAGTTCAGCCACAGTACATATTTTTTCTGTTGGCATATACCATACAGGATAGTCTTTCTTTTCTCAACTCTAGCACCGATAAGTCGTAGTCGGACCACACCTTTCCGGCGTTTCGTGCTTTTTCTCTTGCTCGGATCACTTTTTGAAGGTACCAACCACGGCTGACCGTGAGCATCCCAAAAGCCTTGCCGTCTCGGAAATGTTCTTACCTATTCGTCTGGTCATTACAATTTGATGCTTTTCCCATCTGAAGAAGAAGAAGAACACTGATTAGCAGAGCTCATTAAAAGGTATTATTTTTGCTTTTCATGACCTTCACATGCACCGTCGTTTACCTGCAGTTTCTTCGAATTGCATGAAGACGTGCTGGTCATAATATTTTGGCGCTTCTGTGTAAGCTGTGAAAAAAAACCCTTCTTAAACACGATTGAAGAGGAATATTTAAGAAGATGTAAAGAAATATGTAAGAGCTGTAAACAAAACTGGAGGTCAAACTTATTTGTTCGTTTGCTGTACCTGCCAGGTTGACAGACATTGATTCATCGTTACAATAATAAAATATTCCGTCGGTGCACGATGTACACTGAAGTCCACCTTGGGGCTATCAGTCAAGATTTATTAAAAAAGGTCTCATACTTTTGACTTTTAACTTAATCATTCAGTTTTAATAAATCTTGACTGATAGCCCCAAGGTGGACTTCGGTGTGTATCCTGCATGGACGTAATATTTTATTATTGTATATATTCTGCACGAAATACTTCCTTATTGATTCATCGAGACATCTCGTTTTTCTACCCAAGTTATTTCACATATGCTGGACAGTATACATGTCCTTTTAATGTAAATGTTATTTGTTGCTGTGGTTAATAAATGGTTCTATGTTAAATTGTATTGTAAGTAACTCAACATAAACAATTATATATATATGTTTACAGCCTGGTGAAATTCTAATTACGTATGGAACAGATATTGGATGGAGTCCATATTTTCCCTTCCTTGGAGGAGTAGTAACAGAACTCGGCGGTCTTATATCGCATGGTATGTACCTAAATATATTATCTAAACTTTCTATTTTTAAAGACATTGCGCTTGCGGAAAACTATGTAATCGCCTTCGATCAGGCCTTTCGGGAGAAAAAACACACTTCTTGTTATTTGTGCTTTAATCTTAACCAAAACTGTATAACAAACCAGCATTAAATAACTGTAATGCATGAATAAAATTGCAAGTCAAATTGTACATCCAAGGAATGTTTATGAATAGTACTCTACAAGGCGTTATCAAATTTAATAAAACTCCTCGTGTAACAACACTACGGTGAACGCTACGCCTTTTTCTCGCTAGAAAAAAATTTGAGAATATTTTTGTGGACAAGTTGCCATACCTCCTGAATTTTTATGACGTTTCAGTCCGTTTCCGAACAATGTGGAGTCTAAGCGTGTAAGACGGGACCTAAGAATTTTAAAATGAGTAATTCTAATATGCAATGAATTTGCACCAAGCTTTGTTTCAGGCCTGGAACTGGTAAAATAGTTTCAGTAACGTGATATACAAAGGTTGGACAGAATCACAAACTACCTTTGAAAAAGGTGCTTTATTAAAAATGGTAAATATCAAGGCAGTGTTGACGATTCATAGGCGGCCACACCTCTATGGCCCCATTCGCACCATGGAAGACACATAGTGTTCAGGACAACATTCAAAGTTTAAGATCATCAGTTAGTTTCAAAGCAGTTATACGTCAAAAGCTACATTGTAAATCCCATAAAAGGCTCGAAAAGGCACTTCTCTAATGGACGTCTAAACTGCAGTGATTTTTTTAGTATCAGGAGAATGTCATAAAGGAAGATTTTCCATTTGTAGCTATTCAGAACCGCTAAGATGGATGCATCAATATGAACACAATGACAAATTAAGATATCACAATGTTTTCAATCAGTTCTTTAATTTTCTCTGATGTCAAAATGATGCCGGTATAATAATATGCATTACTATTCGTATTCGCAGTATTCAAAAAACACATATCTCTGCCCCACAAGTTTTCGCAATATATAAATCCCTCATTCGTATAAGAACTCGGGTTTCTATATTTTTTTCCTAATTTTTTTCCGTCTCTTCATTTCCAAATTTTGCATGCTCAAAAAGTTACGCACTTCGTTCAGTACTGAAAATGACAAGACATCATCTTATAAATGTTTCTCTGAGATGTCCGGGTGTTGAACGACTTGAAGAAGGACGGAGTCACTCTTAAGTTCCTGGAAACCGGAACCATTGCAAGAAGAGCTGAGTAAGGTCACCCGAAAGCTACACAAACCCGAACTGACCGTTATCTGGATCTAACAGCAAAGCGGAAAGCAATGATAACTTTTTTCTTTCGAGTTTGCTGCGGCCAAAGATGTAGGAATTTACAGTAGAAAATGTGTTCCGACGGCTAAATGCGAGGGTACTCTTTGCTTGGAGGCTCACGATATGTGTCCCTCTGACCTCCAATCAGCGAACACCTCTTTATAACTGGGACCATCAAGATGTGATATGGATCTCTGACCAATTGGTGCAGTTCCGTTTTCTGACGATTCCCGTTCCTGACGTTGCTTAATCTGGAGAACTAAAGGAAACAGTTGTCATCCCCCAACACTAGAAGTAGAGGTTCACGTGAAAGCGATCGAATGGCGGTAATGTTTGGTGTCATCACGACTGACGGTCGCACTCTCTTTCGTATCTTTAGTGGAGGAGCCGTAAGTTCAGGAATACATACACCATATCCTCGATTGCTGTATCCGCCTTTTTTAGAGGCGCTGTCGGCCCAAAATTTCTCTTTATGGATCACAACGCTCGTCCTCACAAAGCTCACCTGTTGGAAGAATACTTTAAAGCGGAAGATATCCAACAAATGGTATGGTCGGATTTGAATCTCATCGAAATAGGATGGGACATCTTTGGGATGCGCCTTGCAAGTCATCCGCCACATTTTTGGTTACACTGCGAGTTAAAGGTACCTCTGGTGACAAATTCAATTTGTTGACATGGACTCTTATTATCACCTTTGTGCTAAGCATGGTTTACTTGGGTCAAGTATTTTTAGCCGTTCGAGGGTATCAAATTCCTTATACACCGAAGAGCCAAAACATCATGACCAGCTGCCTAATACAATGTTGGTCCTCCACGTGCCACCAAAACAGCTCTTACCCTGCGAGACATAGACTCTACAAGATTTCAAAAGGTGTCTTGTGGTATCTTGTACCTAAACGTTACCAGCAGATCCTACTCTTTTGTTTTTTATGCTACGTGGTTGAGCCTCCGCAGATCGGATTTGCTGTTTCAACACAAGCCACAGATGTTTGAATGGATTGACGTCTGGAAAGTCTTCCTCACTTTCCGTGAATCATCCCGCTGGTCAACAAATTTTAATTTTTTTCGTTATGTTTATCAAATTATTGTTTCATTATATATTTTGGGCCGCTGATCACGAAAATTATGATTAAATTGACATGTTGGCTCTTATTTTTGAAAAAATGCACTTTTCTATATTCAAATAAATTATCTGATATTTCTATGACATTAAGATATGCATGTATATAAAACTTACCTGTCTTAAATACAACTCTTTTTTGACTTTCGCTTATATTCAGTTCCTGTGGATTCTCATATAAACATCCAACAATAATCAGCTAACATGGCGGAACTCCATTTACAATTATACATGTGCTCTATCACGGAGATGTCGTGATGGAAGTGCTCACTCTGCTCGTCACTAACTGTGCCACAATTTTGTGGGAAGAAATCGACGTATGAATGCAAGAAGTGCATTTTAAAAGACATGTTGCATCCCATTTCTTTATCAAAAATTATGAAATTTTCTTCAAGCTCCCTGAAGTTTGATGCTTTAGCATTTTCAAGAAGTCCAACTGAAACACATCGAATAGATTTCCATGCTGTTTTTTCCCTTTCACTGAGTACACATTCAAAATGACCATCTTTGAAAAGTTGCCTTATTTCTGGGCCAATGAAGATTAGATTAAATTAGGCGTTTTGCCTACTTTAATCTTCTCTGCACTAAGTCTTGGAAATTAATCGCGCAAATATGTGAATTAAAGATAATTCATTTCCAAAGACTTAATTGAGGAAGTTCTTCATTAGCCCCAGTTTTATGTGTAATGGGGGTAGCAAAATTTTACTTGGTTCCATTAAGCGTTCAGATGCTACATTCTTAACTCCAAGAGTTAATGATGTTCGCTGAGGGAATTTCTTTTTTGTTATGGGTATCTTTTGCACGGCTATCCCACTCACAGAAAAAGCAACAATACTTGGTGTAACCCTTTTGTAATCCTAACAGAATGGCGATCACTTTTAAATCACCACATATTTTCCACTCATACTACTGATAATGTACATCCAACAGGATACTTCTCTCGTTTGCATATGCTTCTTTTGTGCGGTGTTAATATGCAGCAGAGATTGAAGGAAACTTATTTCCATTATGTAATAATACAGCTTTAAGGTTCACCTTAGAGACATCTAAGGTGAGCATTTAGCCTATCGAGTTGCTCACGGCGGTCGTTAAACCCCCAACAAACAAACCAACAAAAAAGTCTACTAACTTCCGTTTTCTAAACGGGACAGCTTAAGACCTAGGGTCAGGCACTCGCTCACTAACCATTTTATGCATCACGCGTTACGCAAATGAGTGCGCGAGTGAGACGAGGATTTACCTCAAGTTAAAACCGTATGCATTATCTCCATGGCGCTTCGTTTACTACTATTTCTGACTATAATAACACGGCTCATGCCTTCAGTGTGTTAAGAGGCTGTTCTAATGTTCATCACTGTAGAAAGTGTCAACTGTTCATTAGAACAATATCCGCTTCAGGTGTTTTGTGAAGCAAGCTGCAAATAAAGTGATGTCAATGAATATCTAGTAAGCGATATTTCTTAGCCTCACCAGCTCTGTCCCTTCGTGTTAATGATAACTTTAATGTTCTTTAAAATTCAAGAGACTATTTTATAACAACAAACAACTACAACGACGAAAAATTACAAACATTTTACACTGAGTCAGCTTTACGACTTTGAGAGAAAAACGTATTAAGTGTTGACATGACTTGTAAGTAAATACGGATGAAACAAAGAGATTGCTACATTCTTTGGAAAACTTGTTATTCACGTGCACTATTTTACTGTTCCCAACTTTTGTCAAACCAATTTTCTTACTGTTTCAAGACACCCTTATAGTGCTGTATTTTGTCAACCCTTATATGATTTTGTCACTGATTTCACATGATTTTTTTATAATTCTATATCAAGGTGCTGTAGTTGCGAGAGAGTATGGATTGCCCTGTGTGGTGGGATTACATGGTGCGACAAGAAAATTTAAAACAGGTCAGTATAGCTCTTCATATTTTTGCAATGTTACAAAAGTTAGTAGATTTCATCATTTTCATGTTAGTACATTGCTTAACATGATAGCGTTAGTTCACGCTCAGTAAACATGAGAGAATTTTCCTTAAACATTGTTTAAGGAAACAATTTGTTTACCGAAGATTTGATATTTTTTTTATCATTTTAAAAGATATATAATGAATAATAAGCTTCTTCTACTAATGCTTCTTCTAATGGTTGTTGTGTTATTAATTATATCATGAATAAACTTTCCTGCTAGTAATGTAGTAATAATAATGAACAAGCTTATAACTGGTAGTAATGTTGTAGTAGTAATTAAGATGAATAAAGTCTTATTCTGGTTGTTACTAATAACACTTAATGAAATAAACCTAACAGCCAGACAAAGGTCTGACAAAACTATGAACTGAGAAAAACGTACTTACTAAAGAAAAATCTTTATTTAGGGGACACTCCTGGTAGTATCCAACATACACTTCATAGATCACACAGCTACTCAATAAAACGTAGCTCCTTGCACATGAACGAAGCTCTACTCACATAAACGAAGCTCTCCTTACGCATATAACCAAAGCTCTCCCTACGCACATCAACAAAAAGCTCTCACCATATAAACAAAAGCTCTCTCCATATAAACAAAAGCTCTCCTGGTATCGTTGAACGCGCCTATTTATACTGGCTACCACCACGTCATGACTTACACTCATTGCCAGATCTCATTCAGCGGGAGAAATAACATCTCGTTCAGTAAGAAGATAATTTACATAGAAAAATAAAATAACAAGAGATAGTAAAATCAAAAGGAAAGTGAATCTAGAGTATACGTTACATCATCTCCCCCTTAATTTTTTTTTTTTTCGAAAAACCTATCAATTGTGGAGTGTAAGTCTTACACTTCGTTGATTGACGTTTATTGTCCTCTTTTTTGTTTTTGTTTTGGTGGCAGCAGTATCTACAATATCAAACTTGGCATGACAAAATCAAGAAATCTGTATTCGTCTGTGAAACACTTTGTATACTTGAACAAAACAAACCTGCATCGGCATACCTTCCTTTTATTCTGCCTAGCAGGAATCACTTTTTTAATTTCAAATTACGTCCTCATATTATCGTTGAATACAAACCAACTGTATCAGCAGCGAAGATTGCCTGTAGCTGCCTAACAGTAACAATTTTCATTATTTTACCCCTAAGCACATATATATATATATATATATAAATTTGGATTAGTAGATGGACATAGAAGAAATATCAAAAAAAAAAACAACACATATATACACAAAGAGAATGCATAGGCCCACACGAAAAAAAGAAATTCTCACACGCCAACTGGTCGTGCAGGAAAAACAACAAACGGAGAAAAGAACCTGTCCACGAGAACTTACTTATCTCGAGGACGCATGAAGAACTCTCGTACGATAACGTTTTCCAGGCCTAATCGGACTGGTAAATTCAGGTGGCGTAGATCTCTTCAAGGACGTGACTGGATCTGGACCATCTGTAGTCTGTCGGTCAAGAAATCCCGGCGGCTGACAGGAACGGCTACGTCCGTCGATCAGGAACGACTGAAGTCTGTCGGTCAGGAAATCCCTGCGGCTGACAGAAACGGTCAGGAACGGCTGAAATCCGTCGGGCCGCTCCGGTGGCGCAGTGGTCTAAGGCGTTGGTCTATGATCATTCGTCCGCAGGGGTCCGGGTTCGAATCCCGGTGAGGCATGGATGTTGTGTTTGTCTTACGGCACTGGCTCTCTCCCTTCCCTGGAACCAGTGACCCTAAATTAAGGACGGGCGACTGCTTATAGCCCATTGAGTTGCTCACGGTGGTCGTTAAACCTCCAATCAAAAAAAAAAAAAAAAATCCGTCGGTCAGGAAATCCCTGTGGCTGACAGGAACGGTCAGGAACGGCTGAAGTCTGTCGGTCCGGAAATCCCTGCAGCTGACAGGAACGGTCAGGAACGGCTGAAGTCTGTCGGTCCGGAAATCCCTGCGGCTGACAGGAACGGTCAGGAACGGCTAAAGTCTGTCGGTCCGGAAATCCCTGCGGCTGACAGGAACGGGCTCCCCCAGGATTTTGATATGTAGTCCCTTTGTGCTGGGGCCCGTGTTGTCTTTCCAGCATTCTTTTGGACGGACGTGGCTCCGGCCACATCGTTTGTTTTCGCTTTCTCCCTCTGGGCATGAGAGTAGAAGCAGGCATCGGCCCTGTTTGCCCTGAGCGTAGGTTCCAGGGGCGAAACCCGGGCGGATGCAAGGATCTCTGCCTTCGTCGCTGTTGCGGCGAAGCAGATTGGGGAATCAAGTTACGTTTTCGACCAGCTTTTGGTGTTGCTGGACGGTTTGTAATTTGTGTCTGACGTTTAGGAATCGTCAAACTATTGTCCATAACTGATAAATGAGAAATATCTGATGACTCTGAGTCGCTGCTGTAAGTGAGTGGTCGTGCAGGGCGATGTTTATTTCTGCCTCTAGAAATACTCTCTGACGAGGTATTCAAGGAAGTAGGAGCTTGTGTTGGTGCAGAGTTATCAGGAAACGGTGCAGCAATAGTCTTGGCAATGGTTGGAGGGAAAGGAACGATACTAGAATTTGAAGAACTTGATTCGAGCCTTCGTCTCATGGGAGAATCAGGTTGCGTGTTTGGAAGCCCGTCTTGTGGAGGGGAGGGTGAAGAAAAAATCACTGGAGATTCTTCAAAAATGTTTGTCGGTTCGTCCAAAATTTCTGGAGGTTGATCGTGAGATATAGGCTCTTGAGTCTGTGGAACAGAAGGTTGAGTAAGGTTGATTATAAAATCGATATTTCGTTCATGATACTTGCGACACTGAGCAACGTGTACGTATTGAAATTGATTGTCAGGTTTTTCAAGAACAATGTTATTTTCAAACACATTTGCCACCCGATATAGACCTTCGTAGCTGGGTGCAAATTTCTTCACTAAAGTATGCGAAACAGAAGACTGGAAGTGCGTTTCCACGAGAGTGAGATCTCCAACGACAAGATCTGGTTCCCTACGCCTAGTATTATAGTATCTTGCTTGAGCCGCTTGTGCTCCTAGCATTGCAACACGAGCTTTTTCAGCCATGATTCGTACTGATTGCGGAGTTGGTCGCTGGTTTAGTTCGTCGATAATCCCCGTTAAATTTTCAAAAGGGGTTTTAATTTTGCGACCCAGAAAAAGTTCTGCAGGAGTAATTTTAGTAGATTCGTGAACAGACAAGCGGAGGGCGAACGAAAAAAGCTCGAAGATGTTGATCCCATCGCTCGTGATGATCCATGACAAATGTAGCAATCATTTTCACTAGCGTGCGGTTTACTCGTTCCGCAGGATTACTCTGGGGATGATATGGGAAATGAATTTATGCTTAATGTGTAGTCTCGCACACATTCTTTCAAAAATGTCAGAAATAAATTGGGGACCATTATCAGAAACTACTTTATTAGGTGCACCATATCTAGAGAATACTACATTAATTAATACATTACAAATAACTTCTGCCGTAGCGGCTTTAATGGGAAAAACTTCAACCCATTTAGAAAAATTATCAGTTAATACTAAAACGTAACGAGCTTTGTTTTTAACAGATAAAGGATAAGGTCCCAATAAATCTATTGAAATAATATCAAAAACATGAGAACTTGAACTAGATTTCAAGTGACCGGCCGGTCTTACATTACGGTAATTATTAATCTGACACAAGTGACATGATTGAACGTATGCGAGCACACTTTGGTACATGCCAGGCCAATAGGCAACATCCCGCAATTTACAACGGGTCTTGCGAATACCTAAATGGCCTGCAAGAGGTTTGTCATGAAATTCGTTTAAAAGGGCCATTCTAAGGGTTCGCGGAATACATGGGCGAAACTCTGCCCTAGTAGTCCGCGATTTTGCATAGTAAAGAAGACCCTCTATGACTTCTAGTAGACCTCCCGCGAATTTCGTATAGTAAAGAAGACCCTCTATAGCAAGAAAAAATGCTGTGACTCTCCCAAAATCTGGATCACATTTAGGGGGCTGGATGAATTCAAGTCCGCAAGCAAATTATAGATATCCCCAAAATCTGGATCATTTATTAATTCTGCCATTATCTGCTCTCTGGATGTTATATCAGCTATTAGAAGTAAAGGCCGACATCCAGGCAAGAGGTCTGTGGAGACATTCACTAATCGGGGCGCGAGACAATGCGTCCGCTTTCTTGATTCTTGCATCCTGAGCCCTGATAGAAATTTTGTGCTTCAGACTCCACTTCAGAGAATCAAATATTCTTTGAGATAGAATTTTGAAACGAATTTCATAATGATAGGGCAGAATTCAAATACTGAAGGGCAGAATGATCCGTAATTATGTTAACTGTCAATTCGTTAAGATAACATTGAAATTTATCAAGAGCATACACTACAGCAAGACATTCACGTTCCGTAGCTAAATAATTGCGTTCAGCTTTGGCTAAAGTACGAGACGCAAAAGCTATTGGATGCCCAGCTTGGGACAAAACGCAACCAAGACCAACTCCGGATGCGTCAGTATAAATATCAAATTCCTTAATATGATCTGGGAAAGCCAACACAGGAGGCTGAGTCAACGCAGACTTCAGTGTTTCAAATGCAGCGTTAGCCTCAGGTGTCCAAACAAACTTCTTGTATTTACGTTTCAAAGCATACCATGGCTCACAGATTGTAGCATAAGCGGAGACGAACTGCTGATATCATCCGGTCATTCCCAGAAAGCGTGATAGTTCTTTTGCTGTTTTAGGCAGAGGAAAGTCAACAATAGGCCTAATTTTTTCATTATCCGTAAATAAGCCGTGGGGAGTGATTTTCAACCCCAGATATACAATCTCGTCCCTCGCTATCTGGCATTTACTAGGTTTTAACGTCAAGCCAGCATTGTATATGAGTTGGAACACCTGTTTGAGCAGAGAAAGGTGCTCGTCAAAAGTCTCGGATGTAATAATAATGTCATCCAAATATACATGCACATGGGGATATAGAACAGGTCTGAGAACCGTATCCGTAAGCTTTTGGAAAGTAGCAGGTGCAGAAGCTAGTCCAAAGGGCATACGCAGGTATTCATAAGCCCCAAAAGGAGTCACAAAGCCTGTTTTATCGACGGAGTCTGGATGTACTGCCACCTGCCAATATCCACTCGCCAAATCCAAGGTTGACATCCATTTAGTTGACGACAGGTCATGCAAAATATGCGACATGACAGGTAGTGGATAATTGATCGTTTTCGTGACTTGGTTGAGCTTGCGGAAATCTGTCACGAAACGAAATTCATTTGGTTGTTTCTTTGGAACCAAAAAGGCAGGAGCGGCCCAGGCGCTTATTGATTCCCTTATTATGCCCTGTTTAATCATCTCAGAAATTTGACGTTGCATTTCCTGTTTCTTATGGGGAGCACAAGGGTAAGGTTTCGTCGCTATCGGTTTCGAACCATCAGTGTCAATGACATGATAAACCACCTGTGTGAAACCAGGTTGGTCAGAAAATAAACCAGGGCTTTCCTGCAAAAGTATAGAAAGCTGGTTTCGTTTCTTCTCTATTCAATTGGTTACTCAATAACAAATTCGTTATATCTATAGGATCCGTAGGAATCACTTCGACAGGTTCCGGAAAGGAAATAACATGTTGTACGAAATTCAGAGTAACTTGAAACGTATTGATAAAGTCCATGCCCATTAGACATTTAACAGGTAGTTCGTCTATAAGCAGGAAAGAATGCGTAAAACGAGCCTTTCCCAGACCTAGAGATAATGTGACAGTTCCTGTGATACTGAATATTTCGTTATTTGCACCTCGCAAATACTGCGTCGCAGGCTGAACGTGTATTGCAGGAAAATTGTCAGTGCAAAACTTCGTATTTAGGGCTGATATTTCAGAACCAGTGTCGAACTTTGTCTCGACAATAATATCTTCAATTGTCAAGAACACATCAGGCAACTGAGGAGTTTGGACAGTCACTAATACTGTTTTAGGGTTAGAATGCTTGGTATCAGGAAGCAGGACCGACCCTTGATCTACTTCCTTTGGAAGTTCAAAGGATTCCTGGTTGGATTATCATGCGGTCTGAAAATTCGGCCCTGCCGGGTATCGGGAAAATTTTCACGATGAGGAAAACTGCGTGAAAACTGCTGCGGGAACTCCGCATGTCTGTTGACATTTTCATTTCTATTACTTCTTCCCTCAGCACGGGCAGAAAAATCATCATTGCCCTGAGCATGAAAACGTTCCGAATGCTGCGGATTGGAACGGGGTCGAGCATACTGTGCATTTGTACGATACCCAGAAAAATTGTTCAGAAACAAACGGTTGGTGTACCACTCTTCTATGTGGTGGGACGTATGAAGCTTGGGCGTGCACCTGTGTACGCTCGCGTTGAAAGTCTGTAGGTCTATTATGCAGCTGAGGATATTCGTAATAAGCCTCGCGGGGTGCCCGAGCATGGTGAGTTGGACCATGTTTGCCGTGTCGCTCTTCATACGTTCGTGTGAGGCGAAGGCATTCATGAATTATAGCAGGGTGTCGAACCTCAAGAAAATCCTGTAGAAATGGATCGAGCTGCTGCAATAGGGTGTCCAACATGTCGACATGACTGGCATGTGGATCCCATAAGTTATACAAGCGTGTTGTTTCCAAAGCAAATGCAACAGGGCTATCGTTGGGTCCTTGCTGACGAGAAAAAAGTTGTTGTGCAAGGCTAGCTCGACTGAGGCCGAAAGGAAAGACTTCCAAAAATTCTGCTCGGAAATTCTCATAATGAGAATCCGGGTTCGACACTCTCCACTGCCGATACCAGGTCTTAGCGGTATCCTTCAAGCAAGTGCCTGCTATTTGCACTTTGCAGTCTTGAGGAATATTGTATAGATCAAAATGATCTTCCAAATCTTCGAGGAAGTTTAAGGACCCCTCCAAACCATTGAAATGAATTGTTCCTGTATGCGGCACGAAATGGGCAAGCATTCTGCTTCGCTGAGAGGATTGAACTCCCTCAGGTATGACCCGCGACTCAGAGTGATAGGAAGCTGGTGAATTACGAAATTGTGAAGAATGCCTGGGTACTTGTAGATCACTTATATCAAAGTGAGCCCCACAGGCTTCTTGCAAACTGTCAAAAAAAACACCATCACCATCGAAATTTGATTTAGGGTGAAAAATTGAAGTTGTCTCAGGTAAGGAAGACATGGGTAATAATTGTCAAGACCTCGTGTTCGAGAAAAGTTCGGGCGCCAATTATAATGAATAATAAGCTTCTTCTACTAACGCTTCTTCTAATGGTTGTTGTGTTATTAATTATATCATGAATAAACTTTCCTGCTAGTAATGTAGTAATAATAATGAACAAGCTTATAACTGGTAGTAATGTTGTAGTAGTAATTAAGATGAATAAAGTCTTATTCTGGTTGTTACTAATAACACTTAATGAAATAAACCTAACAGCCAGACAGAGGTCTGACAAAACTATGAACTGAGAAAAACGAAACGTACTTACTGAAGAAAGATCTTTATTTAGGGGACACTCCTGGTAGTACCCAACATACACTTCATAGATCACACAGCTACTCAATAAAACGTAGCTCCTTGCACATGAACGAAGCTCTACTCACATAAACGAAGCTCTCCTTACGCATATAACCAAAGCTCTCCTTACGCATATAACCAAAGCTCTCCCTACGCACATCAACAAAAAGCTCTCACCATATAAACAAAAGCTCTCTCCATATGAACAAAAGCTCTCTCCATATAAACAAAAGCTCTCCTGGTATCGTTGAACGCGCCTATTTATACTGGCTACCACCACATCATGACTTACACTCATTGCCAGATCTCATTCAGCGGGAGAAATAACATCTCGTTCAGTAAGAAGATAATTTACATAGAAAAATAAAATAACCAGAGATAGTAAAATCAAAAGGAAAGTGAATCTAAAGTATACGTTACAGATACAGTTGCAGTACCTGCTCTTCAACAAGTAAGCACGTCATAAAACAAATACGCCATTATCTGTTATGCATACACATGCCAAAGATTGGAGTCGTTTTGTTATCTTTTTGGCTGTTCATCATCTGAGGAAATGACATCTAGGTTCATAGAAGTCTCACAGAAAAAATCTCATTTTTTACTGGTCTGTAGAAGTATGATCCGAAGTATTTCATATCACTTGCTTCACATTTTTTCTCTGTTCTCATTTCTGTTGCTCGAAGTGGTGAGAACATAGATATGAATTAGTCAGGATATCCTGTTTTTCCATATCCAGGTGGAAAATTATTTTTTAATTGAATTAGCATACATTTAGTCAAAAGTTTTAGTTTATTTTCCAACGTTTTCGAATGCAAAACTTTTACTTCTAGGCAATGAAAACATGCTTTTATATTTGGTGCTATACGTCTGCTCCTGGATGAATAAATAAAATGTTTGAAGGGCGGGCGTAGGTGTGATGTTCAACCGCACATGATCAAGATTTTTCAATACCTCTCAGTATAGATTTTCCCCTCATGTAGTAATTACCATATGCATACTTTTTTTTTAAAATAGCACATTAAATCCCTAGAAGGTGTCACTGTTACCTGATCCTGAATATTGCAAAAATTTCCTGAATTTGAGCCTCTTTTTCGGAGAACGTATTCGTTACATGAAAGACATATGTGACATATTTCTTTTTCGGACTGACCCCATTATGAAAAGAAAACTAGAAATCCACGACACTAAATCGATAATATGTATTACACTTATGACTAACACTTCCTACTTTGAACCAAAAGAAATAAATTTGCTTTAGAACATCCAAATGTATTGAAATGACTCAATTGCTGTTCAGTGCTTTTGCAAATGAACAAAATAATTCCGTTACAGTCCGCTTTCCTGTTACCATAAACAGGAAGTGCTCTTTAAATTTAATTGTATTGACATAATTAAAGCAGAAAAATATGCCACTAATTCTCAAATGCAATGAGGAAGATTTTTGACAAAAGATCTCAGATCAGATTTGACGTCTTACACGTTTTAGTATTCTAATAGGTGCATCAACAGCTTTCCCGAAGCCTAAGATTTCCTAAGGCTGTTTGTATTTCGTTATCGGGTACTAAAGCGTGACACATACAAATGTACACTTTTGTCAACTGCAGAAAAGTGTGTGTATTAGAAAAATCATAAAATAGATAAATAACTTTTTCTTTCTTTCTTTGAAGATTGTAGTATGCATTTCATACTACCTTATTCTATTCTCCACGTTATATTTTGTTCGGAAAAACATACGTTATACGTATGACTGGAAATGTAGACATTCGTTCTGAGGAAGTTTTCTATCTCCTTGGTACCTGTGAACAAGTTTATTTGATGTCACGAGCACTGGTCTCTTTCAGATCTCTGGAAAGTTCAAACCTTTCCAGGATAACTTCGTATGATTTCTTCCTGTTTGCCAAATTACTGATCAAAGAATCCATGATTTCAAAAAACGTGTTTACTCTAAAAAAAAATAAAAAAACGAATGCTCTCTTTTTTCGTGTTTCTCTCTAATGCTCTCCGTCCCCGCATACGGAGTAACGACTACAAATAATATAAGTTTTAAAAATTAATAAATTTTGTAAAATTATTTAAGTAAAATTTTCCTTGGGTGGTGGTGGTGCTAAAGTATTCATAAAAAAACTCTTCCAGCTTGGCGTCCCCCTAAATCTGGCGCCCTGGACCCGTCGGTTAAATCGGGCTTGGCCTTAAGCCTAAGATTAAATGTATTGAATATAGATGTATAACATTTGTTCGGTTATAGAAATGAAGTGTAAAAACAGTATTTTTCAGTCCCACCGATTGAAACAAATGCAAATATATTTCTTACATGCACTACTTGTACATTCATCAAAGTTAACCAGTTAGAACTCCTTGCCTAAATATACATTTAGGGTACCAAATGAAGAGCTATAAACTGTTAATCTAGATGTAAGACATCGCGAACGAATTTTCAATATCCGTCTTGTGAAATTAGAGAAGTTGCGCCCTTTGGTGTAAACAGCCTGAGCAAAAATCGTTCATCCAGTCCCATTCACGCGTGCGAATGTATCGAGTCTAACGATAGACAGGATAATTACATAACACTATAGTGAACATGTTGTTTTCAGACACACGTTTTTAGCCAGCGACAGTTCTTTCGATTATGTGATATTCATGCGGTTTAGTGAATAATGAAATATTTTTTCTTAGGTGTTTTATTTACGCTTTCCAACCGAAGGTTGAAGAAGCGTATACGTTCCAGCTTTGTCCGTCCGTCCGTCCGCCTGTCCGCACGATAACTGGCGTAAAAATGGTTCTATTTCGATGAAATTTTAGTATGTGGTAGGGGACCACCTGGGGACGAACCCTATTGAAAATGAGACAAATTGGGGTCTAAGGTCACGACGTAGGAGCGGGATCCATTCCATTGCCCTTATACGTCATAACTATGGTTCGATTTCAATGAAATTTTACTGTGTGGTAGGGGACCGCCTTGAGACGAACTCTATTCAAAATGGGTGAATTGGAGTCAAAGGTCAGGACATAAGATCGGGATGCATTCCATTGCCTTTATGCGTCATAACGTGCGTAAAAATGGTTCGATTTCGATGAAATTTCAGTATGTGGTAGGGGACCACCTGGGGACGAACCCTATTGAAAATGGACGAAATGGAGTCAAAGGTCAGGACATAGGATTGCGATCCATTCCATCGCCCTTATCCCATATTATTATTAATTGAAGTGGACGTCAGGTAATTTTGCTTCCTATACTTCCAATGGAAAAACTTTTGTACACATTTCCTTCACAATTAATGTGTTCCCAAGGATGAAAATTTGAACATCGATTAAAAATAACTTCTTAATATAACTTGGAATACTTAATATTTTCTAAAACATAACCATAATTATATTAAAAATCAATAACTTTTCCTTTGGTGGTGTTGAAACCAGAAAAAGGATGGCGCGACCTGTACTTTGATGACGTCAGTAAACAAACAAAAGTTGGATTGTATAATTATGGTTATGTTTTAGAAAATATTAGGTATTCCAAGTTATAAAATGAAGCTATTTTAATCGATGTTCAAATTTTCATCCTTGTGAACGCATTAATTGTCCAGAAAAAAGATGGCGCGACCTGTATTTTCATGACGTCAGTAGACAAACAAGTGTGCGGATCCTATTAAAGTTTTATGACGTCACACTCTTGCTAGCAGATGGTCGCGATTCCCATCTGCCTTATTACGTCACGCGTTGTGTGCGTATGTTCGTCTGCACGATAACTCGCGTAAAAATCGTTCGATTTCGATGAAATTTTAGTTTGTGGTAGGGGAACACCTGGGAAGGAACCCTATTGAAAGTGAACAAAATGGGGTCAAGGGCAGGACATAGGAGCGGGATCCATTCCACCGCTCTTATGCGTCATAACTAACGTAAAAAAGGTTTGATTTCGATTAAATTTTACTATGTGGTAGGGGATTACCTGGGAACAAACCCTATTGAAAATGGGTGAAATGGGGGTCAAAAAAGGTCAGGACATAGGAGCGGAATCACTTCCATCACCATTATGCGTCATGACTTACTTAAAGTGTTTCGATTTGGATGAAATGTTAGTATGTTGTAGGGGCCTGCCTGGGGACGAATCCTGTTGAAAATGGGCGAACTGGGTCAAAGGTTAGAACACAGAAGCGGGATCAATTCCATAGCCCTTATGCATCATAACTTACGTAAAATTGCTTCGATTGCGACAAAACTTTACCATGTTATTTCGGAGGTATACTGAACCAGTTCTGTTGAATATCATCGAAATGGGATCAAAGGTCAGGGCACAGGAGTGAGATTTATTCCACAGCCATTTTCCTCATAACTTGAGTAATAACTTGAGTAATGATTTCTAGTATGTTGGAAAGCGTATCATAATCAATGCATTGCATGATTTTACTAACTTGTTGTTGATAATTACGTATTTTTAACAGCGAAGTGTAATGAAAGTTGCTGGTAAATTCGCGGGCAGCTGGCCTTTAAATTAAATATACAAAATAAAAGCAGAAGAGATAGCCATAATGTAAAACACTTCTATTTCTTTTAGCTTTAACGTCCATTACAGAATTTTAACTAGTTTATAAATAGACACCTTTGTTAACAGTGTTCTTTTTGTGTACGAGTGGCTTTCAATAAGTTCCGTACTTAATGCACCATGCCTTTCTTTCTGGCAATACTGTACTATCAGTTTTTGACGAAGTTTCAATAACTTTAGAGTTCTTAGTAAATATTTGCTCCAATTGAATAAGTGCCTGGTAATAAAAGTCATTTCTACATCTTATTAACTACGTAGATGCCAACCTCTAAAAGTAGTTTTCAGTAACCAACATGTTCATTTTTCAGTAACAATTTTTTTTTTTTTTCAGTAATTTTCAGTAGTCCAGTCTACAGCGGCAAATTTGGGTATTTAACACTGCAACAAATTTTAATCTGTCAGAACTATTACCAAAATAATAATAATAATAATAATAATAATAGTAGTAATAATAATAATAATACTATAAAAATAATTTGCTAGTGGGAAAATTTAAAATACTGTCTACCAGAAAAATATAATAAATTATTACCTCCAGACATGAAGAAAAATTATTCCTTGGAATGTTGGCCAAATTATTATGATAAACTGGCTGTAGTTGCCTATTTGACCTTCCTTAATTCAATTTGTGAAAACTTCTTCTGATAGCATAGTTCACTGTGTGCAATGCTATTTATTTTTTCTACTAATAAAGAAGACAGCACATGAGTACTTAAATTAGATCTGAATTCATTCATGTTTTTTTTTCACAATACTGAAAATTCTTTCTGTACTTGCATTGCTATGAGGGACTATTAAAATCATTTTCATAATTTTGCTTAATGATTCATACTTCAACTGGCCACTTTCATTTTTCATTAAAGAAATTCTGTGCCACACTTCATCCATTCTCCCAGAAGTAACAGCACAGTTAAAATTTTCAAACTGGTAGTGAGCAAATTCAGATTCCACCTTGTCAGATTCTTCTGGTTTCAAAACTGGGAACAGGGAACACATATATTGGACTGATGCAAAAGAAACACTTTGCCTTAATGCTACATCTGCAATTTCAGCATGACTCAGAAATTCATCATTAAGTGGAAATTTTCTTAAAATGTAATTGCAGCCTGCCTTGTAAAATTCTCTTACCTCAGAATAAAAGTAGCCACTGAAATAATGTTCTAGAGCCTCCCACTGTTCTAAAATTCTGTCAATGGATTCCAAAAGTGATAACCAGCGAGTATTGACATGCTTTAGAATTTTGTGTGGTTTAGTACCACAAACAGCTTGACTCAGTTTTAGATTGTGTTTCCTCTTTGAACTTTTCTCCAAAAAAAAAAAAAAGAACAACTGTAACAGAAACTGCTCAACATTAAATCCTTTCAGTTGAGTAGCAGATTTCTGTGCAGCTAAATTTACTAAATGGCATGAACATCGCTGCACTGCGATTGCAGGCTGAACCTTCTTTATGTGAGAAACAACACCTTGTACTTGACCTATGTTTATACATGACCTAGTGTTAGCATTGTCACAGGAAAATGACACACAGTTGCTCCATGAGATATTTTTTAAACAAACTGATTGTTCAAAACGTTGAATATTCCTTCGCCTGTATTATTACTGGATTCAACCAACGATAACAAAACAGTTAAATTTTTCCCTATTTTTTCGTCAAAATATGTTATTGTAATGGGATACAGTTTATTTGCGTGAGCATCATTACTTCCGTCCGTAGATAGAGAAAAAGGATTTTTTTTAACTTCAGATACGATGTTACTTGTAGGAACACTGGCCATGTGCTGAATTAGTGCATTAGCCTTGGTTCTTTCACACGAATATTTTTTTGCGATCGCTGAATTGGGAAACATGGCTTGAAATAACGGTTTAGCATGGTCAGCAGCTGCTATGGGTATATTGTGTTCCACAATAAATGAAGTGAACATAAGTTCTGCATTGATTACGCTGTTCTCCTTTGATACAAACAAATCGCTCATTGACTGAACTTTCAACTCACCGAAAGATTTATGCTTTTTCGATTCTGCGTGTCTTCGGCAATCATCCCGCCCACCGTGAGCAATACTAAAATCGCATCTACAAATTCTGCAAAACACGTGGTTCACAGAAACGTTTGATTTCTCAAAACAGAGCCAATCTCTATTGTAAGTTTCTAGAAAACACTGTTTCTTCTTCAACGACGAAGGTTTGTCTAAAGAACGCTTCATTCTAAATAAATGAAAGAAAACAGCAAAAAAACTTCACAATCGCCTCGCGCTTCCGTGATGTAACAGTAGGGTAGCACGTGCAGCAGAGAGAACCAAAAGCATCAAGGACAATAAAGCAGAAGCGATGCCTAGGATGAACGAAAGCAACTGCCCTGAGTGCTCTGGTTGCACGCAGGAGACACGAAGTGCATCATGGGAGTTCGGAACGAATGCCTAAGCAGCGTCTACACAGAGCTAAACTGCGTAGTTGCGTCCGGCAGGGAGAGAACCAATGGGAGCGGTGTCATGGAATGAAACACTGAGCCAGCATAGTGTGGTTGCTGCTCAGTCTACGGTAGATGAATTGCCAATTAAGATGCAGAAATCTATAATACACAGAATGTAGCATTTAATCCCCCCCCCAGAAAAACTTGAAGAACCAACAAAAATTTTTAAGTTGATGAAAATTTGCTTTCTTTCTCAGAAAATTAAATCAAATGGCGATTTACCGTAATTTCAGCGGTGTTTCCGTACTTCCGTAACAGCAACAAAAAATCCGTAAAATTACGAAAAATCCATACTACTTGGCATCTATGTGTAACTATACACCTGTGTAACGCTCCGGTGGCCCACTGATCTAAGCGTTGGCTTCTGGCTATTCACTCGACATGGGCTTTGGTACGAATCCCGGTGAAGAACTGGTGATGTCTTTGTATCACGGCACTGGCTGTCTCCCTTCCCTGGAACCAATTATCCTAAATTCGTGACGGGCGAATGCTTATGGCCCACTGAGTTGCTCACGGGGGTCGTTAACCCTACCCCATCCCCTAAAAGTACTCTTGTGGCTTCCTGGACAAATATTCGTGCTAATAATAACTATATCACCAGGTTTACTGTGCTTCCTGGGCTCAGAGACTGTGAAGGATCAACACCGTCTCTGAAGGGTCCACCACTTAGGCGCTTCGTCAAGTTTCGTGACAACAAAAGGAAGCCATTAGAGTCAAGATCTGAAGAATACGAAAAATGCAGAAGCTAGTGAGAACTATTTTTCTGGTCAGCAGCCTGACGAGCGTAAGCTGGGTGAACGGAAAAGTTGAGATGCAAAAGGTCCACTCTTCGACTCACTTTCCCCAAGATTGTTATCCTGTATTTTCCATTTCAGGACAACAAGTAGACGGTCAGCTTAACATTCACATGCCCCATGCAACAGCTAGCCAAATAGAAACAAGTTCCCTTGTCCTACAAAAACAATTTACATGACTTCACTAGATGATGTTTGGATCTTGAACTTGCACCGGTAAGAACAGTACTTGTAAATATTTTCCTGATTGCTTTAGCATTCCTTTGGAAAGGCCAATTCTAATTGACTTACGCCATTCATGAAGAAAAACAGAAATTCGATTCCAAACTTTTCTCTTCGGAAAACCATTTTTGTAATTTTAGCCAAGTTCATCCATTCTTTCGGTAATGAAATGTTTCTTAAAAACAGTAGTCGTTTTGACAATACAAATACTTGTCTAGGGTAAAATCCCGTAAGTATGCATACACACATAAATTACCTGGAATTTTTAAAACAATACTTGCATGATAAATCGATGGAAACTAAAAGACTTACATATTAATAAGAAATAATAAGTTCTATCAAAAGTTTATTATAATGCTGTGGATATGCCTTCATTAAATGTGTAAGATCGTTTCTGATAAATTTATGAAAGAACTTCAGATTTTGTTTCGGATACCTACCTTACTTAATGTTTTATTGAAAAATGTTGTAGCGGTAAAATTTATCATTTCACCAGATAACATAGCAACAGCCGCCCGGGTGTTCACCTGATAACATAGCAACAGCCGCCCGGGTGTTCACCTGATAACATAGCAACAGCCGCCCGGGTGTTCACCTGATAACATAGCAACAGCCGCCCGGGAGTTCAAGTGATCAGAGACGCAAGTCAACAGCTCCAACTTAGCCAAACATGGCCTTCCGTGTTCGGCTTGGACTCGAATCCCGATTAGGTATGAGCGATGTGGTTGTGCTACGGTGCTCATTTTGTCCCTTTACTAAAATAAGCACCCCTGATGTAGGAATCACATGGGTGACTATCACCTCTAAACTACGTATGCCAGACGAGTGACTACCTACATGCGTGTAGTGGTTATTTAGACCTGCATTCCGAGAAGAAGAAAATGCATAAATAGCTGTCAAAATATGGTTATTTCTGGATTTTTAGGAAGCTTCGGTGCAAATTATATTACACTGACGGAAACAAAAAATCCCAACACCACGAAAAAATAGTTGTAGAGGAATGAAATGGCGGCAATACATTTGTATAGGTAACATTATAATGAATAAGCTTTAACTGCTAGTAGTTATATTGTAGTAGTAATTGTAATTATGATGAATAAAGTCTTACGCTGGTTGTTAATAGTAACACTTAATGAAAAGAGACCCAACGGCCAGACAGAGGTCTGACAGTACTATGAACTGAGAAAAACGTACTTACTTAAAAAATCTTTTATTAGGAAAACTCCTGGTATCATCCAGCACACACACTACTAGTCACACTAATCGTATCACAATAAATGAAGAAGAACCTAATCACATAGAACGAAGCTCTCGGCACAAAATAACGTAGCTCTCTCACGTACACAAAGCTCTCCTCGCACATAAACAAAAGCTCTCTCACACATAAACAAAAGCTCTCTCACACATAAACAAAAGCTCTCCTAGGTATCGTTGAACGCGCCTATTTATACTGCCTACCACCACGTCATGACTACACTCGTTGCCATATATCATTCAGCGGGAGAAATAACATCTCGTTAAGTAAGAAGATAATTTACATAGGAAAATAAAATAACAAGAGATAGTAAAATCAAAAGGAAACTGAATCTAGAGTATACGTTACATCATCTCCCCCTTAATTTTTTTTTTTGTTGTCGAAAAACCTATCAAATTTTGGAGTGTAGTCTTACACTTGCTGACTGACGTTTATCGTCCTCTTTTTTGTTTGTTTTGGTGGCAGCAGTATGTACAATATCAAGCTTGGCATGACAAAATCAGGAAATCTGTATTCGTCTGTGAAACACTTTTTATACTTGAACAAAACAAACCTGCGTCGGCATACCTTCCTTTTATTCTGCCTAGCAGGAATCACTTTTTTAATTTCAAATGACGTCTTCCTATTAGCGTTGATTACAAACCAACTGTATCAGCAGCGAAGATTGCCTGTAGCTGCTTAACAGTAACAATTTTCATTATTTTATCCCTACGCACATATATATAAATTTCAAATTACCTCCACATATTATCGTTGAGTACAAACCAACTGTATCAGCAGCGAAGATTGCCTGTAGCTGCCTAACAGTAACAATTTTCATTATTTTACCCCTAAGCACATATATATATATAAAAATTGGATTAGTAGACGGACATAGAAGATATATACAAAAAAAAAAGCACAGATACACAAAAAGAATGCATAGGCCCACACGAAAAAAAAAAAAAAAAAAATTCTGACACGCCAACTGGTCGTGCAGGAAAAACAACAGAACGAGAAAAGAACCTGTCCACGAGAACCTACTTATCTCGAGGACGCATAGAAAACTCTAGTACGATAACGTTTTCCAGGCCTAATCGGACTGGTAAATTCAGGTGGCGTCGGTCTTTTCAGAGACTTGAATGGATCTGGAACATCTGTAGTCTGTCGGTCAAGAAATCCCTGCGGCTGACAGGAACGGTCAGGAACGGCTGAAGTCCGTCGGTCAGGAACGGCTGAAGTCTGTCGGTCCTTAAATCCCTGCGTCTGACAGGAACGGTCAGGAACGGCTGAAGTCCGTCGGTCAGGAACGGCTGAAGTCTGTCGGTCAGGAAATCCCTGCGTCTGACAGGGACGGTCAGGAACGGCTGAAGTCCGTCGGTCAGGAAATCCCTGCGGCTGACAGGAACGGGCTCCCCCAGGCTTTTGATATGTAGTCCCTTTGTGCTGGGGCCCGTGTTGTCCTTCCAGCATTCTTTTGAAGGTACGTGGCTCCGGCCACATCGTTTGTTTTCGCTTTCTACCTCTGGGCATGAGAGTAGAAGCAGGCATCGGCCCTGTTTAACCTGAGCGTAGGTTCCAGGGGCGAAACCAATGATCTCTGCCTTCGGCGCTGTTGCGGCGAAGCAGATTGGGGAGACAAGTTACGTTTTCGACCAGCTTTTGGTGTTGCTGGACGGTTTATAATTTGTGTCTGACTTTTAGGAATCGTCAAACTATTGTCTATATCTGATAAATCAGAAATATTTGCTGACTCTGAATAGCTGCTGTAAGTTAGTGGTCCTGCAGGGCGATGTTTATTTCTGCCTATAGGAATACTCTCTGACGAGGTATTCAAGGAAGTAGGAGCTTGTGTTGGTGCAGAGTTATTAGGGAATGGTGCAGCAATAGTCTTGGCAATGGTTGGAGGGAAAGGAACGATACTAGCATTTGAAGAACTTGATTCGAGCCTTCGTCTTATGGTTTAATCAGGTTGCGTTTTTGGAAGCCCGTCTTGTGGAGGGAAGGGTGAAGAAAAAATCACTGGAGATTCTTCAAAAATGTTTGTCGGTTCGTCCAAAATTTCTGGAGGTTTATCGTGAGATATAGACTCTTGAGTCTGTGGAACAGAAGGTTGAGTAGGGTTGATGATAAAATCTATATTTCGTTCATGATATTTGCGACACTGAGCAACGTGTACGTATTAAAATTGATTGTCAGGATTTTCAAGAATAATGTTATTTTCAAACACATTTGCCACCCGATATGGACCTTCGTAGCTGGGTGCAAATTTCTTTACTAAAGTATGAGAAACAGAAGACTGGAAGTGCGTTTCCACGAGAGTGAGATCTCCAACGACAAGATCTGGTTCCCTACGCCTAGTATTATAGTGTCTTGCTTGAGCCGCTTGTGCTCCTATCATTGCAACACGAGCTTTTTCTGCCATGATTCGTACTGACTGCGGAGTTGGTCGCTGGTTTAGTTCGTCGATAATCCCCGTTAAATTTTCAAAAGGGGTCTTAATTTTTCGACCCAAAAAAAGTTCAGCAGGAGTAATTTTAGTCGATTCGTGAACAGACGAGCGGAGGGCGAACGAAAAAAGCTCAAGATGTTCATCCCATCGCTCGTGATAATCCATGACAAATGTAGCAATCATTTCAACTAGCGTGCGGTTTACTCGTTCCGCGGGATTACTCTGGGGATGATATGGGGAAATGAATTTATGCTTAATGTGTAGTCTCGCACACATTCTTTCAAAAATGTCAGAAATAAATTGGGGACCATTATCCGAAACTACTTTATTAAGTGCGCCATATCTAGAGAATACATCATTAATTAATGCATTACAAATAACTTCTGCCGTAGCGGCTTTAATGGGGAAAACTTCAACCCATTTAGAAAAATTATCAGTTAATACTAAAACGTAACGAGCTTATAACGAAGTAAATTTCTCCGTCATTTCTATCCGCGCCAGGATTCGAACCCGGGTCCCCTCATTCCGGAATAAGTTGCTCTACCAATTGAGCTACGCGGAGATTTTATTCTGATTTCTATCTGCCTTTATGTCGTGTGCGTCCTTCTGGCAGGTACGTCACATCTCCTGGTACGTTACATCATCTCCCCCTTATTTTTTTTTTTTTTTTTTTTTTTGAAGTGCTGGAGAAGGGATTCTCTTATTTTTCCTATCTCGCGGTGTGGAAATAACATCACACCAATGCGAGATTTTGAACGGTCGGGTCATCCGGATAGTTCGGGCACCATTATAACGAAGTAAATTTCTCCGTCATTTCTATCCGCGCCAGGATTCGAACCCGGGTCCCCTCATTCCGGAATAAGTTGCTCTACCAATTGAGCTACGCGGACATTTTATTCTGATTCCTATCTGCCTTTATGTCGTGTGCGTCCTTCTGGCAGGTACGTCACATCTCCTGGTACGTTACAAGCTTTGTTTTTAACAGATAAAGGATAAGGTCCCAATAAATCTATTGAAATAATATCAAAAACATGAGAACTTGAACTGGATTTCAAGTGACCGGCCGGTCTTACATTACGGTAATTATGAATCTGACACAAGTGACATGATTGAATGTATGCGAGCACACTTTGGTACATGCCAGGCCAATAGGCAACATCCCGCAATTTACAACGGGTCTCGCGAATACCTAAATGGCCTGCAATAGGTTTGTCATGAAATTCGTTTAAAAGGGCCATTCTAAGGGTTCGTGGAATACATAGGCGAAACTCTGCCCAAGTAGTCCGCGATTTCGTATAGTAAAGAAGACCCTCTATGACTTCAAAATGCTGTGACCTCCCAGCCAGAGAAGGATCACTTTGCTGTGATGAACACGCAAGCAAAAAATTATAGATATCCCCAAAATCTGGATCATTTATTAATTCTGCCATTATCTGCTCTCTGGATGTTATATCAACTATTAGAAGTAAAGGCTGACATCCAGGAGTAGTTTCTGTGGGGACCCCACTAATCGGGACTCGAGACAATGCGTCCGGTAATTGATTCTTATGACCTGTTTGGTACGAAATTTTGATATTGCTCTCTTGTAACTTAAGAGCCCGCTTCATAAGTCTTTGAGAGAGGTGCTTAGCAGAATTCAAATACTGAAGGGCAGAATGATCCGTAATTATGTTAACTGTCAATTCGTTAAGATAACATTCAAATTTGTCAAGAGCATACATTCCAGCAAGACATTCAAGTTCCGTAGCTGAATAATTGCGTTCAGCTTTGGCTAAAGTACGAGACGCAAAAGCTATTGGATGCCCAGCTTGGGACAAAACGCAACCAAGACTAACTCCGGATGCGTCAGTATAAATATCAAATTCCTTAGTATGATCCGGGAAAGCCAACACAGGAGGCTGAGTCAACGCAGACTTTAGTGCTTCAAATGCAGCGTTAGCCTCAGGTGTCCAAACAAACTTCTTGTATTTACGTTTCAAAGCATACAATGGCTCACAGATCGTAGCATAAGCGGAGACGAACTGCTGATACCATCCGGTCATTCCCAGAAAGCGTGATAGTTCTTTTGCTGTTTTAGGCCGAGGAAAGTCAACAATAGGCCTAATTTTTTCATTATCCGTAAATAAGCCGTGGGGAGTGATTTTCATCCCCAGATATACAATCTCGTCTCTCGCTATCTGGCATTTACTAGGTTTTAACGTCAAGCCAGCATTGTATATGAGTTGGAACACTTGTTTGAGCAGAGAAAGGTGCTCGTCAAAAGTCTCGGATGTAATAATAATGTCATCCAAATATACATGCACATGGGGATATAGAACAGGTCTGAGAACCGTATCCGTAAGCTTTTGGAAAGTAGCAGGTGCAGAAGCTAGTCCAAAGGGCATACGCAGGTATTCATAAGCCCCAAAAGTAGTCACAAAGCCTGTTTTATCGACGGAGTCTGGATGTACCGCCACCTGCCAATATACACTCGCCAAATCCAAGGTTGACATCCATTTAGTTGACGATAGGTCATGCAAAATATGCGATATGACAGGTAGTGGATAATTTATCGCTTTCGTGACTTGGTTGAGCTTGCGGAAATCTGTCACGAAACGAAATTTCTTGGGTTGTTTCTTTGGAACCAGAAAAGCAGGTGCGGCCCAAGCGCTTGTTGATTCCCTTATTATGCCCTGTTTAATCATCTCGGAAATTTGACGTTGCATTTCCTGTTTTTTATGCGGAGCACAAGGGTAAGGTTTCGTCGCTATCGGTTTCGAACCATCAGTGTCAATGACGTTATAAACCACCTGTGTGAAACCAGGTTGATCAGAAAATAAACCAGGGCTTTCCTGCAAAAGTAGAGAAAGCTGGTTTCGTTGCCTCTCATTCAGTTGGTTACTCAGTAACAAACTCGTGATGTCTATAGGATCCGTAGGAATCACTTCGACAGGTTCCGGAAAGGAAATAACATGTTGTACGAAATTCAGGGTAACTTGAAAAGTATTGGTAAAGTCCATGCCCATTAGACATTTAACAGGTAGTTCGTCTATTAGCAGGAAAGAATGCGTAAAACGAGCCTTTCCCAGCCCTAGAGATAATGTGACAGTTCCTGTGATACTGAATATTTCGTTATTTGCACCTCGCAAATACTGCGTCGCAGGCTGAACGTGTATTGCAGGAAAATTGTCAGTGCAAAACTTCGTATTTAGGGCTGATATTTCAGAACCAGTGTCGAACTTTGTCTCGACAATAATATCTTCAATTGTCAAGAACACATCAGGCAACTGAGGAGTTTGGACAGTCACTAATACTGTTTTAGGGTCAGAATGCTTGGTATCAGGAAGCAGTACCTACCCTTGGTCTACTTCCTTTGGAAGTTTAAAGGATTCCTGGTTGTATTATCATGCGGTCTGAAACCTCGGCCCTGCCGGGCATCGGGAAAGTTTTCACGATGAGGAAAACTGCGTGAAAACTGTTGCGGGAACTCCGCATGTCTGTTGACATTTTCATTTCTATTACTTCTTCCCTCAGCACGGGCAGAAAAATCATCATTGCCCTGAGCATGAAAACGTTCCGAATGCTGCGGATTGGAACGGGGTCGAGCATACTGTGCATTTGTACTGTACCCAGAAAATTGTTTAGAAACTCGCGGTTGGTGTACCACTCTTCTATGCGGTGGAACGTATGATGTTTGGACTTGCACCTGTGTACGCTCGCGGTGAAAGTCATTAGGCCTATTATGCCGCTGAGGATTTTCGTAAGAAGCCTCGCGGGGTGCCCGAGCATGGTGAGTTGAACCATGTTTGCTGTGTCGCTCTTCATACGTTCGTATGAGGCGAAGGCATTCATGAATTGTAGCAGGGTATCGGACCTCAAGAAAATCCTGTAGAAATGGATCGAGCTGTTGCAATAGGGTGTCCAACATGTCGACATGACTGGCATGTGGATCCCATAAGTTATACAAGCGTGTTGTTTCTAAAGCAAATGCAACAGGGCTATCGTTGGGTCCTTGCTGACGAGAAAAAGTTGTTGTGCAAGGCTAGCTCGACTGAGGCCGAAAGGAAAGACTTCCAAAAATTCTGCTCGGAAATTCTCATAATGAGAATCCGAGTTCGACACTCTCCACTGCCGATACCAGGTCTTAGCGGTATCCTTCAAGCAAGTTCCTGCTATTTGCACTTTGCAGTCTTGAGGAATATTGTATAGATCAAAATGATCCTCCAAATCCTCAAGAAATTTTAAGGACCCCTCCAAACCATTGAAATTAATTGTTCCTGCATGAGGCACGAAATGGGCAAGCATTTTGCTTCTGTGAGAGGATTGAAATCCCTCAGGTACGACCCGCGACTCAGAGTAATAGGAAGCTGGTGAATTACGAAATTGTGAAGAATGCCTGGGTACTTGGAAATCATTATCAGTAAAGTGAGCCCCACAGGCTTCTTGCAGATGGTCGAAATTAATCCCATCACCAGCGAAACTTGCCTTAGGGTGAAATATGGAAGTTGTCTCAGGTAATGAAGACATGGGTAAGAATTGTCAAGACCTCGTGTTCAGAAAAAGTTCGGGCGCCAATTATAATGAATAAGCTTTGACTGCTAGTAGTTATATTGTAGTAGTAATTGTAATTATGATGAATAAAGTCTTATGCTGGTTGTTAATAGTAGCACTTAATGAAAAAGAGACCCAACGGCCAGACAGAGGTCTGACAGTACTATGAACTGAGAAAAACGTACTTACTTAAAAATCTTTTATTAGGAAAACTCCTGGTATCATCCAGCACACACACTACTAGTCACACTAATCGTATCACAATAAATGAAGAAGAACCTAATCACATAGAACGAAGCTCTCGGCACAAAATAACGTAGCTCTCTCACGTACACAAAAGCTCTCCTCGCACATAAACAAAAGCTCTCTCACACATAAACAAAAGCTCTCTCACACATAAACAAAAGCTCTCTCACACATAAACAAAAGCTCTCTCACACATAAACAAAAGCTCTCTCACACATAAACAAAAGCTCTCCTAGGTATCGTTGAACGCGCCTATTTATATTGCCTACCACCACGTCATGACTACACTCGTTGCCACATATCATTCAGCGGGAGAAATAACAACTCGTTAAGTAAGAAGATAATTTACATAGGAAAATAAAATAGCAAGAGATAGTAAAATCAAAAGGAAACTGAATCTAGAGTATACGTTACAACATATTTAATCGATTAAGGTTTCAAGATCACAGCTTAATGTGAGCGCGAGAAGAGCCATTTTAAATGTGAAAGGCTGGTACATTAATAACCGGTGTAACCGCCAGAATGTTGAATGCAAGCACGCAAACGTTCATGCATTGTGTCTTACAGGTGCTGGATGTCAGCTTGTGAGATGGAGTTCCATGCCTGTTGCACTTGGTTGGTCAATACAGGGACGATTAATGCTGGTTTGGGGGTGACGCTGGAGTTGTCGTCCAATGATGTCCCATACGTGCTTGATTGGAGAAAGATCTGGTGATCTAGCAGGCCACGGCAGCATGTCGACACTCTGTAGAGCATGTTGGGTTACAACAGCGGTATGCGGGCGAGCGTTATCCTGTTGGAAAACACTCCCTGGAATGCTGTTCATGAATGGCAGCACAACAGGTTGAATCACCAGACCGACGTACAACTGTGCCGTCAGGGTGCGTGGGATAACCACGAGAGTGCTCCTGCTGTCATAGGAAATTGCTCCCCAGACCATAACTCCAGGTGTAGGTCCAGTGTGTCTCAGCCGCAGACAGGTTGGTTGCAGGCGCTCACCTGGCCTCCTTCTAACCAACACACGGCCATCACTGGCACCCAGGCAGAACCGGCTTTCACCAGAAAACACAACAGATCTCCACTTCGTCCTCCAATGAGCTCTAGCTTGACACCACTGACGTCGCAAACGGCAGTGGTTTGGAGTAAGTAGAATGCACGCTACAGGGCTTCTGGCTCGGAGCTGTCCTTCAAGTAACCGATTTGTAACAGTTCGTTGTGTCACTGTGGTGGCAACTGCAGCTCGAATTGCTGCCGCAGACGCGGTAAGATGTGCCACGGCCATACGCCGTACACGACGGTCTTCCCTCTCAGTAGCGCCACATGGCTGGCCGGAACCCGGTCTTCTTGAGGCAGTACCTTCCCTTGACCACCGCTGCCAACAATCATGCACTGTGGCTACATTCCTACCAAGTCGTTCTGCAATATTGCGGAACGAAAATCCACCTTCTCGTAGCCCTATTACACGACCTCGTTCAAACTCCGTGAGCTGTTGATAATGGCTTCTTCGTCTTCTTAAAGGCATTCTTGACTAACATCAACACACTACGTCGAATCTCAACGATAACTAACGCTCACGAACGTTACAGCGCGTATTTACAGCAAACCTGCTTTGCATGTTCCGAGGGGCGCTACTAGCGCCACATGTATGCGCCGAGCGCAAAATTTGCATAGACGTCATCTTACAGATGTACTCTCACCGCCTACCAACTGTCGTTTATCTCACACAACCCCTTCTTGGTGTTGGGATTTTTTTTCCGTCAGTGTATAAGAAGAACTGGGTAAGAAGTTGAATAAAATGTCTTGTGTCGTTTTTACTGCAGGCATGATGTTTTAATTTAATGCTTTTGTCATGTTCATGGATTTTTTTTCTTCTTTTTCATGTGTAGGCGACCATGTCTTATTGGACGGAAACCGAGGAATTCTTCAAAGAATCGTGGATGATAAATGATGAAGGCTCTGTAAAAGCATGCCTGCAGTATTAAAAGTGACAAAAAAATCATAGTCTCACTCAAATAATATGTTACGCTATAAAAATGTTCGTTCCTCGAATATTTCAGTATAATCTTTCCACATGTTCATTCAACTGGATAAATAAGCATATGCATTGTTAGACGTTTGACCATGTTGTAATTGTTTGCTTTTAGTTTCAAGTAAAAAACAAATGAAATTTCATTTTTCACTTACTTAAGGAACGAAAAGTTTGTGTTTCTATGACACAAAATAGCGTTATTACTAATTAAATTCTTAAATCATGGACGTTAAATCTAGTACAAGCTTCGTGGAATCCAGCAAGAGAGTTCAACCGGTTTTCTTCATTTAGTTTATATAAAAGGAGTACAAAACATTTATAAATATATTTTCAAATACGTATGTAAAGCATTATTCTCTGTTTTAAGCAGTAAAAAAGATCAGAACCTCCCTCTTTTTATCATGACAAATGTTTTTAGGAGGGACCTGTGATTTCTGTTATATAAACTAAGTATCTGTACCAACTTTTCACAGTGCAGCAGTCCTTTTTTCGTTTCAAAATCTACTTGAAAGAAGCTGGGGCATCTCTTCCGAGTGACATCTGTTTCTTCGAATCAGCTGGAATTTCTCTTTCAAGTTACACATGTTCCTTTGGATTAGCTGGAACTTCTCTTTCGAGTTACACGTTCCTTTGGATTAGTTGGGACTTCTGTTCGGAGTTACACATGATCCTTCTCATTTGCTGGGACTTCTCTTTCGAGTTACACGTGTTTCTTCGGATTAGTTTCCTACTTGGTACAATAACTTTGTCGCCAACTTTGGCACAGGGGTGCAGAATATGTCCGAACGCGCGAACGAGGTTCGGGGGAAATTAAGGCAGCTCTGGGAAAATTTTTGCCCGGGGGCAAAATGTAATACAGTACAATTCCGAAAATCCGCTCTCCTAAAATCCGCGTGGATTCGAACATTGGTCACAGTTAACAGACGGGTAAAAAAAAAAAAAAAAAGGTTTCAGAAATCGAATGTTTTTATTTTCCAGCTGACAAAAAAAAAAAAAAAAAATGTTTAAGATATTTTTGAAGGTTTTTAAAATATTTTATGTGTTTTCCCTATTTGAAAAATATTACTAATGATATACGTAATAGTGTTCTCCCTAGAGACTGTTTGGTGGGCGCCTGCCCAGCTGACAGTGTTTAAGCTGCCTATCACTTTTTCACCAAATCGCGACAAGCACAAACGCCAAAAAAAGTTCACCTGAATCGTCAAAAAACGAATGCTAAAAATTGCGTTTTGTTTGTTTTTTAATCCTTGTTACCATTAGGAAATTTGCTCATTTTTATTTTTATGTGGATGAAAATCAAACGTTTAATCTTACATCTCCCGCGCACGCAGTCTCCGTACTGAGAACCCATGACTTAGTTCTGTTAACTGCTAGGAGTTCTACGTAAGGGGAGTGTGTGTGTGTATGTATGTATGTTGGCGGCTTTCAAGTGTTTTAGTGAACTGGGGGAGATAGATGGCAGAAAAGGGGAGGGTGATATTGGGTGGGGCCAGCAGAATGCGACAAGAGCAAGAGGGGAAAACTTCCTCTTCAGCTCACATGATTGCTGACCTTAAATGAAAAACACAAAAATGCATTTTAGGGAATTTTTCAGACAACTGTGTGAAATTTCTATAAGCACCATAAATCCTTACGAATGGATCTTCAAAATTTCGCCTGAATTGTTTAATAACTTTTTAAACTAGCCATGAAAATTTTAATTAAACATTCCTGCGTGCCTGTCCCTTGTAAATCTCTTAATAAAAATGTTCATGGCTAATTAAAAAAGTTTTTAACCAATTAAAGCAAAATTTTGAGAGTTGACTACTCTTAGCTGATGATGGAGTGTGTAAAAATTTCAGCCAGTTTCATAAAGAATCGACAATGATGAGTTTTCTTATTTTTTTGTCCAGTCTACTGGCAAAACCTTTGTAGCAAACAGGGAACCCTGCTCTTACGTAATGCAGTTACGGGAGATGGGGAACCCGCCTGCTTTCCCCACCATCCCACTTGTTGAATTTAGCGGAGAACAACAAGTTTTGTTTCAAAGTTGATAAGCTGCTCTATGGATATTTGTTGAATACTGTATAAATAAAAATATGCTTTTTTAATGTGAAGCATTTGAGTATGATACAGTATTTTGTCATTTACAGTAGTACAGGAATTGCGATAGTTCAAAAGAAAAATGTACGGCGTGTGAACAATGGACAGAATGTCACGCAGGGACGGGGTGCTGGTTGATGAATGTCAAATAATTCCCACACTTCAAACCCCAGTGCCGCACGCTGGTGAAATTAAAAAAAGGGGGGGGGGGGGGAGTTTATATACGTACATATGATGTTTACTGCGATGCAATTACTTTACTGTAATGTCAAAACAATGATAAAATGAATTCAACTACAGAGAAATGTGCCGTCTGCTAGATTTAACAAGCGATCAGCACTTTCATTGTGCAATTGTGTTCATCACTTCAAGCTTACTTAGGGTTAGTTTTTTTTTTTTTTTTGATGGAATGTTTGCTAGCCAGAATGTGTGATTGACATATACAGTATTTCGTAAATAAAAATTCAATTAATTAATATAGTACTGTATTATGAATTTGTTCCCTATATTTTACTTACTTATTAAATACATCTATATCTACATAAATTCCAAATACTACTAATTACACTATTAAATATATATTACTAATTAATTTTACTAATTATTAAACAAATGTAAGCCTATAATACATACATACATACCATCCTATTTGAATTAGTATTATATAGTTTAGAGAACCTGTGTGTGTTTACAGTACATATGTACTAGTAAACACACACACACAGGTTCTCTAAAATCCGCAAAATTCTAAAATCTGCACAACCTCTGGAACCAAGTTGTGCAGATTTTCGGAATTGTACTGTAGTAATATAAAACGAAAAATTGACTTATTAACAACGAATATAATGTGAAAAATAGGAGTAATTTACTTCACGGTAATGGTTAGTTAGTTAGTTAGTTGATTTTAGTGGCGCAAGGGCCAGGTGTGGCCAAAAAGCGCCACACACAGAGAGCTATCAGTTAAAGATTTTTAAAAGCGGGGGAAATGATTAATAGCAGACAGACTTGGTAAAGGTAAGAAAAGAGAATGATGAAAGCTGTGAAGACTAGTTAGTTAATTAGGTTTATCATCATCATCATCATTGTCAACCATTATCAATCCACTGCTGGACGAAGGTCTCCCCAAGTTTCCTCCACAACGGTCTGTCTTGTGCCAGTCTCCTCCATGTCACTCCCGCATATTTACGAATTTCATCCACCCATCTCCCATGTGGTCTTTTTCTGGGTCTTTTCCTGTCCCTTGGAATCCAATCTAAAATTTCGGCTGTCCATCTATGGTCTGTCCTTCTGGCAGTATGTCCAGCCCATTGCCATTTCAGGGATTTAACTCTGATCATGATGTCTTCCACTCTCGTCATTTTTCGGATCCACGAGTTCCTCTTCTTATCTCTCCTGGTTATACCAAGCATATATATATATATTTATATACATATTTTTATTATTTATTTATTTATTTGGCAACACAAAGTTGTAATGGGAAAAATCAAACATAACATGTCGGCTGGGGCCGTGGGGTCGCTACTCCCCATCAGCTGGATGAACAGCTGTCCCTGCGGTGACGTGAAAGCACAAATACAAGAAAGCAAAAAACCGTCACAAGGTCAGCTCGGGCCGTGGGGGCGCTGCTTTCCAAATAACTGGAAAACCAGTTATCCCCGTGCGGGTACTTCACGGTAATCAGGTAATCATTTTGAAAAATGTGTCGTTATGAATACAAGAGGTTATGGGGGCTGTGACGTACTGCGAACTACCGCTCGCAAACGATTCACAGAGCCTAAACGACTTTACTAATGTCAAGGCGGAGACAGCGTGGCGTGAGTAACGAGTACAATGCAACCACTAGTCACGCTAATAAACGTTTCCGAAACTAATGGGCCGCTCTGGCGGCACAGAGGTCTAAGCGATGGCTTCTGATCATTCGCCAGTGATGGGTCCGGGTTCGAATCCTGGTGAGGCATGGATGTTGTATTTGTCTCATGGCGCTCACTCTCGCCTTCCCTGGAACCAGTGGCCCTAAATTAGGGACAGGCGACTGCTTATAGCCCACTGAGTTGCTCTAGGAGATCATTAAACCTCCAATAGAAATAAAAAAAAATGGCAGCGAATGTGTCATAGGTGCTGATTTGAAAAATTATTGGGGGTTCTGGACATTTTAAAGTGAATGACCCATGCATTTTTCAAAGGATTTAAGTCGAATTTAAATTTCATTCAGTAAAATTATCTGGCACAATTAGACGTCTGGAATGCTAGAATGAAATAAATTATAGTTAATTACAGAATTTTTTAGCTGTTTATTTTTCAGCCTCTCTGCCCCAGGTTACTTCTTGATTCGCCTATTCTTCATACGTCGAAAGTTAATGGGTTCCGCCATTTTAGGCAAGGAAAGAATTTTTGATTTGTCTATTCCTGTCTCACCTAAAACTTTCGCCTGCTAGAGGGGAGAGACTCACCTGGAGCACTAAACCTTCCGTGCGCTCAAAAAAAAAAAAAAAGGACAATTTTTTTCGTGAAAAAAAAAAGCTAGTTATTCATTGAAATAAATATTAGCTGGTGGTTTTTTTTTTTTTTTTTTCAAATTTTTATGTAGCAGGCTTTAAGGAGAGTTCTTGATCATTGACATATACTCTAATAATCGCTTAAACTTGTATGGAAATCTGCTACAGTTTTGGGGAAAATTTCAGAGAAAAAAAAAAGTGTTCTGGGGAAATATTGGGCCCCGAACATTTTCTGCACCCCTGCTTTGGCATACTATTACTACGTATGTGGTAATACACACCCACCCACAAACTAGTACTCCCAAATACTGTGAAATTTTTGGCACTGTTTAGAAAAGATATTTCTTCTAAGGAAGAATGCTGCACTGGCACTGTACCGCTTCAGAACAACTCTGAATTGACTAATTCGTTTCTGCCCTTACCAGATATTGGTGCCCTTGCAAAAATTTCGAAGTTATTGTCATGCGTATTCTTCAGCCGTCAGCAATAAATCGGCCTCGTAAAGGTTTCCTCCAGTAAATATTTACTGATTAATATGATATACGAAATTACAACGTGATATATAAATTTTCTGCAACTGGCGTTTTAACTCAAAATTTTGTCAGTGGGTGATCCTTGATACAGAATCGGGTAAACACCTATCAAGATCAAAACAGGCGCATATAGACATTTTGCTGCAATTTTTTGGCAGTTATAAAATGTCAATAACACAGATACTTTATGAACATTGAACAGCGAAGGATGTTTCAGAAGTTACTGACCTGTGGGAAGAGGAACTTTCGGCGCCCCGGTGGTCTAAGCGCTGGTTACTCATCTTTCGTCTAAGAAAGGGTCCGGGTTTAAATCCCAGAGAGGCATGGATGCTGTGTTTGTCTTAAGGCACAGTTTTTCTCCTTTCCCTGAAATAAGTGCCCCTAAATTAGGAACAGGTGATTTCATATAGCCCACTGAGTTGTTCAGGGGGGTTGTTAAACTTTCGAAAAAAAAAGTAGGAATGTTGCACAGGAAGAAGATTGTTTCATTTGTATTACATTAGTACAAGTCATAGGAATAATTCAATGAAATCTCTCAGACACTGCGGATAGAGAGCAACGCCTGACGGCTCAAGCCTCTGTCACTTTTATGTACACTGAAGAGCAATTGAATTAGAGATACCTGTCTAGTAACGTGTAGCACCACCTTTCGCTCTGATGACAGCGGTGATTCGTCTCGGCATGGACTCGACAAGACACAGGAAGCGTTGGGAAGCGATACGGATCCACGACTCCTGAACAAGTTCCCACAGTTTACGAAGATTTGATAGAGAGGATCAGAGCCTCGAACATCTTTCACGATGGCATCCCAGATGTGCTCGATGGGATTGAGGTCAGGTGACCTAGCTAGCCAAGGAAGCAAGGTCACGTCGGTGGAGTGTTCATCCAACCATTCGGATACAATTCTGGAGCGATGGCACGGTGCATAGTCTTGTTGCAGGATGAGGTCCCCAGTGGGATGTTGAAGACGCACAAACGGGAGCAAATGGTCGTCCAGGATATCCCGGTAACGTTGACCTGTGAGGGACGATGTCACACGTACCAGGGGTCCCGTTTCAGTCCACGTAAACAGTTCCCAGACGAGAATGCCACCCCTACCAGCTTGAAAAGTACCCTGCTGGCAAGAAGGATCCATCGCTTCATGTGGTTTGCGCCGTACTCGTATCCTGCCATGCGCATGTACCAACGTGAATCTCGACTCATCAGTCCAGGCAACATTTTTCTATATGTCTAGGGTCCAGCGGCGACGTTCCCACGCCCATGCTAATCTTTGCACCCTGTGATGTGCGGTCAGCAGCGGTACCCTCGTGGGACGATGACTTCTGTACCCCATAGCGAGGAGATGGTTCTGGATGATGTGGCTGCTTGCACGTTTTTGTGCACCAGCGTTAAATTGCCGAGTGATTTCTTGCACTGTGGCGTCTATCCGCTGTTTCAATGCGAGCTAGCCGACGATGACCCCGCTCATCCACACGCTGTTGTCCCCGGCAGTTGGCTCTTGCAGGAATGGTTTTACCGGATTCAATGTACTCACGGTGCACTTGTGACACAGTGGCTCGTGAAAATCCCAGTGCCTGCACGACTTCCGAGATGGTGTGACCCATTCGTTGGGCCCCGACAATTTGCCCACGATCAAATGCGCTTAGATTCTTCGTCTTACCCATACTGCGTCCGACTTTTACCGATTCCGGTCGCATCACTCATTATATTATCGGATCGCTGCATACGTCATGTCGTTTCCGTTTACAGGGACGCCCACAGCGTCACATTTGCATAACGCCAGCTGTCTCTAATTCAATTGCTCTTCAGTGTATATTTTGTGCCAAAGCAACTGTTCTAAGCAAAGAAAAAAGTCTCCTCCAACATTAAATTAGCAAAAACCACATCATTTTCCTTATATATGGCGTATTCAATATTCATTCAATTACATAGTTTCGTGGGTATTGTGCCTTTTACCTCAAAGTGTAGTTAGGTCTGTATTGTATTTTTTTTTATTGGAGGTTTAACGACCACCGTGAGCAGCTCAATGGGCTATGAGCAGTCGCTCGTTCCTGATTTAGTGCCATGGTTCCAGGGAAAAGAGAGAGACAGTGACGTAAGACAAATACAACATCCATGGCTCACCGGGTTCGAACCCGGACCCATCTCGAACGAATGGTCATAAGCCAACGCTTAAACCACTGCGCCACCGGGGCTGCAAGTCTGCATTATGCCCATTACCTCAAAGTGTACAGATAAGTCTTATGCACACATATAACAGACACCCAGGAAAAAGTCTTGAAATTTAACCAAACTCAGCATCTGTTCTGCTGTCTCTGCTAGATTGTATTTTTGCTCTACATACGACAGCCATTTCATAACATTTAAAGAAAAGCGAAGAGAGACAAAAATCCTGCAAGGCATCTTATCAATCACAGAGGCAAAAACATGGGGAGGATGGTATTTTTAAAAAACTAGAGTACAAATAAAGAGGATTCTTTACAAATCCCAAGGCTTATTTAACAAGTGAAAGATGTTGGTAATGTTTGGTTTCACTTGAAACAAAATTTAATGAACCAGACGTACTTTAATTCGTGTGATTAAAAAATGAAGGAAAAGTGAAAACATTATTTTGATCTGCATACGTCTCATTGTGTTTTCTTCTTCGTGTTGTTCTTTCCATTGGTATTCATACATAAACTAACAAGAAAAATGACATCGAAATTGAATCCATTCCGACGCGAATAAAAATTTTTCTAAGTTATTCAAAGTCAATGAAACCGAAAAGAAAAGAATTCGGCGAGATTTTTACAATCGATGAAACATCCAGAAATAGAAAGGGCAGCTTAGTTCTACCAGCGGCTATAAAGTACGTTACCAAAATTAACAAATGATGCACAAAACATTTCTCATAGCAGAAGGAAGGTATAAAAAAAAAGATGTTCAGATGGAACAGTTTAAAGAAGAAATATAGAAGGAAACATGATATACACTTTCTAGCAGACGAATTTTGCATAACGGAGAAGTTGAAAATAGGCGAAAAATATTGTTCATGGCAAAAGCTATGCTAAGGAAAAATACTTTTCAAATACATCTCCTGTAACGGAGATAGCGAGAAAAGGTTTTGACATTTACGTTCCCTAGCAGGGAAGCTGTGCATTATTTACAGATGATTATGTTCCCATCTTTATTGAAGCGAATGACATACAGTAAAAAAAAAAAAAAAAAAAAAAAAAGAAATATTGCCCTTGCACCATAAAAATCCACCAACCAACCAACCAGTGGCACCCATATGAGTACTTTTAGGGGGAGCGGGCTAAGAAAAGTCCTTACCTCCTTCAAGGCTGTGAAACATCTCAGTAAATGTACAAGATACTAAAATACAACAAGAATAATTGATACAATCAATCATTAATATCTTATTATTTTTAAAAATGCTTAAAAAAAGGTTTCGTCTATTTTAGTGTTTTACATTTATCAAAAATTTGGCTATACCAACGGTGGGGGGGGGGGTCGAGCCACCTGCCCCCCTCATTGGTGCCCTTGCAACCAACCAAAAAAGAAATTTCTCAATAAGGGTTTTAGAAGCCGAGATACAGCTGCAAACAGAAGTGCACAAACACCATTTAGTGAACTACATAAAAATTCCTCAAGTACAAACTTAAAGTATCTTCCACACGGTAAATGGTATCCGATGTTAAAAGAAGTTTTGCAATCGCGCATTTAAAAGCAGAGATATTAAGAAAAGCTGATTAAACATTTGCGCCCCTAACGGCGAAATTGTGCATTTTATTGAGAAGAAAATACACATAAAATATTTTCATTGTAAGTAGTATCTAGACGAAACAGAATTTTCTCAGTCGGGCTTTTAGTCCCGCAGATATTGTTGAAAACGGAAAAGTGAGCTTGAGCCTTCTAGTGGCACATTTGTGCATTAAGAAAAATCTGACATTATGTGTGAAACCATTCCCACTGGAAATGCTCTCCAACAAAGAAAGAACTTTTCATATAGGACGGTTAGAGACCAGTGGCGTAGCCAGAGGGGGAAGGGGTTTAGGGATTTGACCCCCCCCTTGAGGGATGATTGAGTACGAATTTAAAGCGATATGTAGGTGTATACGAAGCTTTCACCAATGAACCAAACCCATGGACACTCTCCTTAAGAAATTTCTGGCTACGCCATTGTTAGAGGCAGAGATATCATCCTCACTTCCTGGCGGAAAAATCATGCATTATTTTAAGAAGAAAGTACCCAAGGTTTTCTGATGTTAGCGGTATCGGTCGGCGAAAGAATTTTTTCAATCGAGTTTTTATTAGCCTAGATTTTTCTGCAAATATATCAGTAGCAGAACTAAACACTTACACTCCCTGGTGGCCAAACCCTTCTTTAACAAAAATTATGAATTATATTCAAAACATTTCCAATCAAGATCTGTATCCGATGCCAGAAGAATTCTTCGGATCGGAATTTTAGAAGCAAAAATATCGTGGAAAACGCAATTTACCTTGCACCCTCTAGCGGAAAATCTGTGCATTACTTGAAAAAGGGACTATACCTAAAATATTCGATATAAATGGCATCGAAAGGAAGAAAGGATCTTTGATCGATATTTAGAAACAATTATATGGAATAAAATGTATTTTGAATTCGATATCATCTGCATGTACGCCCTCTAGCGGCGAAGTTGTGCACCGGGGAAAGCCGGAATGCAAGGGTCATCGTTCTCACATTCAAGCTTTCCAGTACATAAGGATTTTTTCAAATCGAAATAATGGTTACAGAGATATGGCGTCCACAGGCAGATGGACGGACGGACAAAGTGATAACATAAGTTCAATCAATACATTTTATGACTACAATTCTTGTGATATTGAGATAATTGAGATAGTATAAATAAGCAACGTTTACTCGCAAACATTTTTTTAAGATCTACTATGGTTTTTCTGAACGTTTGGCTCCGCATCATCAAGACAAATGGAGAGTAAACATTCAAAACATTATGACATCATCAGCGTTCTGACGGTCACAGATTTTTGTAAGTTGTTTCCACGCCCTTAAAAGAAATGGAGTAGATGTCGTGTCGTTGACAAGCCGTGAAAAGTTGCGGTACATGTGGAAAACTCCTAATATATTAAGCTTGATAGTCGATTCAGGTTTATCAATATGTTTAGATTTCTCTAACAAAAATTTATTGTTATTTTCGTGACAATGCTAGGCTATAGACGACTTCTTCAGTTCACAGTTCCGAACGTAAGTCTTGTGTTCCTTCACACGGAAACTTAAAGTGCTGCGGGTCTGTCCTATATATGAAAGTACCGCAATTCTTCGCGGCTTGTCAACGATATGACATCTGTTCTATTTCTTTGTCCTCTTTTGAGTAGTATGAATCAGTAGGGGCAAGGTTCGGTACTGCGATTGATTTATAATATATGTCAAAATCAAATCTGGATGTTTCATTTCCTTTTGAGCACGACGTCAAGATAATTTAGTGGCCCATTCACTTTAAGCTCCTTGGTGAACTTTATCGTATCGTGTAGGCTGTTTATCTTGTGCAAGAAATCATTTAATTTGTCTGCTCCGTGTTCCCATACGAAGAATATGTCGTCTACGTAGCGGATCCATACTTGAGGTTTCTTAATACAATTCAGAAAGATGATGTCTTCTAGTGGTCTCAGTGCTACCTCCGCAAAGACTGAAGATAAAGACGAACCCATTGGTCCTCCTTTTGCTTGCTTTTAGATGCCTCCATCGAGCTTGAAAGAGCTGTGGTTAGTCACTAGATTTAAGGCGCTGGTAATTTTCCTGGTTTAGGTCGACGTAAATTCATTGGAAGCAACGGTTATTTCTGCAAAGTTCACTGCGGCCTGTGGTTTTGGTATGGACAGATATAATAACGCAATATCAAAACTTACCATTACGTCTCTCTCAGATATAATCAATATTCTTGCGCACTCCACAAAATCATTCGTTGACTTGATTACGGTCTTCTTCAGTTCCTAGTATTTTAAGCGTTCAGAGAAAAGTTAAAAAATTTGGATTTTTTCATATGCTCCATTGGTACCACATAGCATAATTGCGGCGACGTATGACGCACGTGGCAGATTTTATTTTGATTCCATTGGAAAAAATGACACCTCCATAACCCTTTTTAGTTATCTTTTACAGACTCCTGATCATGTTACTTTTTTATTCTTGATCAGTTTTCCATTTGGGAATGAATTCTGTCTTTGAAACCTCGCGGATAACGGAAGTTAGACGAAGTGAAGATTTCTCCCATAACCATAGCTTTTTTCTGACGATGTTGGCTCAGCCCATGATACTGTTAAATATTGTTTTATTGCACAAGTGTCTGTGTTTCAGGTTGAGAACGGAGACAACATTTCCGATAATAGAAATTAGAAAACGGAGCGCTGTAATCCTAAATTCTTTTTCTCGCTATGACCTTCCTCCATACTCTTATTGTTAATGAATGTTTTATTCTATAAATACTTGTAGCTCAGTTTGAAAATTGTGAAAATTTTTCAGAAAACGGAAGTTGGACGAAACAAAGATTTCTCCCGTAATCGTAATTTGTTTTTCAAGAGATGTTCACTCTGCCAAAATATCGTTGCTAAATACTGTTTTGTTGCTGAAATGTTTGTATTTCAGCTTTAAAATGGAAGCAAACATTTTCAATAACGAAATCAAGGGGCAGCAAAGATTACTCCATGGTCATTTCTTTTCCTGTATTTCCTACGTCGTTATTAAATACCATTTAATTTCATAAATCTTTGTATTTAAAATTTGAAAATGGAAAGGAAATTTTTCCGAAAATGGAAATTGACGGAAATAATATTTCTCCCGTAATCGCATTTCTTTAGTTTCTAGCGATTTTCATTGATTTCCGAACATCATTTCTTTCGTGAATATCATTTTTCCTCTCAAATATAATTCATTCCACATATCTCTGTGTATCAGCTCGAAAATGGTGGCGAAAAGTTCCTACGGAGCGATAATTTCTCTCAAAATCGTATTTTTTTTTCGCAATGCTTCCTGTGTATTGTTAAATATTACGAAGGCCGTTCCATAAAAACTGAGAGATTATTTTTTTTGAGGTGGCAACAATGTGAAGGGAAAACATAACCACACAGACGACTAAGATAATTAAGGAAGTATCTATGGCAGCATTTATTAGACGTGGCAGACGATTCTGGTTTTGCTATTGCGCAGTTGTTTAAGGTACGTCTGCGTTTCGCCCTACAGCCATCGAGGTGAGTGATTCAGAGTTAAGAAGTGAAATGCGTTGTGCGATGAAATCTTGCTGTCGTTTCGGTAAAACGACTCCAGAAACAGTTGGTTTAATGAAAAAAGCTTACAAAGATAAAGGTTTGCGTGAGTCAACTATTTTTAAATGGTACCATGATTTCAAAAAAGGGCGTTTGTCGGCAGAACTCGCTCCTGGGCCTGGTCGACCTGAAGTGTTGTTACGGAACGTATTGTTAACACTGGACAATCCTGTAAGAAGATGGACGAATGACGTGTGAAGATATAGCTGCGTTAACTAATATTTCAAAAACGCGGGCATTCCGCATTTTATGCGACAAATTACTGCTGCATCATGTGCTTTCCAGAAGGGTACCTCATCACCTGACGAGAGAAAAATTGTTAGCCAGAGTTCAGGTGTGTCATGAGTGGAAACAAATTATTGCAAAGGATCCAAACTTTCTAAACACAATAATAACTGCAGATGAAACATGTGTCCACTATTTAGACCCCCTCACGAAACGCGCAACAAATGTCTGGAAACACACAGACTTGCCTCCTCCGAAAAAAGTCCGCCAAACCAAATCAGCTGAGCAGGCGATGATGATAATTTCCTTTGATCATAAAGGTGTAGTCTACCAGCATGCTGTTCCTCCACAAATTGCTGTCAATGCTGAGTATTACATTTCAATCTTGAAGCGTCTGCGACGATACATATCGGTTAAGCGACAGGAACTGGTGGGCAAGTGGACCCTACACCATGCTAATACCCGCCCACATGTGGCTGCTTATGTTCAACAATTTCTTACGAAATGCTGTATTGAAATCATGTCCCAACCTGCCTACAGCCCTGACCTCGCCCCGTGCGATTTCTGGTTGTTTCCAACAATGGAAGAGAAGTTCCGTGGCGCACCATTCAACACAAATGTTGACGTTATTCAAGCTATACACGGGTCGGTAAAGCAGCTTCAGCAAAATGCATTCACTACATGCTTTGAAAAGTGGACTGAACGATGAGACCGTTGCATATCATCCGAGGGAAGACCCTTTGAGAAAGAAAAACATATACATTGGTGTGCAAAAATTAAGGATGAAGAGGAGAAATTAGCATAACAGCGGAACGAGAAGGCAAAACGGACCGAAAGACCACTCAGTAGATAGACTAGGGTCCGGTACAGTAGGGCATGCGCATATATGCAGCATAACGTAGGGGGGGGGGGGTAGGAAGTGTATAAAGCACACGAGCGGTGTACGCTCAGCAATTCGGTGAAAGTTATTGCACAGTGTACATCAGTTTGAACGACGTCGAGTTGCTGCCACCGTGTGATATGGCCAACAGGCAATCCAGTAGACGACATCTGGATGAATTTCTCTGCGGTCGCGTCATTGGGAAGTTGGAAGAAGGTCGAAGTTTGACTAGTGTGGCCGAGGAGTTCGGGATCGCTCACAGCATCGTTTCACGAGCTTGGAGAGCATTTCAAACGGCAGGAACAGATGTCCGAGAGTTTAGCAGTGGTCGTCCACGAGCAACCACAGCGGCGGACGACCGGTATATTTTCCTACAGGCGAGAAGAGACAGCCGGCAGACAGCGGGAGAAATCGCAAGGCACATGCAACAGACAACTGGACGTCCGCTATCGCGTTTTACCGTGGCCAGGAGGTTGCACAAGGGTGGTCTATTTGCACGACGACCAGTACGGTGTGTGCCATTAACGCCTGCTCATCGGAGACGGCGGTTTCTGTGATGCCAGGAACACAAGAACTGGACATATCCGCAATGGGGTCGAGTTCTCTTTACGGGTGAGAGCCGATTTACTCTGACGAGCGATTCTGGACGTATACACATCTGGAGAGAGCAGGGAACACGCAATCACACCTCCAACATCATCGAAAGGGACCGGTTTGGAGGTGGTGGAGTTCTCGTTTGGGGCGGATTCATGCTTGGTAGCCGTACTGACCTTCACATCTTCCAAGAAGGTTCAGTCATTGGTGTCCATTATTGTACCGAGGTTCTCCTGCATCACGTGCGTCTGTTTAGAGGTGCTGTGGGTCCCTAGTTCCTCTTGATGGACGACAACGCTACACCTCACCGTACAGTGGCTGTCTCAGAGCTGTTGGAGAGTGAAGATATTCAACGCATGGATGGTCCGGCAAGGTCCCCGCACCTAAATCCAATCGAACATGTGTGGGACCTTCTCGGGAGACGCTTGGCAGCACGTCACCAGCCGCCAGCAACAATTCCGCACCTGCGATTGGCGCTACAAGAGGAATGGGCCGCGATGCCTCAACAGCTCCTTGACAACCTCTGTCCTCAGCATGGACAGACGTTGTAAATCCTGCAACGCAGTCAGGGGTGATCATATCCCCTACTAAAGACTGGATTTTTGTTGGCAGCCGCCTGCCACATGGACGTTTCTGTCTTCTGTCCAGTTGTGCTCGAATCTACCTTTTCAATAAAGTGCCTTTGTATCCTTTGGATTCCTTGTTTGGACAGTTTTGCTCACTTGTCCCATATTCTTACATCTTGGGGATCTTATGGTATGATTTGAGTCGATGTGGAGCACTTCTGCACGACGTTACATTCGAAAAAACGTCTCGTGCTTAATTTTTGCACGCCAGTGTATTTTGCTGTACCTATATTTTTTCATTTTGTGTGATTTTAGTCTGTTTTTATGGAACGGCCGTTGTACGTTATTCGGTAAAAGTTGGTATTTCTTACTTATCACTTAAGAGCTTTGAAAAGTGTATCAAGTAATGCATGCTTTATTCTTGCATACTGCTCTCAGTCATTCTTTAACATGGCTGAAATCCATCACTCCACAGACCTTGCCTTCTGTGGAGTGATGTAATATTCACAGTGACATTGAACACATTGTTAAAATTTGAGAGTGCCATGAAACCTCAAAACATTGTTTACATAGATTGAAATTTTTCACATTTTGTATACAGTACAGTAAGAAACAAATTTATGGAGAACACCTGGTTGCAGAAAGTCTTTTGTATGACATTTTTAAGGGGTACGCACAAAATTCATTCCAAGGTAGCGTAATTATCGTGCATTTTGCGCTTTTTGAACACTCGCTGATCGTCAAGTCGAATCAGTTAGTTTTATAATTACGAAAATAATTCCGAGAATGTATGTTTTTCCTGATTTATCTTTCCCTCGTTTGAGCTGTATTCTACGATAAAGCTCCTTATGCGAGATGCCGCGCTTTTAGTGGTACCACCTGTCGGAGACGATGCTTCGTTTTCATGCTCTATGCTGTCAATCACTGACATACCGCCATATACGTTGTAGACGGCTACATATGCCGACTTCCATATTGATAACAGATATCCGTGTGTCGTTCAGTGTCGAGAAAACGAAGAGCTCCTTCCTTTAGTGTTGATCCGAATATTGATGAGTAGGCAATCTTATGTTTTGCAATCTGTACTTCCGATTGCATGATGAGCTAAATTCAGCTATATTCAATGGTGGAAATGGAAATTTTTCGCTGCCGCAACCCAACGAACAAGTGGCTGCCTTAAAAATTTAATATGCATACACCCATTCGCGATAGATATAAAACCATGCAAGGAAATTTCGGTATTAAACTTTAAAAATAAAATTCTCACATTTAGCTGAAGTCAGAGCTGTTTTTTTTATTCAGAAGTTCGTTTCTTATTGAAAAGACCATTTGAATACCGGTGCAATTAAAAGTGTCCGCTATTAATAAACATTGGAGAAGAAAAAGCAAGCTCGTATTTGAAGCAGAGATATGCAGTTGTCTTAGGCGACAAAATAAACTCGGCTCTGTCTGAAACATGCATTTATTTTAATGAAAATTTATTTTTCGACCCTCTGACGGACCGCGAAGGAGGTCTGTCACGTGGTCAGGTATTTGGTGAGAGCAAAATTCAGCTCCTGTCGTGAATTTCGCTCTCACCAAACACCTTATTTTAACTTTATTTGAGCAGAAGAAAAACTTTTATTTTTGAAACGACGAAAAATTCATGGCTCCATTAATTGAAATGCATAATGCATTGCGAATTTTTTTATTCAAATTAAACGCTCTCTTTCTTTGGGTGTCGCATCGCTCCTGGAACCGGGTACCGCTGCGTTCCGGTCCATTTCCACCATTGGGTATATTATGTAAGATAATGCCGTATATAAAATGAGATTCGCGGTAATACACCTTGGAATACCTGACAAACCTGTACGGTATTTCTACTAAACAGCGGGGCCTAGTAAATGATTCTGCATCAAGGCCCCACCATACTAGGCTACGCTGCTGATTATACAAATATTTACAGCTTAGTGAACACTTAATTAATACTCCAGTCGGATCGAGGTGTGGGGTCAAGTAATAAACTTATGGTAAAAAATGTACGACCTAGTCATGCAACAATAATTATCTAGATAAAGTACGTATGTTATTTTAGGCTATAAAATTACGCACCACCAGTAGGGAGCAGTTGGTTTATGCGCTCTGTGGGAGGTGGACGTTTCTGACGGGTTTTCGAATCCCGGTCCTGCAGGCCATCTAGTCTGCGGTTTTGCGCGGACTCCCTGCGTTAGGGGATGCGAAAGTGTAGCTGGTTCTCTGTGAAGTCGGCCCCGGACGCACTTTGTTTCTTGGTCCTCTTGGTTGGACGTGGGGTAAATCTCTCAAAAATCCTCCTTGAGAAGGCCAGAGCTTGTACCGTGCTGCCGAGTCACTGAAGAAGATAAAATTAGTTATTTTTGATTGATAGTGTTTTAATCTCCATTTCCTATATAAATTCCACATTCCATTTATACGGTATTTGAGAATGCTCTTCATTTTGTACACCTTTCATTTGCAGCTGAAAAACAATACAATCCAACATAAGAAAAAAAAAGGTTGTGGGGGGGGGTGCCAGTAAATATTGTCGCACCGGACGCCACGAATGCTAAAGCTGGCCCTGGTTACAACTACTGATTCTGTGTGAGAACTCCCCTTTTCTAAATTAGGAATTATGCTTAACACGTGTCGACGCGATTCCTGTGATGCAGATATGAATATCTAACTGTTTATCCTACTGTTGTTCTTTCCATTTGCGTGTTTCAGAAAGTTATTAATTACAACCGTAATGTGAAAACCTGTGCAGGATTTCATGAATTTATAATCCAAAATTGCAGAAACTTGACGTAATAGATAGAGACTTATGCAGATGGTGTTTCTCAGATAAAAAGTTATTAGTTTATCGGAAAGTAATTTTGTAATGTGTGCCAGCATTAACATCGCTCAAAAAGAACTGAATATCTCTCGCTGTTTTAAACGAGGTACACAAACAAAAACAGCCATATTTTTTTGGAGGAACAAGAAAAGCCTTCGCTCACAATTTTAAGTTTGCATTAAGTGCAACTAGGACTTCACGGAGTAAGTGCATTTGCTCTTTTGCTAAATCATAATGAAACTGAGTTTTCTACACGACGACCTTCATTACTTTCTCGAGAAATAATATACAATAACATCGCGTGTGACGTACTACAGAGGTGAAAACCTTTGTCAAGACAACAAATATGCAGCGTGACATTCTGTCCGCGTAGCTCAGTCGGGAGAGCGACTTACTACGAAGCGAGAGGACAATGCTTCAATGTCCGTCGCCGACGAAGTTGTGTTTTCACATTGGCACCCGATTGTGGAAAATGGATCCACTGGCCGTTGGGTTCTTCGAAGAATGTGTTATGTTTGCTCCCCACATTGTTTGGAATTAACGAAAAATAACTATTTCGCTTCAAAGATAAAAAATTAAGAGGGAGATGTGACGTACCACAGACGTGAAAACATGTGTCAAGACGACAAATCTGCAGTGAGACGTTTTGTCCGCGTAGCTCATGTGGGAGTGCGACTTACTTCGGAGTGAGGGGATACGGTTTCAATTACCGTCAGGGACCAACTTGTGTTTTCACGCGCGTTATGAATAAATGATTCTAAAGCAAGGCCCCAAAGCCATAAAACAGGAGCCAAAAAATTAGTATGCATCTGTCAGTCCACTGTTTTTCATTCTTATTCACAGTGGTTCTCTTCCTTTTCTGTTAGTATTTGCATAGTTTGAAATCTTTGTTTGCTGCTGTAGGTGTTTCTGTTCAGATTGTGACTTGTGACCGTAAATATTGTTGGACAATAAAGATTCCAACAGTAAAGATTGCCAATTTAAAAATGCAGTGAAACGGCAAACCGTGAATTTGTCTTAGACTTCACATCATGCAATAGGGAAAAGAAACAGAACCTAACGTACCTTGATTTCACGGATCAGGTATGTGTAATAAAAAATGGAATTCTTTAAGGATACACACACGAGATGGTAACACAAAGATCTGGCACAAAAATAACGTTTAAATGTAAATATGGGTAAATGGATTTAAGTGGCTTCTTCACTACGGAAAAGCTAAGAGCAGACTGTGCGATTCCAAATCATAATGATGGTGCGAATTGGAAAATCTCTTCAAAGCGCACGTGCCTGTTGGAGAACTATCACTTGTTCAGGTAATTTACAACAGTGAACAAACGTGCTTTCTCTTCGGAGAACAGAGAAAGGTCAGTGACCCTTTTCATGGTGCAATCCTCACCTCCGCGAGCAAGAATGATTCGCAGTTCGTAAGCTCTACGGAGAGAAAAGAGCCGATGTCTTTGTGAGCCCTTCCAGCTAAGCAATTTGGAAGAAACGATGGCCTCTTTAAACCCCAAACTTTTGTTCCAGTTGGAGTCCAATTTGTCGGACCAAGCCAACAGTTTCCACTGTATGGTTCCGATGTTTCTTAGCCTGCTGAAGTCTCATAACCCTGTGAAGTGCTCATAACAAGGGTACTCGAGGTGGGAGTAAGCCGCTAAACCCCAGTCATGCCATCGTACGTCAAATGTTATTGTACAAACCTTCGTACGTGCCCAGTTGCTGAATGTGTACGTTATTCTTTCCACCGTGACCTCCTGTTCCGACACAGAAGATATAGCGAATAATTAACATCAATGGGCCGTTCAAGGACTCACTTTCTCCGGGGCTACCGGTATTCATGTATTCCTGGCACACACGCACGCGACAGCCTTGCTATAACTCAGACGTTCTACAGTCGCAGAGATGAAGCACCCCATCATCCTTGCGCTAACTTTCAGGCTCAGATTGAACTCGCTCAGATCACAGTGTTTACCCATCCTCGTATTTTCGGGTACACTAAGTAGCACAGATTTTTTTAGGTTTAACGACCATCGTGAATAACTCAGTGGGCTATCAGCAGTCGCTCGTCCTTAACTTCGGGCCACTGGTTGCAGGGAAGAGAGAGAGAGACAGTACCATAAGACAAACATAGCATCCATGCCTTGCCGGGATTCGAACCTGGACCCATCTCCGGCGAATGGTCCACCGGAGCGGCGCAGCACTGATGAATAAACTAGTTTTAGGAAGGGGGTGTCAGATCCCGGGTCTAAAACTTCCCTTTTAGAAATCAGGAGATAGATATAAGTTAACGCGATAGGAAAGATAAATAGAAAAAAATTAGCGGCACGGGGAGGACAATGCCCGCATGACGAGCGAAGGGGAGGCAAAACACCCTGCCGGGAAAGATCTGTATCATCCAAGAACAGCAGCCACCATCATTCCTCCCCCTCCCCCCGGGTGGAACTTCTGGAAACCTCAGGTGCAGCAGTGACATACACTATTCAACGTCACATGCCAACCTAAAAAAGAAAAGTTTAACCGTCTGGTCTTGACAATTGTCTGCAGTAGTCTAACACACCAACATTGTAACTTCATATTTCCATCTGATCCAAAGCTGATCCAAAGCCACTAGTCCAAGAATCATTGCTCAACAGTTTTGCTCTCCCTTTCTTGTCAAGTTGCATACCGCTGCCTTAAGTTTTGGGACTAGGCTGGGGTTCATAGTCCATAGCGCTACTAACAAGTTCATTAGGATGAGCAGTCACTTTCTCCAAGAACGTCTCGGCGACTCTGATGGTAAATTGTTTTACCGTCTCTATACAGAGCAAGTCCCTTGAATTCCGAGTTATGGTCTACAGTGGAGTCCCGGTGATTATTCGGAGTGCTTTGTTCTGCACCACCTTGAATCTTTTTCTCTGTATGAGACTTACTTACTCCTGCCCAGATGCGGGGGGCGTATATGAACACCGGCCCGACGATATTCTTATACAGCAAAACCTTGAGACGCGTTGTCATAAAGCTTCTTTGGTGGAAAAGTGGAGCCAGTTGCCCGAGGTTTTGTCTAGCTCTTTTAGTAATGTAGTTGGTGTTGGTTATCCACGAAAGTCAACAATCTATTTGCAACCCCAGGTACTAAGCTGACCCAGGGCATTTCCTCTTTTTTTTTTTTTTTTTTTTTTTTTGATTGGAGGTTTAACGACCACCGTGAGCAACTCAATGGGCTATAAGCAGTCGCCCGTCCCTAATTTAGGGTCACTGGCTCCAGGAAAGGGAGAGAGCCAGCACCGTAAGACAAACACAACATCCATGCCTGACCGGGATTCGAACCCGGGCATTTCCTCTTGGAACATGATCAATTCTGGCACTCCTTTGAGAAAATCCAAAACAAAAGAACATCTGGAGGAGTGCCACAGCTCCAAGTTTGTTCAAGGACAAAATGACAGCTTCTGCGTTATCTGCATACATCATGACCTGCCTGTACTTGGGTTTGGGAAAGAATGGCCGATATATGAAGAACAGCGTTGGTCCAAGAACCGAATCCTGCGAAACACTAGCAAGTGTCTTATTTTCAGAAAGAAACTCGGTGTTACCTAAACAGTAAGGCTGCGTCGTGCTAGGTACGAACCAATCAGTTCACGTGTGTCGGTTGGAGATCGGCGCTAGAGATCCTGTAACCTGTGAAGGAAGCAGTTGTGCCGTACCCGGTCAAAGGCCATGCTAATATTTAAAAGGACAGCAGTGGATTTTTTTTTTATTGGAGGTTTAACGACCACCGTGAGCAACTCAATGGGCTATAAGCAGTCGCCCGTCCCTAATTTAGGGTCACTGGTTCCAGGGAAGGGAGAGAGCCAGTGCCGTAAGACAAACACAACATCCATGCCTGACCGGGATTCGAACCCGGACCCCTTACGGATGAATGATCAGAGGCCAGCGCCTTAGACCACTGCGCCACCGGGGCGGCCAGCAGTGGATTGCTCACACTTATGTTCTTCAGTAAAGAATACCGTAAGTCTGATCAACTAGTGGCCCGTGGCATGTATAACCCGGAAATCTCCCTGGTTGTCAGGAAGGCATCTCTTATCAACGCAGAATTGATAAAGTCTAGATAGGATGGCGTTTCTGGGAGCTTACCCAGGACTGGTAGAAGCAAGATTGAACGGTAGTTCTGCTGTTGATTCTAGGTTTTCGCAACATTAAAGATCCAAATCAGAATGTATGCAGTAGGTGAGAGCTTCCATCGCTTTTTCGATGTTGGAGCTTCATTTCCTGTAAACAGCAAACAGGTATCTTCCGGGACCTACTTAAAACGCTCAGGTGTTTCCGCTGGGCACATAATTGTGGTGGGGTAGGAGAGGTTCATGGATGGGTGCGGTGTGTATAATAATTTGGGATTTCGTGTAATGCTTTCATAGTAAAAGAATGACATATATTTGTCAATTTTGTGGAATATAATTGAACTTAAATCGCGTCTGGGATTCGCACTTCAAATAGTTTCAATAGTATTTCCAGACGGGGACATAAAGACACAAGCACATTTTGAAATAGACATACATTATCACAGCAAAACATCCGGCATTCTATTCCAAGCAAAGCAGTGTACAAACAGTAAAAAATCTTAACATACTTCACTATTTTATTGAATTTACGGTATGATCATCATGGCACGTTGTTGAGAAAATTTTATCACACGATAATTGTGACAATATGAACTAGGCTGCTTTCTTCCCTCACAATCTTTGTACACCTCTACCCTTTCTACTATACAGTAATGATTCATGATATGTCAATCTTTGTAGAATTCCGCGGTTTCCATCCAGAAGAACATGATCACCTATGCGTAAGAAATATATGCACATGAAATAAATATATAGTCAAGATAGTATGTATACAGCAACAGTACCACACCCTCAAAAGAAACTTTAACTTTCCACCCAAATCTTCTTATAATTTGGTTTAAATTTTTGTTGTCCACTAAAATGTGTTATAGTATTTTAATGAATATAAGGAGTTCAGTATATGCAAAACAAAGCATGCAGTAAACGTTTGAGAGTAAGTACGTTAAATAAGTCACAAAGTAAATCATCTGAAGAAACAGCTTCACGAAACTTCTGTGAGTTCTTTAGGAAAGTATGTAACGAACACATCATAATACTGCAATGAAGTTTCAATACACACGCCATTATCATATTATGCTTCAGGTTAACCGTTTTTAAATGCCTGTAAAACTTTCTGGAAAGGACTGGAAGGACACTTCAACATAACGTACGTTTCCACAAAGCACAAACAGGTATACATTTTTAAAATGCCGGAAACGATTGTGACAAAAAAGATTTTTTGTGGGAAACGTAAATCATAAGGGAATCATGCACATGCAGCCCAGATACCGATAATTCGTGTAAATTTCTGCCATAAGCATCACTTCTTAAAGTATCCCGATGCGTAAAAAGATCTGCCAATATTCTCAAAAGAAGAGATATTTCGAAATAAAAATGTTGCCGCTGAAGGATATTTGCATATCTGAAATATTTCAAAACTGAAGTTTCGTTTTACTTGTTTTTAAAATTACATTAAGAAAAAACATCTGTCTCTAAACTGATTAAAATGTTCCCTTACTGAAAGTTGCGTAGCACCTCTGCATGTTTTTTCTTTCGTACTATGCTTCGCTACAACTCTGATTAAAGTTCCTCGGACCAGTCGCTGCTAAAAGTTTTGAGTTCACTATAGCGGAAACCCATATTTCTTCATGGTCAGGCATTGTGCCAGTTTTTCCACGGTTTGCATCCTAGCAACGAAAGGAATATTTTCAATTATAATGTACGAAAAACTTTTCGAAAGTGAATGTACAAATAGTTTATCTTTTTGTGAAAATGCGATTACAAATTAACTGCAAATCGTTGCCGTTCTTCTGGGTAAGGTAGCTCGGAAACCGAATCCTCACCGCTATTCAGGCAGCTTTCTCATGTTTTTTGTATGCAAAAGCCTACAAATGTTCTGAATATGAAACGTTCGAAAATTTAAATGTAAACTTGTAGCAAAGCACTTGTTGTCGGCTGGATTCTTATAAAGAACTTGTTCATCTTTTGAAGAAAACTTAGTTGTAGCTTTGTTTGATTTTTCGAAATAGTCTACCGTCTTACGATGAGAGTACTAAGACAAAGCAGCGTGGTCAAAGACATAGGTTTCTGGCTAGTAGTCCGAGTAGGATCCACGTTTGAGTCCCGAACGAAGTGTAGGTAGTGAGCTTGTGTTGCAGCCAGTGTCGTAACTAGGCAGGTGCAACAGGTGCACAGGGCCCAGGACGAAGGGGGCTCCGAAATGGAACAGACAAAAAAATTGTCCAGTGAAACTGCGTAATGACGGAAAAAATTTTAATTTCATCAGCAGTAGATGAAATAAAACCTTTTCCATTGCGTCCAGTTAAAAATGTTTGCTAATCAGTAGTTTTGTATCAGTCACTCATGATTAGAAGAGCAACTTTTTTAAATTATTCTTAAAGCTTCTTTTTAAAGTGAGCATCCGTTCACGTGAGGAACAGAAGGTTCGTCCAAAGATCAAGCTTATTCCTTTCTCATGTAACTAAAGATCCCTTCAAGATTAGTAAAGAAGTTATCTTCGGGCGCGCACGCACCTCTCTGCTTTATCGACTGTTTTATGTGGTTTTACAGTTAAACATCGGTATCTGTGACATCATTGAGCAGGGAAGGCACAAAGATTACGTCGATGAGCTAGCCCTGCAATCACAAACACCGAGAAGTTGCTGCCATAGAGTGAAAGCTGTTTATACTGACAGGGCTGATTTATCCATTAGGCCGAGTAGGTACAGTGTCTAGGGACTACGAACCTTTTAGGGCCTACAATATTTCATTTGAAAAAATAAACACATAAACAAAAAAAAAACGAATGAAAAATCTAAAATAAGAAAAACTGCAAATTTTAATTTAAAATATTTATTCAGATATTTGAATGACGAAAACAATAACAAATAATTTAAATCATCGCGTTTCTCAGCAGCCTCAGTGATACAATCATAGATACAGTAGTATAGTAGATACTTATTCAATTTTAAGTTCTTAGATCAATTTATCTTTTCCAACACAAATGCAGAGGATGTTCACACATTTTTAGAACGTTTTTGATAAGAAATTACAGAAAATAATAATACAGTAGTATAGTACTGTAGTATAGTAGATACTTATTAAATAATACAGTAGTGTAATAGATACTTATTTCATTTTAAGTTCTTAGATAAATTTATCTTTTCCAACACAAATGCAGAGGATGTTCACACATGTTTAGAACGTTTTTGATAATATATAAATTACAGAAAAGAGAAGAAATTCAAAGAATTGAAACTGGCAACAGCGTGTTAGATGAACAGAAGAGAAACATCTGCTACAGTTTAAATATCGCCGCTAAGAAAATGGCGCACGTAAACGAGCAGTGGACGGAAGTTTATGTTTTTGCTCTTTACGAAGAGAAATATTCACATTTTGTATCAAAAAACGCTGTGAAAATCATGCAATTAGCATTTCTAAATGTGAAATAAGCAATATTATTCATAATGTAGGAAACATCGTCAAGCATCGCTTTTAACAGGAAAAAGGACACGAAACGAATATCCAAAGAAAGTACGTACTTTTGCGACTATTTCAAAAGGTCTGTTGTCTTAAAAGAAAATCCACCGACCCAAAGAGAAATCGCTATGTCCTTAAAAATCTGTGTATCAACTGTAAACCAGGTAAAAACAAAGATTTGAAAAATAAAATACATAATGTTCATCGCCTTTTGCCTAGGAACGTGACTGAGCGCAAAACACGGTGTAGACTTCTTTATGAAAATCACTTAGACGGAGACAGATGGAAATTTATTGTGTCTACTGATGAAGTATGGATCTACCTAAATGACTAACAAAAAAAAAGTTTATTTACTATCGTAAGTGAGCAGAAAAAACTTACAAACTTGGTTCCAAGAATACGAAGAAAGTTTCAGTAAAGGATTCATGATTATTGCTAGTTTCTCAAACAGTGGGAAATTAAAGTTAAGAAAAGAGGAAAAGAATGTTAAAATCAATTCTACATATCACCAAAATAGTGTTTTAACTCCGATATTTAAAGAGGAAATACCATTCCTTAATCCACAGAACCTTCAACGAGTAGAACTTTATCAGGATAAGCCTGCTAGTCATACATCCAAACCAACCACTCTACACTGAAGAGCAATTGAATTAGAGATACCTGTCGCCCTGATGACGGCTGCGATTCGTCTCGGCAAAGACTCGACAAGACACCGGAGGCGTTGGGAAGCCATACGTATCCACGACCCCTGAACAAGCTCCCACAGTTCACGAAGATTTGATGGAGGGGGTCAGAGCCTCGAACATCTCTCTCGATGGCATCCCAGATGTGCTCGATGGGATTGAGGTCAGGTGACCTAGCTGGCCAAGAAAGCGAGGTCACGTCGGTGGAGTGTTTATCCAACCATTGGGATACAATTCGGGAGCGATGGCACGGTGCATTGTCTTGTTGCAGGATGAAGTCTCCAGTGGGATGTTGAAAACGCACAAACGGGAGCAAATGGTCGTCCAGGATCTCCCGGTAACGTTGACCTGTGAGGGACGATGTCACACGTACCAGGGGTCTCATTTCAGTCCACGTAAACAGTCGTCAGACGACAATGACACCCCCACCAGCTTGAAGAGTACCCTGCTGGCAAGAAGGATCCATCGCTTCATGTGGTTTGCGCCGTACTCATATCCTGCCATCCGCTTGTACCAACGTGAATCTCGACTCATCAGTCCAGGCAACATTTTTAAAGTAAAGAGAATGTTATTTGTTTGTTTCTGTTTTAACTACTATAAGGGTTATATGCCGTTGACCGTCCCTGATTTTGGGCGTAGGAGGCACACCATCACTCATGCTTCATTCGGATTCAGACCACTAACCAGAAGCCTATACCTCTGACCACTCGGCCACCGGGACGGCGAAAAAACTGCGTACAGAAATTATGCAGTCATCAGTGCCATATCTTGGGTCCGAGACCTGGGCTATATACCCCCCCCCCCTCCAGTACTTTTTTTTTTAATTGCGAAGTTCATTTTTCAGTTGTTAAGTAATAGAAGTACCTTTTCTTCTTAATTTTAGGTACATGTTATTGATCACATGATACCAAATAATTATGAGGATTAGGATTTGAACACTTATTTGTACATGAACTCCATTCTTCTTTCCTTTTGTGAGAACTTGAGTATTACGTTTTCATAAAAAGTTTCTTCCAAGTATTTTTTTTATATTCAAAAAGAACGTCTTTCACTATTGACAGAGCAGCCAAATTTCTCAAACGTACATGTCCTTGTGTAGCTCTCAGATATATCTTGATTCTTTTTAATACAGAAAAACTTCTTTCGGCAGTTGCAGTTGTTGATGGAAAGTTTAATATTAGGTCTGCTAATTTGTACACCTCACTAAACACAATGTCTAATTTATTCAACTTAATGTAACAAGTAATGTATGTCTCTTACTGATTTCTTTTTGTATTTATCAAAGGAATAAAACACCTTCAGTTCATTTTTTAGTCGAGCTGTATCAAAATTTGAAGCATAGAGTTCTTTAAGTTCTGACAGTAGATGCTCAGGAAAGCTTTCACAACATTTATCAAAATAGTTCGAATCCAACAAAGCCACGAATTTAAGATATAATATTACCGATCGATTTTAATTCATTGACACTTCACATCAACTGAAACAGCTCTTTTCAAAATACGTGCTGTTAAAGGAGAGAGCAAGCGAATGACTAAAGTAGACCGAAGTCTTCTTCTTTCTGAACCGTTGCGAAAAGCAATTGCACATTCACTTTTCACCCGCGTGTTCATGTTGTCATAGAAACGCTTGCAGACGATCGTATCTTGAAAGTCTTTGAAACAGAACAGCGAAGACTCGGGTAGAGCTGTTTGCGTTAGGACCGTTGGTGATTCTCGCTTGCCAGACTGATTCTCTTAGTTAAAAGAAGCGAATTCAAACGTGTTATTTTCGCAGTGAAAGACACTGGCGGAAAGTGAAAAAAGAACACCAAGAAAGAATTGGCTGACGATCATGAAATTTACATATGTTAATGGGGTCGAGTTTACGTAAGTGTTATGTTAATTTCGGGACAAACCGGTGAGCGCTTACGCCACAGCATGGCATAATATGCAAATTATTGTCGGTGGCATTTAAGGAGTACGGCGAATTGAATGTAATCAGTCGTCGGCGTACGGACACGTGCGAAGACCCTGAAGAAGCTGCAATGCCTGGACATGGAAGACGTGTGCGATTTCAGCAGTTATCGGACTTTGAGCGAGGTCGTCTAGTCGGACTCCGCAAGACCGGGTGGTCGTATCGTCGTATTGCGGAGCGAATTGGACGGGAAGTATCGGTGGTGGTACGATGGTGGCGTAGATGATCCGAGGAACATTCCCACACGAGAAGACGTGGAACCGGGAGCCACAGACGGACTGATGAGCGGACCAATCGACGCATAAGAAAAGTGGCGTTGTTAAGCAGAACATCCACTGCGACGCAAGTACGAACTGCCGTTGCACCTGAGGTGACTGTGCGAATAATCCGCAACCGTCTACTGGATGCAGGACTACGTGCACGTGTGCCTCTGGCATGTGTACCTCTGACTCCAGCCCATCGTCAGGAACGGCTGTAGTGGTGTCGCCAACGTCTGCACTGGAGAACGCAATGGCGATCTGTCGTGTTCAGCGATGAAAGCAGATTCTGCTTGGGAGCCTCCGATGGCCGTATGCGTGTTCGCAGACGCACAGGGGAGCGTTTTCGTCCTTCTTGCATCCGCCAGCGACACACAGAGCCTACACCTGGTCTCCTGGTGTGGGGAGCGATCAGCTATCACTCCCGTGCACAACTAGTGTTTGTACCGGGTACGTTAAACAGCACCTCCCACATCAACAACATCATTCAGCCCGTTGTTGTGCCATTTGTAAGGTCGGCACATCGTGGTGTTTTCCAGCAAGATAACGCACGCCCACACACGGCACTTGCAACGCAACATGCACTTCAAGGTGTGAGACAACTTCCATGGCCTGCACGTTCACCTGATTTGTCCCCCATTGAGCACGTGTGGGATTTTATGGGACAACGACTTATCAGGTTTCCACGGCCAGCCACGACCATCCCCGATTTACGCGTCCAGGTTGAGGATGATTGGAACTCAATACCCCAAACTTATATCCAACATCTGAACGACAGACTCCATGTCAGAATTGCACAGTGTGACGCAGTTCATGGCGGTTCAACCTCGTACTAACCATGTTACATGGAAATGTTATTTTTCAGTTTACCAGCAAATACAGCTGTATTTTGCCATAATAACGTTTTGATCACGTTATCCTCTGTATTCCGTTATTATGCTGTATAAATTTCGTTGGTATCAGACGTCTCCTTCTTGGTGTTCTTTTTTCACTTTCCGCCAATGTATTTCAATACCATTGATAATTAACTTTTATTTGTGCATATTTAATTGACTTTTATTTGGGCATTCTCTGGGCTTCGCAGCTAGCCTCAAATATACGCCACTGACAGTCATTAAGGCTAAGTGTTAAGAGTTTTATGCGTGTGAAAAATGTTTTTACTGCGCTACCTTTTCTCTTATTCCTTAAGAATAACACAACAGATATCTCCTTCCTTTGCCTCAGAATCTTAGGAAAAAGGCTTATTAGTCATAATGAATAGATGTGACTTTATTTCATACTTACATTTATTAAGTGGGACAACATTAGTTACATCTGTTCAGTGTAACTCAATAATCACACTGAGCATTTGTAATCGTGTAAAATGACAGAGCGTTACTTAAAAAAACTGCACATAGGAAGTGACTAACAAACGACATTTTTTTTTATTAAAAAGTGCTTACATTAAGCGATTCCAGTCAAAATAATTTGTAATAAATTTTTTATAAAATATACTGGACACCAGTAAAATTAGCAAATCAGAATTCACAATGCTTTTAAAAACTTTTAGTCCTCTTTCCAAGGTACTTTTTTTCTAAGGTACTTTTTTAATTAGAACTACATCACTGATTTGTGGGGTTTCTCCAACACCTTAATTACTTGTCTTGAAAGGAGAAAAAGCTGTGTAAAATTTCCATTTCCATTTTTAATTAAACAATTGAGAAGAACTTAACTGCTTGACCTCTATCTTATTACTAAGATAGAATGAATCATACAGACCTGTCTTAAACTTCCTTGTTGCACCATGCAAACTGACGACAGCAGGCAAAATACATAGCACCTGAAGACCAAATCAGAATACAATTATGTGAATACATTTGAAACCAAGCAATATGTATAAGTTCAAGAAAACGACTGTTAAATAATCATGGATGGGAAAATAAAAAGGTTTTGATAAAAAACATGATTTAACACAATGTGACGAAGTGGTTCCTTTTTCAGCTAGTATGAATATTCTTAAATGAAATTTCAGAGGAAGTGCTACAATTTTTGTTCATTCCTTATACATATGCATAATGAGTAAATACAACATAAGTACAATTTCATAACTATAAAACAGTAATGTTTATAACGACACTTCAGCCAACTGTATATCAACTTTCAGGTAACTTAGAAGAAAGAGATGCACAGTCTTCTCTGACAGGCATATCTTAATTTTCTCAACATGAGTACGTCGGAAGGTAAGTTATTTCTAGTCAAGATAAATGCCAGTGCTTCTTCGCCGATTGGTCTGTCAGATATCAGGGAGATGAAAGGGGGGTAAAGTTTTGTAAAAGCCAACGTGGTGCCTACTTGGTCGAGGGCTTAGATTTCGGGTTAGTTGTCCACGATAAGTCCGGGTTCGAGTCCCAGGTGAGGTATGCGTTTCATATCGGAATCAAGTAACGGCGCATGGTTGCCGTTACTTGACTGCGATATGAAAAAAAGTTCAGTGAAATTTTCGAGGAATTAAGGCTTACCGCTAGGCAAACCATGGAGAAATTTTCGAGGAATTAAGGCTTACCGCTAGGCAAACCCTGGAGAAATTTTCGAGGAATTAATTAAGAGGCTTACCGCTAGACAAACCCTGGAGAAATTTTCGAGGAATTAAGGCTTACCACTAGGCAAACCCTGGAGAAATTTTCGAGGAATTAAGGCTTACCGCTAGGCAAACCCTGGAGAAATTTTCGAGGAATTAAGGCTTACCGCTAGGCAAAACCTGGAGAAATTTTCGAGGAAAATTTCTCCAGGGTTTGCCTAGCGGTAAGCCTTACGAAGATACTCATAGATTCGTAGAAAAGATTTCCTTTGTGAATGAGCAAAGAAATTTGGTCTGACCGTTTCTAACGTGAATTTCCATGGAAAATGCATTCTGCTCTCGATTGAAAAGTTTGTCCAGTCTATAACGAAGTAAATTTCTCCGTCATTTTTATCCGCGCCAGGATTCGAACCCGGGTCCACTCATTCCGGAATAAGTTGCTCTACCAATTAAGCTACGCGGACATTTTATTCTGATTCCTATCTGCCTTTATGTCGCGTGCGTCCTTCTGGCAGGTACGTCACATCTCCTGGTACGTTACATCATCTCCCACCCTTTTTTTTTTTTTTTTTTTTTTTTTGAAGTGCTGGAGAAGGGATTCTCTTATTTTTCCTATCTCGCGGTGTGGAAATAACATCACACCATTGCGAGATTTTGAACGGTCGGGTCATCCGGATAGTTCGGGCGCCATTATAACGAAGTAAATTTCTCCGTCATTTTTATCCGCGCCAGGATTCGAACCCGGGTCCACTCATTCCGGAATAAGTTGCTCTACCAATTAAGCTACGCGGACGTTTTATTCTGATTCCTATCTGCCTATATGTCGCGTGCGTCCTTCTGGCAGGTACGTCACATCTCCTGGTACGTTACATCATCTCCCTCGTGTGCGTCCTTCTGGCAGGTACGTCACATCTCATGGTACGTTACAAGTCATCTAGTTGATAGACTAAGCTTGTACCAATGGGAGAAGTACTGCTGTTCCCAGTACGGATGACGATTTCTGCTCTGGTTGTCTGAATCTGTATATTTGAAACCTGCCTAAATCTCACCATTCACGCTTGTCACATTATTATATCATCTTACTTCTCCTTCTCCGCTTGTTTCTAGGTAAGTTATTTCCTTTTAATGCGGTACCTCTTGCCAGGACTGGAGCAAGCTTTGCTTATCTGGGAGGGTGAAACTTTAAATTACGCCCCTTCAAGTTGAAAAGTGTGTTCCCCACTTTCACTTAAATACACTGCTGGCCATTAAAGTGCAACACCACGAAAGACAAGATATATCATAGTCATACACAGTTGTATCAGAATAATATGACCACCCCCGGAATCACAATGTACCCGCCCAGGTGCGCCACAGAGTGCACGTAACAAAGTCCACCACATGGGGATATATACGGCTGGCCAGGCCAGATGAGCCATAGTGTGGAACGTGAGCACAGTGGGCATAAGTAGTGATTTGACGGACGTTCAAAAAGGAATGATCATCAGCTAATACGCCACGGGTGGAAGCATCCAGAGAAGGACGTCATCTCGGTCGACTGGTGAAGGGCAATCGGCGCGCCACTGTGCAGCAATTGACCACGCAAATGAACGCTGGGACGGGTCTGGTACGATTTGTCCAATGCCAATTCGTCCAATGGTACGATTAGTCCGATTCCGTCTGATCTGTCCGAAGAGTTACTTGTGCAAAACAAATCTCATCCATTCTGATTCTGTCTTCCAGTAATCTAAAGAATGTGAAATAATGGTACATTTCATGCGTAATATTGTGGTTATAGATTATTGCTATTGCGTTGGCCAAAAAGTAATTGCGTTTTTCCCTGTGTAAATGAAAGGCGAATTTTGAATGGGAAACAAAAACTATAGTCAACAACATATTGTCCATTTTGTTCGATGACCTTTAGCCATCTTGCAGGCAAGTTCATGATTCCGCGCTCAAAAAAGTTGTTTTTTTTTTCGGCAAAAAACAGTTCCAAGAAGGATTTGATAACCTCATCAGCAGTGAAAATTTTACCTTCAAGGAGTTTGCAACGAACGAAACTAATGGTAGTCTGATGGTGCCAGGTCTGGAGAATATGGTGGATATGGTAACACATCCCATCCAAGCTGCAACATTTTTTTACGAGTGACCAAACTTGTATGAGGTCTTCCGTTATCATCGTGAAACACACCACCTTTGCCATTCACCAATTCTGGACTCTTCAGTTTGACTGTGTCCCTTAATTTATCCAGCTTACGACAGCACATGTCCAAATTAATGGTTTGGTTCCTTGGAAGCAATTCAAAATACACAATGCCTTTGAAATCCCACCAGACTGACAACATAACTTTCCTTTGGAGCATATCAACTTTTGAAGTGCTTTGAGCAGGTTCATCACGCTTGCTCCACAATCTTTTTCGTTCGACGTTGTTGTAGACAATCCATTTTTCATCGCCTGTTATCATACGTTTCAAAAATGTATCGTTTTCTTCACCTTTCAAGAGCAAATCGCAGATGTGAACGTGCTTAGTGAGGTGAATTTCTTTGAGCTCATGTGGTACTCACATATCGAGCTTACTAACATATCCCAGTTAATCCAAGAGCCAGACATCAAAATTTTGAATTTGAGTACCGAAGAAGAGGAAAAATTCCAACAATATTTTAGTTAGCTGTATGAGTGTAGTGTTAGAAATATGCGTGATGGACTTTTTAAATGTGTAGCTAAATTATTTTTTGCGCCCCATTTGTAAAATATGGCTGTCGTTTTATAACTTAATTTATATTAGTCAGAAAAGCAACTGTAGCACAATATCGAAGGATCGGAGGCAAAAATATGTAGACTTAAAAGTTAATCAGCATGAAATTGTACTTTTAATAGTGCATATTAGAATTATACAATGAAATGTTTTAGAAAATATGTTTGCAGAAAAACAGATAATGAGGCCACAAATGGGTATAGCTGACAGTATGAACACGCTCTTATATGATGACAACATTACATATTACTGATCTTCATCACTATCACTCTCATAAAAGTTTTCTATATCTTCATCATCTTCTTGTTCCATATTTTTTGCATGTTAGAAGCTTACATGCGGCAGTGCACTTCAGTCCATTAAGCATACACCAACAGTCAGAGGAAATACAAGTTCTTGCACAGCTGCGAGGTAGCAGAGTAAGTACAACATCTTGAGCTGGCAGGCCATTCATCCACCTAATAGTTAAATTTCCTTCCACATTTACTTCCCAACCATGTTCGTCTGTTGGTGTGGAATGTGTGGATAATTATCTAGACTGCATCTTCAGAGAGCTGCTTGGTAATTTGCTCGTAACGTATGTTGTTTCAAAGTGACCTCGCAAGCTGGCAATTGACTGGATTCAAAGCAACCCTTCTTTTCAATGAACATATAATGCATGTAAATCTCTGAATGCAGTTGACATGTAAATCTCTGAATGCTGTTGTATAGTTGCTCTGTTAGTTCCCAAGAAATACCGGGAGAAGCAAATAATTCTTGGTAATCTATACTATTCTGTAAAAGCCTTATGCTTTAATCTTTCCCTGACTCGCAAAGGCACTCACTTAATCACATCCAGTCTAACTATGTAACCCTAACAGTGCTGAACAAACTTCTTTTCCCAATGCTGAAGTCAATTTTGTGACGTCAATCAGCCTGACACGAGATTTAGTACAACACCTGATCAGAATTTTGCTTCTGATGAATTGGCTGAGGTGTAAAGAAATTATAAGAACGTCGGTGTCATCTGCTACGAGGACTATAGTGTTGAAAACTTCAGCAGTATGCTTTGCGCGTAAAACGAGTCTGCTGTCATCTTCCTCGTGGTTTGATGTTAGTGCCTCAATCTCAACGATTTCATTGTAGGTAAGTTTGTAACATTTTTCACTTATCATATACAATTATTTATGACCTAATATCTTTCTTTTCGATTCACATTTTCACGAATTGGCCAAGAATTGGCAAATGTCTTCAGTTTTTTGTCTTTTAATCCTGCTTTATTTTATGAAATCGGACTGCTTCTTGCGGCCCTCGGCCAATGCGCTCTGCAGATTTTATTATTTCAAGTCTATAGACATGACGTCAATCAAAGATCACATCAATACGCTCACTTTCTTCACCAGCCTGCAAGGCTGCTTCCAAAATAAAATAAAATAATTCACTAAAAGTATGGGTATCTCCATGAAGTTTCTGTATAAGCGATATACCATCAATCACAGTTGTACATGGAACGCCATCTGGTGGATCTACTAAACCTTCCAAGTGCTGTGCCATGGCTGCTTTATTAGTTTTCTTCATAGCGCCATCACTATTTGCAAGTGACCCTGGCAGTGGCCAAAAGGTTGGGGAAACAAATCTTTCATGTCTATATTTCTATAAGTTGCAATAAGTATCATAGTACTGAACAATCCTCTATCAGCAGTTAAAATAACTTCATTACTGGAGCTATGTGAACTTTTCTTCTCTTTCTCACAAAAGTTTTAAATTAAGTTTCTGTTTTATGTCATAAAAGCCTACACCTACTTGCAGATAATCCGTTTGAAGTTCCTGGTATGCTGTCTGACCTTTTTCATGTGCACATAGATCATCAGTCATGTGCACTTAGATCATTTTTCACGTGCACATACTGTAGATCATCAGTGCCGCCTCGGTGGCGCAGTGGTCTAAGGCGTTGGCCTCTGATCATTCGTCCGAAGGGGTCCGGGTTCGAATCCCGGTGAGGCATGGATGTTGTGTTTGTCTTACGGCACTGGCTCTCTCCCTTCCCTGGAACCAGTGACCCTAAATTAGGGACGGGCGACCGCTTATAGCCCATTGAGTTGCTCACGGTGGTCGTTAAGCCTCCAATCAAAAAAAAAAAAAAAATAGATCATCAGTAACTGCTTGAGAAGCAGCTACTCCAGTCGATAAACTAATAAGATCAGAACTGTCAGCAAATGGATTGCTCCAATCATTCTCAAGTAAATCCACAATGCAGCAACATCTTTTTCATCTTTTCTGATCCGTGTATTTTCAAGATCTGAATGCCTAAACCTTGTTGGGTCTGACTGATTAATTACCTCACATAATTGTGTTAGTGCCACTCCCCGGTGTTCAGCATTAAGATAATATTTTGATATAAATAGATCCTGGTCGAAGTCTGAAACCTCGTAGCCCTCCTGACGTTGAGTGTCCTTATTAATTGTTTCTTAATTGTTTTATCAACTGCAATGCGATCAAAAGGATTCCCGCTTTTCTGCTGCACTGAGAAGTATCCTTTTTGGAAATGCTGGTAAAGTTCAGGAAACGTGTTTTTAAGTTGTTTGACGTACTACAGAGGCGAAAACATGTGTCAAGACGACAAATCTGCAGCGAGACGTTCTGTCCGCTTAGCTCAGTTGGGGGAGCACTTACTCCGAAGAGAGGGGACACGGATTCGATGCTCGTTGCGAGTAAACTTGTATTTTCACAGTTGTGTAATTTGTGCATAATAAAATGTTAAGTACCTTTCATAGTTAACTTTCCCTGGAATAACTGTTGGTTACAGACAGGTGACTACCTACAGTTATTCCATAGTTAACAGCATGGAATAACTGTCGGTTACGGACAGGTGACAGCTTATAGCCCATTGAGCTGCTCACGGTGGTTGTTAAAATTCCAATAAAAAAAGTAAACAAAAGAAACGTGTCAAATACAAGCCACGTGCAGATTCCAGTTCGTCTCCCTGTCTGCTTGCACTAACCCAAGCAATATTTCAACCATGTCGATATATAGCATCCAATATTTTATCAAAAGTATTTTATTATAGATTAAATCATTTAAATAAAGTAGAAATAAGCTTAAAACACCTGAACATGAAATTATCATTCATTGCTGTATCCACAGACTTATGACAGGTATTCCCATCTATGCCTGGCAGAGTACTTGTGGCTGTGTCAATTTTGAAGTACTGTTGAAGTCCTATTATCAATATTGAATCACTGCTAGGATTACATAGTTGGACTGGATGTGATTCAATGAGTGCCTTTGCGAGTCAGGGAAAGATTAAAACACTTAAACTTTTACAGAATAGTATTGATTACCAAGAAATTTTTGCTTCTCCCGGTACTTCTTGGGAACTAACAGAGCAACTATACAACAGCATTCAGAGATTTACATGTCAGCTCTATTGCAAAAACACCGAAATTTGTCATGATCTGCGCCATTATATCTTCATTAAAAAGAAGGGTTGCATTGAATCCGGTCAATTATCATCTTGTGATGACACTTTAAAGCAACATACTGTGACGTACCTGCCAGCAGGACGCACATGACATAAAGGCAGATAGGAATCAGAATACATGTCTGCGTAGCTCAGTTGGTAGAGCTGCTTGTTCCGGAATAAGCGTCCTCGTGTTCGAATCCCGGCGTAGACCAAAAATGACGGAGAAATCTACTTCGTTATAATACGTTACAAGCAAATTACCAAGCAGCTATCTGGAGATGCAGTTTAGATAACTATCCACATAGTCCGAAACCAACAGACGGACATGGTTGGGAAGTAAATGTGGAAGGAAATTTAGCTATTAAGTGGATGACTGGCCTGCCAGCTCAAGATGTTGTACTCACTCTGATACTCTGCAGGTGTGCAAGAACTTGCATTCCATCTGAGTGTCGGTGTATGTTTAATGGACTGAAGTGCATTGCTGCCTGTAAGCTTCTAACATGCAAAAAATATGGAACAAGAAGAGGATGAAGATATAGAAAACTTTTCTGAGAGTGATACTGATGAAGATATAGAAAACTTTTCTGAGAGTGATACTGATGAAGATGAGTAATATATAATGTTGTCATCAGTTAAGAGAGTGTTCATACTGTCAGCTATACCCATTTGTGGCCTCATTATCTGTGTTTCTGCAAACATATTTTGTAATATAATTCTAATATACACGATTAAAACAGAATTTTATGCTGATTAACTTTTATGTCTACATATTTTTGCTTCCGATCCTTCGATTTTGTGATACGATTGCTTTTGTGACTAATATAAATTACGTTTTGAAACGACAGCAATTTTTTACAAATGGGGCGCGAAAAGTAATTTAGCTACACATTTAAAAAGTCCATCACACATTTTCTAACATGGCACACATACAGCTAACTAAAAAATCATTGTTGGAATTTTTCTCCCCATTTGGTTCTCAGCTTTAAACTGGCTCATGGACTAAGTTGCTTTAAATGGTTTTCAACGCTCAATTTCGATATGTTCAGATTCTCAGCAGTCTCTCGTGTCGTTAAACCGAAACGGCGATTGAATTCGATCAATGCCTTTTTTTGTCGTCATCAACTTCGATTCGCCTTCCTGAGCGTGGTACACCTTTCACATCAAAATATCCAGACCGAAATTTCGCAAACCACTTCTGACACTGCCGAAGTTTTAAGGTATCTTCACCATGCACATCACATAATTTTTTATGAGCTTGTACGGTGTTTTTTTTTTCCTTTTCAGAAGTAATACAGCAAAACATGACGAAAACGTTCCTTTTGATTGCCCATTTTGAAATCTACGCCATACAAACACTTGTAAACGAAATTGTGCACTTTCTGTTCCCGCTTTCCAGTTTCTCTGTCTCTTCCCTCTATCGCTTACTTCGTGCTCCATCATCATCTGTACCACATCCGATTCCAGATGTTCCACCCACAGCTTTACCGTGCGTGTGGTCGACGGTTTCATCTATGCTATCTGCACCGATGGAGAGAAATATCAATTGGTTGTTTTTGCATCGTCGCCTGCCGGTACAAGCGACGCTCTATCGAATGACATTCATCACTTCTCCAACCTGTATCTTCTGTCACATGCCTGAGGATGTACCCCATGTTTATCTCTTCTGTCCGGTGCTTCTACCACTCCATCATCTTGCATTCACTGTGGTGCAACAAATGTGCGCACTCAAAAGTGCTCCACATAGACTCAAATCATACCATAAGATCCCCAAGATGTAAGAATATGGGACAAGTGAGCAAAACCGTCCGAACATGGAATCCAAAGGATACAAAGGCACTTTATTGAAAAGGTAGCTTTGAGCACAACTGGACAGAAGAGAGAAACGTCCATGTAACAGGCGGCTGCCAAAAGGAATCCAGTCTTTAGTAGGGGATATGATCACCCCTGACTGCGTTGCAGGATTTACAACGTCTGTCCATGCTTAGAACGAGGTTGTCAAGGAGCTGTTGAGGCATTGCGGTCCATTCCTCTTGTAGCGCCAATCGTAGCTGCAGAATCGTTGCAGGCGGCTGGTGACGTGCTGCCAAGCGTCTCCCGAGGAGGTCCCACGCATGTTCGATTGGATTTAGATCCGGGGACCTTGCGAGATAATCCATGCGTTGAAAATCTTCACTCTCCAGCAGCTCTGCGACAGCCACTGTACGATGAGGTGTAGCGTTGTCGTCCATGAAGAGGAACTCAGGACCCACAGCACCTCTAAACAGACGCACGTGAGGCAGGAGAACCTCGGTACAATAGCGGACATCAGTGACTGAAATTCCTTGGAAGATATAAAGGTCAGTATGGCTACCAAGCATGATACCGCCCCAAACGAGAACTCCACCACCTCCAAACCGGTCCCTTTCGATGATGTTGGAGGTGTGATTGCGTGTTCCCTGCTTTCTCCAGAAGTGTATACGTCCAGAATCGCTCGTCAGACTAAATCGGCTCTCATCCGTAAAGAGAACTCGACCCCATTGCTGATGTGTCCAGTTCTTGTGTTCCTGGCACCACAGAAACCGCCGTCTCCGATGAGCAGGCGTTAACGGCACACACCGTACTGGTCGTCGTGCAAATAGACCACCCTTGTGCAGCCTCCTGGCCACGGTAAAACGCGATAACGGACGTCCAGTTGTCTGTTGCATGTGCCTTGCGATTTCTCCTGCTGTCTGCCGCCTTTCTCTTCTCTCCTGTAGGACAATATACCGGTCGTCCGCCACCGTGGTTGCTCGTGGACGATCACTGCTAAACTCTCGGACAGCTGTTCCTGTCATTTGAAATGCTCTCCAAGCTCGTGAAACGATGCTGTGAGCGATCTTTAACTCCTCGGCCACACTGATCACACTTCGACCTTCTTCCAACTTCCCAGTGATGCGACCTCGGGTAAGTCATCCAGATGTCGTCTACTGGATTGCCTGTTGGCCATATCACACAGTGGCAGCAACTCGACGTCGTTCAAACCGATGTATACCGTGCAATAGCTTTCACCGAATTGCTGAGCGTACACCGCCCGTGTGCTTTATACCATTCCAACACCCCCTCCCCCTATGTCATGCTGCATATATGCGCATGCCCTACCGTACCGGACCCTAGTCTATCTCCTGAGTGGCCTTTCAGTCCGTTCTGCCTGCTCGTTCCGCTGTCATGCTAATTTCTCCTCTTCGTCCTTAATTTTTGCTCACCAGTGTATATAGCACATCAGCATCTGTACATTTCCCACCACCATTGTACATATGTCGTCAATTATGTAACTCACCCCGCTTGGCCAGCGTGGTGAGTTATGGCCAAACCCCTCCAAAATGATTCCACAACTTAAATCTTGGCCCTCAGTCTCCGGCAGCTGGAATGTACCTGGCCAAGGCAGCGGCCAGTGCGACATGAAGGCAGAGGGTGCTAAGAATCCCCGGAGGACCGGACTAGGCTGCCATCTGATGCTGACCTTGGCTACTTACAATGGACGCTCCCTATCTTCTGATTCAAGGCTTCTTGAATTGGAAGAGGAACTACAAAGGATCAAGTGGGACATCGTGGGGCTAAGTGAGGTAAGGAGAAAAGGAGAAGATCTCATCGAACTGAAAAGTGGACATCTCTTCTACTATCGTGGGACAGATACTGGCAGAACTAGTGGTGTTGGATTTATAATAAACAAGAAACTGAAGGATAAAGTTGTAGAAGTTGAAAGTTCCTCTGACAGAGCTGCACGACTTGTTATCCAACTCTCGAAAAGATACCAGGCTCAGATTATTCAAACTTATGCACCCACCACAAGTCATCCTGAAGAAGAAATTGAAGAATTTTATGAGGAAATTTGTCATCTAAATAATAAAGGTAAGCAGCACTTGAAAATAATTATGGGAGATTTCAATGCAAAAAATAGGGCAACGGCAACAGAATGAAACTTCAGTAGGTAAATTCGGTCATGGCAACAGAAACCAGCGTGGAAATACTCTCGTTGAGTTTGCAGAGGCAGAAGGGTTTTTCATCTTGAACTCCTTCTTCAAGAAAAAGCCACACAGGAAATGGACATGGAGACATCCAAATGGGACGACAAGTGAAATTGATTTTATTATGTGTAACAAAAAATTCGTCATAGAAGACTGCAGTGTGCTAAACAAGTTCAACACAGGTAGTGACCATAGATTGGTGAGATGTAAGATGCACCTCAACACTAAACTTGAACGTGGCAAGCTCATAAGACAAACAAAATCTATTGACATAACCAACCTTAAAAAACACCATAATACCTTCAAGTTAGAACTGAAGAACAGGTTCTCTGCTTTAAAAGGCCTAACATCGGAAGAAGTGGACATCTCTGAAGTTAACAGAAAAGTAACCAAAGCTCTTATGGAAACAGCAACAAAATTAGCTGGGTCTAAGAACAAGTTGCATGTGAACAAATTATCAGGAAAAACCAAAATGTTGATGCAAAAAAGAAGAGAGATGAGGACAACTAAAGAAGATGTGACTTCCAAAGTGGAATATATAGAGCTATGCAAGACAGTAAGAAAAAGTATCACTGAAGACGTAAGGAAATTCAACTGTGAACTAGTGAGGAAAGCAATTGAAAACAACCAAAGCCTAAAGATAGCAAAGGGACATCTCAGTAAGGGAAGAAAACAGATTATGGCACTGAGAAAAGAAGATGGTTCTGTAACAAGAAATAGAGGCGAAATTTTGACAAGAGTGAAAGATTTCTACTCCAAATTATATGAAAGGGATGATATATGCACTCCAGACATCATGAAAGATACCAGTACCAGAGTTCCTCCAGTCCTTCCAGCAGAAGTTGCACATGCAATCAAGAACATGAAGCGAGGAAAAGCTCCAGGAGAAGATGGAATTACTGTAGACATCATAAAAGAAGCAAGTGGAGAAATCGAAACGCCCAAATTTTCACTCGATGCCTTAATGAAGGAAAGATTCCTGAGGATTGGAACACCGCTACAATGATCCTGCTACATAAGAAAGGTGACATTGAGGATCTCGGAAACTACAGACCTATCAGCCTCCTATCAGTAGTTTATAAAATCTTCACTAAAGTTCTTTCACACCGCTTGAAGGTAGCACTAGACATGGCTCAACCGAGAGAACAAGCTGGATTCAGGAGTGGCTACAGCACAATAGATCATATCCACGTGCTGAGAGAACTAATTGAAAGAGCGAGGGAATATGAACTTCCATTGTGCATGGCTTTTATCGATTATGAAAAAGCCTTTGATTCGGTGAAACCATCAGCAGTTACAATGGCTCTGAAAACCTGCGGTATTGAAGATGCATACATTAATATTATTAATAACATCTATGAAAATGCAAGTGCAAATATTAGGCTGTTTGAAAATACAACACACGTAAAAATTGGAAAGGGAGTGAGACAAGGTGACACCATATCTCCGAAGCTCTTTAATGCCACATTGGAGGGTGTTTTTCAGTCACTGAGCTGGGAAAACAAGGGGATAAAGATTAATGGAGATTATCTAACCCATCTTCGTTTTGCTGATGACGTAGTCATTTTTGCAACTACCCCATCAGAGCTGCAGAGTATGATCCAGGAACTTGCTGACAAGAGTAAAGAAGTGGGATTAAAAATGAACTTTCAGAAGACAAAAGTGATGTTCAATGCTTTTACAAGAAATGAAGATTTATCGATTGATGGAGAAAAGCTGGAGATAACAGACACGTACGTTTATCTTGGACAGCAGATATCAAGTGAGGGTCACATTGATGAAGAAATTAATCGGCGTACAAAACTTGCCTGGAGAGCTTTTTGGAAGAAACAGCATAATTTTCAAGAGCAATATGCCATTATGTCTTAAAAGAAAAGTGTTTGATCAATGCATCCTTCCAGTGCTTACGTATGGTGCAGAGACGTGGACCTTAACTAAAAGAGACATACAAAGGCTGCAGACAACTCAAAGAAGCATGGAAAGGTGCATGCTTGGTGTAACCAGGAGAGATAAAAGAGAACTCGTGGATCCGAAAAATGACAAGAGTGGAAGACATCATGATCAGAGTTAAATCCCTGAAATGGCAATGGGCTGGACATACTGCCAGAAGGACAGATCATCGATGGACAGCCGAAATTTTAGATTGGATTCCAAGGGACAGGAAAAGACCCAGAAGAAGACCACATAGGAGATGGGTGGATGAAATTCGAAAGTATGCAGGGGTGACATGGAGGAGACTGGCACAAGACAGACCGTTGTGGAGGAAACTTGGGGAGACCTTCGTCCAGCAGTGGATTGATAATGGTTGACAATGATGATGATGATGATATGTAAAAAACGCAATGACTTTTTGTCCATTTCAACAATATACTTTTTTGGCGTAAACATAAGGGGACACATGCGTACCACATATGGCAAAATAAACTACAAAACAATGAGCGATACTGATGAAAAATTACAGGTGAATGTGATACGACAATCAAATAAAGATGACAAAATGTTAAAATCACTAGAACTGAACAATACGTGTTTGAGGAAAAAAGATGCACAAGCAATAGTAATGATTAGTCATGGAGCATCTACATTGTATACACAAAGCGAAATTAAAGTATATGGTGAATACGTAGGCTAAATTGATCACAAAAGACTATCGACACTCCGGGAAATCCCGGAGAGCACACTGCAAACAATATAAACATCACAATTGAGTATTTCGTTAAACATAATCATTCTACATGATAAATGATAACTGCTAGGCAAACATTTCACCGAGACAATGCATAACATCATGAGGCATTCATAGGCCTCACAGCAGTGTTCACAAAGGCCAAAGAGAGCACTACAAAACAGGTACAATGCGAAACGAAATCGCGAGCACGAAGGCCCGAACCCAGCCAAAAAGCTGCGGAATCGCATGTAGCATGATACATTTAAACATCGGGAGATTACAGCATGCAATGACGTTCACAGTAAGAGCAGGGCACAAAACGACATGTAAATATAGTTAGAAGAATATGGCTGTACAACGCAATGCACAAAAAGAGAGGAACAAGTAGAACACAACAAAAGCATGTACTATGGTAAAGGTACGGAACTGAACAGTTCCCACAAACGAGGAAACCACACGATATGTGACATAAAAACAATATAAGTAATAAAGAGCATAGTGGAAACTTGAGCAAACTTCCCAAGTGAAACACAAAAATACGCAAAAATGCAAACAGCAAGCCGTGCAGTATTGCATCGGTCCAAAAAAAAAAAAACAAAAAACAATGACTTGGGACGAGCAAGAATTACATGAACTCGTAGTAGAAGATTCAGAGGTACGAACAGAAAACCCTCTGCCGTGCAAAACAAAAACGCAATTCAAACAGCACAAACAAAGAGAGACATAGGTGCCCGGGGCAGTACAAGAGTAACCCCCAGGGATAAAAAATACCACACGCTCCGGTGCAAACGGTAGCAAGAAAACACATCAAGGGTCCAAGAGTCAACTAGCCTTGAACACAAACAAAATCTAAAAGTCCAGAAGGCACAATGCAATGGGTTTGGTTCACTAAACAAGACGTCAAAGAATATGAGAAAATGCAAGACACTAATAAAGCAGAAATTAACAAGATACAACACAATACAGCAAGAAAGGGCAAAGTCCCACAGGGCAATACCTCTCGTATTGCTCCTAGAAAACAAATACACGGTGCATAACTCAATGAAAGACAGTAAGTACAAGCAACTTGATGCAAAAACACAATACCATAAGCACTAGTATCAGGCAGAGAAAACGAACCAAACACAACATTTTAGGAAAGGTACAGGTAGCAAAAGCAGACACATGATTGAAGAACAGGTGGTAAGGACAGGTATAACGAGGAGACAAATACAGCACGGTACATGCACAAGAATTACACAAAAATTTCAGAAAACCCCTACAATACAAATCATCAGCAGTTAAATGACAATCGCCCAGCAGACGTTGTGACGAAGCACCAGGAAGAGAGAACACAAATTCTCAACTGATGCATTCAGATCTTCGAAGCTGGGAAAAACAAACCAATCAGAAATAAAGTTGAATGGAAGATCCAGTGATTTTGAACCATTCGGTCCCCTGCGCCCAGGTAGACCGGAAAGAGGCTTGAGATTGAGGGGTGGAAGCAGTGAAGTTCTCCAGGCGTAGTCGAGACACGATGCGATTCCTATAAATCGACTGTAAGGCCCCGCCAGCAGAGAGGGTACTTGGTGTGGTGGCATGAGAGTAGTGAGATTGATGATAAAGAAAAATGACATGTTTGACAAGTACGAAGAGATAGGCACAGGCATCCGGCAATGTAGCCGGGGGATGTTTGGTAAGCAATAGCCACTCGTACGCTTGAAAAGGAATGTCTCTGGAGCAAATGGTGCCTACAAGACAAAAGGCAGTATTGAGAACTGGAAGGAGAACAGGACAGTGACAGTAGACGTGAGGAACATTCCCTTCAACACCACAAAAGCAGCAGAGAGAAGTAGAAGAAATATACATGTGAAGAGGCAAGACGGAACAGGAAGTCGGCGGTGAAGAAACCGCCATTGGATGTTACGCTCTAACGCAGTAGAAAGGGGAGAGAAAGAGGCAGATCAGATAGGCAGCCGAAGAGCAGAAGAAGCATCAGGAAGACCGTACGGAGAAGTGAGGGGCACACGGAAGAGCGAATAGATAGAAGCAGTAGAAAAGAGAAGAAATGGGAACAAAGAGTCCCGAAAGGGAAGGAAGAAAGGAAGAGAGAGGATCGGTCCAGAGACAGAAATAAGGCCAGTGTCAGAAACCAGAAGTGGGAAAAGGGTACGGAGAGCGGAGCGAAGAAGGTCATACTCCCCTTCCAAAGTGGAAGAAGGGTCAGGGAAAAGAGAAGAGAGGAGTTTCCAGGTCAAATCGGAAGTTATTAAAGCTTGGACTTTAAGAATTCCTGAGCGGAACCAAGGGGGGAAAGAAAGTACGGTTGATCGGGTGGATGAATCAGAGTGGAAAGGAAAAGAGGTTCAGCAAGCAGGTCCAGGGTAGGAGAGAGAGGAGCGCAAAATAGCGGAAGAGAATGAAATACCGCTAGAGCGTCGATAAAAAGTGGTGGAAGGCGTTTAGAAGTAGAAGAAGAGGAATCCATCCTAAGAAAAAGGAGGAAAGTAAAGGATGGATCGTGAAGAGAAATAAGAGTATTCAGGGTAGAAGTAAGTGCAGGGAAGGGCGAAAGGAGAAGACGAATGAAGGAGACGATTCGGTGAGCTCGATAATATGTTCTGACATCCGGGAAATGAAGACCACCAAATGATGTTGGCAGAGAAAGCGTGGCAGCAGAAATCCAATGTTTAGATGACCATATCACTGAAGTGAAAATACTATTTATGGTAGAGAAATGACGCGAATTAAACACACAGGAATCCCAGGGATAGAAGCATTGTGAGAGAAGATATCGATGAAAAATTTGAGCACGTTGAAATGAAGAGGAAAAGGAAAACGTAAATCGCCAAAAACCAGCCGTGCAATGAAGTCGTGGGAGGAAAGCTTGCCTAGTGACGTTTCCTGCGGTAAAGGAGTGTCCAAAATGAGCTCCAAGAAATTTTTGGGTCAACGAGGACCACACTGCTCCCCACGGCGAGTCAGTGCAGCCCCTCCAAGAACCACACCACAGACCATCACTCTTCTGAACATTCAGGGCAGCACCAGAGAGAGCAGCATACTGTTCATAAGTGGCAAGAAGAGTATCGAATTGGTCATCGCGGCGAAGACAAAAGGTAACATCATCTGCATAAGCAGAGACAAGAAAACGGTGGGGCCGAGTACTAGAAACAAGCGGTCCTACCGCAGGTAAGAGAGACGCCCGACTTGCAATCAACAAGGGCTGAAAGGCGAGAGCAAAGTGTTGTCGTGATAATGGACAACCTTGTCTGATGCCAGATCGAAAAGGAATCGGGGCCGTCAAAAATGTGGCCGTCCGAACATGCAAATGGGCGCCCCGGTAAAGGCTAAGGATAAGAGAAACAGAAGCAGGGGAAACCAAAGTGAGTTAATACGGCAGAAAGGTAAGTGTGAGAAACGTTATCAAGAGCGGATTTCTGGTCAAGATTAAACAAAGCTAGGGGTTCGGAATGTTTTAGTGCAAGAAAGGAAAGGTTATGAAGAAAGGAGATATTGTTAGAAATAGAACGACCAGGCACGGTATACGTCTGGTCGGGGAATACGAGGAACGGAAGAACAGAATTTAGGCGGCGAGAAAGGAGTTTAGTGAAGAATTTGTAATCCAGGTTGAGAATGGAGATGGGGCGCCAATTCGACATGTCCAGAAGGTCACCCTTCTTCGGCAGGAGGATGACATGAGCAACTGTAAATTCCGGCGGAAGTGCAGGAGAAGAAAGAGCACACGAAAAAGCGGCAGAGAGAAAAGGCAGTAGTGACGGAAGAAAGGCACGATAGAACGACAGTGGGAGACCATCAGGTCCCGAAGAAGAGTGAAGATTAAGGGAGGCAAAAACCTGCCAGCAGTTCAAGCAAAGAAAAATCAGCAATGAGAGGGGCGCAGATAGAAGACGGGACCTGAGGACGAGAAGAAAGAAGAGAAGAGGAAGAAAAAGAAGAATCCTGCCCAACCGCTCGGAACTTTTCCTGAAAGAAGTGACGGACATGAGAGCAGATGAGAGTTGTGTTGCCAGTAACGGTGCCATCAGGCAATCGGAGATGTCTGATGGAAGTTGACGTGCGTCGCACGGATTCCATCTTCGAAAGTACTTCGAAACAATGCGTCGATGGTGAAATACGAAGGAGCCGAAGACGACGGACTGCTTGCTGAGCAAACGGTTCGAGGCAGGCATGAAGTTTATCACGGACGGTAGCATAGTGCGGGTCAGACATTGGCATCGCGGAGAAGAATCCTCGTAGGTTACTCACCTCCATCGAGCGAATGGTGGAAATAGTGAAGGAGAGTTGAAGCAAGAGAAGATCCCGTTTGACATCAAGCCACAAACGCAACGCGCTTGGGGTCGTTGTTAGCAGCAGCTTCCGATTAGAAAGGAACATCTCAACTTCCTCACAAAAGTAACGGTCTTGCAAGAGAGTGTCATCAAATGTCCAATGACGGCGTGTAAATAAAGGTGCTGGAGAGACACAAATTGATAGTGAAACGGCAGAATGGTCGGAAAAAACAGTGGGTGAATGTCGAGCAGCAGTGATAGCAGGGAGTAAGGAAGCATAAACATATATACGGTCCAACCGCGCAGCAGTAGAACCGAACGTCGGCGGATTACACCACGTAAAGGAAATGGAATCTGGATTTAGCCGTCTAAAGGAATCGACAATTGAAAATCATCAAGGAGCTGAGTCAGCTGTGAAACCAAATTCGTGCGGTATTCGCCATATGACGAATTTCTGCTAATAGAAGGCTGCAGCGTACAGTTAAAATCCCCCCCCCCCCCCAAGAACGAAAACGTCCCCTGGAGGAATCGCTGCAATCGCTGCACGAATATTACGGAAAAGAGGAGCAACATATATTTCATCATGCGGGATATATACATTAAAGATGCGAAAAGTGACATCATGCACACAAAAGGTAAAATACTGAAGGAGATCAAGGTGCAAATTTGTCACAGAAATAGAAGTAAGCTGAGTCAAAAGACGATGGCGCACACCTATAGCTATACCACCATACCGCGAAAGGCGATACGACTGGTAAAAGGTGTACGGCCAGTGTCTCCATAGTTGAGTGGGAGTGTCACCAGAGCAGTGAGTTTCCTGGAGAAGGAGAACATCTCCACCAGCGGCAGAAATGTCCTCATAAACGAGAGAGTTCAACACTGGTGTCGCGAACCCGCGACAATTCGTGGAAGTCACAGTGAAAATGCCAAGTCTCTAATGGCAGCGGCAACCTTGTCCAAATGGGAACGGAAGTTGTTGTACCGCCGTTGGATGCACTTCTGAGTGGCAGCATCCTCAGCAGATGGACTCTTGATATTATTGTAAAGAGTTAACAGTTGTGCCAGTTGATTCTCAACTGCTGGGTAGCGACCTTCAAATCGGTTGACATAGGCAGGTAAATTAGGAAGAAGAGCCTTGACACAAGTAAAGTCGTGCAATTCGTCATAAGGGAGAGGAGTGTCCGGAAACACATTCATGTGAAGGCGTGCAGAAAAATCCTCAAGAGGCAAGAGGTAGATGACTGGCTTGGAAGACTTGACAGTGCGACTCAAAGCAGTTGATCCAGCAGGCTGAGTCGGAGGAGGTTGAGTAGATTGGCCAATTTGTCGCCGTCGTTTCGAAGTGCCGCGAGGAAGTTTAGCTTCCTTTTGTCAAGACGGGTCCGGAGGTAGCCCTCCGTTCCATCACTCATCGCATGGTCGCTCACGCTTTGACAGGCTGTATCTTCAGCGGCCGAGGTCTCGGCATCAGACTGGTCGGTCGCAATGGATTCAGCAACTGCTGCAGGGTCTGCAGGAATACGAAAATGTGTAGAAGAGTGTAAAACCGGGTAGTGTTCCTCGGAAAGAGAAGGTGGGACAACAATTGGTGCAGAAGTTGCCACCGAAGGTAGATTGTCCGCAGAAACCACCGTCGGTAACGGAACGCTACCAGTATCTTGATGAGAAGGCGTCGGTGATACGGGCGAAACAGACTTTGGTGGAGCAACTGGACACTGCTTATACACTGCCGGACAATAGCTAAGGACGGATGACAATAGTAACGATAGCAACCATAAAATGGAAGGCAGGAAAGTGTGGAAATTAGCATGAGTGAGGGATACAGTAACACGTGTTGTGCGTATGTAAATTTTGGATTGCCGAACTTGTTCGCGACGTCATAGCGCTGATAAGAGATATAAAGGATTTGAGGCGTATTGACTGTTGTTGTTCAAACGCAAAGTTGAAAGGGAAAAGAATCAATTGACGAACTTGCAATTTTCAGTATGTCTTCCCGACATCACCTAGATGATTTTACGCGTGGCCGTATTATTAGCAAGATTGAAGAAGGGCGAAAAATAACAGATGTTGCCAGGGAGTTCGACGTCAGCCACAGTGTTGTTTCAAGGCTTTGGAAATCATTTCAAACAAATGGAGAGTGTAGCAAACGTCACGGGGGAGGTCGTGTTCGCAGTACGACACCTGCAGAAGATCGGTACATAGTGCTATCAACAAAAAGACACCGGCGCAGCACAGCTAGTGAGGTAGCAAATTAGTTTATGGCTGCTACTTGCAAGCGGATCTCCCGAAAAACTGTCGCCAGACGTTTCCATGAAGGAGGACTATACGATCGCCGTCCTGTTGTGTGCATCCCATTGTCCAGACGTCACCGGACCGTTTGCAATGGTGCCATCAACATCGCAAATTGACTGATAACGACTGGTCTGCTGTCCTCTTCTCAGATGAGAGTAGATACAGTCTATCGTCTGATTGTCGACGACAACTGATCTGGAGTGATAGTGGTACTGCATATTGTCCAGCAAACATACAGAAAAGGGACCGATATCCGACATGTAGTGTCATGGTATGGGCTGGCATCATTATCAATGGCCGTACGTCCCTCTATGTGCTTCCAACTGGGACTATGACTGGCCAACGTTACATTAATGATGTTCTGCTACCTCATGTTCGCATGTTCCGTGGTGCTGTCGGTGATAGATTCATTTTCATGGACGACAACGCAAAATGTCATCGAACAGTCGCTGTCCAGGAGTGTCTTGAGAGCGAGGATATTCAACGCCTAGTATGGCCATCACGTTCTCCAGATCTCAATCCCATTGAAAATGTGTGGGATGCTTTGGGGAGGAGTCTTGCTGGTCGCCAATGCCCTCCAATAAACAAGGACACCCTCATCCGTGCACTGACAGAGGAATGGGATAAATTACCCCAACAGCTGCTTGATAATGTTGTGCAAAGCATGACACGACGTGTGGAATCTTGCATCGCCCTCCATGGTGACCATATCCGGTATTGACATCTTACGCCGGAACGCCTGCGGACGGTAATTGCATTTTTTTCACGTTTACGTATTCAGCACAAAATGGCCTGTTTGTCCCTTGAACACGTTCCAAAGCCTTCTGGATTTCAGAGCACAATAAATTGTCTTTCTTGTAATGTCCTGGCATTCTGACATTATTTTATTTCACTTGGCATCCAACCACACTTACTTTTTTATGCGCTATATAGCCGTTTATGATCCGTCCTTAGAAATTGTCCAGCAGTGTATCTACAACAAACAGTCCAACATAATTTAGATCTTAACTTAAATACTATCGCTTTATTTTTGGCCCTGTCAAAAGCTTTTGATACCATAAACCATAATATCTTACTACACAAATTACACACTATTGGAATAAGGAAAAATGAACATTCTCTTTTTAAAAGTTATTTATCAGGTAGGCAACAATAAATATACTCACATTAACCAGCCGGAAGAGCCTATGTTCCAAAGACATGACGAGACGTCTCTTAAGGTGTACAAAGTGCGACAAGGCCTGTCGTTGGAAGTCCAACTTCTTTCTAAGGAACCATTTGTCGTGGACAGTAGTCTTGAATTGCATAAACTTCGGGAGGACGTTAGAAACCTTACAATCAATCAGGAATAAAAGGTGATTTCTTTCAGATTCTAGCTTAAGCCTTAAACCTCGATAATCTTTGAAACTACACATGATGTGCCCGGAAAATAGCTTAGATAAACAAGATAAAAACGGGTAGTAATACGCCAAACAACTAAGTAAAGAACGATAAAATCCGTTTATTGGCGTAAAACAGCAAACAAAAGGTTGCAAGCTTTCAGCACCTACGGGTGCCTTCTTCAGGCTTAGACGTGGTTTTGGAACAACGTTAGTAATCTAAATGAATGCACAGAAAATTTAAAAATGCATGTGAAAAATAAAAATGTATAACAACGTGACAGCACGGCATGTGCGGAAACAGAGGAATCAGGTCCTTTCACGAGAAGCACGCAGGAATTCGGTGGAGTATAACAAGAAAATCATGGACTTTATCGAACTGTCTAATTCAAAAGTGATCACATCCAACCCACTTAACAAGTGGATTGCTAAAGTGAAGAGATTAGCAAAACAGCCTTCCGTACCGGATGCTATTCGTGAGTCTGCTTGGCTTCCTCCTGGACCAAAAATCCCATCTTTGCAAGCTAGAGTTAAGCATCATAAGCACGGCAACCCACGTCGATAAATACTGAACGTAGTTTAGCTGGCTTCGTTGCTCCGTTCTTACCGTCATCCTCCGCGGTGCTTTGGTCATCAGTGGATTTTATCAACAAAGTTAAAGACTTCATAGTGGCTCCACATGACATCATTGGTACGTTTAATGTCGTTTCCCTTTTTTTTTTTTTTTTTGATTGGAGGTTTAACGACCGCCGTGAGCAACTCAATGGGCTATAAGCAGTCGCCCGTCCCTAATTTAGGGTCACTGGTTCCAGGGAAGGGAGAGAGCCAGTGCCGTAAGACAAACACAACATCCATGCCTCACCGGGATTCGAACCCGGGCCCCTTACGGACGAATGATCAGAGGCCATCGCGTAGACCACTGCGCCACCGGGGCGGCCGTTTCACTTTTCCGTCAGTACCTGTAGAGGAAGCATTTTGCACCATAAAACGAGCGTTACTGAAATCGACTTTGTTCTCCCAAGAGTCGTTGGCGGCCATCTCTTATGCAATCGACGTTGTAATAGACTCTAATTATTTCGGTTTTAACAACCAAGTATTTAAACAGTCGAGAGGGGTGGCTATGGGCACCCCGATGTCCTCTGTGCTTGCTGAGGCTGTGTTAAGGCCGCTAGAATTACATATCTTAAATAGAACCGGATTGGTACCTGCATTATGGCTACGTTATGTAGACGATATATTTTTTGTTTGGCCTCACGGGTTGGAAGAATTGGACGATTTCTTCTCCTTCATTAATTCCCTCCATAATGACATCAAGTTTACTATGGTTTGCGCCAATGATGATTCCCTTCCTTTTCTGGACGTCCTCGTCACTAAACCGCTAAATGGATCTTTTTCGACTCAGGTTTATTATAAGCCGACTTATAACCCAAATTTAATTTTACCCTCATCTTTTGGGCCGGCTACCCAAAAATTGGCATTTTTCAGACATCGTGCTAAGCAAGCGTTTTCCCACTCTTCAAATGACGCGTCCAGGATTGCGGAGATCAACAATATTAAATCGTTGGCCTCAGCTGCAGGCTATAAAGAGTATGAAATTGATGACATCTTTAGGAGCACCGAACTTGAGTTTGTTAACCAACGTCGTCGTATCAAGGAACCCAGTCAGAGGTTCATCGGCTCCTTTCCGTACGTACCGGGACTTCCTATTTCATCCGGAATGCATTTAAGAAGTTAGGGCTTGGAGTTGGAATTTGCCACCCTAGGTCAATATCACAATTCCTACTTTCATCCGGGAGCCGCAACACTTTACTTGCTAACGCAGGGGTGTATTCCATACCCCTTCGATACCAGGATGGAAATACCAAGTTTTATATTGGCATGACAAAGAGGTCCTTTGCGACTCGTTTGGCCGAGCATAAAAGAGACGTATTGAATAATAAATCGTCCACTGCCCTATCTAGGGAGGTCATGACATCTTCTGCCACTCAACAATGGGCCGATTTGCAACAGGTTGCTCCATACACTACCGCCAGAGGTACAGCCATCAGGGAGTCTCTGGAGATCTTGTTTAGTAATGATGTCTGCAACGATGACGTGTCAATGGAGCTACCTTTGATATGGCGCATGTTCCTACGTGCCTCTCGTGAAAGGACCTGATTCCTCTGTTTCCGCACGTGCCGTGCTGTTACGTTGTTATACATTTTTATTTTTCACATGCATTTTTAAATTTTCTGTGCATTCATTTAGATTACTAACGTTGTTCCAAAACCACGTTGCCGCCCCGGTGGCGCAGTGGTCTAAGGAGTTGGCCTCTGATCATTCGTCCGTAAGGGGTCTGGGTTCGAATCCCGGTGAGGCATGGATGTTGTGTTTGTCTTACGGCACTGGCTCTCTCCCTTCCCTGGAACCAGTGACCCTAAATTAGGGACGGGCGACTGCTTATAGCCCATTGAGTTGCTCACGGTGGTCGTTAAACCTCCAATCAAAAAAAAAAACACGTTTAAGCCTGAAAAAGGCGCCCGTAGGTGCTGAAAGCTTGCAACCTTTTGTTTGCTGTTTTACGCCAATAAACGGATTTTATCGTTCTTTACTTGTGTTAAATCTATTGCTCCCAATTTTTCATTCTATGAAGAAGCTCTTCGCATTGAATATATTTATGAAATTAATGATATAATAAAAATTGCAGACATCTTTAGTGGGATGATCTGGGACTTGGGCAAGGTGTGATTATGCGCTATGGGTAGCTTCATTTCCGTCCTTTGAAGGATTGAATTTATAGCTTATGTGTACACCACTCCCCTGCCCTTTACGGCTCCCACACAGCTGTTTCTCGAGGGCACGAGGCACATCAGATATCTATGTTTTAGAACGTACGTTCGTAAGTCCAGGACAAAAAAAAAAAAAAAAAAATTCTGCTGCAGTTTCCACAACTGAAATTAGTGCCGGTATGTAAATTACAGGCAAAAAACGTGCCGGTTTGAAACACTAGGAAAATAGCCTGTATGCCATACCCATTGGCCATACCGGCCCATTTCGAGCACTGCTGCTTACAGCAAATTGAGTTGCTCATGATGGTCATCAAACCTTCAATCAACACCCCCACCCCACCCCAAATGAACCAGTGGCCCCAAATTAGGGACGGGGAACTGCTTATAGACCTCACAGTTGCTAACGATGGTCGTGGAACACATTCGCAAATAAAATAAAATAAAAAACAAAACAAAAAAAAAACGAAAAAAAGGTTTGGTACATTACACATCAAGAGCAAATCCCAGAGTGGTATGTAGCAGACATAGAACTTAATCTGAATGTGTAGAACAGAACAGACGGTACATTCGTCTGGACAGATTTTCAGAACTTATAGCATGTGAACAATGCACACTGTTCTCTGGTAAAAACCATGAAATTGAAGTCAAGTCAAGTCAAGTGAAACTGTTTACATGTAGTTGTTTTGGGAAAACTGGTTGATGTATTTACTGAATTTCATTTAAAATCTAATACATTAACCTTAAAGAGATGGATGTTGGAGAGCTTCTAAGTTATAAGGTAGGTTATACATAGCTTTGCTTTTGGAAAATGTCGGAATACAGGTGAAGAAGGAATTGTTAAGTTCAGCTTTTTCAAAGTTTTGGACCTGTATTTATTGAAAAGGAGATTTCGGTGCTATTAACTACCTGCAAAGAATATTATGTTAATACAGTTGAATTCGTTAGCTAACAAAAGAGTCCGACATAGTGCCGGATGCACGGGTATACATGTGAAATCAGTTTTCAAAAGTATTTATTAAATTTTTTGTTGTCATCTAAGCATTACACTCACCTAATTGAACCTGTGTAAGCTGCCCCGGTGGCGCAGTGGTCTAAGCGATGGCTTCTGATCATTCGTCCGAAAGGGGTCCGGGTTCCAATCCCGGTGAAGCATGGATGTTGTGTTTGTCTTACGGCACTGGCTCTCTCTCCCTTCCCTTGAACCAGTAACTCTAAATTAGGGACTGGCGACTGCTTATATATAGCCCATTGAGTTGCTCAAGGTGGTTGGTGGTCGTTAAACCTCCAATAAAAAAAAAAAAAAAAAAGAACCTGAGTAAATCAGTGCTATTATATGATTCCTGATATTTGTTTGTTCTTGTAGAGGGCTGTCGACACTTTTTTTTTTTTTTTCAGTTTGAATGTTGCATCGCATTCTAAATGTATGTTGCTAAAAGTGATATTCATAAAGTAGTGGACAGATGCTATTGTAGAAGACGTGTGGCAAATATAGGTTTCAGTCATTATCATCTTTGCCAAATTTGCATATTACCCCCCCCCCCCTTCTATCTGCATATATCCAAATCCAATTTCATTTGACTCTGTGCAACCTTTTCTGCACTTCTCTCAGACAGAAAAGAGTAAAAAGACGTTAAGGAATTTAGTTTGAGAATGTGAAGATCATTAAACTGAAAAGCTCAGTTGTTTGGTGTATGAGTTTACATGTGTAATGTCATCGAGTCTGCAAGTGCTTTCTCTGACAAAGAAATGGATTGACAGAACTTTTGAATTATTTTAATCTATATACTATAAATGAGTTACCTATTCACTATATAAATGAATCAATCAATCTAATATTTAGCCTTGAGGGGTGGGGGAAGGGACCCAAAACATTCCCATTAAGCAGCAGACAAGAAACCAGTAACTCTGCAGAAGCAAGACCAGTAAAACATCTAGCCATCACAAAGATTGCATCAGAAAATAAGTTGTGGTATCAGCCAGGGGCGTAAAGATAGCCCCCGCAACCCTTGCATTGCGGGGGCCCCCGTGAATTTTTAGGGGCCCAGATCTATGTATGTATTTTTTTATTTTTTTTAGCAATTTAATTTTAGACAAGAGGTTTTCTATTTGCTCTTTTTGTCTTAAATTTTCTGTCTTTAGGATACGAAAGTTTTTGAACTAAAGGGCCCCATTGACACAGACTTTTATCTGCGCGCCGATTAGAGATCAGATCAGATCATATGTAGAGGATTTTAGGAAGGGAGTGTCTGACCCTAGGTCTTAAATAACCCTTAGAAATAGGAACTAGGAGATTTGGGCTAGAGTGGCTGATAGGAAAGTGACATGGAAGCGAGGTAAAAAGGGGGAGGAAAACACCCTTATTTATTCCCAGGGTCCGACGGCTTAACGTGCCCAGCCGACGCTCAGCGGATATTTAGTAGTTCGAGCGTTCGTACTTTCCTGGGATCGAACCTGAGGTTTCTACCTTCGGTCATGGCACACTCAAAGTAGGCTTGATGGACTTGCTCTGATAAACATTGAAAATGACCGAGCCAGAAAACTAGACGTGATGAAACAGATTGAAATATTCGCTAAAAAGAACGTTAGAAGGGAATCCATATTTTAGTAACGTAAGTTTTCTTTATTGTGTAAAGTATGCTTGGTTCTTTAATTTAAAAGACAAGTCACTAAAAAGAAACAATATTGCTGAAATATTTAAAACTAGAAAAATGTAAGCACACTTGTTTTTCCTCTTTCTCAAAAATTATTGTATTAAGGACTTAAAGAGCTTTAAAGGTTAGTTCAAAACCAGACACTCGAAGATCAGTATTTGTTTTTACTTGATTTGATATCGTCAACATTTGTCATTTGAAGATTTTGCACTTTTTTCTCTGAGTACTAAATTTATCGAGGATACTTAATGGAATAAGTGCTCACATAATTAAAAGCAATACATAAGTGATCATAGAATCAATATCTGGAAAATATATTTTTATTACGGCAAAGTTAAATATTTACCCTCAATTTTTGCATTAAATTTTGGGGCCTGTTAGGAAAATTTTGTGGGAGGGGGGCAAAGATTTTGCGTTATGCCACTGATATCAGCGAGTAAAAAAGTATGTAGCTTTGGAAGGTACTTATTTTCTTTTTGTAGCTCAGTCTGCATTCATTTCAGATAGTTCCTGTATGGTGCATAAATGCATTATCCTTATGCCATCTTGTGTGCTGCTAATAATTACATGAAAATTAGTTGGGTGCCAGTGTATATTTGTCTACCATTATATTGTGAAGGTTCTTTGCAGTCCTTTTTTCTCAAGAAAAGGTTGCAAAGGGTGCAGATGTCATGGCTCTTGTTTGTTTACAGACCCCCTGCCCCCTTTTGTATTGAAATACTTACTGCATTTGTGGTGATAAAAAAAAAACATTCCGCAAAGGTTGTGTGGCTATTTTTTTCTTTTGGCATCGTATGAACAAGCACTTGGAACTACTGTATGTGTAATCAAGCTTTAGCTCCTCATTAATCCATCAAATTCAGATATGGTTTGTGATGGATTTTGTTCAGATGTATTTTAAACAGATGAAATGGTATTATTTTGTAAATTGTGTGAAAACCTGGTTTCCAGTGAAAAAAAAAATCTGTTTCTCAATTTTTTGAGACAGTCAAACGATAAGTTTTTGGCTGGTTGGAAGTCTATACAATGTTTTGTGTTTTGTCATTTGATTGTTCAAAATATTTATTGCAGTTCATTGTGTTTTCCATGGAACCAATGATTTTTTTTAATTTCCATCACAGTGAATCAAAACTACGCCTGCTGTTACTTTCTTACAATTTCACTTGTTCTTTTTTATGAAATAAAGTAATACTGATTCCTTTTATGAAGTTACTCTGCAATTTTATTATTTTTTATGAAATTACTCTGCAATTTTATTATTTTTTATGAAATTACTCTGCAATTTTATTCCTTTTTATTAAACTACTCTGCAATGCGAAGAACATGAAATAAAACACAACATAACACATACGTAATAGAACAAACATAGCAGACAGTTGTTCGAGAATGTGCGTGTTGCCACTTGCCACAGATGAAGTCTTTTGTCGTACTATATTTTATTTTCCGGTATTTCTCCTTGATTTTACATATCGTGCAATAGCTGCACCTGACCTTAGTTCTGATTTCAGCCACGGGATTAAAGCAGATGGCGCTGCAAGTACTGAATGAGGTCGGAGCATTAGGGACAGGCATAGCCTATTATATAGATTATATAAAGTTAAGATCTGAAGTTTAATTTTTTGAGAGCTGAAAGAAAGGAAAAAGAAAATTATGGATCAAATTAAAAATTTATTTAGAAATAAGTGGTTTGACTAAAAAAAATTAGCAGCAAATACACTATATTATTTTTTGTTTCAGCATCATGATCAGCAGCAGCTCATATTTGGTTTATGTTTTGATCTTTGAAATTTGAACTCGTTTCACCTGGCTTCTAAATTTTGGAGCTGGCCCCTTGATCTGCAACATATTTTTCCAGTCCTGGACTATGGTGCATATCTTAGACACTTGGACAACACAGCTCTGTGTTGATAACATTCTTTGATCTATAGGCAATACTTCATCATAAGGTGCTTGGTACCCTGTTTCAGGTAGATAGAACCACACAGTATACATCTAACATCACCCAGGAATGTACAAAACCTTTCAACACTTTTCATTGGCTAGCCATTCCCCATATTTATCACACATTGAAAATGTTTATGTCTTGGTCAGGCACCATTTTCAAATAAGTCTTCAACCAGTGCTGACTATAGCTGTACTCCAAAACCATAGTGTGTCTTGCCTCAAAACTGTCCATTGACAGTATAACTTTGTGCCATAATATCTTGTATACAGTTTCATGTCTAGTGATTCACAGGGAACAAACAGTTTTTTTGTTTTTGTTGTTGTTTTTATGTTCTTTCTTACTTTCTGTGTGTGTCATGATCATTTTTTCATAACCAGTGAAATTAATGGCCATTTTTATTCTGTAAAATTAGTACCCAAGTGAAAGACTTAAAATAATAAATTAATGATTGTTGATTTTCAATGCTATTATTCTTGAGTAATCAGTGAGTGTTGGTTTCAAATAGATTAAATGTGTAATTTACAATTTGTAATGGTATTATTTTTGGCATTTTGTGTAACATGATATACAACTGATGTATTACTTTCAGCCACCTAAAGAACCAAAACGGGCTAATCCAGAAGACAGTGATGAAATAGAAATCAAACCTAGAAGCAAGAGGTTGGCAAATCTCCCTGACCCAATGCACCTTGAAAAGAAGCCTCCAAAAATTGGTATGAAATAAATTCCATTTTTGTAATAACAAGGTTGATATAAAACTATGCTATGTGCATAAGGGGCTAAGTCAGTTGTAAAGACATGCATTATTCTTCAGGGTAGCATCCGTGAGTTAACACTAAATGATAGTACCGTAATTTCGGGTAAAAAAGCCGCACTGGCGTATACGTCGCAGCGATAAAAAAAGGGTCGGAATGGAAAAAAAATCACCAGAAACGCCGCACCTTCGCAATAAGGTGGGGTAGTACCATTTATGTAATGTTTTGTCTTGAAAACATTACGTAGATAAAAAATATAGTACCTGATCCTTCAAATAATGAATAAAAATGTCAATTAAACAAGATTCAATCTTAAGAATAACTCTTACCCTACTACCTATTTTATAAAAAATTACTCGAATTCATAAAGCGCTGAAACTAATTATAAAACATTTATACCTCAATAATTAAAAAAAATACATGCACAACATTCTGAAAATATCTGGTACACATAGTTTTTTCAATCAAAATCAGAAACTTCATTGTCCGAATTAAAAAGTTTTAAAAGCTCATCATCTAAAAAACTTCGGGGTCGCCCACATCGTTTTCGCTGTCTTCTGGCATTTCACCGCAGTATTTAGAAATAATGTTTGCTTCAGTAAAGCCCAAAATAATCGCCGGAAGTTTTGAGGTTTTTCCAGGATTCGGAAAAACATATTTATTTACCATTAGCTTAAAACTAAAAGTATAACTTCTGCATTTCGTCATTTTACTTTCCATGATAATGTAGAACTACGCGTAGCATACTAAAAAAAATGCGATTTGGCGAACTGCTCGAGAAAATGCGATTTGGCAAACTGAATGTAACGAACACACACATTGCTGTTTCAAGAGTGGAGAAAGAGCGTTAACCTGAACCCTCAGAGCGAAGCTGATAACGTCATGAGTTCAAAGAGAGTTAGTTGCTAAGAGCATGAAACAAGGGCGATCCTTGCTAAAAAGATTGATTCCCTGCGAAGTTTCCCCCAGCCATGGAATTTTTCCGAGTGAGTTTATCAGTTGCCTCTCTCATGCCTGTCCCACCTCAATCCTATAACCTATTATTTTCATGTCTTGTTTTAAGAGGGGGTGGGTGGAATTTATTGCATGTGTCTGTAACATTGTTATTCCATTCCCTCTTTATTTAGATATCTTCCCACGAAAAAAAGAATGGAACAAGCCAAAACGTTTTTTGTTACATAATTTCGCTCCGCCAAAAAAAAAATAAATAAATAAAAAGCTGTATACGTCGCCATGCTGTATAAGCTGCGTGGGCCCAAAATTTAATTTTGAACTCGTATATGCTGCAGTTTATCTACCCGAAATTATGGTACTCTTTCCTGTTCTCTTCCAGAGTAGTACAAAAAGGGTGGCATCTGTATTACCATAGAAAATGCATAAGCAAGCAGCAAGCATTTGTATACTTTTTCTGAGTTGCTCCTTGGTAGATGTGCTTAGAAATTGTGATGGTTGTGATCAAAATGTTTTTTTATCTGTGAGTGTACATAAATTATATGTAAGATTCACTAAAAGTCATGAAGATTTGAAACAATGCCAGATTAGCTATTGTTTGTATGTTTTTGTGCATTCTAAGCAGGAAATGAACATAATATCAAGCAATTTTCACATCTTTAATCCACTCTGTCATGCTTGCAGATGCTTCCTAAATATTAGACAGACATAATTGAACATTAGTAGATATGACAACTATATCCCAAGGTAATTTTAGTGACTGATGTGTTAATATTCAAAGGAATGGTGTGGAAAAACAAACTGTTCCTATCCTTTTTTTTTTTTACCCCTATCAGCAAGAAGTAAACCCCATTTTGTGAATATTCAACATTTGGAGCATGTATCATGGATGCATACAAATTAACATTGGCATCTAAATAGAAAACTGCAACCAGCAGTACATGTCATTTTTTCAGAACAAAGCTTTATGCAAAATATCTTATTCACATGTTGTGCAATATAATACAGTGTGCTTTTGTGTTAACATATGGAAAAACTCCTTTGTGAAACAATGTCATGCAGCTCCTTTATCAAGTTTCTGATACCCATTTGATTTGCAGATATGTCTGTGAAAAAGGGTCATTTTGGAGTAGTGTTGTATATAGGTGTACAATGTATAATTTTCTCACATTCTGAACTTATTCAGGGAGATGGACATCTATCCTTATTGCTGTTTGCTGATATGAGAAGTTTGGCTTTTCAGTGTGGGGAAACTGAGTATGTAGTGAGAAGAGCAAAACATTCTTATTATGATTACAAGACATTCTTATTTCAATGAGCTTAAACTGTGTAAGAGTTGAATGTGTAAAGCAAGTACATTGTTAAGTAGATATGATATGGTAGCCAGCAGACTTATGGGTAATTATTGTCACAGTAAAGCTTGTTGTGATATGAATGCTGAGGGATGCATATCAAATGAAACTGAGAATGTTTATGAAGTAGTTTGGCATAATTCTTCAGAGTTGCTGCCAGTGTGTTTCAAGAACTAAGTATTAAAACCTCCTAGATGGCACTAAGTTGTGATGCAAAATGAGGAAATCTGATTAAACCTAAAAATTAATAAATTAGATTCCAGTTCATTGGGCCATCGGTTAATCAAGGCAGCCATTTATTTGGGACAGTTCTTGAAAAACATAGCAAATTAGCTCTTTGGGATAAAGCATTGCATAATTGGGGCAGCCACTTAACTACTACACTTTGTGTTGACTTGTTTGTCACTTGCTGCACTAGTGACATAATATCAGAGGGGTACTTGCAGCCTCAGAAACTCTCTTATTAGATTTACATTTTAGTCTAGAAGCTAAGTCATGTCATGTCATGTGTAAAGTTTTATGTCCTCTAAGTTTGATTGCTGTGTCTTATAAAATGTGCACAAGAATGTTTAATAAATGCATAAAAATTTGTATTTTTAAGTAATATGATAGCCAAATGACCAGATCATGGTTGTTTTGCTGTCACATTACTTAAGTTTTGTTTATGTGTGTCTCCATAACCCATGGTCTGATTCTAATTTTTAGTAAAAGTTTTATAAAAGGATGTGAAGAAAATAAAGAATCTCCCTTAAGTTATGTAAAAGTTATATTTTACATGGAAGCTTTTGAACTAAGTCTTTAGTTTTTCTTCAAATAGAGTTTCTTCTTAGTTTTTCTTCAAACAGAGTTTCTTCTGGTTGAAGAAGAACTAAAGGCATAGTTTGAAAGCTTCCATGTAAAATAAAACTTTTATGTAACTTATTTTTCTTCACATCCTTTATTTCAGTTACGTATTGCTAATAAATTCTCTCAGTATTGTAAATGTGTGTGTGGAAGGGAAAGGCAAAAATTTTGTTTTTATCAGAATGTTTAATTTCTTATAAATCTTAAACAGATACAATGGAGTTGATAGTAGTAGTGTTAAAATCTCTGATATGGCATGTAAAAAACAATATGAAGATTAAAAATAATCTGTTGTGAAATATACATTTCAACAGAATTATTTAGGGGGGGATGCACTGGTCTAAATCACTGTTTTTGCATTTGTAAAATCACAGAACATCCAAACTTTTACAGGAACATACCTTTTCTCTGAAGCATTTCTGGCATTTACAGGGTTCAATGAAATCTTCAGGCTCCAATGGATAACTGTCAATTTTGGAATTAAAGTGCCCTCCTCCCTGTATCCATGCAGTCTAACAGATTGAGCTTTGCGGGTGTAATTGTGAGTGAGTTAGATGTGGTTAAGTGGAAAGAGCCAGCCACTATGCATGCTAGTGGGTGTAATTCTCGTTTTAAAGATCTCTCTGTCACTCTCTAATATTCATTCCTTCATTTCCCTTCGTGGGTCATTCCAGCCAAATCGTCAGATGCTATCCACCACACCATCTCCGATTCTTATGATTTTTTTTTTTTTTTTCATGAATAGATCACCCCAAGGTATGAAAATCCTGAAAGTTTCATTTTTTATTTCTCATAGATTAGAATATATTCATTTTTGAATTCTGGTGCATGGCTGTCCTTAATCGCGTAAAAACGCAAATATCTCCATTGTTTGGATAAAAAACAGTACCAAAATCACCACTCCGTTGTAATTTCCCCCAAGGAATCGATTGGTGCATTGCACGAATTTCTATCTTCTTTAGTTTTTGAGTTACGTGCAACGGGAGAGCCTTTTCGAAACGTAAAAAAGCAATGTAGTGCAGCACTTAGAAGATTGCAATTTTTTTTTTTTTTGTAAAGAAAAGTTTAGTCTAACAAATGAAGAAAAAAAACCATTGGGCTTTCGCGTGCGCGCTGAGAAAAGAATTTTTAAATATGGTGCACGGCTTGTATTTTGCCACTGTGAAAACGCGCGCGGCGAATAACGTTGGCGGCCAGCCAAACGGCAGCGGGAGTGGATGTTTGCCTTTGGACGGGCTGCAGATCAAGATACCATTGCATGCGTTGGTCAGATCGCTCGATGATTTGATGTGATGCTTGAAGGAGGAAGGATAGTGAATTAATGTTATGTTTAAAGGCATTTCAAATAATATAACTGTAAAATATTACTGAAGAGTCATTTCACGTCAAATCGTCAGATGCTATCCACCACATTCTTAGCCATTCGACGACGAGGACAACTAATATAAACCATTTCCTCCGTACAGCTTACCAATATGACCTATACCGTGAAAAAGGTTACACACAAATAATGCATAAAAATTATGCAACAGACGTCAGAAATATATTGGTATTCTTAGCCATTCAATGACGAGAAGAACTATTATAAACTTTTTCTCCCCATATAGCTTAACGATATACAGTACTGACACTTATAAATTATGCAATTGATGTTGAAAACAGTTTTTGGTATATTGATTAATGATTTCTACAGGTCACGCGATATCCGACAGAATTTTTAGACATGAAATAGCTCTATTTAAAGAATTAATAAATTGTCTAGTTGTCCACGCCTGCCATAAGAGAAAATGATCAAGGAATGACAGCTTGAGAAATAAAGTAATCGGGGATATGTATCTCGGTGCCTATTCTTGCAAGGTAGAGGAGATATATACTGCATTTTAGTTAACTTCAGATACTTGACAATCACAGATGATGACGTTAGCAAGGCTCAGCGTCAAGTTAGAAAAAATGTTATCGATTATTTTCTGGTAGATCTGGTATTTAAATGAACGAGTATATCTTGCAGTTGTCATCTTGCCTGTTTTTTATTTATTTATTTTTTATTTCAGTTGCTTATTTAAAGATTACGTGTCAGGTGGGAGCTCACGAAACTCTCAAAAGCTCGTATGAAACAAAACACACCACAGTACCCTAAAATAAGAAAAACACAGTTTAACTGTTCATAGTGTAGCCCAAAAATAAGAAAATACAGTTTGATGGTTACACTGAACGAAAAATTTTATGCCTTCTATAATCACATCCCGGTGTCAGAGTGGTAGCGATTGGATTTATTTCCGTCATTATTATTATTTATTTTTTTATTAATCATGCCAATAAATTTAGAAATAATGAGAAACATTAACAGACCTCGAACGTATGAGTATGTTTTCATTAATGTAATACCCAATGTATCGCAATTATTGATTACGAATTTAAATGAAAAACAAGTATGGAACTCGTGTTACGATTTAGCGATCGTAATTTGTCCGCTCTGTTTTATGAGCTTCTGTTTCTCTTTATCAGTAGCAACGCAGTTATCGGCATCATATTGACAAGTTACTTTAGCTGTCTCTTGAATTAAGAATTAGTTTTTTTGTTTTGTTTTTGTTTAACGCATTACGCCACAATAACAATGCACAAAGACGCTGAAAACTTCGGCAGCAACTTTCAAATTGCAAGAGAATAAAAGAGATCTGAGAAAATACACTACGGAGCTCTTCCACTTGCGGTGCTCTGTCTTAGAAATTCATTCTCTGTTTGCCAGAGGTCGTAAATTAGGATCTGAGGGATTTGAGGTCTGGGGCTATCCTGTCTTTAAAAGAGAGAAAACAACAACAACAACAACAACAAAAACTAGAAACAAGCGTGTCTGCCATAGCACAGATAAAAAGAGTAAATCATCTCTAAGAAAAACAAACAGTTCTACATCTGTGGTGAACAAAAAACGTCATACCATAATGGCAAATAAGTTAACAAACACAGGGCAGTGGCGACACTAGCTGCTCAGAACGGGGTGTGCTATTAAGGAAGGGGGAGGGGGCTAAGCGTGATGGGAGAGGAGGCACACACTTTGAAGTGTTTGGCAGAAATTTTGGCAAAAAATTCCATTCATGTGCACTTTACTCGACACTGATAATGTTATCGCCGCCCCGGTGGCGCAGTGGTCTAAGGCGCTGGCCTCTGATCATTCGTCCGTAAGGGGTCCGGGTTCGAATCCCGGTCAGGCATGGATGTTGTGTTTGTCTTACGGCACTGGCTCTCTCCCTTCCCTGGAACCAGTGACCCTAAATTAGGGACGGGCTACTGCTTATAGCCCATTGAGTTGCTCACGGTGGTCGTTAAACCTCCAATCAAAAAAAAAAAAAAAAAAAAAAAAGATAATGTTATCCCTAGTCAAAAAAAGTTTTCAAGTGAATACTATACGTAGTATTTATTCAACGTATGTAGTGTGGGAACCATGGATACGAATCTGTATGGCAAGTTTCTATTCACAATTTTAGCTTACTTAGGTCTTTTCTACTCTCTCTCTCTCTCTCTCTTTCATAAGGCTATTTATGAAGTACAGTTTGTAACCTGACAAGGAATCTCTCTCTGATCATTTTCAACTATAATTCCAAAATGCGTGTTTCTGCTGCTCTCTTAGAAATTCGTTCAGAGGACTCCCCCCCCCCACCCCCATTTCCCTCCCATAAGTACAAAAACTAACAGCCATGTGGAATGCCATTTTGCTTTTTCATTTAAGAAGCTACAATTCATAAACTTCCAAAAGCCAAAAGTTTAGAACTGATCGGTTTACATCGATGACACGAACATTAAATTTTCTCGCGGGTCATATTTAGTTTCCACGCTACAGAAAAAGTATATTACTTTCACAGAAAATAATCGGAGATTTTGCGTGCGCATATAAAATCTCCCTAACACTTTTTTGTCAACATCATTTTTCATCCTGCGGCGAATGGCAAGTTTATACCTTTTTTATTATTATTATTATTATTATTGGAGGTTTAACGACCACCGTGAGCAACTCAGTGGGCTATAAGCAGTCACCCGTCCCTGATTTGGGGCCACTGGTTTCCAGGGAAGGGAGAGAGCCAGCGCTGTAAGACAAACACAACATCCATGCCTCACCTCGATTCGAATCCATACCCAATTTGGAAGAATGATCATATTCATAAGCCATTGCTTAGACCACTGCACCACCGGGGCGGCAAGTTTATTCTTAAGGATATCTTTACGAGGAGCAATAAATTTGCGGATGTTGATCAGACAAAGTGCGCAAAAGGTCTGAAGCGTCAGGTCATTTGCAGTAACCCTCTACAAACAACATCTAAAAAGGAGAGAGGCTTCATTTCATCGCTGGCATGATAAATCTGAAAACTAAGCACGACGGAACTTTTTATCCATGCATACATAGATACATACATACTTGCCAGAATTAAAAAAAAAAAGCTGATTAAAAAAAAAAATACAAGACGATTCCCAAAATTAGCCAAAGAAACTTCACCATGATCTCTCGTCTAAAGCGAAAGCATTGGCAGCAACACACACACACACACACACACACACACCAAAATAATTTTGGGTTTTGCATCGATTTCAAGAAATGATTCAGATGATGACACAAAACGCAAGAAAATCTTGCGAACACTGTAAAACCTGTAGATGTTAAATTTTATGATAATCGCCAAATTCTTTATCGAAAAAAAAAAATGCGTTTCACGGAAGCTCAACTTCCTTTTGTCTGATTTGATTAAATATGGAAGTTGATCACAGCATTGTGAGACATCAAAATATAAACATCGTTCATGAACTAATCATGCTTTTTTAAAATAAAGAATTATTTTTTTTCAAAACGTGAGTTCAACAATACATGCGTCCATGCGATGGTGGTGATGGGTGGGATCGCTTCTTGCGTGCGGGAGGAATGCCATTCTTCTTCCGGTACCAAGTCTCCGCACAGCCGTGACCACGACGCAGCGTGCTTCACCGATTGCACTGTCACCATGTCAATGCACTGGCTATGCACCATGTTTAAAAATTATTTTCTCGGTGCTCAGGCAAAAGCCCAAGGTTTTTTTTTTCTTCATTTGATAGATTAAACCTTTCTTTGCAAAATATAATAACTGCAGCTTTCTAAGTGCTGTACTACATTGCCTTTTTAAGCATTGAAGAAAGGCTCTCTCATTGCTCATTACTCAAAAACTAAAGCAGATAGAAACGTGTGCAATCTGTGCATTGCACCAATGGATTTCTTGGTAAAAATTAAGAAAGAATGATGATTTATGTATTTCTTTTTATTCTAAACAGAGAGATTTTTTACGCAAAATATGTCCGCCATGCACCAAAATTCAAAAAATTATATCTTCTATTCTATTGGAAATAAAAAATTGAAACTTTCTGGGCTTTTATAGGTTGGGAGTAGCTACCCATTAAAAAAAATTGTAAGAATCGGAGATGTGTTGGTGGAAAATTAATTCAAAATCTGACGATTTCGCGTGAATGACCCTCTTTTATTTTTCTTTGTGGCTGTACCTGTAGGCAATATGTATGCAGTTAGGAGTAAATAACCTGACAAAACAATTCTAATTTAGAGAATTTATGTAATGTGAATATATGTGTTAAGGAATGTTGTTTTTTCTCATTTCAGCCAAAATTGAAGAAGAAAATAAAGAAAATCTTAGAACTGAAGATCATGAAACTAGTGCTACAGAAAGCAATGCAGAGGTTAGTGATAATATTTTCATAGTGTTTACTTTTGAATCCCTTCTAAAAACCCATAAATCTTGCATTGAAAGTCAGTAATTGCAAGTTATATTTATAGCCTTTAAGCTGGGCTTAAATCCAGTATGTGCAAATCTGCAAGCCAATATTGAGTTTCGTACCTTCCTTCTCACTCTCTTGTACCTTCCTTCTTACTCTCTTGCTGCCTCCCATTAGCTAACACCTCAGAAACCACAAACTCTGATTCATTAGCTGTAATGCAGTTGTCCAGTGGTTCTATTTACATCAGCTACATTAATCACATTTTCTGTATGTGGGGATGTTATATCCCCTGTACCTCTGTGTGAACTTTTTTTTTAGTTTGTTTCTTTTTCTATTTCTTAAAAAAAATCATTATTTTTTGTCTGATGGTGGTATATTAATGTGTCACAGTTCTCCAGAATTCCTTACCTCTATAAAAAGGTATCAGTATAATCACAAATCATGCATCAGTCCTTAATTTTCATTGTAACAAAACCCAGCAACAGATGAGAAAAAGTCTCCTTAGCATGAAATGTTTTCATATTTGGCTTTGAAATAATGAAAAGCTATATATTGTACTTTCAGCAAAAAAGATTGAGTATTTGCAAGGTCATGAATGAGTATTTGTGGTGTCTAAATCATTCTGTGAAAGCTTGAGTATTTGTGGTGTCTAAATCATTCTGTGGAAAAAATCCCTGCCTTCTCCTTACCACACTTGGCTCATTACTGATTGGGCATTAAAGTGGTGGGATGAGATGCTGGTAGAGTATAACCATGATGCCCTGAAATAAATGGGACTCAAGTTGTAAAATGTTGACAGATATGTTTTTGTTTTATAAGGTATGTTTTTTTGTCTGTTTTTTAAATTTGGATTTTTTTTTATTTTTTTTTTTTTGCTCTTTGTTGGTTGCATAAAGTTTTAAAATCTTTTAGTCTTTTAGTTACATCTTTCTGTAATTTTAATTTTGGTTATATATAATAATAAGGGGATTTTTTTTTCAAGAATTTGGTGAAACTTTCCCTTGTGCTCATCAGTTTAATTTCAAGATTGGGGTATACAATAGCACATCCAAAGCACTGGCACCAGTCAAAAATGCTCAAGAATTGCATAAATTGACCCCTTAATTCAACCTAACTACATTGACCCCTTATCTTGCTGTTGAGGAACCAAAGTGTACACTTTATTGTTAGTAGTGTGCCACAAAAAGATGGATGAAAAAGTTGTTTCATCATCTTGGAAACTTGTTCATCCTTGATATTTTGTGGCAATGCATAATAAGCTTTTCACATATTTTTAAAATCTGATTGTGTTGAACAAATTTGATGCTTATGTGAGCCTTGAGCAGTAACAGAATGACATGCAGTGCTGGGAATTTGTGTCACACATTGCAGGTGTGATAAAACACGATTTAATTAGTAAAATGAAACAGTAGCCTTGCAAGTATTCTTCTCAATGTATCAACTGGTAAGTTTACAGAACAGCTACTTATTTATATTTGATATGTTAAATATAAAGAAGTAAAAGGTGTGTTTCTGTGGTGTTGCTTTCTGGAGAATGAATCTCCTTCCATCTAGCAGTGGTGTCTGTTCTAATTCCTATAGAGATTACATAAGAATTAATTAAAATTTAAGAAATCTGAATTTCAAAAGAAAGGGCTCCAAAATTTTACATCCAGGTGATTTTGTAGGTGATCGATGTCAGACTGCCATTATATTATTATAGATCACGCATTTATTGCATATGTTTGATGTTGCAGAAAATCTGTATGAATCGGGCATAAGATGTTGTGTTCAAAAATTCGCCATGTTACTGATTCTTTAACATCGAAAGGAAAGAGAGAAGGCAAAGGGGATTATGGAAACAGAAACATATATAAATATGGGAAAATTCAACCTAACTACATTGACCCCTTAAATAAAAATACTTTTTTTTTTTAATAACAGACTTTCACATTTTTCTTTCATTGAAAAATCTGATGTAACTTGCTGAGGAAAGTTACCTTTGGAAAATGTATGCAAATTCATTCCTGAGGATTGTAATTTGAACAGATCATTGTTAGATTGTTAATAAAAAGAGTCAGTATTACAAAAAATGTTAACTGGCTGTAGGTTGTCTGTGAGAACATTTCATAACATTCTAGGAATTTGGTAGCTGTTTTATGTCACTGTTAAAATTCACAAGATTGTACGATGGTTTATTGGTTAGTGCAATAAACCATCGTACAATCTTGGTAAGGTTCAGATTACTACTATGACATGGATGTTTTAATTTTTTCTTCAGATCTAGATTTTTTGTTTCTCCGTAAACCCTGAGTTAGGGATAGATGGCTCCATTTGATTCCAGTAGAGGTTATTAAATTTTTCCAAAGTAAGCTGAAATTGAAATTTGCAAACCATAAATCATAACCCACCCTGTTTTGAAGATTTTAGGATAATAGATATCACTAAGTTGTTGTGAGAGATTAAGGGGTTAACTCCTCAAAGCAAGATCATCTGCCAAATCAAAGTAACTGAGGATGTTAGACTTTACTTACTTTTGATGTATCAAATGTCCCCATTTACGGCAATCTTGTCACACAGTTCAAGCTTAATTGACAATCACTGCATCTCACACTACATCTCACACAACACAAGACCTTTGGTACTTCATTTTCATTATCATTTTTCTCTTAAAGGTTTCCCAGAATGTGATTATCCCATGATTTCCTCCGCCTACACTACCTTTCTTTCTTGCCACATGGGCTGAATACATTCTCTTACTTAGCACCTTATCACTCATTCTTTCAACATTACTAAACAGCCTCAAAATATTTTACTTCACCCTTCTGACAGAATGTTACTTTGCCTTATACATCTGCAATGCCTTCATTCCTCACATGATCAGAGCATTTCTTGCCCCAGACCCCTGAAGTAACAAACACATCTCTCCAACACAAATGACTTCTGCAATAGTCGTTTGTGTGCATTACTCAATTTTATTGCAGAAAGTGCCCAGGTCTTGCAAAACCTGGGTATTTTTTCTGTGGTACCCAGGTTTCACTACCATACAATCAGAATACAAACAATTACACTTTCATACACAGTCATTCGGGACCTTTTTAAAAAAATTGAAGTTCTCCTAATGTAGCTATGAATTTCAAAACTGAATTCACTCTCCTACTGCTTTCACCGTGTAACATGTTTTCTCTGTCTCACACGCATCCCAAATACACAAACTCATTCTTATGTGGAAATTAAGGAAAAAATACTCCTCAGAAATACATGGGAAATTCACTAGACTATTCAAAGCAATCAGAATTATGTGCTGAATTGCCTGTAGTTTACTGGCCTCCATGTAACATAATCTCAGAAAACTTGAAAATTGCATCGCCCAGGAGCAGGAGTCAAACCCGCATCTCCTGATTTTCGTTCGAGCATGCTATTCGTTACACCACCCAGGACAATGAAATGCCTTAGTTGCTTGGAACTTTGTTGTCCTGGGTGATGTAATGGATAGCATGCTCAAACGAAAATCTGGATATGTAGGTTCGATTCCCGCTCCAGGGCAATGTAATTTTCAAGTTTTCTGAGGAGGTGTTACATAGAGACCAGTAAACCACAGGCAAAATTCAGTACACAATTTTGATTGCTTTGAATAATGTAGTAAACTTATTCTTGTGGTCTAACTCTGTACCATTTAGATTAATCTTGCATTCAGTACTAACAATTTTTCTCTCAAAAACCAGACTTTGATTTTCCCCTTGTTTATACTCCGTTGAAATTTCATACGGACTTCGTATAACTGTGACATCATACTCTGCAACTTGCTTTTGCTCCCTGCCAACAGGTGTTTAAGATAATGTGAACTGTATTTTGTGAAATTTAATGTATTATTGATTAATAATAGAGTAATAATATCCAGATCCATTGGTATGTCAGTTTCTGTCCTCAGACTTTTCCTCCTATGAAACACAGATTTTGGTACTTGTTGCAAAACTGCAGTGGCATAGATAAATTTATCACTTGCAAATCATGGTAGTATCTAGGAATAGTTAGTTCTCTTCATGCTAAGCAGCAAACTTAAGTTGCATGTCTGCTTTTCTAGCTCTTTTTAAAATATGTGATTTCATTTCTGTAATGGCACTATTTTTATCTTTTACTCTTTTTTGACATATGAGAAACAGTATCACTATGGTGTCATTTTTTAATGTATTTTGGATAAATTTAAATTTATAACGAGGAACAATACACCAATCAAGTAGTAAATAGTAACACTATGCTAGTGGTCCGATTTATTGGCATAGGAAATAAACACATAAACATTTCCAAGCTTTCGCACATCAACCAGATGGCTTTTTCAAGGAAGTTAGACAGAAACTGCAAACTGAAAAATAGAATGCTTAACAATTTGAACACGAGAAGTTGACAATAAATAGATGCGATGTTATATTCATTTAAAGATACGAGGCATCACGTTGGTTGCACGCAGAATCCTGGTAGAGAAAAGGCATTACTTGAAGAATTGGTTCAAATTTGTGGCAACTTGAGTGAGACACAATCATTGCAAGTATTGCTGTTGGTAATGATCTCCAAGGTTTCCCAAATGGCTGTACCTTTAGGGGTACAGTAGGTAGCTAATTTCTTTATATCATCCCACATAGGAGTAGCAGACTTGAATTTGACTTCTTTGGATAGTGATGTGGCTACTTTACTGTATTTTGTGTCCCTTTTATGCCTTTTATGTTCGTTGACTCTTTTTCAATTTCAGTTTGCAGTTTCTATCTAACTTCCTTGAAAAAGCCATCTAATTGATGTGTGAAAGCTTGGAAACGCTATGTGTTTATTTCCTACGCCAATAAATCGGATCACTAGTATAGTGTTACTATTTAGTATTATGGATAGCTAATCATTTATTTTGAATGGAAAATTTTCACAGGCATTAAAATTGCATTGTTAGAAATGAGCATTAAGGAAAGAAAGTAGGCAGTAGAATTTCATTGTTGAGGTAGAAGTGAGCATTAAGACCAGAAGGGACTCCAATTTATTGAATATAAGAGCATATCTTTTGACTAAAAGTCTCAAACCTACCACAACCATCTCAAAATACTTTTTTTATTTTTTAACTTTGTAGTCTGTGGGATACTGTACAAAGTATTTTTCCAGTTGGAGAATTCCTTTATTATACCTTCTGAGGTTTTTATTCTCTTGCACACATTTCTGGCATTTTGATGTCTGTTAATGAAATGTATAAAAATGGTAAAACTGTGTATATTTACACTGCAACAGATACATGGAAAGTTTTGCTGATAATTTTAGCTACTAAATATAATAAGAACTTTTTCATTCATACTTCTAGAAGTTTAAATGTTATCTATCGGTCTGCCTATCTAAAGTTAAGTAAAATTTTGTCTTATCTGTTCCCAATGCATTTCCACACCTTTGTGACCCATAGTCACCAAACTTTGCAGAGTTACTCCCTTTATCTATATAGCAATATTTACCATATTGTGGTATTCCCATGGGAAGATTTTGCCTTGGTTTTTTTAACCATCATTTTAAATTTGACGTAACATGCATGATTATGTAAAGTTTGAAATTTGATCTTGCCATTTACTGTGTTGTAAGTTCACATAATGTTTTATTACATTTACTGTATTTTTCCATTTGTGATGCAAAGTATGCACATCTTCACTGCACATTAGCATTTTAAAATTAAGTATTCAAATAATTTTTTAGTAATTTACTTAGACCATTACAACAACTGGTTTTAAAATGCCATCATTGCAATGATCTAAGTGGTCAGAGGCGAGGGTTTCTGACCAGTCGTCTAAGTTGGGCATTAGTTTGAGGATTGGATGAGGCATGAATGGTGTGTTTGTTTTATGGAGTAGGTTCTCCCTTTCTCAAAACCAGTGTCACCTGATTAATAATGGATAATTGTGTTTAGTCCTCAAAGTTGCTCGTGTTGGTCCTTAAACCCTGAAACAAAAAATAAAAAAATAATAAATAAATAAAATAGCACCAAAAAAAAAAAAAAAAAAAAAGAAAGAAAGAAAAGAAAAAGATTTTGTTGGAAAAATCAATAAGGCCTAGAAAGTGAAACTGTTAAGAAAAGCTGATACTCCCTGACAGCACAAAGCCCGAAAAAATGACCGAATATAAGACATACTGATTCAAGGGTGGTTTAAACCCCAAAAGCATGAAGCCCAACTTGATGCTGACTGAATAAGACATGACAAATAAAGGGAAAGATTCATACTGTCTGATTTAGAATTGGTGGTGTTTAGTTACAATCCAAATTTTGATTACCAATTTCATCAGTAGTTTTAATTGGGAAAATGAATGTGTGATCATTATGAGCAATAAAATTTAAAACTGAAAGTGCATTTGTAAATTGTATCCTTCACAGCATGTTAAACCTGTACCCATAAAAATTGCAAACTTTACACCAGCTGTTACTGGCAGCACACAGTAGGTGAAATTTGCCAAGTGGGCTCTGGCAAAGATCATTGGTGATCCCCTGTGGTTGTCAAATGTGTTGTGGGCAGATAAAACTAATTTTTTTGTTACATGCGTCTGTCAACACACGTAATTGCTGAATATGGGCACAAGATAATCTGCAAGCATACACAGAGGAACCACTGCATTCACCATAAGTTACAGTGTTGAAAGGATTTGCTTCATCTGTCATTCTTTAGGCCTTTTTTCTTAAGAAACCATGCCCCAGAAACAGCTGGATGACTTGCTCAGTAAATACCAAATGCTGCTTGAAACTGCTGCATGAAAAGAGGATGCCATATTTGCATGAACAAAATTTCCTGCATGTAGTCATGTTTATGCAGTATGGTGCACCAGCTCACATCACATTTCCAGTAAAGAACTTTCTTGTCCCCACATTTGGTGCAGAAAGATTAATAAGCAGACACTGCAGCATCTTGTGACCACCTTGGTCTTCAGATTTCACACACACACAGATTTCTTGTTGTAGAGTTATTTAAACGTCCAGAGTGTACCTGACAAGACCTTCTATACTGCTACAACTGAAGGAAGCCATTTGTCACGAAGTCTGTTGCATTCACTGCCTCTGCATTTGTCAATCACTGTAGTTGTCGCATGCTTGAATGCTGTAATACTTTGTGATGTTGAACAATTACTGTTGTGATAGTGTCATCAAATTAATGCAGCATATGCATTTTGATTGATCTTCACTGTATTTACAAAATTTTTAGCAGTTATCATCCTCTGTCAATGACTAATTGCACTGAAAATTTTTCCATTATCAAATGATATCCTGCTATATGGCTTTTTGTGCAAACTGCATTGTAATACATGCATTTTTTTTTGTAAAGTTTTGAAATTTAAACAGACTTTTGAGCCATCCAGTATATATACCTTTTTTCACTTTTTCTTTTATCAAAATATTTACTATAAATGAGAAAAACAGTATTTTTCAAACTTAAAGTTGTAGGAATCATTTTTACCTTGTGAATATTTGAGAATTTTTCCAGACAATGTCCAATAGTGTCATAAATTTGTGATAATAAGGATATCACATTGTATTAAGTATGTGCATAAGTTCTACCTGTTTTTGTAGGCTACAGAGAAATGAGGAGAACACAACAAATAAATTACCTAGGATTTCACATAATTGCCATCATTCTGTATGAAATCTTGCCATCTGTCTATGAGTAGGTGAATCACACGCCAGGAAAACTCCTGTGTTTTAGAGTAAAAAAAGTCATGTAATGCCATTTTCACATAGTCCAGATCATTGAAGATTTCGAGAGCAAAGGCATTCTGTAACGACCGTAAAAGACGGTGGTAGTTTATAGGTGCCAGGTCAGGGGAATACGCCGTGTGAGGTAACACTTCCCAACCAAAGTCCAGTAATTTTTGCTGAGTGATTAAAGCAGCATGAGGTCTGGCGCTATCGTGATGAAGAATCACTCCTTTGCGATTGACGAGCGCTGGCCGCTTTGATGTCAGTTGTTCTTGCAATCTGTCCAACTGTTGGCAGTAGAGGTCAGCATTTATCGTTCGATTATGTTCCAACACCTCCCAGTGAATTATTCCCTGGACATCCCACCAAACACTCAACAAAACCTTTTTGGGATGTAGTCCCCCTTTTGAGGTCGATGGAGCAGGCTCCGCACCTTGGCACACAGTCTGTCGATGCTTTACATTATAGTACAGTACCCCTTTCTCATCACCCGTTACAATTCGTTCCCAAAACGGTTTATTTCTGTGACGAGAAAGCAAAGGAACACAGGTACAGATTCTCTGCTCTAGTTGCTTTGCAGAAAGCTGGTGCAGAACCCAGTTATTAAACTGGGTGATGAACCCATCTTTCGACTGTTGTTCTGTGTACTGACAACGTTTCCGCTAATTCCTGAATGGTTAGATGTGGGTCATTTGTTATGGCTTGGTCCACATCCTCGTCAGAAACCACGGATGGATGCCCAGGATGTGGTTGATCTTTACAGCTTCTGTCTCCATCCCAGAATTTCTGAAAACAACAGCAACGTGTGCTATCATCAACTGCATCCTCCCCATACACTCGACAGATGTTGCGGCAAGCCACGGCTGCTGTACTGCTTTTATCAAACTTGTACAGTACACAATGTCTAATGCGCTCCTTATCGCATGCCATGTTACACCTTCCATGATTTTCCGTTACTAATGACTTACTCAGACAAACCTAGTGCCTCTATATGCTCTACTCTTTTTTGGCCGAAAATTCAGCATTGCAGCATCATCTTTGTGGTGTAACTACTCCGATCGCAATTTGCATCTATTACAAAAATGGGTAGAACTTTTGCCCACACCCAATATATAGGTATTGCATACTGACTTATTGCTGTATTTCTTATGTAATACTTTGCACAAAAGCTGTTTTTTATTTTATTTTCAATTTCTGTGCAAATAATTTGAGGACATGCATTTCCAATTTAGTGACTGTGGAACTGAAATTCAAAATTATGCACTGTGAAAATTGTGTAAAAAATTATTTTAAATGCTATTTGTTGATTAAGTAGATCGAAATGTTAAAATATTTGCAGTTTTTGTGAGATCTGTAAAATTTTCCTTGTAGATTCTCTCTGAGGTTATATAATAAATATGTTCACATTTCATTTGGATTAGTAACAGTATTAAGTGGCAGGTTTCCATTCTTTATAGGGTAGTGTTCTAGATGAAACAAATCTGAAAAAGTTAATTCTAGCATTTGAAAAAAGGTGTTGAAAAACCAGGAACTGCGTATCAAATTTCCTGATCATCCTGAAAAGTAAGCCTGTTTTTTTTTTTTTTTCTCTACCCTTCCTGTTTTTTTTAAGCTGTTTTAAATTTTATGAAGAATGGTTAATTTGTTATAAAATATTTCCAGTGTATTCCATAATAATGGTGTTATTGGTTGAAATGAGATCTGCATCATCATTTGGCACATGCAAAGAAAAAAAAATGCTGACATTCAGCTTTACTTGTGACACTAAAGGTAATGAGCAGATCCAGCACCTACACGTGTCATCACAAGTGTTAACTTCTAAATGTTTCAAGATCGTGAATGAACACATGAATGAAATGTATTGCACTTTTCTGTCAAGGAGTACAAAACTCCTATGCATATGTATAGATATACTTATAGTTGAAAAACGTATGAGATACACACAACCCATTAAGCTTACCCGGAACACTCTCAGATATTGCATTCTGAACATCTACTCTAGCATTGAAATTGCCTACTAGAATAACTTTCTCTTTAGCACTCAACTGGCTCGAAACAACTTCCATCCCTAATTTAGGGCCACTGGTTTCAGGAAAAGGAGATATCTAATGCTGTAAGACAAACACACCATCCATACCATTACCAGGATTCAAACACGGACCCATCTGAGACGAATGATTAGAAGCCAGCATTTTGTACCACTCAGTCACCGGGACAGCAAGTGTTTGTTGAACAGATAGTAGTGGTCGAGATGCACATATGGAAGTGAGTGCTATAAAGAACTTGCCCTAAATTTATAGTCCTTTAGAGTTTAGTTGTTTGTACAGTGGTTAACCCTTGTAGAATGCCAACTAGTGGTCTTGTGATTTAGGGTGTGGACTTGTGACTCTTTATACTACTGCAACTGATGTTTGAATCCCAGGGCAAGATGTGGATGTTGTATTTGCCCTTCTGGCTTTGGTTCTTTACCTTCCCTGAAAACCAGTGGCTGTAAATTAGGGGCAAAATCCTGAAACATATGACACACACAAAGTGAGAGACAGCTAAATAAAGAATTCAGTTATTTAAGAAGCTGGTCTAATTTGTTAAAACAGGCTCGAGACTAAATCATTAGTTAAAAGTTCCAAGCAAGCTTAATTGAAAGGTTGATAACAGGATGATACTATTGAGACAAAAATATATCAGGATGAATGTATTACTTGTAAGGGAACTACCATAGTAACTTTTTCAGATTTGAGACTTCTGTGGATATATGGAATTCTGCTTTTTTCGTAATTATTTGGATCACTCTCAAGAATGATGCAAAACTGAACAGAAATTTTGGGGGAATTAGTGGGGGAAGGTCATTTTCAGTCTGAGAATGGTGGTATTGTCTTACAAAACTCAAAAATGGAAGTTAAATGAAGTGAAGACTTTTCCCATAAATGTGATTTTTTTTTTCTTGCAGTGTTATCTCCATCCAGTATTGTTGTTTAATATCATTTCATTGTATAAATGTTTGTATTTCAGCCTGAAAATGGAGGAAAATTTTCTGAACACAAAAGTTGGAAGCAGTCAAGATTTCTTTCATTTTTTTTTTTTCCATGAGGTTTCCATTATCCTGTGTTATAGTTAAATGTTATTTTCCCCCATAAATGTTTGCATTTCAGCTTGATAACGGAGGGAAAAATTAATATCCAAAATTGGTTGTGAACAAATAAAGGTAACTTGATCACGCTAGTTACGTTAACTGAAAACTTTTACAAAAAGTTCGTAAGTTGGAAGCTTTCGACCTTATCTTAGGTCTTCATCACGCCAATGGAGGACTAAGATTGTTGCCAGATTCTACATTTGAATTTTTCCTATTTTTGTTGCCAAAACTTAGAATTGATCTCCAGATCAACGGAATGTAGAGAGGAGATTCGGAGTTGCAAGTCATTGAGTTGAAAATAATTTCTATGCTTTCACGGTAATGGAGGGCAAAACGATTGTCAAAAGAAGCAATTCGTTTTGCTTCGTTCCAGTGGGGAACTGCAGATGTGTCTTCCATTGTCAAAATAGACAAGGCAGTATTAGATAAGGTCGAAAGCTTCCAACTTACGAACTTTTTGTAAAAGTTTTCAGTTAACGTAACTAGCGTGATCAAGTTACCTTTATTTGTTAATATTGTTACGTGTTTTGCCCATAATCGTCATTGGTTGTGAAGTTAACAATTTGTAAGAATAGGGCATGTCATTCAAAAGTGCTCTTATTCTCAAAATTATGCCATTTATCTAAATTAGTGAAAACTCTAATTAATCATGCATTCGTGAACTTCAGGATGAAAGTTCTTTCAGCATTATGGCTGAAATTATAGTCATCTGAGGGCATAAAAAAAAAGGTGACAAAGAAATGAAAATAGAAGATATCAGGTGAAAGAAAAATTGAGTAATGGATGCCATTCAGCTGCAGAGTCAACAAAAGGCATACAGCTATGCAATTTGAGGAAAAAGCAAGAGGCTTGCTCACAAGAGGAAACTTGAGCTGATGTTAGTGCAGTAAACAAGAAAAAACTGTGTTTGAAGCAATATCTTTTTAAACCATTTTATTTTGTTTTGAATTCAGTAATTTTATATTGTGAATACAGTGATGTGTTCCAGTTCAATATCCATTAACAAATTACTGTGAACAGCTCTACCTTGCTCCTGCTGCATTATATTCAGACTTCATCGTCCCACATTCCAATTCCAGTTTTCCACCTGGTTAAACAGTTCAGCTTTTCTCTTTCATGCGGGGTATGATCCTCATATATGTGTGATAAATCAGTATGAATTTTTTTTTGCGTCATGCCCAAGCTACATACTTATGAAAATGTAAAATCGTTAATCATCTATAGTATTTGCTCATGCTGCATTATATTCACACTTTATCATCCCACATTCCAAGTTTTCACCCAGCTAAGAAGTTCAGCTTTTTTTTCATCAATCTCATATATGGATTTTTAGGGTATGCATCATGTACGAAGGGCATTCAAAAAGTTTTTGAAAGGTTTCTGTAGATTTGTGCTCATTCCTCCAAAGTTAATTAGCTATGGCTTGTTAAAATCTAAACCTGTCATTACATATTCAAAACAAAGGCTGTGCATCACATCTCTTTTCGCTAGTGACACGTAAATTTCAGTCTGTAAGATCTATGTGTTGTTGCTATAAAGCCTACTAAAGACAAGGAAATATTTTAATTTTTCATAAGTATTTAGCATGGGCATAATGCAAAAAATTCATACTGATTTATCACATATACACGATCATGCCTGTTCATAAGGCTCTGTTGTATGTTAGATGCACAAATCCAGAGAGGATGGCAAAGCTTCTAAGACCAAGGGAGGCCATGAATGAGAGAACCATTACTGCTGTTTGTGATCTCATGGAAAACATGCTCACATCACCATTCAGGTAAGAAGTTTGGGTTTTGATGTATTGATTGACAGCATGGAAACAATAATTCATCAACATTTAAAGTGATGTACACCATACCTGAAAAAATTAGAATAAATAGCCAATACTACACCAGCATTCCTTTGCCCAAAATGGTTAAGGAGATGAAGGAGTAGCATGTAACAATAGGCATGTCAAGTGTTGTCCGTCATCATGACAATGCCAGCATTCACAGAACGCAACAAGTTAGGGCATATCTTGTGCAGAAAAAAGTCAGACAGCTACCCCATTCTGCATATTCACCCAGATTTGCACCATGTAACTTTAGCTTGTTTTCAAAAGTTAAAACGGAACTTGCTGGGCAGCCACCTTTTTCAAGGGTGCAAGACTTTATAGAATGTGTTTCTTCAGAATTGCAAAATATTTCCCAAGAGGAGTAACACTAAGCATTTCCGAATTAATATGGAGGAGAGTACTTTGCAGGACAGCAAAAGTTTTCTTGAGGCAAATGCAATGCCTTTTTTGTTCTGCAGGCACATGTCGAGAAATGGGAATATGCCACACCCACAAAGTGGGCCTGAAGCAGAAAAAGTTCATTATTCTAATGAACTGCTTTCAGCCATACTTAAAGGCCTGCAAGAGTGTGTTGATTTTCAAGAGGCAAAGTGTGATTCAGTTATTTGAACTCTCATGTTAAAGCTATCAACTTTTTGACCACCTAGTCATCTCAGAAGTCACTGTTCTTATATTGCCGTGTAAACACAGAGTGATTAATGAACTTGGCTAGCATAATAGCATTGTTTGTCCAGCTCAGTGAGCTTAATTTTTCATTAAGTATGCACTATCACCCAAATGTTAATTCTAAATGACAGAATTGATGCTGACTTAAAACCTTTTAAATTACAGGAAATGAGAAAAAGTTATTATAATTAATTTCTAATATTGTATTTTCACCAATGATGGTAGCTCAGGTTTACCTTCATGTTAATCTAAAATCATTGGTTACTGAGTACTTACAGCAACTCGAGAATCAATTTCCAGAAAAAATTCTGGCGTCTCGTGTGTGTGTGTGTGTGTGTGTGTGTGTGTTTACACACACACACAGAGCTTTTGTACTTTGTGCTCATAATCTTCTTCTCAAGCAGACATTCCTGAATATGGTCCTCCCATGAATTCCTTGGCCTTCCTCTACCTTTCTTTCCTGCCACTTGGGCTGGAAAAATCCCCTTAAGACAAGCATCTCATTATTCATTCTTTCAACATGGCCAAACCACCTAAGAATATTAGTCTATACCTTACTAACAACATTTTGCCTCACATTAAACACATCTGCAACACATCTTTGTTTCTCACATGATCAGAGCGTGTCTTGCCACAAACCACTGTAAGTAATGCATCTCTCCAACACACAAACAACTCCTATGTCTCTTCTGCAGTACCCAGGTTTTCACTGCCACACATCAGAGTAAGAACATATACACTTTCATATACAGCCATTTGGGATTTTTTTGATAACCCATCATTCCTGTGAAATTCTCCTAAAGCAGCTGTGACTTTCAGAAAAGAATTCATTGGCCTACTAATTTAACTCTGCTGAATATTTTCTGACTGAAAGGTCATACAGGCTTTTAAAAACTTTCAAAAGCATGAAATTACATTGTACAAGGTTTTAATGATATCATATGGCTTCTCCTTGACAAATGTCAACCCCGCCTTCTCATGGTGCATCCTGTTCCCACTAAAGAGGCTCTGACGACCTCCAATAGCGGTATAACTATACCATCGGGATTAGAGGAAATGCTATCCCACACTCACCAACCCGCTTGGCCAGCGTGGTGAGTTATGGCCAAACCCCTCCAAAATGATTCCACAACTTAAATCTTGGCCCTCAGTCTCCGGCAGCTGGAATGTACCTGGCCAAGACAGCGGCCAGTGCGACATCAAAGCAGAGGGTGCTAAGAATCACCGGAGGACCGGACTAGGCTACCATCTGATGCTGACCTTGGCTATGTATAATGGACGCTCCCTATCTTCTGATTCAAGGCTTCTTGAATTGGAAGAGGAACTACAAAGGATCAAGTGGGACATCCTCGGGCTAAGTGAGGTAAGGAGAAAAGGAGAAGATCTCATTGAACTGAAAAGTGGACATCTCTTCTACTATCATGAGACAGATACTGGCAGAACTAGTGGTGTTGGATTTATTATAAACAAGAAACTGAAGGATAAAGTGGTAGAAATTGAAAGTTCCTCTGACAGAGCTGCACGACTCGTTATCCAACTCTCGAGAAGATACAAGGCTCAGATTATTCAAACTTATGCACCCACCACAAGTCATCCTGAAGAAGAAATTGAAGAATTTTATGAGGAAATTCGTCATCTAAATAATTAAAGTAAGCAGCACTTGAAGATAATTATGGGAGATTTCAATGCAAAAATAGGGCAACGGCAACAGAATGAAACTTCAGTAGGTAAATTTAGTCACGGCAACAGAAACCAGCGTGGAAATACTCTCGTTGAGTTTGCAGAGGCAGAAGGGTTTTTCATCTTGAACTCCTTTTTCAAGAAAAAGCCACTCAGGAAATGGACATGGAGACATCCAAATGGGACGACAAGTGAAATTGATTTTATTATGTGTAACAAAAAATTCGTCATAGAAGACTGCAGTGTGCTAAACAAGTTCAACTCAGGTAGTGACCATAGATTGGTGAGATGTAAGATGCACCACAACACTGAACTCGAATGTGGCAAGCTCAGAACACAAACAAAATGTATTGACATAACCAACCTTAAAAAACACCATAATACCTTCAAGTTGGAACTGAAGAACAGATTCTATGCTTTAGAAGGCCTAACATCGGAAGAAGTGGATATTTCTGAAGTTAACAGAAAAGTAACCAAAGCTCTTATGGAAACAGCAACAAAATTAGCTGGATCTAAGAACAAGTTGCATGTGAACAAATTATCAGGAAAAACCAAAATGTTGATGCAAAAAAGAAGAGAGATGAGGACAACTAAAGAAGATGTGACTTCCAAAGTGGAATATATAGAGCTATGCAAGACAGTACGAAAAAGTATCACTTAAGACGTAAGGAAATTCAACTGTGAACTAGTGAGGAAAGCAATTGAAAACAACCAAAGCCTAAAGACAGCAAAGGGACATCTCAGTAAGGGAAGAAAACAGATTATGGCACTGAGAAAAGAAGATGGTTCTGTAACAAGAAATAGAGGTGAAATTTTGACAAGAGTGAAAGATTTCTACTCCAAATTATATGAAAGGGATGATACATGTATTCCAGACATCATGAAAGGTACCAGTACCAGAGTTCTTCCAGTCCTCCCAGCAGAAGTTGCATATGCAATCAAGAACATGAAGCGGGGGAAAGCTCCCAGGAGAAGATGGAATTACTGTAGACATCATACAAGAAGCAAGTGGAGAAATCGAAACAGTACTCACCCAAATTTTCACTCGATGCCTTAATGAAGGAAAGATTCCTGAGGATTGGAACAACGCTACAATGATCCTGCTACATAAAAAAGGTGACATTGAGGATCTCAGGAACTACAGACCTATTAGCCTCCTTATCAGTGGTTTATAAAATCTTCACTAAAGTTCTTTCACACCGTTTGAAGGTAACACTGGACATGGCTCAACCGAGAGAACAAGCTGGATTCAGGAGTGGCTACAGCACTATAGATCATATTCACGTACTGAGAGAACTAATTGAAAGAGCGAGGGAATATGAACTTCCATTGTGCATGGCTTTTATCGATTATGAAAAAGCCTTTGATTCGGTGAAACCATCAGCAGTTACAATGGCTCTGAAAATCCTGCGGTATTGAAGATGCATACATTAATATTATTAATAACATCTATGAAAATGCAAGTGCAAAGATTAGGCTGTTTGAAAATACAACGCATATAAAAATTGGAAAGGGAGTGAGACAAGGTGACACCATATCTCCGAAGCTCTTTAATGCCACATTGGAAAATGTCTTTCAATCACTGAACTGGGAAAACAAAGGGATAAAGATTAATGGACATTATCTAACCCACCTTCGTTTTGCTGATGACATAGTCATTTTTGCAACTACCCCATCAGAGCTGCAGAATATGATCCAGGAACTTGCTGATAAGAGTAAAGGAAGTGGGATTAAAAATGAACTTTCAGAAGACAAAAGTGATGTTCAATGCTTTTACAAGAAATGAAGATTTATCGATTGATGGAGAAAAGCTGGAGATAACAGACACATACGTTTATCTTGGACAACAGATATCAAGTGAGGGTCACATTGATGAAGAAATTAATCGACGTACAAAACTTGCCTGGAGAGCTTTTGGAAGAAACAGCATAATTTTCAAGAGCGATATGCCATTATGTCTTAAAAGAAAAGTGTTTGATCAATGCATCCTTCCAGTGCTTACGTATGGAGCAGAGACGTGGACCTTAACTAAAAGAGACATACAAAGGCTGCAGACAACTCAAAGCAGCATGGAGAGGTGCATGCTTGGTGTAACCAGGAGAGATAAGAAGAGGAACTCGTGAATCCGAAAAATGACAGAGTGGAAGACATCTTGATCAGACTTAATTCCCTGAAATGGCAATGGGCTGGACATTACTGCCAGAAGGACAGACCATCGATGGACAGCCAAAATTTTAGATTGGATTCCAAGGGACAGGAAAAAACCCAGAAGAAGACCACATGGGAGATGGGTGGATGAAATTCGAAAGTATGCGGAAGTGACATGGAGGAGACTGGCACAAGACAGACCGTTGTGGAGGAAACTTGGGGAGACCTTCGTCCAGCAGTGGATTGATAATGGTTCACAATTATGATGGCTTTTAAAAGCAAAAACTGCAGTGGTGGAAGAGCTGCACCAAAGTGCACAAATTTTTAAGTTCTGCTCCGAAATGCATAATTTTCATCGAATTGCACCAAGCTTGCGCCAAAATATAGTATGTTTTTAAAAAAAATTCTGTTTTGATATAGAAATAAATTTCTTAACATCCTGAAATCTTAAAAAGCTCTCAAATCAATTTTCAAAATGGCTGTGATTAAATGATTTTACATTTGGCGATTTTTTCCCCCAGCGGAATCCCCCTGCATCTCCTCTGTTCTGTATAAAACTGTCACCTACTTACATTCTCACAGTCTATTTTTAGCCTCTCCTGTGGGGCCCCAGAATGTATTGCAATTGCCGTGCGCTTCTGCCCAGTAGCAGAAACGGCGCGGCAGGGCGGTGGCGTCGCAGATTACTTTGATTGCTTTTAGAAAGTATGGGAGCAGAAGCAGCGCAACACCGTGATTAGATTTTCGGAAAGGTGTGCAGACCGTTTTTTTTTTTTTTTTTTTTTCTCTTCAGCATTCATTGTTTCTGTTTTCCCTTCAAATTTTAAAGCAAAGGAAGGGAAATTTGGGGACGGTTTTAACGTTGTATCCCCCTTTCAGACGTGAAGTTATATCGACAGATCACGTAGGCAATTATTGTATTTCATTTTATTTTAATTTACATGTTGCGAGACATGTTGCTTTCATTCAATAATAAAGCTAGAAAGCGATGCTTTTGCGCACTTTTAATGGCTTTTGCGTTTCAGCGGCTGTCTTACGTGGCATTCCGGGAGCTGATGGTCGCAATTTCCCTTTTTTGGAGTCCGTATAATCTCGTTTGTTAGATTTATGTTTTTCTTTTTTTTTTTACAAGACGGATATTTTTAAAGCATTTTCAACGTTCTTTTCTCCGTTTTCGCAGCCGTCGGTGTTCCGGGACTTGACGTCCAATTTTTTTATTTTTTGTTTCTTCCAGCCAGATGGCTTTATCTTAGTTAGATTTATGGAGCTTCTCCTTCTTCTTTTCCTTTTTTTTTTTTTTTTCTTTCAAAAATCATATTTTTACGCATTGTTTATCGTCACTGCTCCGTTTTCACGGGCGTATTATGAGGCATTCCATGAGCTGACGATTGCAAATTTTCCGTTTTTAGCTTCCAGATAGCTTTGTTTCAGTTAGATTAAAGAAGTGTGTGTGCGTTTTTTGAAGAGCCGTATTTTTTTAGCGTTTGCAACATCTCGTACTCAGTTTCCATGGCATTCCAGAAAGTTGACAGTCACAGGTTTTTTTTTTTACTTTTTTTTTATTCTTTGAGATAGCTTTTATCTTAGGTAGATTGAGGTGAAAGTTTTTTTTCGTGTGTGTGTGTTTTTATTAAAATCATATTTCTACCTTTTAAAGTCGTATATTTAATGCTTCTTGTTGCTTTTCTATGGTCGTATTACGCAGCATTCCAATAGCTGATGATCACAATTTTTTTTCTTTATTTACTTTCAAATAATTTCATTTCAGATTGATGAGGGGAAGTTTTTTTTTTTTTTCTTTACAAGAACTCTTGCCTTAGTTCTCACTTTAATTTTATTATTTTTGGGGGTTTTATTATATCAGTGAATATGCTGCCACCACATTTTAACATATTCAGTAAATTTTTCTCAAACTGCAGTCAATTCACAAAAAAGATTTCAAACAACACATATGATTGCTATCATTTCCACATTTGACATGATCATTATGCTTACACAGCTGTCTGAATCATCAACTGATGAGGCCTCCAATACAACAGAATTGCTGCAGGAAATAATAAGAGCACAATTGTATCAGGTGGAACATCCTTTAAAGGATGGAGTTGGAAGTTTAATCAATTAACTAAATGCCAAATTAAAAAAAAAAAATTACAAATTTCAAATTATTTACTATTATTTATACTTCCTGATTATTTAAAAAAAAATTCAAAAGCATTTAAGGAATGATGTTTAAGTTCTGAATAAAATAAAATCTTTCTTTTTTTCTTATCAGTGAAAAGCTAGTTTGATTATTGCGACTAAATACTAATTTGTACAGTTATCTAAATCACAAATTTGCTAATTTTCAAAAATTTTGCTTTGTTGCAGTGCAGAATGATAAATGTTCTAGAACAAATATTTAGGCTTTTCTTTATCTTGCAGACAGTTTTTAGCTTTTCCTTTCTGCGTTGCAGACTCCTGAAAAAGATTCTGCTTCAGGGATAGTATATACACTGAAGTGCCAGAAAAACTGGTACACCAGTCTAATATTGGTAGGTCCCCCACGGGAGCGCAGGACTGCAGAAATACGACGGGATGGACTCCACTAGCTTCTGGAAATATGCTGTAGGCAGTGCACACCGTACTTAATGCAGACCGTTCCACAATTCGGGTGTATTCCGAGGTCTCTGATTCCTGTGTTTGATAGTGTGTTGCATGGCATCCCAAATGTGTTCTATCACATTTAGATCTGGGGACTTGGGTGGGAATGGCAACACCCCAAACTCAGATGAATACTCCTCTAACCATAATGTGACATCCCAACACTTGTGTGGAGGTGCATTGTCCTGTTGGAACAGGTCCAACCCATCAGCATGAATGCAGGACATGAACGGGTGTACCTCGTCAGAAAGGATGCACACATAGTGTTGGCCAGTCACAGACGATTGTAGACGTACCAGGGGTCCCAGTGAAGTCCAGCTAAACACACCCCATACCATTATGGACCCCCCACCAGCCGGTACAGTTCCCTGTTGACAGGCGGGATCCATGGCTTCATGGGGTTTGCGCCACACACAAATCCTTCCATCTGCCCAAATACAGTTGGAAACGCGACTCATCGGACCAGGCTACTTGTTTCCAGTCATCAAGTGTCCAGTGGCAGTGTTGCCGTGCCCAAGCGAGGCGCATAGCTCTGTGTCATGCACCCATCAAGGGGACTCGAGTTAGGCATCTGCTCCCAAAGCCCATATCGTGCAGGGTACATTGCATAGTCCGGACGCTGATGCTTGTTGAGGCTCCAGCATTGAATTCCGATGATACCTGCAAGAGTGTTGCACGCCTATCGCGTGAAACAATTCTTGACAGCCGACGATGGCCATGTTCAGACAATGTCTTTTTATGGCCACACTGGTATCGTAGGTTGGAGGTTTTGCTGGAATTCTTGCAGTCACAGTACACCCTTGCAATGGTCGTCCGTGAAAATCCGAACTTCGTTTCTACCTCCGAAATACTATGGCTCATCTCTCGAGCGCCAACTATGACACCGCGTTGAAAATCATTTAAATCGTTATTACCTTGTCATTCTCATGCCGAAAACAGCTCTGACAGCTGGCAAGGATGTCTATCGCTTTATATACGCACTGGCAGATGCAACCGAGTACGCGCATAGGTGACTTTGCTATATATTTTGCATAAGCTCGTCTGTACCAGTTTTTCTGGCACTTTAGTGTATATCCCTGTTTAAATAATGAGTTCAGTTCTCATATACACCAACCTTCATCATATGACTTTGACATGAAGATTTACTAGCATAAAATTGGCAATTTTAAATCACATTTAGTAACACAGTGATGTAGGATTATAAATATGAATCTCATTCAATGGAAAGTGAAACAGCAAAGCTGTAATTAACTGGTAAGCATTTAGTTATTAAATAGTTTTAATTTGTGAAAAAGGTTTAAAATGTATTATTAATTTTTTATCTTAACATTTCCGTTATATGCTAATTATTTCCGAAATTAGTTTGCCAATATGCTCATGAAAAGACTGATAGTTCAGAATTTTCACTTTTGAAAGTTAGTGATTTTACATAATGGGAAATTAAAACTACCATTATTGTGTGATTGTGAGTAATCATGCTTGGAAATTTTGCTGTGCTCTTCCAAGTATTAATTGGTGCTCAAAAATATAGATTTCCCCCTCCAAACGTCACTCAGGGTATCATTTTATTAGCTGCTCCGAAATGTAGATTATCCTGCTCCAGAGGCTGCTCCAAAATGGGTAGTCTGTACTACCACCACTGAAACTGCATAGGAATCCAACTCGGAAAAGCATGAAGGTAATCTCATATAGGAATAAGAGGGACTCACCATAAAGACTCTCTGGAATTCCTGATCTGAAAAATGTGTTGGCCAACCATGAAGTGTAAGTGTTTAACCAAGTAACTGCCACTAGCATAAAAGGAACAAATTCCCAGATAATAAACATGAAGGATTTTGAAAGATATTTTAGTTACTGTGTTTTGGGAAATGGTAATGGGGATTATGATAATGGGACAACAATGCTAATGATTTTTTTATAATTGTTTTATCATTGTGTCAAGTTTGTACTAGAATAATCAATCACCATCATTTTAGCATTTTAGTCCATGTAACATCTTTAAAAAAAAACTTGACAATTTTGTCACCCTAGAGTGGGAATTGAACTCTCATCTCCAAATTTTCATTCAAGCATGCTGTGACTACACCATCCAAGGTAAAAATTTCCAAGTAACTCAATTGAAAATGTACTACAATTGTAGCTGAGCTTAACCTGAAAGATTTGCTAGGCAAAGTGTTTGTTCAATTCTTTCCTCATATCATTGGTGACTATTCTAACCTAGGATTGGACCCAGGGCAGGAATCATCAGTTTTTCAGTTATTATTATCATCAATTTCAAAGACTACCAGGGAAATCAGTTTCGATAAATCATCTCAAGTACATGGCAAAGCATACAAGTGTATTATTTCAGCATCAAAGCATGTTCATTTGTGTATGCTTTGCCATGTGTTTAAAGATGATTTATTCTTCATTAATTTCTGCAATAATTTATGAAATTGATGATAATTTCTGAAGATATAGAGTAATCATGTACAAATTTTGAAGATGACAATCTGTTTTTTGGTGTAAATATGACAATGATGGTAAGTCAGATAATATCCGAAAACTTGAAAATTTCGTCGTCCTGGAGCGGGAATCGAACCCACGTCTCCCAGATAGCGCCCGGGTATGCTAACCACTATACCACCCAGAACGACCAAATCTCAAGTTTCCGATTTATTTTAATATAACCATCGCAGGATTCGCTAGTCAAAGCAACTGGCATTCATGCCGGTTGCTAGAATTTAATATCCTAGAATTGCTTCGACTTCAAAATTTCGTCGTCCTGGAGCGGGAATCAAACCAGCGTATCCCAGATAGTGCCCAGGTATGCTAACCACTACACCACCCAGAACGACCAAATCTCAAGTTTCCGATTTATTTGAATATAACCATCACAGGATTCGCTAGTCGAAGCAGCCGGCATGAATGCCGCTTGCTAGAATTGCTTCAACTAGCGAATCCTGTGATGGTTATATTCAAATAAATCGGAAACTTGAGATTTGGTCATTCTGGGTGGTGGTGTAGTGGTTAGCCATACCTGGGCGCTATCTGGGATACGCGAGTTCGATTCCCACTCCAGGACGACGAAATTTTCAAGTTTTCGGATATTATCTGACTACCATTCTTGTCATATTTACACCAAAAGACGGATTGTCATCTTCAAAATTTTTATTGTATGGTGTAATCCTGTATTCCATTCATGAGTAATCAATCGTGTGTTTGTTGTGTGTTTGCTTCATTATCTTGCATTTCAGAATAAAGCTGTTGTGACCATTTTAGAATTGCAGTTCAGAAATTTTTATGAAGTGCTTTATTTACTATAATAATTTATGTACAGTGTAGATTTATGTAATTTTATAAAAAAAAATGAAGGGAAGCAGGGGGAGACTTTTTTACCATCAGTGATTTTATCTGAGCCTTTGAAAGGTGAGATAAATACTTAATTTGAAATGGAAGGTAGATAAATGCTTGTTTGAAAGAAACATTATTTTGGAGGAATTTTATAATTTAATATCTTCCTAATACTTACTTAGTAATGAATTTATTTGAGTATTGTATTCTTTTCTTTTTTTTTATTTCCTTTAAAAGATTTTAAATGCTGTAACATTTTTTTTCAGGTTTATGGATTCTGAAATTGAACTAAATGATGTAATCCATGAAATGCATGTTATTGCTACTCAGCCAGATCTGTATCATGTATTAGTTGAACTGAATTGTGTTGCAAGCATATTGGGTTTACTTACACACGAAAATACAGGTTTGTCTAATTGTCTAAACTTCAGCATTATCTCCATGTACTTGCTCTTAAATTATATGTGATGTATAACTTATAATGGTAGCGGAAATTAGAAATTAGTTGATTAGAGCTGGTAAAGGCTTTTAAGAAATACAAACTGAAACGTCTGATTTTTATGTGAAACTTGCATGAATTTTGTGCACTGGCAATAGCCAATTTTTTAAACTTTTGGTATTTACTTGGTGTACTTGTGTCACTTTTATAATTCTGCCATCAACCATAAGTAATTGTATTAATTAAAAGCTCTTTCCTTACTTTCATTCTTTTTCTTCATTTTCATTTTTTCTGTCCATCTTTATTGTGGCCATTCCAATATAAATTTCAGATTTTTGACATATCTTCTTGTTCCAGTTAAAGATTTTTTTTATGTAAATGTTATTTTCATTTGGTTTTCTGTTATTTTTTTGGTGTTATGTTCTTTGAAAAATATAATTTTCATAAAAGTTGGAACATTGTGATGTCAAATAATAGTGTTGTACGATTGCTGTGTAGAAAACAATTGTTTTCATTGGTGTTTCATTCAGACATCATCCATGCAAGCATATCTTCAGAAAATGTAAGTTTCAGTTTTCTAAACCGTCGTTCACAAGAATAATTGTCAACAGCATTGCTAAGTGTATATCTGTGAAGGGATAACAGTATTCAAAATGTAGAGTGTGTTTCAAAAAGTCTTTATTATTAGTGCTGATGTGTATTTTTAGCACTGCTTTTGTAAAAAAAATATTGTGCTTATGTTATCGGTTTGTCCTTCCGTCTGTATACACTATATCTCTGTGACTATTAGTCCGTTTTGAAAAATTATTTTTGCATTGGAAAGCTTGAAATGTGCAAATGATGATCCTTCATTCCTTCATTTCGTTTTTTTTTTTTACGATGTACAATTTCGCCGCTAGAGGGCGTAAATGCAGGGGATGTCGAATTCAAAATACATTTTGTTCCACATATTTGCTTCTAAAGCATCCGATTGAAAAAATTATTTTATCTTTCGATTCCATTTACGTCAAAGAGTATTTTAGGTATAGTTACTTTTTCAAATTACGCATAGATTTTCTGCTAGGGGGCGTAAAAGTAAATTATGCTTTCCTCGATATCTCTTCTAAAACTCTTATTTTTAAAACATTTTCTTCAGCGGATGCAGGTTCTGATGGAAAATCTTTTGCATATAATTTCAAATTTTTGGTAAAGAATACATTGGCCACCAGGGGGCGTAAGTGTTAATTTTTGCTTCTGATGTATTTGCCATAAAATCTGAGCTTCTAAAATCTTGATTGAAAAATTTCGTTCGTGAACCGATACTACTCATATCGACAAACCTTTTCGTAATATTTTCTTCTTAAAATATTACATGGTTTCTCCGCCAGGGGTGTAGATGTATATTTTGTTTTTGTCAACATCTCTGCTTCTAATGGTCTGATTTCAAAAATTCTTTCTTTATTGGATAGAGTTTCTGGTGTGACATGTTTTCCATATAATTTCAAAATTTCCAAGTAATGTTTTCCTAACCGGTTCCATTGACTTTGAATAGCTTTGATAAATTTAATTTGCTTCAGAACAAATTCAAAAGAGGTGCTCATTACACCCGAAAATTTGGTGTCATCTTTCTTGTTTTGAATAGTATACTGCTCAGATATACGTATATCATAAGAACATTATATCAATATTCTGAGTAATCTGCTGTTCGGAAATATAAGGAAATCAGCTAACTTACACAAGTTTCAGTTCAGATAGTACATTCCAGTCATCAAACATTGCTAGGTCTGCATACGGTAAGCGTATGCCTTAATTTACTTATTTGTTTTGTTATTGGTAATAAAATTTAGAAAATATCAGCACAGATCATAGCTATAAAAATTTAGGTGTTTCCAGACATTTACCATTTTCCATACAGAATTCATAAAATAAATGTAATCTAAATTAATTATTAGTTGTTACTTTGTTTTCATTGCAACATTTGAAATTGTTCTCCTGTGAATGAATAATGTAAATTTGTGATTTTAAAAAAAGATATGGGGTGTGTGAAAATGATCAATTTAAAAGAATGAGTGCTATTCAAGATTTAAAACAGAGAGAGAAAGAGAGAGAAAAGCTAGAATCAACAATGAATAACTTTTTAGTTTTCATAAAGAATCACTAAGTTTTTCATATGTTTTTCTGTTTATTAGTAGTCTTGCTATGTGTTTGGGTAAATCATTTACAGAAAAGGAAGTTCCATATAGGAGTTTGAGGTACAAAACAGTTTGTTTATTTGTTTTTTCAATAGTTTTCTGTGCATCAAGTTGTTATGAATAACTCGCATAATCACATGGCCACCTAGTTGTTTGAATTGTTAATTTTTTGGCATTATAAGAGCAGCTTTCAGTATAGACTAGATAAAAAGCTGCTGTTGTTATAATGACTAGACTAGATATAAGTATTTATTTTGTTTTTCCACCAGACCAGAATTACTGAAGCATACAATTGTATTGGAGCAAGGAAAAAAAATCTTCAACCTGTTCCCATTTACACTTGAATACAGATATGATGATATTTAATTTATAAACTCTGTCTTCACCTGTGTTATGCACAAACCTTTGTTGGCAGTCACTCATATTCTGCAGTCATCCACCAAAGCAGGCAGTTTTGCTTGGCATGAATGTTATCAAGAATAGAATCAATGCATAAGAGATAAGGTCACTTGCAGGATGCTGCCAGGGGCAGCCATTTTTTAAATGCTTTCATTTTGCTGTCACCAATAACAAAACTTTTAGAAAAATCATTTGTAGGAAGTTCTAGTAAGATAACAAAAAATGCTGTGAGTATAAAAATATGAAACACCTTGTTGTTTTTTTATTCTCTGTCACCACCCTTCACAAGATTGTGAATGGTGGGTGGTCCTTAGGGTCTGTTGAGTTCTTAGAATTGTGTTTGCAGATAGTATGGTTTTCTGTTAATTTGGGTATGCAAGTTTGATCCTTTTTTTTTTTTTTTTTTTTTTTTGATTGGAGGTTTAACGAGTTTCGATCTTTAATTGTCTTAAATGAGAGTGAGGAGGCCCCACAGATGAGTTTAACCCTTTCGTTCCCACGAAAGTAGCCTTCTCACTAGTGGCCATATTGTTTGAACAGGCTTGCTGCTGTAGATGGCAAAAGAACACATGCTGACTTTAAGGACAAGAAAGAAGAGGGGTGGAATAGCTTCAAAGCTCAACTGTAGTAGTGCTGCATTTGCATTCGGCATCTGTTAGCTTCCTTTTTCTTTGGGGTAACATGGTAGGATCACCCAGTTTGCAAAAACGTGTATGTTTCGAACACCTTAGCACATTCTGTAGTCTGACATCTCGCCCTTAATGAGTAACATTGGTAAATAACAGAATGGCTGGGAAACAAGCTGCATTAAAAAAGTATTTTTTACGCTTTCCAACCGTATTTTGAATAAGCGTATATGCTCCAGCTTTGTCCGTTCGTCTGTCTGTCGGCACGATAACTCGCGTAAAAATGGTTCGATTTCAATGAAATTTTAGTATGTGGTAGGGGATCACCTGGGGATGGAACTTATTGAAAATGGACGAAATGGGGTCAAAGGTCACGACATAGGAGCGGGATGCATTCCATTGCTCTTATGCGTCATAACTTGCGTAAATATGGTTTGATTTCGATGAAATTGTAGTATGTCGTAGGGGACCACCTGGGAATGAATCCTATTGAAAATGGGTGAAGTGGGGTCAAAGGTCAGGACATAGGAGCGGGATGCATTCCATTGCCCGTATGTGTCATAACATGCGTAAAAATGGTTCGATTTCAATGAAAGTTTAGTATGTTGTAGGAGACCACCTGGGGACAAACACTATTGAAAATGGACAAAATGGGGTCAAAGGTCAGGACATAGGAGCGGGATCCATTCCATCGCCTTATCCCTTACTATTAAATGAGTAATTCTTGTATGTATGTAAATTTTATTTTGAAAATGGCTGTAAGGCTTTTGATGAAAGTCGTTAACCTACCGTTTTCTGGTACTAGAAATCGATTTAGCTTGATCGCGACTTTAGGAAAATCCATTTAGTGCGTTAAATAACCACCCCAAATTACCATGTTTTTAGTGTCATGGCGTCGTCCCATTAATGTTACCCATGCTTAGAAATCTTATGACGTCACAATCTCGCGATTGAGATGTTGGCGCACAGTCATGTCATCTGTCTCATTACGTCACGCATTGTGTATGGATCCTATTAAAGTTTCATGATGTCGCCCTCTTACGAGCAGATAGTCGCGATTCCCATCTGCCTCATTATGTCACGCGTTGTGTGCATATGTCCGTCCGCACGATAACTCGCGTAAGAATGGTTCGATTTCGATGAAATTTTAATATGTGGTAGGGGTACCTGGAAAGGAACCCTATTGAAAGTGAACGAAATGGGGTCAAAGGTCAGGACTTTTATAAAAGCGGGATCCATTCCACTGCTCTTATGCGTCATAACTAATGTAAAAAAGGTTCAATTTCGATGAAATTTTAGTATGTGGTAGGGGACTACCTGGGAACAAACCCTATTGAAAATGGGCGAAATGGGGTCAGAAGTTAGGACACAGGAACGGGATCTATTCCATTGCCCTTATGCATCATAACTTATGTAAAAATGCTTCGATTGCAACAAAACTTTATCATGTTATTTCGGAGGTATACTGAACCGGTTCTGTTGAATATCATCGAAATGGGATCAAAGGTCAGGGCACAGGACCGAAATTTATTCCACAGCCATTATTCTCATAACTTGAGTAATGATTTCTGGTATGTTGGAAAGCATATTATAATCAATGCATTGCATGATTTTACTAACTTGTTCATTTTAATTTCAAGTGGGGAGGGGAGAATTTTTGGCAAATTGAACCACTTTGGTCATCTGTCAGGTCGGTCATTTTTTTATAAAACAGTAGATGGATGACCTTGCACAGATAGGTTTGACTGTACATTCCTCTCATTATCTCATTAATTTATTGTGGTGTTTTATTTGCATAAGTATGCTTTGTAAATTATATTTTGTCTTTGTCTCTTCATACTGGAATGATAAATACTACTATGGTCAATATAGCTTTATGCCACCAGAATTTTTCATATGGTTTTCTGTTTTGTTAGATATTGCCATTGCTGCTGTTGATCTTCTCCAAGAAATGACTGACATAGACACTTTAAATGAAACAGAAGACGCTACTGTGTTGATTGATGCCATGGTATGAATAAATTCTGTTTAATGGAAAATTTTATAAATTTGATATAGGTTTTCACAGAATTAGTGTCCTAAAATACATTTGCATATTTTAATTATCAGTGTATTAGTACATTTTTCACACATTTGTTAAACTGTTTCATCAGTGTTTTTAATATCATGTCAATTTTATTAGCTTGTTTACTCTATATGTTCATCATTATTCATATTATGAGTGTGTTGCAGATATTCAGTTTCTTTTACCAGTGAATAGGCCAGCATAACTAGATGCAGTGTAATTTGTATTGCTACTATATGAGAATATTTTGGTAATTTATTATTAATTCCATTTTTCTCATTTGTAGTAATGATATGTGTGATCTGGTTGTGTTGTCAATATAGACACGAAATGTCAAGCATCTTCATTATCATTATTATTTCATTTCTGTGTACCTGTATCATTCAGTTTTTGTCAGAGACCAAATCATTTAAAAAAGAGAGAAAAATCTTCTTAGCTGGGAATTTTCTCCATCTCTCTGTATCCATCTCAAAATTTTCTGCCTCCATCTCAATATGTTCTCATTATCTTTTTCTTCCACTGAAGAAGTACCCAGATCAGTTCTAATGTCTGCATTACAAATTCTGTTTTGCCACAGGATCTGCCTATTTTCCCCAGATATTTCTCTTTCCACGCTCATGTCAACAGTTTCTAATCTACCCTGCCCTTTACTTTGTACCTAATTCTCATTACCATATAAGAGGGTAGGTTTAATTTCTCTATTATGAACAGCAAGTTTGTTCTCTTCCTAATCTGTTCCTTAGGAAAGATAATCTTTTAGAACTAATAAGAGGCTTCCCTGCTTTGTCAAAGAATAAATGTTTTTGCCCCCTCCCCTACTGAAGTATAATGATACTACTGCACATAAATTAAAATTTTAGTGAGAGACATGATTTCATTGATAACAAATGATGTGTATTTTGCATGTATGACAGAACTGCAAATGCAAAAACCAGGTAGCTATTAGCGTAAACGAATCAGCTATTTCCAGGTGTAAGGAAAAAGTACTAAAAGAACCAATTAAATTTTTATTCCTAATACACAATGCAGTAAGTTTGATTTCTTTGATCTGAAGTATAAAATCCAGTTTTTTGTGAATATTGTTGACCAGTTGTTTTACCAGAGTGTAAACTTTTCTCATAGCTGAATGCCCAAGTGGTTGCACTTCTTGTGCAGAACCTTGAACGACTAGATGAATCCGTAAAAGAAGAAGCAGAAGGTGTGCACAACACATTAGGTATGGGAATTTTCAAGTAAAAACATTTAATTGTGTAATTTTATATTTTGTGAACCATGTTAGGTGTATATAGTGTGATGAGAAATGTACAACTTATAAATAATTATTGTATTTATCAAGTTCAGGATTTCTTTTGATATTAATTTGCTTCTGTGTTTTACTTTCCTTCCAGAAACAGATGCACATTAACTTCTAATCTACCCTGCTCTTTATTTTGAAACTTTATGGTACTTTAAAAAGAAATTGTCTTGTATTAAAACTCAAAAACACGTTTTGATTTCCATATTAATGGAATGATAAAAGGAGAATCAGAATTGCAGTTTGTGGGGCTGAGAAAAATTTTCAAACCTTCCCAATAGTGTAACAAAAAATGATTAATGAATGGGGCAGTTCGTTTTGAGTCAGTCCAAAGAGGTTCAGCAGAAATGTCCTCCAAAGTTAGAGATGTCAGTGAAGTTTCTGAACTTCCTTTATGGACATCGTTTTTGTGCTCCAGCAAATGGATGGTGCTTCCAGTGTAGTAATTTTCACCAGAAGATGTTGAGTTAAGATTGAGGTAAATTCCAGAAAGATTGTTTACACCTTCAGTTATTTATGTATTTAGAAAGGAGAGAGTGAATCACACAGCTCTAATTTCATGTGTGAAGAGGTTTTCACATGTTGGAAGTGCGTACAATTTTATGGTTTTTCCCGTTGCTTGCTGACTCGCCAACTGTAAGACGTACAAGGCTAAAAAGAAATATATGTTTCACCCTTCCTAGCACAAGATACGAAAAGAACAAAACTGACGAAAAGATTTTAAAAAAAGAAGGAAAAAGTGCTGAAGCATAATTCATTAATCCTAATTAAACATTTTCAAATAGTAAATTATAAAGTGCTTGTGGGCAAAAGTCCAGATTGAATCCTTGCCTTTCTCCAAATTGCTTATTCACGTATAATCACGCAGCTTTTGAGACTTCATTTACACGACCACCAAGCTTGCATGCTAATAATCAATGAAGAATAGGCACCCAAAATTCTTTATAGCTCAGTACGTGCCATAAATAAATCACGAAGCGATCTGTTTTAATATCATGAATGGCAGTTGAAATTTATCTCAATGAAAATGGTTATAAGCTGCACCTAATTCAATGCTGCAGCATTATAATAAGAAAATATGGTGTGTGTTGGGAAATTCCATGTGTTCAGGTTGTATGCTGATGATGCAATCCTGTTCTCTAAGTGCAAAATTGAGTTGTAGAGTACATTGTCTAGAATGGATGAAGTGTGTAGGCAATTCAAGGAAATTCAAAAGAAATATAAATTAAAGGGAAAACCAAAGCCATGGATTTTGAGCAAGGAACTGTCAATGCCAAATGGAACATCAGTCTAAATTGTTCAGAGACCAATGAATGAGTGTGTATTTAGGAAGTATGTGTGACAGGGAAAACAGATAAGGTGATGAAATTAGTAAGTGAGTGCATTCAGTGTTAAAAGTTATAGCTGCTTTAGTTTTTCACAGAATTCATGGGTTGTCAAAAAGGTCCTGAACTGCTGACCATGAAAGTGTAATTGTTCCTACTCTAACATGCTATAGCAAATCCAGCTGCTGCACTAGAGAAGAGTCATTTGTGAATTGAAGAGATGTTTCTTACAACAAGTTTGTGAGACTCATTCTGAATGTGTGCAGAATGATGATACATACACATGTATGTATCATTATGCTGTCCTTTGAGATTCAGAAGTTACCTCTTCAAAGAAAGCTCATCTGCCAGATTAAAGTTCAAAGCTGATAGAACTGGGTTTTACATACTGTTGATGTGTTGCAGATGCATAATGTGAAGCAAAATGTTGTTAGTATGGTACAGACAAATATTCTGAGGTGATTTTGTCATGTTCAAACAATTAGTGATGATGTGCTAAGAGAATTTATTCAGCATAAGTAGAGGAAAGCTGAGGAAATCATTGGATGACCTAATACAGGAATGCCCTCAAGAGATAAAGATCATAAGTATGAAGGTCAAAAAGTCTTGTGTGAGACATATGATGTTTGTCAGTACATGTGATGGAAGATCACTGAAAATGGAGATGTTTGACATTTATATCAACAGTAAGTAAAATCCAACAGCATCACTAACTTTAATTTAGAAGATTATCTTGATCTCACTTTGAGGAGCTAACTTATTGTGTTGCAGGTAACACCTTATTGTGTTATGGTAATATTAGTGGTAGCAGTAGTTATGTATAGATTATTTGTGTATAATTTAATTTGCATTGCCACTGAAGTGACATATTTTTTTGTGTATAGATTATTTGTATGCAATAAATCTACATTGCTACTTAAATGATTGAATGGTAAACAAATTTTGACTAGATTTTTTGTTATTAAATGCAGAATATGTGCCATATTAAAAGTGAGTATTATATAGACAAATTTACCAGTTTCATTTACTGATTTTTGTGTAATTGTTTAATTTGTGTGAGAATCTGCACACATGTCTGTGTGTATGTGTGTTCATCATTAAAGGGCAGTAAGTTTTTTCAGTTTCTTATCACATTTACAAATTTCCATAGAACTTTAATTGGATAATGGGTAAAATTGTAGTGCTGTGTTTTATTGCTGATAACTCATAGGCTATTTATGCAAGTAAAAGTAGGTGACTGTTTATAATTATTATTGAAAGATAGAAATGTTATGAAATCAGAATATTAAGCAACACACCATGTATACTCATATATCATCATCATCATCATTGTCAACCATTATCAATCCACTGCTGGACGAAGGTCTCCCCAAGTTTCCTCCACAACGGTCTGTCTTGTGCCAGTCTCCTCCATGTCACTCCCGCATATTTACGAATTTCATCCACCCATCTCCCATGTGGTCTTTTTCTGGGTCTTTTCCTGTCCCTTGGAATCCAATCTAAAATTTCGGCTGTCCATCTATGGTCTGTCCTTCTGGCAGTATGTCCAGCCCATTGCCATTTCAGGGATTTAACTCTGATCATGATGTCTTCCACTCTCGTCATTTTTCGGATCCACGAGTTCCTCTTCTTATCTCTCCTGGTTATACCAAGCATGCACCTCTCCATGCTTCTTTGAGTTGTCTGCAGCTTTTGTATGTCTCTTTTAGTTAAGGTCCACGTCTCTGCACCATACGTAAGCACTGGAAGGATGCATTGATCAAACACTTTTCTTTTAAGACATAATGGCATATTGCTCTTGAAAATTATGCTGTTTCTTCCAAAAGCTCTCCAGGCAAGTTTTGTACGCCGATTAATTTCTTCATCAATGTGACCCTCACTTGATATCTGCTGTCCAAGATAAACATACGTATCTGTTATCTCCAGTTTTTCTCCATCAATCGATAAATCTTCATTTCTTGTAAAAGCATTGAACATCACTTTTGTCTTCTGAAAGTTCATTTTTAATCCCACTTCTTTACTCTTGTCAGCAAGTTCCTGGATCATACTCTGCAGCTCTGATGGGGTAGTTGCAAAAATGACTATGTCATCAGCAAAACGAAGGTGGGTTAGATAATCTCCATTAATCTTTATCCCTTTGTTTTCCCAGTTCAGTGATTGAAAGACATTTTCCAATGTGGCATTAAAGAGCTTCGGAGATATGGTGTCACCTTGTCTCACTCCCTTTCCAATTTTTATGTGTGTTGTATTTTCAAACAGCCGAATCTTTGCACTTGCATTTTCATAGATGTTATTAATAATATTAATGTATGCATCTTCAATACCGCAGGATTTCAGAGCCGTGGTAACTGCTGATGGTTTCACCGAATCAAAGGCTTTTTCATAATCGATAAAAGCCATGCACAATGGAAGTTCATATTCCCTCGCTCTTTCAATCAGTTCTCTCAGTACGTGGATATGATCTATTGTGCTGTAGCCACTCCTGAATCCAGCTTGTTCTCTCGGTTGAGCCATGTCCAGTGTTACCTTCAAGCGGTGTGAAAGAACTTTAGTGAAGATACTCATATATAAGCTGACCTTAAATTTCAAGAGTTTGCAAAACATGGCATTTGTTGAAATAAAAATATGCAAATTTCTAAAATTATCTTTAAAAACCTTAAAAGTTTCTCAGTATTGGAGTTTTCAAGTAGTTCCTGTAAGTCCATTTCTGTTAAATCTGCATCCAAAGTTGTTGCAGCAATTTCCTTCTTCATCTGAATCGCAAACCATATTTTCACTTTCTATATCATCCATAATATTGCTTATGCAGACATGCCAAGTGCTCCACTTTGAGCGGAGTTTCTCCGCTTTTGACAGCTAAATCCGCGTTCTCCGCTCAAGGCTTAAAAACTCCGGTCGTTAGAAGTTTTTATTTTGGTCTTTAAAAATTTAATTTTTTTTGTTACTATCCTTATTAATTTGGTGTTTTTTAAAAGCTTAAATTGAAAATTCTTCCAAGTGTATTAAAGTATGCTTTTCCCCTTTTTTTCTCTTTCTTTAAATGCCATTTTTCTCTGTGTGTGTGTGTGTGTGTGTGTTTGTTTGTTTGTAACTACGGAAGAATGGGATGTTTTGCTCTTCTTGGTGCTTGCCGTATTATCAAGGCCAAGCATTCAAGCTTGTTGTTCATGGCCAATGGCATTTGGAGGGCAACAGAGAATTGAGTGGGGTGGGAGGGGGACATTACTCTAAAACGGCTTTGTGCATGGCAGGAGGAGTTATGTGAGTGATGTCATAGCGAAATCTTTCTCGTAGGCTGCGGGAGCGTTGGCCCCGCCTTGGCTGCTGAAGAACGCGGTGCAGGGCGGGAAGCAAAGCTGATGATGGAAGTTTCTGCTTTCGGCAGTGGAGTGTTGGAGCTTGCGCTGGGCATAGTTGTTTGCTGTTTTCATTGTAGTCATCTAGAACAAGGTGAATTTATTTAATCTTGTTGTGAGATATGTCGAAACGACCGCATAGTCAACGCTTTTCAGATGCTTACGAGAAACAATGGCCCGTTTTAAAGCGTTCCAAAAAATCCGAAACGCACGCGTACTGTTCCGTTTGTGACATTGATTTCACTATCACACATGGTGGTATAAGCGACTGCAAACGCCATGTCACATGCCGCCGACATTTAGGCAATACAAAAGTAAAGGCATCTAATTAAACCTTTGCATCTTCGTTTGTTTCCATTTCGGAAGATGTCCGTGTAATACATGCGAAAATATTGTTCACAGCTTTTATTATAGAGCATAATTTACCCATCTCTGTAGCAGACCATGCCAGGCCTTTGTTTATTAAGATGTTCCCGGATTCGGACATCGCCAAAAAATACGGATGTACGCGGACAAAAACAACAGCTGTTATTTACAGTATGGCTGATGGTACTGCCCATGAAATGATAGAAATTTTAAAAACTTCAAAATTTAGTTTAGCAACCGAAGCTAGCAACACTAATTCTGCAGAGAAAATATTTCCTGTTGTTGTTTCATATTTAGATACAACAGTGGGGGAAATTATTCCCAGATTATTAAGCTTACCAAAGTTGGATGGTGATGCAACAGGAGAAAATATGTTTAAGTTACTGGATACTGAACTGGGGAAAAAATCAATACCGTGGCACAATTGTATTGCATTCTCATCAGATAATGCATCTTCTATGGTAGGAAAATATAAAGGAGTCACAAAGTTTCTCAAGGAAAAAAATACAAATATGGTACTTCATGGTTGCACCTGCCATCTATTGCATTTAGCTGCCAAAAAGGGAGCTAAGAAGCTGAAAATTGATGTTGAAGATTTTGTGGTTGACATATACTATTTTTTGCATAAAAGCACCAAGCGTATTGAAGCATTTGAGATGTGCCAAAAAGTTTGTAATCTTGAAAGTCACCAAATTATTAAATATGTGTGTACCAGATGGCTTTCATTGGATCAAGTTATTAATCGTTTTCTTGAGCAGTGGGAGTCCTTGGAAAAATATTTTGGAGAAAAAAATATGACTACGCAAGGTTGTGAGAAATACTTTTCTATTCAGAAGAGAATTGGGTCTCCTGAGACAAAGTTGTACCTCCTCTTTCTACAGCAAGCTTTGCCACTTTTCTGCAAGACAAATATCCTACTGCGAAATGAATCCCCAATTGTTCATCGGCTACATCGTGAACTAAATTCCCTACTTAGTGAACTTATGGCACGATTCATTAAACCATCTACTGTTGTACAGTCTGAGAATGTATTGACCATACCAATTTCTGATAGGAAAAATCAAAAGTCAGATGAGGAACTTGTCATTGAAAGTAAAACTCGGCAGTACCTGAATAGCAGCAATTTGTCTAAAAATGAAGTAATTTCTTTCTATCGGTCTGTGAGATTATATTATCAGAAATGCTCTGAGTACATGCTTAAAAAATTTCAGTTGAATGATCCGATTCTGCTGCATGCTGAAGTGGCTGATGTAAGGCTTAGAACAAGCAGTAAATTTTGTTCTGTTAACTATTTTGTTGACCTCTTTGATGATTTCTCTGATGAAGAAAAGAATCTGTTAGAAGTTGAGTTTGCACGTTTCCAAGGAGATAAGTTTAACAGTAACATTGTAAACTGTGAGCAAACTGATCAAGCGTGATCGTTAATTAAAGATTTAAAAGATCACAATGGTGTCTTAAAGTACAGAGTCTTGCCATTACTAATTCACAGAATACTCCTGATACCACACAGCAATGCTGCTTGCGAACGAGTGTTCAGCACTGTTCGCAAGAATCATAACGACTTCCGTTCTAATTTGTCTGTTCACACATTGCAATCCCTACTTGTGGAAAAATCAAGAATGGCTGCCCATAATCTGAGTCACCACCAGCATAACTTTACGACTGAAGTGTTGATGAAAGCTAAAACAGCAACAGCTTTGGTTCTAAAAAAGGACCAGTAAACAACAATGTATATATTTTTTTCTTTGCATTTTCATCTTTGCAGATGAATTCATTGTATTTACATTTTTATCACAGCTTCAATTTTAGTGAATTATGAACATTAATTTAACAGAATTAGACCTTGATGAGGAAAAACAGTTTAAATATTTTTTGTATAAGCATATATATATATAGAGAGAGAAGACGTGTATGTCAACATTTTGCTAATAGACTACTGTACGTGTATGTCAACATTTTGCTAATAATAGACTACTGTACAAGATTTTTGTTGTGGTAGCTGGATGAAAAGAACAAGCAGAATTTTTATGTTTCAAAGAAGCAAAGGTGCTTCAAAGCAATGTTTATCTGGTAAATATAATTATTGAGTAATTTATTTTGTCTTTTCTTATATAATTGTCATTGTTTTTGTAAAAACATAGCCAATTGTTCACGGGAAAAAATACCCCGCCGAGTGCGCGACTCTGCTCCTGACAGCCCCTTTCGAAAGTTGGCAACTCTGCTTATGCAGCATTTTTTTAAAAGATCATGACTTGCACTTGTGTAAAAAACAGCACAGGCTGTTACAAGAAGAGACACCCAGGCTTGCTGTGAAAACACAGTAGATGGCTGATCATTGCATTCCTCACCATTGGTAAGTAGTCTATCTGGTTTCTGACTGAATCACTGTGTTCTGTACCAAAGGTTGGGTGACAGGCTTGAAGTCTTGCAGCGAAAGTAGAAAGATTACTTCCTTTCTGGGAGCAAGAAATTCTGTGGTCTCGCTATGAAATGAGATTAAGTTTCACATTATCATATTAGCTACAATTATTCCTATAGGATTGGAATAGAAAGTTTGTTTCTTGAAATCGTACACTGGATGCAAAAATATTCCATTATTTATTTATATTTTTAACTGACATGTATGTATGCCAATCCCTTCACTTTAAAAAACAAACTATTCCAAAAACTTTCAGCTCATATGTGAGTGTATATGGTACTCAAGTATCTAGAAGGCTTTATTTGTAGTGTTTTAATATTTTTTTCTCGTGTGTATCAATAGGTATAATTGAAAATCTGGCTGAATTTAAACCTGACATGTGCATTGATGCAACACAGCAAGGTCTTATGCAGTGGCTTTTAAAAAGATTAAAGGTGAGTCATCTGTTCATTGTTAAGAGGTTTTAATTCCTGTTATCCAATATATATTTTATGTTCTACAGTATTTTTGTAAAAATGCTGAAAAAAATTATAAGTTCTTTTCATCATGCTTCCTAAATATGTTTTCCATTATTAGTAAATATTTACATTAGTTTAGATGTCTTAAAAAATACTCCTGATTTCCTGTAAAGAATTCTCTAATTCTTTTCTTTCTGAGTAGATATTAGCTGTTTTTTACGCTTTCCAACCGTAGGTTGAAGAAGCGTATATGCTCCAGCTTTGTCCGTCCGTCTGTCTGTCCGCACGATAACTCACGTGAAAATGGTTCGATTTCGACGAAATTTTAGTATGTGGTAGGGGACCACCTGGGGACGTATCCTATTGAAAATGGGCGAAACAGGGTCATAGGTCAAGACATAGGAGTGGGATCCATTCCATTGCTCTTATGCGTCATAACTTGCGTAAAAATGGTTCGATTTCGATGGAATTTTAGTATGTAGTAGGGAACCACCTGGGGACGGTCCCTATTGAAAATAAATGAAATGGGGTCAAAGGTCAGGACATAAGAGCGGGATCCATTCCATTGCCTTTATGCATCATAACTTGCGTAAAAATGGTTCGATTTCAATGAAATTTTAGTATGTGGTAAGGAACCACCTGGGAACAAACCCTGTTGAAAATCGGCGGAATGGGGTTAAAGGTCAGGACATAAAAGCAGGATCCATTTCATTGCCTTTATGCATCATAACATTCGTAAATATTGTTCGATTTCGATGAAATTTTAGTATGTGGTAGGGAACCACTGGGCACGAACCCTATTGAAAATTGGCGAAATGGGGTCAAAGGTCAGGCAGGGCATAAGAGCGGGATTTATTGCATTGCCCTTATGCGTCATAACTTGCGTAAAAATGGTTCGATTTCGATGAAATTTTAGTATTTGGTAAGGAACTACCTGGGAACGAACCCTATTGAAAATGGGCAGAATGGGGTCAAAGGTCAAGACATAAAAGCGAGATCCATTTCATTGCGTTTATGCTACATAACATGCATAAATATGGTTCGATTTCGATGAAATTTTAGTATGTGGTAGGGAGCCACCTGGGGACGAACCCTATTGAAAATGGGCGAAATGGGGTCAAAGGTCAGGGCATAAAAGTGGAATCCATTCCATTGCCTTTATGCGTCATAACATGCGTAAATATGGTTCGATTTCGATGAAATTTTAGTATGTGGTAGGGAGCCACTGGGGACGAATCCTATTGAAAATGGGCGAAATGGGGTCAAAGGTCAGGGCATAAAAGTGGAATCCATTCCATTGCCCTTATGCGTCATAACTTGCGTAAAAATGGTTCGATTTCGATGAAATTTTAGTATGTGGTAGGGAGCCACTGGGGACGAACCTTATTGAAAATGGGCGAAATAGGGTCAAAGGTCAAAACACTGGAGTGGGATCCATTCCATTGCCCTTGTGCATCATAACTTACCTAAAAATGTTTTGATTGCGACAAAACGTTATCGTGTTGTTCCGGAGGTATAGTGTACCCGGTTCTGTTGAATATCAACGAAATGGCGTCAAAGGTCATTGCACAAAAACAAGATTTATTCCACGGCCATTATTCTCATAACTTGCGTAAAACTGCTTCTATTGCGACAAAACTTTAGTATGTTATTCTTGAGGTGTACTGAACCGGTTCTGTTGAGTATCATCGAAATGGGGTCAAAGGTCAGGACACAGGAGTGAGATTTATTCCACAGCCATTATCCTCATAACTTGAGTAATAATTTCTGGTATGTTGGAAAGTGTATCATAATCAATGCATTGCATGGTTTTACTAACTTGTTGGTTATATCACAATACTAGTGGAACAAGCACTGCAAGAGACATCTTTGAAAATGATTCTATACATAATTTTAATACCCACAGGAAATCGTGAAACAATTATGTTAGTAGTAGAATAAAAATGTGCCAACAAATGTTAACATACGTGAGATTCTTCCACGGATTCACATAATTCTGCATCTTTTTTTTTTGTATTTGGGTCATTCTTGAGGACAATGCAAAAATTCAAAAATTATAGGTGGATTAATGTGGGGGAGTTGTTTTTCATGTGGGAACGATATTTTGTCTTCCCAAACTTTCAAAAATGCAAGTTAAAAAGAGTGAAGATTTTTTCCTGTAATCATAATTATTTTTTTTTCGTGAAGTTGCCTCTTATCAGTATTGTTGTTAAATATCATTTTATTGCATAAATGCTTGCATTTCAGGATGAAACATTGCGCAGTAATTTCCGAAAATGGAAGGTAAAGGGTGCGAAGATTTTCCTGTAGTCATCAAGCATGAGATTCTTCCATGGAGTCGAGGAATTTCACCTTTTCTCAAAGTTTTCTAAAATAGTTACATTACATCATTACATATCATTAAGCTGTTCTCTGAGATTCAGAGGTTAGCTATAAAAAGAAATACAAACTACCAGATAATTTTTACTTGCTGGTGCTGTATCAAACTTCTCCATTTACAGCGATCTTGACATACAACTTGAGCTTCACTGACATCCATTACACATTGTACACAAGATCTTCTATACTTCATACTCATAATCTTTTTCTCATGCAGACACTCCTGAATCTGATCCACCCATGTCTTCCTTGGCCTTCCTCTGCCTTTCCTTCCTGCCACTTGGGTTGAAAAGATTTTCTTAGTAAGCATTTCATCACTCATTCTTTCAACATGGCCAAACCACCAAAGCATATTAGTCTCCACCTTGCTAACAACATTTTGCTTCACATTACACAACTGCAACACATCTTCATTCCTCACACAATCAAAAGGTGTTTTGCCACAAACCCCACGTAAGTAACGCATTTCTCCAGCACACAAACGACTCCTATGTTTTTTCTGCAGTACCCAGGTTTCACTGCCATACATATGCGTAGGGACAATTGCACTTTCATACAGAGCCATGCAGGACTCTCTAGAGAATCCATCATTCCTGTGAAAACCTCCCAGAGCAGCTATGACTTTCAATGAAGAATTCACTCGCCTACTAATTTCACCATCCAATTTGTTCTCTCTGTCAAACATGCTTCCTAAATACACAAACTCACTCACCTAGTCAATCACAGTGCCATTTATACTTACAGTACATTCAGTGCTACCAGTTCCTCTCTCAAACACCATAACTTTGGTTATTTCCTTATTTATACTGAGTTTGAATTTCATGCAATCTTCGTACATCCGGAGACAACATACTCTGCAAATCACTTTTGCTCTCTGCCAACAAAACAGTGTCGTCAGCATACAGCAATGTGCACACACAGATATCACCAAGACATAAACCGGTATTATCTATTTTGGCATCACGCATGCATACATCCATAAATATATTAAACGGCCATGGTGACATTACACAACCTTGTCTGACTCCTGCACCAACAGAAAACCATTTTGATAAAACCCCACTCATACACAAGCTCTACTGGCAGTATACATGGCTTTTACACTATTAAGTAGATTCCCAATAACACCATATTCATTCAATACCTTCCACAAAAGGGTCCTATTTACTCGGTTGTAAGCTTTCTCTAAATCTATGAAGGCAGCAAAAACCTTCTTACCAACAGCTAAATACTTTTCAATCATCATGCGTAACACGAAAATTTGGTTAGTGCAACCTTTACCAGGCATAAAACCACTCTGAACATCCCGTACTTTTTCAATAATAACCTTACCAAACACTTTCCCTGGCACACTTAATAGGCTAATACCACAATAGTTCTTGCAGTCAATCTGATCACATTTTCCCTTATACAAGGGAACAATTATAGCATCCTTCCAATCTCGAGGGACCATTCATAACTCCCAGCACAACTGGCAAATTTCAATTAACCAATCAATCACAGAGTCACCACCATATTTCAACATCTCCGCAGTTATGCTATCAACTCCCCGGAGCCTTACCATTCTGAAGAGATTTTAGAGCTTTACACACTTCTTCTCTTGAGATCCCTCCTGTGCTTTCATCCTTCACTGTGCCATCATGTGCATCTGTCTCAGAATCATCTTTGCTTTCCTGATCTAATAACTCACAGAAATATTCACCCCATCTTTCACTTAACTCATTCGGCTCCCATATCATTTCCCCGATCTCGTTCTTCACACAACTTACAACTTTGTTTCCCCTATTTTTCCAGAGTCTCATGTACTACCAGAAAGACTTCCCATCTTTCCAAAAAGCCAATTCATGCCTTTCCACCTTCTCCTTCCTATCTTTTGCCTTACTCTGGCGAACTAGCTTAGCGACTTCATGCTTCTTACAGCGATATTCATCCACAGAAACTCTACCTTGTAACATCCCCAAATAGGCTTCCTTCTTTCTCTTTACTGCCTCTTCAATCTCACTATTCCACCAAGCGTCTCCTCTATTGTTGCCCACTATTGTGGTGCCACAGACCTCTTCAGCAGCAGTGACCACACAGTTCTTAAAACATTCCCACTTTCTTTTCTACATCCCTCTCACAAGACTTTAGCTCCTTCAGTCATTCTCTCAGTATGTCAGAATAACGCTGATGATTTTCAGGGAGCCTTTCAACCTTTATTCTTTCCATCCTGGGCCTCTTCCTATTCCTTTTCCTCCAACCAACATTCAGTTTCACTCGTGACACCACCAAATAGTGATCAGAACCAACATCCCCACCTCTCATCACACGAGTGTCAACAACTAAGTGTTTCCAGGGATCGCATTCCTCCTAAAATTCCTAAAATTCCTAATATTTTGTGACCCTCCTTAAATTCCTAAAATTAGACCTAAAATTTGCTATTCATCCTAAAATTTTTCGTAAGCTTATTTTTATTAAAAACACAACCGTTATTAACGCCAATAAATTTACCATTACGGTAAGGTAAAAAGACCTGTTATTGTAGAAACACAGCCTATATGCTGTGCTGCTGAAGGAGGGAGGAAAAATGACGCCATCGAGATGCACTTGCTTCGGGGCGGGCGTTCCATTTTTTGCCTTCGAACAGTTTTCGAGAGTAACAAGAGATCTAAGGGAAAAGGGGAGGGGTCATTTTCACCCCTGGTTTGCGCTTTGCAGACGAACTCCGTGGCACGCAGAAGATTGTACTTTATTTTTATACATGCCTTGTGGAACCTCCTCTTTCTGCTGATGTTTTGTTATTGTAAACCGCAGGTGGGTGGAAGCAAAGAGGAAACATGTGGTCTCCTTCCGTAACCTCCGGTAATGACGATGGGATGGTAGCTGAGTATTATCTTGGCAGGCAGTAGAGCACGTGATCATTGACCTTCGATCATGCGTCGGCGACAAGCGACCTTCGATGCGCAATATATCTCGGCTCCGACTTCGCTTTGACTGAACTTGCGTGAGATGCGTATGATAGTTTCTGGTTTTACGTCTTTTATGGTGTTCTCTGTGCAGGTTCAGTTCTCTAGTGGTGACCTGCTTTTTTTTTTTTTTTTTTTTTTCATATCTTCTGACATCCTCGCAGCCAAATTTCGGGAAGTTGTCTGGTTTTGCAATATTGGAACGTGTTTTTGTACTTCCCTTTCATTTTCTGGTTAGTAATACAAGTGTTTAAGATGCCTAAATCCAAAACGAAATTTCAAGATGCGTGGCTCGCCAAAGAATTGGACGGAGTGAAGTTGAAAGAATGGTGTTCTGCAACTGAAACAATATTTTCTGCTAAGTGTATATTGTGTTCAGAAATTTTCAACATTTCTAATAGTGGCTTTTCACAAGTAAAAGCGCATCATAAAGGGAAAAAACATTTGCAGAAATTTCAAAGTAAATTTCAAAATAAGTCCATCCTGAAAGCCTTTGGAGGACGGGATCTTCAGCCCAAAACAAATATTAGTGAAGTACTGAGTCATGATTTACAGTTGGCTAAAGCCGAAGCATTATGGGCCATGAAAGTTGCTAAGGACAATATGTCTTTTGTTTCATGCACTGAAACAGTTGAACTTTTCAAAGAAATGTTTCCTGATTCTGCTATTGCAGCCAAAATGCAACTTAAAGAAAAAAAGTTGCTTATGTGATATCACATGGATTGTCAAAATATTTTGAAGAGGATTTGAAAAAAGACATTGCATCTAGTAGCCCAGGAAAGGTTACTATAGCATTTGATGAAACTACAAATACACAAGTGAAACGGCAGTTGGATGTGTATCTCAGGTACTGGTCTTCAGAAATAAATTCAGTTTCTTGCCGATACCTAACAAGCGTTTTTCTGGGTCATGCAACAGCAGATATTTTGCTAAAAGAAATTCTTGATGTGTTATCATCCTTCAATATTTCGTTGAACAGAATTATTTGTGTATCCATGGACAGCCCAAATGTAAATAAGTGCTTTTTACGCAAATTCAATGAAGTTGTAAAACAAGAAACAGGCCAGAAATCTTTGGAACTAGGTTTTGCAACCTGCATGTTGTTAGTAATGCATTTAAAATTTTTTTGACAAGCTTAAATATAGATTTTGACGAATTTGCTACTGATATGCATTACTTTTTAAAGAGTAGTGCTGCAAGACGAGAGGATTATAAATCTGTCGAGGATATAACATTGGTCACTGCCAAATTTCTTTTGCGTCGTGTCAGCAACAGATGGTTAACCGTTGGTTCTGTAGCCCAGAGGCTCTTGGATCAATGGCTAAATATTACAGAATATTTTTTAAACTTCTTACCATCTCAAAAAATATTTGAAAAACAACTGCGCAATTCGGCAAGGTATAAAGAATTCACTGTTTCCTGAAAAATGAGCTTACTCCTTGCTATTTAGCATTAATTTCATTTTCACACCAAAATTTTGAAAAGTTTTCATTATGTTATCAGAGTGAAGAACCAAAAATACACCAGTTATATTCTGATTTAAATACTTCAATGAGGAATGTTATGGCTCAGTTTATCCAAGATGATGTTATAGCAGGGAAATTTGGAGAAGACCTAAAGAATGTAGATTTTGAAAACAAAAATTCATGGAAAAAACTAGGGGAGTTAGAAGTTGGTATGAAGACAAAAAATCTCCTCAGGAATGTTCAGGAGACCAGGCAGAAATTATTTCTCTTAGATGTAAGATCATCACTAATTGCAACCACAAAATATTTAAAGTCAAATTTGCCATTCTGCAATCAAAAGCTAAGAGACATAGAAGTTTTAAAGGTAAAAGAACCAAAGAAAGAGTCAACTCAACTTTCAGTCACTGAAGGACTTTTGGAAATAACCAGAATTTCAAGTGTTTTGCATCTTTCTGAGGAACAAATTGATAGAGTAAGAGAAGAGTGGAAACTTTTAAATTGCGATAAGCCAACTCTAGATGAACTAGTGAAATTTTCAGAGGAAGGGCATATTCCAGTGCGGATTGATCATTACTGGCGTAATATATTTAGTATTAAAGACTCTAGCGGAAAAGAAAAATACTCAAATCTTGCTAAACTCATAAAGTCAATTTTAGTTTTACCTCATGGTAATGCTGATGCAGAAAGGGGATTTTCGGTTAACACTGCTCTGTTAAGGAAGGACAAGGCTAACTTAAAAGACTCAACTATAACATCATTAAGAATAGTTAAAGGGGCCATTAAACACTATGGATGTGTAAGTAAAGTTCCCATAACAAGAAATTTGTTAGTGTTTGTGATTCACATAAATTTTATAAAGAGTATGTTGATAAGCTGAAGGAAGAAGAATCAAAAAAGGTAAAAGAAAGGAAGCAGAAGAGAGGAAAATAAGGAAAAGCAGCTAGAGAAAAAAGAAAAGCTGAGTTTGATGACAAAATAAAAAGAAAATGATGCAGAAATAAATAGACTTAAAAACGATAAAGAAGCCTCCCTAGCAATAATTCAAGAGGGAACAGAAAGAATGAGAAAAGCTGTAGAAAAACAAAATACTGTTGAAATAGCAGTTGCCTCTAACTTGATCATACAAGGTTCAGCTGAAATAAAGAAAACTGAAAGTAAATTAGTTGTGGTAGAAGCAGAAAAAGATAGGCTAATCAGGAAAAGGTTAAAACAATAATATGAAAAAAGTAATTCAGTGAACAATTGTACATAGTTCTTGGTTTTCAATTACCTTTTAGGATATTATAATTTAATGTGAAACCTGAAAACTTTACTGTGAAAATCGTGAATTGCTTCTGGTTCAACAGCATATTAATGTTCAAAGTGAAACTTGAATGTGGTAAATATACTTGAATATGATGATAACACGTGAAAAGATAAGAACTGAACATTAGAAGTAAATCATACTTAAACTTTAGACATTAGACGTTATGCAAAAAATTTGGGTGTTAACTTCGACCATATATACTAATGGACTGCACATTGGCAATAGCTGCATCAAAGCCGCCATGGCTCAAACATTGGGCACGTCATCATCAGACTCCAAATTTCGTGTAAAAATGCTGTTATGATTACTAATTTACGCTGCAGAACTTCAGTGTTTTCGGTGTATTATGTGAATGCGCCTCATATATAATGAAAACTCTTCAGGTAAGTTTACTTATGAGCTATATACATGCATGATCGGGTTGTTTACATTTTGTGATTTATAATGTGATGAACATTTGCGAAGAATTTGGAACATGCATTCCATTTTTTTCTTGAGTTACTATATTTTTATATCAATAGCTGCAAGTTTCTGGTTAAGTAATTGAACTTTACTGACTTAGGTATTTTATTCGTTTCTTACCCATGAAAAATCATAGAACTTTCTTTACTATATAAAGCTCAGAGCAACCATAAGCACAGCAGGTGTAACCCATCTTTTTGACTGTTGTCATGTGATTTTATGTTGGAGCCAGAAATTTTGATGTCATGTGCAGTCTATCAGTATATATGGTTGAAGGGTGTGAAGCAAACTCTTTACAATGTATACAAAGTTGTTTTACTAGATGTATACAAATATACATCTAGTTTTTATTGAAATACACTCCTAAAATTTTTCTAAAAATTCCTAAAATTCCTAAAATTCCTACCTAAAATTTTCCAGAAGTATGCTATGATCCCTGTGTTTCAGATGCTGATCGTAGACAACAAAATCTATTACATTCTTTTGACCAGAGTACGATTTTCCCAAGTATATGTGTGGATATACTTGTGGTTGAAAAATGTATTAGAGACATACAAACCATTCTCAATGCATAGTTCAATTAATCTTTCGCCATTATCATTCACACAAGAATCATCAAACTTACCCAGAATATTGTCGGAAATTGCATTCTGCACGCCTACTTTAACATTGAAATCCCCTGCTATTATAACTTTCTCTTTAGTACCAAACTGGCTCAAAACAGCTTTAAGCTCATTCCAGAAATCTTATTTCCTATCAGAGGGTTTAGAGTCACAAGGAGCATACACTACAACAATTACTATTCTCTGAAGTTTCACTTTCAAACAAATCCAAAGAATTCTCTCACTTATGCAACTATAGTGAATCAAGTTGTTCTTCATCTTTTCACTTAAAATCACACCTACACCAGCCTGTCCTCTCACATTATCCAATACTCCAGACCACACACTCACCGTTCCATTCACTTCTTCTATACCAATTTTCTTCTTTTTGGTTTCACTTACACACAACACATCCAATCTGTACTTATTCATCTCTTCAGTCACCTCATTCATCTTGCCATTTATACTTCTAGTATTCCATAAACCAATTTTACACTCACTCAGCTGAGATCTCTTTCTGATTTTCCTTCTTCCAGCTCCAGGTCGATACCGTGGTAGACCATCCTTCTCAAGTGTGGTAGGTCCACCATATCCCACACTTTTAATCAGGTAAGTACATCAATGTGGGGGATTAGCCCACAGCTGATAGTTCCAGTTGGTCATTCAACCTAAGGATTCTGGAACAAAACCCAGGGAGTTGGGGTCTTTTCGCCAATGTCACACAGAACTAGCTGGCACCTCTCCAAGATTCACAGAGGCCCTAGTTGCTGTTGTGTGTGCCATTGTTACCACGGAGAGCCCGGAGGAGGCAAACCCATCTCTCACTAAGACCGCCCGCATCTAAAATAGTGAAACTTTGATATCATGCATTCATGGTCCTCAGGCTGAAAGTTCTTTTCTGCAAGATGGATAAAATTATTGTCATCTTAGGGAATAAGAAAAAAAAAACGAAAAACAACAATAAAAAAATGGGAAGGGAATGATATAAACAGAAAGGAAGATTAAGTAAAGAAAGCTGCGCAGCTGCAGAGTCAACAAGAGACAAATATTTCTGTGGAACTTGCTGAGAAGAAAGCAACACAAGAGGAAACTTGAGCTGATGTTCTAGCAAGTGCAACAACAAAAAAAATACTGTGTTTGAAGCAATGCCTTTTAAAACCATATTCTTTTGCTTTGAATTCAGTAATTTTGTATTGCGAATACAGTGATGTGTCACAGTTTAATACAGGTGCACAATCCCTTTTCTGAACCCTTGGGGCCAGTTGTGTTTTGGATTTCAGAATAAAGCAGCTCTTTTAGGCATTCTCACAGTGAAATTGAACACAGTCACAAAATAAAAAGCAAAAACAAAATATCAGTGAACAGCAAACCCACGTGTGACCAGTACAAGCGCTGAGACACAATTGATGCCTACCACTCTGGTTGTCAGTTCTGGGTATCGTCTCCATGTTGTACTTTGAGTGACATGCAAGTAGGGGAGGAGTTGTGTCAGCTACTTGAGAGCCAAACAATCCTTGTTATGCAGAGATGACTGACGCTCCACACTCCACAAAAAACTTCGGTTTTCGTAATTTTTCGGATATGGGATTGTGGACCTGTATTTACATAAATAAATTACAGTGAACGATGCCATCTTTCTCGTGCTGCATTATATTCACACTTTTGTGTCACATATTAAAAAAGTTCAGCTTTTTTGTTTCTTGGTTTGTCTCGTGTATGATGTTAGTTTCATGTACACTTGAATTATCACTGAATTATGACTATGCAAAGTGAGTTATGCCTGATACTGGCTTAATGAGGAGAAGAGTGGGGCCTCTAGGTTAAAGTAATGTATACAAGAGGTTTGGGGGGGAGCAAAGTTGAGAGCAAAGTTATTGACTTGATAGTAAAACCAAGGATTTGCTGTAGTTTATGAAATGACAACTTATGGGTGCATGAAAGGCTGGTGTGCATATTTCAGAAACAGTGTCACTTGTGTGTTGTTCTATGGCCTCCATGTTTGAAGTGTACCATGAGTGGTGCCAAAATGTCGAAACAACAATTAGCTTTTTTGTTTCTTGGTTTGTCTCGTGTATGATGTTAGTTTCATGTACACTTGAATTATCACTGAATTATGACTATGCAAAGTGAGTTATGCCTGATACTGGCTTAATGAGGAGAAGAGTGGGGCCTCTAGGTTAAAGTAATGTATACAAGAGGTTTGGGGGTGGGGGAGCAAAGTTGAGAGCAAAGTTATTGACTTGATAGTAAAACCAAGGATTTGCTGTAGTTTATGAAATGACAACTTATGGGTGCATGAAAGGCTGGTGTGCATATTTCAGAAACAGTGTCACTTGTGTGTTGTTCTATGGCCTCCATGTTTGAAGTGTACCATGAGTGGTGCCAAAATGTCGAAACAACAATTAACCAGCAACACAACTGTAAAGGGCAGCGAAATGTGAATTCCGGAGATAAATGCCACCCTCTCCTAACAACAGGCCTTGACATAAACAAATTATATGGATGATAGAAGATTGGAAGCAGGTGTGCTGGTCCAGTAAATCACAATATATACTCCATTTTTCTGATTCTTGAATCTGTATTTTGTATGATGCGGGGAATCCTTAATGGATGGCATCAACTTTCCTGTGCTGGTAGTGGCAGTAGAATGATGTGGGACGTGTTTAGGTGGCATGAACTGGGACTATGCTGCGTCTGGACTAATGTATGGATACCAGCTACTACCAAGGACTGATTTCAGTCCACGTACACCCCACAGTGTTGATCAACTTTGTTCAGAAGGGAATAGGCTCTTCCATGATATTGCCTTGTGTCATCGGGCTTGCCTCATGATTCAACAAACACAGTGCTGATATGAGACATCTCAAATGGTCCACAAATTGGCAACATCTCAACACAATTGAACACCTGTGAGATGTTGTGGAATGCCAAGTGAGGGAGTTGGACACAGCACCCCTCTCCATGCCAATACTGTGGACTGCAATACAAACAGCTTGATTTTAGATTCTCCACACAGCTGTAGTGACATCTTGTGCAGTTGATGGCATGCTGGGTGGCAGCTGTTCTTTGTGTGAAAGAAGGACCACAAAGTATTACTTAGGTAGTCATAATTTATTGAGCACTCAGTGTAATATTGTTATTCAGTGATACACTGTACTGTATTGGATATTAAGTACCACATATATTTGCATATAAGTTGACCCCATTGCTTCAACAACTAAAAATTTGTAAAAAGAACCTTGTCCTCCATATAGCCAAATTCTGAGATTTTGGAAAACATTTTATTGAAATTAATTATGCAAATTTCTGATATCTTTTGTAAAAACCTTCAAAGTATGATTCACTATCGAAGTTTCCAAATAATTCTTTTAATATCCATAGCATTACTTATGCAGCATTTTTTGAAAGACCTTATAACCATTTCTAGTAAAATTACATCCCACAGATATTTCACCCAATAAGTAACAAGTCCAATGTCAGCTTTTTTCAGGTTACCACCTTTCATAAAGCACCATGTCTTTGCTCTTCCATAACATTTACCGCATTGATGGCTTCCGCCAGCTGTGTCAGCTCGAGGGCTGAAGACCACGTGCCCATGCTTGCTGTGAAAACTAAGGAGAGGAGAGATGCCTGATTGGTTGCATGTGGGTCCCCAACAGATAAGTGATTTATCTAGTGCCTGACTCGCTGCATGTCCAGTTTGAAAGGTGGGCTGCACAGGAGAAATAATGAGGTATTTCTCCATGTTTGGAAGCAAGAAATTCCACAGCCTCAATTTGAAACAGTATTAGGTTTTACACTTGTCATATTAGCAGCACCTATTCCTGTAGGAATCAAACTCTGAGTGGAAAAATATTTCATAATTTTTTTTATTTTTTTTATTTTGGAAGTTCTTTCAAAGAAGTGTTACGTGAATCCTCCCACTGTGTGTAGTTGTCTGCAATTTATTTACATTCAGACCACAGCTTTCTATGCACTACTACACTATATAAACAGCGACATACAAAACAGGATGTGATTTTTTTTTTTTTGGATTACATATACAGTAAAAGTCCAATATTATGAGAGCTGACAGAAATTGGAGAAATTGTCATTATAATGGACTTTTCGTTATAACCAGATCATACAAATACTATATATATGTACATACTACACAACACACAAAAATAACAGTACTACATAATAAAGAAAGTGATCAAAACAACACATATTGCATGTCTGATGTTTGTTTTTAATTCATATCAGGATTTTTACAAAAAGTAAGAATCAAGAGTGTTGTTTTCTCTTTGATATTGATGATTGTAACACGTCATTCTCGACTTTACAGAAAATTGCCCTTTCTTCAGTAAGTGCATTTGACACACTATAAAATTGTCCAATTGTGTTTAAAGCTTGCACAAGGTCTGATTGAGATGGTATGCTTTCATTTCTATCCTCTTCATCATCCTGATCTTCTTCTGAGCTTTCTTTTTCTGATTCCATGATTTCTTTAGCAGACAGGTTATTCCAGGGTACTACATCTACATCAGTATTAACATAGTCTTGAAAGCTAAATGTCAGTCCCATCTTTTGGCAATGATGCTCCATCCATCTGCTTCCTGTTCTGCAGGCTTGTCAGCAACGATTTTCGTATTCAAATCATCTTTGGTAATGAAGCCAGTATGTCTAAGGCATGCTGCAATGCGCTTTCATGGCAGTTCACTCCATGCCACTGCAAGAGCTTTAATAGTCTCAAGAACATTCCATTTCACTGGTTCATCATCTGATGACGTCTGCCTGATCGCGTCATTTACTAGAATGGTCCGATATTTTTGCTTTATCAGTTTCATAACTCCTTGATCAAGAGGCTGAAGCACAGTACACTAGTGCAGTCAGGTGGCAATAATATCAGTTCAATGTTTCCCAACTGAACATTTTTGAGAATTGGGTGTGCAGGACAATTATCAATGAATAGCACTATTTTTCTGTTCTCAATTCCAACTTGACAGTCGAAGACCTTCACCCACTTGATATAGAATGGCATTGTCATCCATGCCTTCTTATTAGCTTCATATGGGCACAGTAGCAAAGCACCATGAAAGCAGCATGGTCTTTGTGATTTTCCAATCACTATTGATGCAACATAGTTAAACATTCTTTACTGCATTTTCCTCCTTTACATGGATCATCTTTTACTGCTAAAGTCTTGTCAGGCAACAAGTTATAAAACAATGCAGCTTCATCTGCGTTGTAAATGTCTTGCATTCTATCGAGCTAGAATTCCTGAAAGGATGGGGTACCAATCCAGAACTGCCTGTGTGCTAACAGAAGCTAGTTCTCCAAATATTTTTTGCTTAGAAATCCCTTTTCTAGTTAAAACTTGGTTTAGCCAACCCTCAAAACAACTAAAAAATTTTATCTTCATTTCAACAATTAATTCATTAGCTTTAGTTTTTATTATCAGTCCAGTAACAGGAATGTTTTGGCTCGATTATGACAAAACCATGTAAGCTATGCTTCCTCCAGTTCCTTATGTTCACCACTTCATAATTTCATGGATTTTGCCAGTGCATTATTCTGCAAAGCCACCTCTTGATCTCTTTGTTCTTTAAAATTGTGAATAGCATTGTTGATGCAAGACTAAATTTTCTTGTGATCTCACTTTTTGACTTCAAACTCTCACTTTTTGACTTCTCACATTCATACAAAACTTTTAGCTTTGTTTCCAAAGTCAAATTTTTTCTTTTATTCTCCATTTAGAGAAAGAAAACACACAATGTACATGCATAAAAAATGTTTTGACTTCCCACTGTTGTGGAGACAAGTGGAAGAAAGTGGGGGACAGCATCCAAACAGCCAAGCAGACTGGTGACTCTTCTCAACAAAATGTTCTGACACCACCATTGTGCAGAGGGGTGTAATAAAGCTGGGTAACAGCATCCAAAGAGCCAAGCAGACTAACCACTAGTGACTCATCTGTGTGTGCAGCTGTATGTCTTTATCTCCTCACCACTTTCTGGAAATTCAGGAAAAAAATTTGTTGGAAATCTTTGAAAGAAGAAAGATTGGATTTAAAATCCTCTCATTACAGTGGGAGCTCCTTAGATTTACAACTAGTAATTCATGAAGATCTTTCATATCTTTAACATCCACAAATTGATGGTGCATTTTGAATTTCTCATAACACTGGGATACTTTCTATAAGTCATACTCATATATCGGACTTTTGCTGTATCTGTATTTCAGTGAACACTTAAAATATGTGGGATGGAATCTGAAAAATCTGTCTAATTATAATTTTTCTTCTGTGTTAAATCAGTGTCTCCTTTTGCACCACATGTATGCCATTGACTGATGGAAGGAGTGCCATTGCTCCATGATGTCTTGAAAGGAGAATACATAAACAAACCCGCTGGCAAATTTCGTAGGAGAGTTCACATAACACTTCAGAAGCCCAACCTTATTTTTTTATTGACCTGCATATAAGCCAATCCCCCCATTTTTAAAGCAGGATTTCTTCCAAAATCTTTTGGCTTATTCACAAGTTTATATGGTATATGCTTTATTTAATATTCCATAGCAGTGTTCATAATAAAAATAGCAATTATATGCAATCCATATGAGAAAGAATTTATGCCCTATAAACATAAGTTATGTAGCTTTATGCATGGAACTCCACATTAAAACAATTTATATGTTGACACAAACATGCAACAATTGTGGATGAAAATGCCATATAGAGTCATCTGGTTGAGAAGTTTTTTGTCTTAAAGCTGAAGATCAGGTTAGATACAATTGCAGCTCATGAAAGTACCTTGCTAGGTGTTCAAACTTGAAACACCACCATTCAATATTTAATGGATATTGAACATAACAGCACTGAAATTGTTGAATTGTACATGATTAGATATTGTGAGGAGACATTGCAGCTCTATTTCTGATATGTTGTGTGCTATTAGACATCTGTCAAGTTTACCTTGTTTTTGTCATTGTTTCTGTTTTTAGTAACTGTGTTTTAAATAATGGCTTAGTGACTGTACATCAGTTTTTTTTTTTTTTTTTTTGGATAACCAACCTTTTATAAGCTTTTTTCTTTTCTTTCTAATTTGTGAATTGTGCGTATAGCTGTTTGCAGAATGTACTTAGTTATGTCGTATGGCTGGAAATAATGTATACTGAACGTTATGTCGAATCATAAGGCAAGGAATGAAAAGAATACATGTTTAACTTCAGAATAGTATGTAACAAAGATTTTACCATATGTGTACAAGATTCAGATAACTAAGATCTTATTGTACATGTACAAGATTCAGTTGGCATGTTACAGGTGTGAACCATTCTACTCCAAACATTTTTCACACCTACACTGGAGATTTACAAACATTGCCACAATTGTGTCCTGTGAAATTGAATGCAACACATGTCTGATGATGGTTTCAGCTGTGCAATATCGCAAGACACTGGGTTGCGGTAGAAACGTTCTTTCAGTATGCTCACAAATAAGCATCCTGGGATGTGAGATCGGGAGAATTCGAAGCATACAAATAATCTGTTCCCCTTGAGATGATGTGGTTTTGAAAGTGTTGTCAAAGAAGCTGCAATGTGTCCCTAGCAGTGTGCTGTCACACCATCCTGCTGAAATCCCTGTTGTCTCAAACACATATTTTTAGCCCGACAAAATCATCTCAAATCTGCCACAAATGTGAAACACACTTTTCTGTATGTTTCGCAATTGACAGTAACACATCTACCATTCACTTTTTCCAAAAAATAGAATGCAATGATGCCCATGGCCAGAAATGGCATTGTACACAGTAACCTTCTCAGAGTGTAGAGGACGTTCAAGAACCTCAGTTGGCTGTTCAAACCCGATAAATCTAGTCGTTTGTTTGTTCATATAACCGTCCAAGGTGATGTGACATTCATCAGAAAACCAAATATTGGACAGAAAATGTTCGTCTTTGTACACACTTGGCAATGTGTGAGCATGGAATAACCATCCCTGTAACCTATCAGGGTCACATAACTTATGGAATACCTGCATACAATATGAAAATGCTCCCAATTTGTGAACAAGTGTCTGCACAGACGTTCTCTTTATCAAGTTCTTCAGCAATACGCCGCTGACTTTTCTTTGGTGATTGCAAAATCTTATCATGCACAATTGCCGCATGTTCATTATCTGTGGATGTGCGTTTTCATCCATAGCATTTTTTTTTAATTTTTATTTTTTATACAGAACAGATCCTGTCTGCCTAAATTTTTTAACCAACAACAACACTGTTGTTCTTTTCATTAGTGGGGTTTTGTGGAATTCTTCTTCAAAATGTTTAAAAATATAATTCACACTGGGTCCCCCTGAATGGCCAATTCCATATGAGTAAAAATAATGCTCCACAATAAAAACCTTTTCACAAATGCCATTACATATCCCTGTGCAATACAACCATTCTCTTCACAAACCAAGGTCACACTGGAGCTTCATCACACCACGCTTCCTGGGAATAATGCCACCTTTTGGTATACTTTATTTCTGGCCGTAGTGTACAAGCAACACTGGAGTAATTTTGACAGAAGAATCCTGCAAGAGACTTTAATATAAAGTCTGCTATATTCACACATTAATTACTCCTTCCCCTTATTACCTTTCATGAAGCTATGAATATCTAGGATTCATTAGAAACAAGTGTGTGTGTGATGTATGAATTCATTTATGCTGTTTAGTGTTAGGAAAAATTCTATTGACTTCAAATTGAAGTCCAGCACATAATTTAAAGTGAACAACTGTCTGCTGGAAAATAAAATATAACTTATTTACTCTAATGAAACAAAATTACATAAAAATGTGTGCTTGGGAATTTTATGAAAACATAAATATCTATATACATCACTTGTCCAATTTAGTACAGATACCTAACTAATGATTTATTGAGACCTTGCATGTGACAATCGTGCCTGAACGCTGAATGATAGGCTTTCCTCTCATCTACAGGGCTGCTTACAATTTGTGCTCTGTAGGTTCTATATGTGATTGGGATTGAATGAGTCATTCCATCTCATCCCAGAGATTCCCTTCATGTTTTATGTCCAGCAAATGAGTAGGACAGGAAATGTGGCAAAAGTCTGTTTCATGTCCTTAAAATCAACTGCACACAATTTGAGAGCAGTTAAGAGTAGTTTGTGTGAAAATTCTAAAGTAATGCAAACTTCTTCTAGGATGGAAATGATTCATCATCAGAAGCACTTAGAGTGTCAAAGAGATGTACCTACTTCCTGAATATAAGGTGTCCATGCAGTGTCACTAGAGCTCTGTTCATACTGTGTGAAAACACTCCTGACAAATGTATTGCCTCCAACACCTCAAACAGTGGGATCTCTGTACAGCATGCCCATGGCTTTGTAGTATTGCTGCCATACTGTACATTCCCAGCTATAGTGAACAGTTTGTACTGTAATTCATTGCTGGGAAGTATTTCTGGTTTTGTGCCATCTACTATCACAGTTTGTAACACTGTTGTAATCATTCTAGTTGGCTGTGGAGAAGATAAAGGGCTTTAGAATCCTTACATCTTTCCTGAACTGTATATAGTTTAACTGAGTTAGCACATTTCTTATTGGTACGTGTGCACTGGAACACCTTGCACTAATGTCAACTAGATACTGAATTGTGATTTTATTCTGCCAGTTAGTGTGAGCCAACTGGTATGTATGGCTGCCATGTAGTAGTTTCCTTTCAAGCATATTTTCCTCATTGTGAGTACATTTTTTTTTTTTAAATTTTGGGGACAAATGGAAGACAGTGCACATTAATTTCCCATTGAGCTCCATGAGTTTTGTTTCAGAAGACTGTCCAGCATGTGCACCCTTTTCCCTCATGTTGCATTTGTTTTTACTGGTCATTTTTGCACCTTTTGCTGCTATCAGAGTATTTACAGAACTGTGTAGTCGCTTGGCAATGTCTTAGCAGTTGTAGCATTTCCACATCCATGGCACTAGTAGCAGCATTCATGTTTGGTTGGGTGTATATCAGTAGTAATATTAGTTGATATTTTGTGTTCATGCTGTTAGTAATATTAGTTGATATTTTGTGTTCATGCTGTTAGTAATATTAGTTGATATTTTGTGTTCATGCTGTTAGTAATATTAGTTGATAATTTCTGTTCATTTTTCATTTCCATGAAGAAAAGATATAATCTTTATTACATCAATTGACTAATGTTGCAAAGAAAGTGTACTGATATTACCATAAGACCTCAAAATTTTAGTGTCTGGATAAGGAGCAATGACTTAGATGAAAGTTCTGTTCTTAAGCTTCTCTATCAAAAGTATTAGCAAGCTGCCATGCCCATTATTTTTCATGTGTTTTATAAAGAGTGGTGGGGCTGGAGTGCCCCTGAATGGCGTTCCGGTACTTTTTTTTTTTTTTAATTTGTTTTCTTTTTAAATTTTGAATACCATATAATTATTTTCCAGTAAAAAGTCCTAAAGAAAAACTCCACAGTTAGTGTAATTAAGGTTCCGTGTTTGTTTGAAGGTAGAGTTAGTCTCAAAATTCATTCTTACTTGGCTGCTCCAGGTGGTGAAATCTTTTTCCTTGGATGCCAAAATGTGTAAATCCGGAAGTCTGATTTTGATCGATCACTATACTTTCTTGTACCATAAATATAAGAAAGTAAAAAGGGAGAGGCAGAATGGAAGGGGTAAGAAGAGAAAGGTGGAAGATGATGTAAATGCACTACGAATTCCTGTACTTTTTCACTTAGCACTACACCACTGTCCATAAATCATTATGCTAATATGAGGATTAGTTGTAATGCAAAATCAAGATTTATAAAAACTCCTTAAAGATGTTTCTATGAAAAAAATACATAAAAAATTTTGTAATGACTCTGAAATGCTGCCATTTTTAATTGGTGGTTTTCTTTCGGTGCAAGATTTTTGAAAGAAACAAGTGTGTTACATTATGGAATAATAATGTTTTTGTTTTTTATTATTATTATTACAGCCAGTGTGTCACAACCACATGCATAATGATACTGACAGACGTACCAACTCTTCATATTTACACAGGAGACTCCAGATTTTCAGCTCTTTCTCCCGCTCTCTGAATGAATGTCAAATTCTTCTGATTTTTTATGCTAAGCGTATATGCTCCAGCTATGTTCGTTCTTCTGTCCTCACGATAACTTACGTAAAAATGGTTCGATTTTGATGAAATTTTAGTATGTGGTAGGGGACCACCTGAGGACGAACCTTATTGAAAATGGACGAAATTAGGTCAAAGGTCACGGCATAGGAGCAGGATCCATGCGTAGTAACTTGCGTAAATATGGTTCAATGTCGATGAAATTTTAGTATATCGTAGGGGACCACCTGGGAATGAACCCTATTGAAAATGAGTGAAGTGGGGTCAAAGGTCAGGACATAGGAGCGGGATGCATTCCATTGCCTTTATGCATCATAATGTGCGTAAAAATGGTTCGATTTCAATGAAATTTTAGTATGTGGTAGGGGACCACCTGGGGACGAACCCTATTGAAAATAGACGAAATGGGGTCAAAGGTCAGGGCATAGGAGCGGGATCCATTCCATCGCCTTATCCCATACTATTAAAGGAGCAATTCTTGTATGTATGTAAATTTTATTTTGAAAGCGGCTCTAAGGATTTTGACGAAAGTCGTTAACCTACCATTTTCTGGTACTAGAAATTGAGATAGCTTGATCTCGACTTTAGGAAAATTCGTTTAGTGGGTTAAATAACCACCCCGAATTACCACGTTTTGAGTGTCATGACATTGTCCCATAATGTTGCCCATGCTTAAAAATCTTATGACGTCACAATCTCGCGATTGAGATGTTGACGCGCGGTCACATCATCTGTCTCATTACGTCACTCATTGTGTATGGATCCTAGTTAAGGTGTCATGGTGTCGCACTCTTGTGAGCAGATGGTTGCAATTCCCATCTGCCTCATTATGTCACGTGTTGTGTGCGTATATCCGTTCGCACGATAACTCGCATAAAAATGGTTCGATTTCGATGAAATTTTAGATGTGGTAGGGGAACACCTGGAAAGAAGCCCTATTGAAAGTGAACGAAATGGGGTCAAAGGTCAGGACATAAAAGCAGGATCCATTCCACTGCTCTTATGTGTCATAACTAACGAAAAAAGGTTCAATTTCGATGAAATTTTAGTATGTGGTAGGGGACCACCTGGGGACAAACTGTATTGAAAATGGGTGAAATGGGGTCAAAGGTCAGGACATAGATGCAGAATCACTTCCATCACTATCATGCATCATAACTTACATAAAAATGCTTAGATTTGGATGAAATATTAGTATGTTGTAGGGGCCTGCTTAGGGACAAATCCTATTGAAAATGGGCGAAATGGGGTCAAAGGTTAGGACACAGGAGCGGGATCTATTCCATAGCCATTATGCATCATAACTTACGTAAAAATGCTTCGATTGCGACAAAACTTTATCATGTTATTTTGGAGGTATACTGAACCGGTTCTGTTGAATATCATCGAAATGGGATCAAAGGTCAGGGCACAAGACCGAGATTTATTCCACAGCCATTATCCTCATAACTTGAGTGATAACTTGAGTAATGATTTCTGGTATGTTGTAAAGCATATTATAACCAATGCATTGCATGATTTTACTAACTTTGTAGGGCCAGACATATCAATTCTTAGATAATACCTTTTGTTTCCCGCCGTATAGCGAGCTACCGCCTCGCCTTTACTATACGATCTGGCTATCAAGGCGGCTAAAGGCGTCCTTGTGTAGAAGAATAATTACCTCGACAAACTCAGTCCAGTACACGGAAATAAAAACAACAACAAGACTTTATTATTCTGATAACATTTGCTTCACGGGTTTCCGATGACTTTCCGCTCAGGTTCCCGTGCTGACCACGTGCTACCTTTCCACAATTCTTTCTGCGATACCCGGTGGACGAAGGAATCCTCCTTCCCGTTCACCATGCTGCACGTCTGCGATAACCGCAGTCCTTCCGTCAGAAACCGGTGTCCAAACCAGGACCCTCTCTCCTTGACGACCGAAGCTCAACTGTCTCACTTAATCCTCCTCGCCCTTTCTGTCCTCTATCACGCATGCGCAAGAAAAACTGGTTTTCCCGGTCAGCACGTGAAATACCTGTACTCAGGAATGTCGTCGGATACCAGCAGAGGATTACAACCTTGCATGTATACAAAAGCAGTATGACAACTTGTTTAACAGAAGCACTCGAGCAGCTGACTCTTCAAGGTCAGATGCCCCAGGTGTTCATGCACCCCTCTCTTAATCCCACATAGGATTAAAATGGTACCACGTGGGTGGTGAAGAATATCAGTTCTTATCTGAAACAACAAAATGGCGGAATGAAACGTCCGTCCGCACGTGTTCATCACAATATTAAAAGTACATAAATTCATAATTGACAGTTTGATTGCGGGCGACCCTTACAGGCCCCCACCAAATGAACGAGAGATACAGTCTTTTGCCGTATTCTCGAGTCAGTCTCTTCCTTGCCTGCAGATCTTGGGTGACACAACATAATACACTTTTTCACTTCTCACACGTTATGTAACATATACACTTGTACCACCCTGAGACCTTCTGTGGATCTCCACCTGTGCCGTGAAACATTCTCACCATGGCGCTGCCCTACTCTTTAAAACTGAGTCTTGACAACGCATCGGCGTGAGGAATTAGTTTGCCCGCGACATGAGATATGGATAAATTAAATTGGGAAATAGCCAAACTCCAATGCTGCAATTTTGAACTTTGCGATGCGGAATGGGTGAGAAAAGTAAGGGGGTTGTGATCGGACATAACTTCGACCCGGTCACCGAAAATCCACCCTTCAAACCTTTGCAAACCCCATACTATGGCATACGCCTCCTGATGGCTGACCGCCCATCTGGCTTGCGTCCCATTTAATTTTTGCTAGCATAGGCCACTGGCCTAATGTTGCCTTCCTCATCCCTCTGACTCAAACAACATGCCACCGCAAAGAAACTCGCATCCGTGTGTAAGATAAAATGCTTACTGAAATCCGGGGTGTTTAATACCGGTGCCTTACACAAATTTTCCTTCAGAGTCCTGAATGATTCCTCCAACTTTTCCGACCAAACTACCCTATCTGCCGCCCTTTTTCCTGTGCAATCTGTTAAAGGTTTAGCTATCTTCGCGAAGTTGGGTACGTAATCACGGTAATACCCACATAATCCCAAAAAGCTACGTATTTCTTTTTTCGTCTGAGGGGACAAAAGGTCCCTGATGGCCTGTAATTTCTCGGGGTCCGGCCGGTGATGGCCCGAGCCGACCACGTGCCCTAAGTAATTCACCTCCGTACGGGGCGAAACAGCATTTGTTCAAATTTCCCATAAAGCCTGCCGCCTCCAAACTTTCAATTACTCCTTTCAAATGTTTCAAATGCTCCTCCCATGAGCCAGAAAAAATAGCCACGTCGTCCAGGTACGCTATCGCTTAGTCTTGGTGCGGGGTCAAAACCTTATTCATGGCTCTCTGAAAAGTAGCCGCCGCTCACTGATAACCCAAAGGGCATTACTTTCCATTGATAGAGCCCCTTATGCGTTGCAAAAGTGGTATACTTTCTACTGTCGGGGCCCATTGGGATTTGATAGTACCCCTTTAACATATCAAGCGTAGTAATATACCGGGCTGCCCCCACCTTCGCTAACAAATCTGGGATATGAGACATCGGAAATGCGTCCGGAACAGTGTGAGAATTTAGCATTCTGTAATCTACACACATCCGAACCTCTCCATTTTCTTAGCCACACATACTACCGGATGACTATACTCTTCTTTTGATTCTTCAATCATCCCCACGATCCCACAACTCCTGGATCTGGCTCTCCACTGCTCTCTGCATCGATTGTGGCACCTTGTACCTGTGCTGGGTACGAAGTACGCTTTCCGGCTTGAGTGTAATTGTGTGCTTCCCCACTGATGTCTCTCCCACTTCTCCCAAAAAGAACTTCTTCGAGCTGCTCACCAGCTCCTGTAACTCCCTAAGTTGCTCCCGAGTTATCTTCTCCCTATCTATCCTGATTTCTTCAGGTTCTACCAACTGTAACGTAACCTGTCCCAACACTTGCTCCCGATGATACAACATTCCATCCATATAGAGATAACCAACTCTGCCATTTTCCGCCTCATTCCTAGTGGCTACTAACGTCACACACCTCTTTTGTTGCTCTGTAAACAAGCGTCTGTCTGAACTCTCCTGAGCTTCACTCGTATCCAAATTAGTAACACTATCTCCTGTTCCCTCGCTAGCTCTCTTTGCCTCTCCTGATTGGTCGACCTGCTGTTGCCCTCGCTGATTCTCCTCGCCGCCTCCAGCACTGAGCGCTAATATCCTGGGGCTATTTTGCTCTTCAAGCCACGCTCCACCAACCAAGCGCGCTTGCTCCTCCTCCGCTGAAATATCTGTGACCGCAGGGCTTTCCATTCCTAGAATATCCTCCTGTTTGACTAGCGCTTCGCCAGTCTCAGTTTCTGGATGCACCTCCGGCCTATTCCCTAATTCTAACGCCTTTTCACACGAGGTTGCCCACATCGGAGTAGCTTCCCTTAAACTTTTCATGCGCTGGTAATCCTCCGCTGCTATAATTACCCTGTTTACCAGATTAGGAACAATTGCACACATCACTTCACAAAAACTTTCTGGCGCTTCTCCTGTTTCTAATCCCTCTTCATCTAATCGGAGATTCAATTGTTTAATGGCAAACTCTCCCTTACTACCATCAAAGCCTCTTAAAATTATTCTACCCTTTGGTTCCAACAGCTCTTCGCCAAATAACCCTCCTCTTACACAACTCACCTCCGCGCCTGAGTCAATAAGGATTTCGGTGCTCTTTCCGCATTCCGACTTAACCCTCTTCACTTCTCCTACCGGAATTTCTATTACCTCGTTCTGACTTCCTTCCTGGCCTAAAACTCTATCTACCTTAGCCGTCATTCTTTTATCATTGCTGACCTCTACCGGCTCTATCCTTCTCTCTGAAACATCTTCGGCTCTCTTTTGTCCCACCGCTACTCTGTTTACCTTATTTGGGGGGTCTTTCCTCCAATTCTGAGAGTAAAGAGCTGGGAGTACTCTGGGATGCCTACTGGTTACAGTTTGCTTTACAGTGCCCTACTACTCCACATCTAAAGCATATAATTCCCTTATCCAAACTGGAATTCCCTACGATAGGCCTCGCCACTGAATAACCTGGCTTATGCCCGACGCTCTGATCTGTCCCGGAAAACTTTCCTTTCAACTGATTTCCGCCTGTCTGAAAACTTTCCTTCTTTCCGGCTTCGGATTGACCTTTGAAATACGTTCCCGAGGGATGACTGGGTTTGCATCTTCCTACTTCTATTCCCATAGCTCCCACGTGACTTTCGTATAAATCACAAAGTTCTCCTAATTCTGTCGAAGGAACTAACTTCCCTACGGAACCTCTTTGAAGAATGTAGGTCTTCAGTTCTGGGGACAACAAAGTTTTGAATTTGTCGCATACCAACAAATTGACCAACTGATCGAATTCTTTCACTTCACTACTGTTGATGTAGTATGTTAGGGTTCTCTTAATACGTCCCGCTAACTGCAAGTAAGCTTTCCCCTTTGCTCTTACTAATATTCTCAAATTGTTTCAAATAAATATCCGGAGTCAAATGGCATTCCACCAAAATTGCCTCCTTAACTATTTCGTACTTATCGTACTGCTCTATAGTCAAACGACGAAATAAGTGGTTCACACATTCTGAATTGAATAAGGCTATCACCAAATGACCTTTCATTTCTTCCGGTACTGAGTGTAATACAAATCCCCTTTCTAACGAATCAAAGAAGTCCAGAATTTCTTCCGGCTTACCGGGACTTCTGGGTAAAGTTCTTTCTAAGATTCTCATGTAGTCGGCCAACTTACCCTCATTTTTACTTTTAATAGACTCCTTCTCTTTCTCATTAATTAATTCTAATTTTCTTAACTCAAATTGCCTTTCTTCTTTCCTATCTGCTAATTGTAATTCTAGCATTCTTTGTTCCCTCTCAGCCTTTCTCTCTTCTATCTCAAGCATTTTAAATTGAAGTTCCCATTCCATTCTAGCTGCATTATTTTTTCTCTTCCATATTAATGCTTACTTCTTTACTAGAATCTAATTCTGACTCGCTAAGAATACTATTCTCTTCGTTGTCCGCGTCTAAATTATCCTCAACTTTCCCTTCCAAAAGCTCAGTCATGATAATACACTACAATACACATACTAATAATACACTCATGCAAAGAAATAAGAAAAGAAATCATGCAAACTTCCGCATTAAATCATCGAAGGTTAACCTCCTTCCTGTTTTGTTTCTATCCTATCTCTACCTTCATGCATTACCCGAACATCTATTATCCTGTTTTACTCAGAATACTTATATTCCTTTTGCCTCTTTCGCTACACGTAAAAAAAAAAAAAAAAAAAATCACTACGCTATTTTAGCTTCAAATTTCTTAAATCGTAAACATGAAATCTCGACTTATCTAAACACACTTATTACTTAATGAAAATATTTTGACACTTCCCTCTCAGCCTTTCTCTCTTCTATCTCAAGCATTTTAAATTGAAGTTCCCATTCCATTCTAGCTGCATTATTTTTCTCTTCCATATTAATGCATATTCATTTTCTTCCGGTACTGAGTGTAATACAAATCCCCTTTCTAACGAATCAAAGAAGTCCAGAATTTCTTCCGGCTTACCGGGACTTCTGGGTAAAGTTCTTTCTAAGATTCTCATGTAGTCGGCCAACTTACCCTCATTTTTACTTTTAATAGACTCCTTCTCTTTCTCATTAATTAATTCTAATTTTCTTAACTCAAATTGCCTTTCTTCTTTCCTATCTGCTAATTGTAATTCTAGCATTCTTTGTTCCCTCTCAGCCTTTCTCTCTTCTATCTCAAGCATTTTAAATTGAAGTTCCCATTCCATTCTAGCTGCATTATTTTTTCTCTTCCATATTAATGCTTACTTCTTTACTAGAATCTAATTCTGACTCGCTAAGAATACTATTCTCTTCGTTGTCCGCGTCTAAATTATCCTCAACTTTCCCTTCCAAAAGCTCAGTCATGATAATACACTACAATACACATACTAATAATACACTCATGCAAAGAAATAAGAAAAGAAATCATGCAAACTTCCGCATTAAATCATCGAAGGTTAACCTCCTTCCTGTTTTGTTTCTATCCTATCTCTACCTTCATGCATTACCCGAACATCTATTATCCTGTTTTACTCAGAATACTTATATTCCTTCTGCCTCTTTCGCTACACGTAAAAAAAAAAAAAAAAAATCACTACGCTATTTTAGCTTCAAATTTCTTAAATCGTAAACATGAAATCTCGACTTATCTAAACACACTTATTACTTAATGAAAATATTTTGACACTTCGCATTCTCTAGCAACTGACATAAAATTAACTGTTACAAAATTTTACTTTACAATGCTTTACTCTGAGAATATCTAATTATTAGCTTTCCCTTTCCTTTCTAGCACCATGATGAGAACTTCTACTCTTAACCCTAAATTATACCAAATGCACAGGCAAAGACACAGAAATAATCTCAGAAAAAAAAATGTGGTACTTTACCGGAGCACTCGGGCCCCCCCTTCTGCTTCTTCTGTCGTCTTGCTTGTAAGTCCTCGTCCGGCTTGGGATTTCCGTACGCTGAGGTGCACACTGTCTTTGTCTCGGTCGACACGATGGATGCCTTATCTCGGCTAGCACGCTGGTGTCTCTTTCTTCCGGTCGGTACGTCGTCAGAGTTCTGCCATTCGGTCACAGGAATTTTCACAAAAAGTCTGTTGTTCCTTCTTCACACGTGTCGCCATTCACGTCATTCATGAGCTCGCTTTCAGGCTGATCCTACCGACTGCACCACTTATCTGGCTGTAGGGCCAGACATATCAATTCTTAGATAATACCTTTTGTTTCCCACCATATAGCGAGCTACCACCTCGCCTTTACTATACGATCTGGCTATCAAAGCGGCTGAAGGCATCCTTGTGTAGAAGAATAATTACCTCGACAAACTCAGTGAAATAAAAACAACAAGACTTTATTATTCCGATAACATTTGCTTCACGGGTTTCCGATGACTTTCCGCTCAGGTTCCCGTGCTGACCACGTGCTGCCTTTCCACAATTCTTTCCCGCGATACCCGGTGGACGAAGGAATCCTCCTTCCCGTTCACCATGCTGCACGTCTGCGATAACCGCAGTCCTTCCGTCAGAAACCGGTGTCCAAACCAGGACCCTCTCTCCTTGACGACCGAAGCTCAACTGTCTCACTTAATCCTCCTCGCCCTTTCTGTCCTCTATCACGCGTGCGCAAGAAAAACTGGTTTTCCCGGTCAGCACGTGAAATACCTGTACTCAGGAATGTCGTCGGATACCAGCAGGGGATTACAACCTTGCATGTATACAAAAGCAGTATGACAACTTGTTTAACAGAAGCACTCGAGCAGCTGACTCTTCAAGGTCAGATGCCCCAGGTGTTCATGCAACCCTCTCTTAATCCCACATAGGATTAAAATGGTACCACGTGGGTGGTGAAGAATATCAGTTGTTATCTGAAACAACAAAATGGCGGAATGAAACGTCCGTCCGCACGTGTTCATCACAATATTAAAAGTACATAAATTCATAATTGACAGTTCGATTGCGGGCAACCCTTACAAACTTGTTCACCTAGAATTAGCTGTTAGGATGGTCGAAATTCCATCAACCACCATGATTTCGAACCACCTGTGAAACCTTTTTCTTTCGGTGTCGTTGCAAGGTGGCATTACATTCATCAGTTTCGTACTTTTCCTCTCCTTCTATCTGCAAAAAGAAAGCTGGCGCAGTGGTCTAAGTGCTGGCTTCTGACCTATAGTTCAAGATGGGTCGGAAAAAATTTGCTTTAAAAAAAATTTCTCCCAGTTCAATTGTTATAAAACTGCTTAAACAAAGAAGCTCACCTGCTCTGGCATTAGAATGCCGGGGAGAGTCAGTAATTGATTGACAGGTGGGATTTGTCTGCCTTGTCTTCTTCTTGCAGTTCAGTCTTTCAACCCTTTGCCTCAATAAAGCTGCACACGTTCTAAGTGATGGTAAACAGTTGAGTTGCAGTGAATTCACTTTATGACAAAAGGGAGTAGTTACAGTTGGCCTCGCCTTGTAAGGAAAGGCAATGTTAGTATGATGCTTTTTGTCGCCTTCATCTTCGCTCACAACCTAAAGAAGAAACGAAAAACAGTTGGCTGCTATTTTATTCCTAAAAAAAAACATACATGCAGGCCATTTTATGTATTCGTCATCTTGCGGAACTGGTGTACCTGAAAACAAATTTCAGTAGGGGAGGGGGTTTTGATTTTTGTGCTGCTTTTTTTTTTTTTCTCCAGAACTTTTAGTGGACCAATAATTCTTCTTCTGGAAAATTGTTGCTACATCTGGAAAATGTCGATAAAAATAGCGCTCATGTGATTTTATGAGCTGTGAAAATCTGATTTTCAGATTTTGAAGGTTACCACGTCTGTACTGACCATATTGTCTTTTTTATATCTTTTCAAACGCATACCTTCACTGCCTTTACATAGTGCTGCTATTGTTCTGCTTATTAAGCTTTCATTGTACAATGAACTGACTTTATTTTTCTAGGCAAAAATGCCTTTTGATGCTAACAAATTGTACTGCAGTGAAACTCTCTCAATTTTGTTGCAGAGGCATGAAGGTGAGAATTATTGCTGTCTTATATGTTTTCATGAAATTCATATTATACATTGTGTTTTAAGTGCCAAATTGTAATATTTCTTCATTAAATGTATGAGTGATTAATGAATGAAAATTTGAGGGCAGTTCGATATGATGATGCCCCAGTCTGTTAACTTCGTATTTTTAGACATCTTAATAGGCATGTTGCTATGTGGCTATATCTGGACTTTGCTGTAGGTGAACCAGATAGAAGTTTGTCAGTGAATCATCTTTCTTTCCATGTATTTGCATTTTATGTTTGTTTTTGTATTATGTACCTATAGTGTAATCTGGTTAAGATTGTAGTATGATTTTTTATATGTAATTTGTGTTCACTCTAATCTCCATTGAACTTCTCAGATATTAAATCACTTACTCAAGGCTTTACCCAGATATATTCATTTGGTTCTAGTTCCAGTTGAAGAAATTTTCATTTAATCTTCCATCCCTCTGAGTTCCTTTGGATTTTTACAGACACTTCTGGCCTCTTGATTTTAGTCAAGGCCTGTTCTCAATGTATCGTAGGATTAACAAAAGTTTTGTTTTCTTCTGAAGAATTTAAATGTTGCCAGGTTCCTAAAATCAAGAGGCCAAAACGTCTGTAAAAATCCAAAAGAACTCAGAGGGAAGAAAGATTAAATGAAAATTTCTTCAACTGGAACTAGAACTTCTCAGAGTTATGGTAAACCTCTTGATGACTTTTTCATATTTCAGACCTTCATGAACAAACCTTTCATTATTAATTTCAGCCCTTGATGGACTAACCTTTCATAATTCATGTAGTCATCTGCATGATGGTGCAGAGCGAGGTATAGTTATTTCTGCATATCCAAAACAAGCTTAATCACTCCTTGCTCACTTTTGATTCTGCTTGGACAAAATAAATGCATAGATGCCAACTAGTACGGATTTTAGGTTGCTGTTATGGAAGTACGGAAACACCGCTGAAATTACGGAAAATCGCCATTTGATTTAATTTTCTGAGATAGAAAGCAAATTTTCATCAACTTAAAAATTTTTGTTGGTTCTTCAAGTTTTTTGGTGGGAAAAAAATTAAATGCTAATTCAGGTCTGCCAGACCTGCGCCAATTGCAACAGCCCGCGTCAAAACGTTGTTCTTGCGCCATTCTGCTAAATAATCGCCGTTTCGACGAAATCTGCGCCAATTTTGCGGCGAAAGTTAAAATTCACCCGTCATCGATATTTTCGCATTATCTTACGACATTCGAAATCAATTCAGCGGTTAATTCGTACGTGAGATTCATTCGTGGAGTCCTCTCCTTTTTTTTTTTTTTTTTTTTTTGTCATTTTCATCGAGATCGATGCAAAAGTGAAGAAATTTCGGGATATTAGTTGGGGGGGGGTCGTACTCCGTCTGGGGACGTTGTTTTGTCTTTTTAAACGTTCGGAAACGGAAGTTAAACGAAGTGCAGATTTTTCCCGTAATCGTATTGTTTTTCTCTCGCGATGTTGCTTCTGTTCAGTATTGTTAAATATAATTTCATTGCATAATTTCAGCTTGAAATTGTAGGCAACGATTTCCGAAAACGGAAGTTAGGCCTACCGAAAATTTACCCGTAATCTTCGGCGAGGAGATTCTCACGCTGATTCAAGGAATTCCATCTTTTTTGTTATCATTTGGACCATGTACAAAATCGATGCATAACTAAACTTGAATTTTGGGAGGATTGGTGGTGCAGGGGGAAGGGGAATTTCGGAATTTCCTCCTTCGAAAATGGAAAGTAGACGGAGGTAAGATTTCTCTGGTAATCGTAATTTTTTTTCTCTTGTGATGTTTCCTCTTCCCAGTATTGTTAGATATTATTTTATTCCATAAATATTTGTATTTCAGCTTGAAAATGTTGGATAAATTTCCGAAAACTGAAGGCTTGAAAAACCGTTATTTCAAGCCATGTTTTCCAATTCAGCGATCACAAAAAAATATTCGTGTGGAAGAACCAAGGCTACTGCACTAATTCAGCACATGGCCAGTGTTTCTACAAGTAACACTGTATCTGAAGTTTTAAAAAATCCTTTTTTTTCTATCTACAGATGGAAGTAATGATGCTCAAACAAATAAACTGTAATTTTGACGAAAAAATAGGGGAAAATTCAACTGTTTTGTTATCATTGGTTGAATCAAGTAATAATACAGGTGAAAGAATATCAACGTTTTGAACAATGAGTTTGTTAAAAAAAATTATCTCATGGAGCAACTGTGTGTCATTTTCCTGTGACAATGCTAACACTATGATAGGTCAAGTGAAAGGTGTTGTTTCTCACATAAAGAAGGTTCAGCCTGCAATCGCAGTGCACCGATATTCATGCCATTTAGTAAATTTAGCTGCACAGAAATCTGCTACTCAACTGAAAGGATTTAATGTTGAGCAGTTTCTGATACAGTTGTACTTTTTTTTTGGAGAAAAGTTCAAAGAGGAAACATAATCTAAAACTGAGTCAAGCTGTTTGTGGTACTAAACCAAACAAAATTCTAAAGCATGTCAATACTCGCTGGTTATCACTTTTGGAATCCAATGACATAATTTTAAAACAGTGGGAGGCTCTAGAACATTATTTCAGTGACAATGAAGAAGCTAATTCACAGTATAAGAACCATGCAAGTATGATTGGAAATCCTTCATCTAAACTTTATTGGGGTTTTTTTATCTGCTACTCTTCCTTTGTTTACATCTGTTAACGTGTTCTTGCAGCAGGAAGCTCCGCTTGTGCATGTATTAAAAAGAAAACTTCGTAGTCTGTTATCTAAATTGCTTGTACGTATTTATCAAGCCATCAGCGTTTGATGTGACAGCAACATCTCTTGCAGATGGAAATTTTGAAAGAAGGAGAAATCAAAAAGAAAACTGTGATCTCGTAATTGGGTCAAAAGCGAGATCTTATATAGGCACAACTGCGGATCTGAGTGAAGACCCAGTGGCTACTTTTTATTCTGAGGTAAGGGAATTTTACAAGGCAGGCTGCAATTACATTTTAAGAAAATTTCCACTTAATGATGAATTTCTGAGTCATGCTGAAATTGCAGATGTAGCATTAAGGCAAAGTGTTTCTTTTGTATCAGTCCAATATATGGGCTCCCTGTTTCCAGTTTTGAAACCAGAAGAATCTGACAAGGTGGAATCTGAATTTGGTCACTACCAGTTTGAAAATTTTAACTGTGCTGTTACTTCTGGGAGAATGGATGAAGTGTGGCACAGAATTTCTTTAATGAAAAATGAAAGTGGCCAGTTGAAGTATGAATCATTAAGCAAAATTATGAAAATGATTTTAACAGCCCCTCATAGCAATGGAAGTACAAAAAGAATTTTCAGTATTGTTAAAAAAAACATGAATGAATTCAGACCTAATTTAAGTACTCATGTGCTGTCTTCTTTATTAGTAGAAAAAATAAACAGCGTTGCACACAGTGAACTATGCTATCAGAAGAAGTTTTCGCAAATTGAACTAAGGAAGGCCAAAATGGCAACTACAGCCACTTTATCATAATAATTTGGCCAACATTCCAAGGAATAATTTTTCTTCATGTCTGGAGGTAATTTATTATATTATTCTGGTAGATAGTATTTTAAATTTTCCCACTAGCAAATTATTTTTTATTGTATTATTTTTATTATTATTATTAATAATATTATTTTGTTAATAGTTCTGACAGATTAATATTTGTTGCAGTGTTAAATACCCAAATTTGTCGCTGTAGACTGGATTACTGAAAATTACTGAAAAAAAAAATTGCTACTGAAAATTACTGAAAAATGAACATGTTGGTTACTGAAAACTACTTTTAGAGGTTGGCATCTATGTAAATGGTACTATATGATTGCATCCAAGCTATATTTTGGTAATTAGCATCTGTAGAATCACAGTGATGCAATCTTGCCAAATTGTACCAAAATGTCACTCTTGTGTCATTCCTACTCCAAGGGATTTTGTAGTCAACTGTTCATCAACATTTTTTTTTTTTTTTTTTTTGAGATTTCAATATGTGGTATACAGAAGGTGAGTCAAAAGTTTTGCAATATTTGCATAAGCACATGTGCTGCAGAAGGTATGTCACATGTTTAAACTAGTTCAAGTCGTGCACTGCAGTCAGTCGAAAGGGGTATAAAGTGGTAGTCGTTGCTATGAACAGCATTGCATGTTGTCATTCTGTCTGTGGTTTGGATGCCTAAAAGATGAACAGCCACAACCAGCTAATTAGGGAACTTTTGCTTTACGAGTTTAAACACGGCCATGACACTACTCAAGCAACATGAAACATTTGTCATGTGAAAGTTTAATGTTACGTGGACCGCAGCAACGCAACCAAACGGTCCAAGAAATTTCGCTCAGGTGACAGAAACCTCGACGATCAGCCAAGGTCAGATAAGCAGCAAACCGTGAATTCAGAGGCAGTGCGCCAAGCCATAGAGGCAAATCTGACAACCAGCACTTGGAGATTGTCAGGCGAGCTAGACGTATCACAGACCACCGTGTTTCGTCACCTTCAGGACCTCGGCAAGGTCTACAGGAGCTGCCGCATTGTCCCTGACGAACTGACGCCAGCTGAAGCACACATCCGAGTGGAAGTGTGCACGAAACTCCTAGAAAACCCTCACGATGTATGTTTCATCAAGAGAATTGTTATATGCAATGAAAAGAGGGTCTATTTCCATAATTCTAACACACGGCGGCAGTGGTTGAGCCCGGGCCAGCTTTCAGAACCTGTTGCCAAATGTGGGCACTTCAAGCACGAGGTGATGCTCTGCATCTGGTGGAGTTTCAAAGGGATAATCCATTACAAATTTGTTCCAGATGGTCGGACCATCAATGCCAACCTCTACTCTGTGAACAGCTGGAGCAGATGTATGCCATTTTGGAGGAGAAGTACCTGACACTGATGAACAGAAAGCGTGCTCTACTACAGCAGGTCAGTGCTCGGCTTCATACCATGCGAACGACCCGGGCAAAACTCCAGGAACTTGAGGGCATTGAACTGATGCCACACCCAGCATATGGTCCAGACTTTGCCCCATCAGATTATTTGTTCCTGTCCGTGGCCCACTTCCTTCACAGACGGCATTTCAACAAGCAGGAGGAGGTGGCAGCTTGGGTGAAGGAGTTCTTCGCCTCGAAGGACAAGAACCGGTACCACCGCAGAATCAAAGAACTGAGAGACAGATGACTAAAGACGGTGCAACATGATGGCCTATACTTTGAATGCTAGTCAACTTTCGTCCTAAAGGTACGTATGAAGACATAAAGTGATCCAAATATTACAAAACTTTCGACTTGCCCTCTGTATTAGAGTTTAAGAAGTGATACTTGTTCATACCAGATTCGCGAAAATGTTTCAAAGTGATTGGAATGTAGTTCTCATGAACTCATTACATCTTTAAATAAGTATGCTATTCCCTGTGGCAAAAAGGTTTTTATGGAACTACTTGATATGACTCAGACAACTTATGAATCGGTACATTTGAAAAAAAAAAAAAAAACTACCATGACAGAAATTTTATGCTAAGTATTATTTAAATATTTAAATTTGATTATCTTGAAATCAGTATACAAGAAAATGGAGGTGCAAATTCTTGTGAAATAACTGTTGTGACATTATTTGAATGCAATTCTGTTGATATTACATCTGAAACAAATGTAATTTCCAGCATCAGTTGGAAGTAACGTTTTCGAATATAATTCACTTAGTTAAAAACTACACATCACAAAGTACATGCAACTTCTCCCCATGGAAAATTTTGTTATTATTTGAACACAATATTCTTAAAATTGGTTCATCTGAAAGAGAAAGCAATATGATTTCTCATGGTGGAAATGTTACATACAGCATAATATGAATGCACAGTTCTGTTCATGTCAATACAGCTTTTTAAAAAATGCAATTTTTTTGCAGTTGAGGGGTGTCGTGTTGCAGGAATCTGAATGTTTCGTAATCAGTAATCTTTAACAAATAGTATGTAGAGCATTTGAAATGATTCTCTTCAAAGCAGAGTATCTTGTTAAAAAGAATGCTGTTTCCCATGGTAGAAAATATTATAGAGCATTATTGTAAAGCTTTTCCTGTGGTGGAAAAATTACGGAATTATTTGAATGCAGTTTCATTGAAATCATTGTTTGATGCAAAAAAAAGGGGGGGGTCCCTCAGAAATGCTGCACCTTTACTTGAATGTGATTTTTCTGGAATCAAAACATTTTGGAAGCAAGGAGCAGTACTCTTTGTGATGAAAAAGGAGGTTACTTGCAGTATTGTTAGAGAACAATTCTTTTAGAATCAGCACAACTATAATAGAAATGTGATTTCCAGTGGTGGAAAAGTTGCTAATTCATTTAAATGCAATACACTTAGAATTATCATTTAACTAAAGAAAAAAAAATTTGATCAGTGGAAAATACGACACAATTACCAGTTAAAATTTGTGGAGTTATGAAAATGAGAGTAGTGTAAAAAGTGCATCTAAATAAATTTGAAATATACCATTACCCAGGATGAAAACTTGCTTCATTATTTGAATATCTAGGAATCAGTGCAGTTAAAATATATTTTGAAATTCACAGAGGAAAAGTTATGTTGTTATTTGGATGAAAAAATCTTGGTAACATTCTCTCTGAAAGAAAGATAAAACAAAAGAGATGACAAATTTATAGCGAGGAACAGTACACCAATTAAGTAGTAAATAGTAACACTGTACTAGTGATCCAATTTATTGGCATAAGAAATAAACACATAAGCGTTTCCAAGCTTTCGCACATCAACCAGATGGCTTTTTCAAGGAAGTTAGACAGAAACTGCAAACTGAAAAATAGAACGCTTAACAATTTGAACGCGGGAACTTGACAATAAATAGATGCGACGTTACATTCATTAAAGATACGAGGCATCACGTTGGTTGCACGCGGTATCCTAGTAGAGAAAAGGTATTACTTGAAGAATTGGTTCCAAATTTGTGGCAACTCGAGCGAGACAGAATCATTGCAAGTATCGCTGTTGGTAATGATCTCCAAGGTTTCCCGAATGGCTGTACATTTAGGAGTAGAGTAGCAAGCTAATTTCTTTATATCATCCCACATAGGAGTAGCTGACTTAAAGTTGACTTCTCTGGATAGTGCCGTGGTTACTTTACCGTATTTTGTGTCCCTTTTATGTTCGTTGACTCTGATTCCAAATGAACGCTTGGTCATTCCAATGTAGTATTGTTTAGAGCCGTTCGGATATTGTAGGGGGATTGCATAAACGCCTGCTTCTCAGGGAAGAGGTGGTTTTTCACTATTTCACTTTAGTATAGTATGTAAAAATGCAGGAGACATTATGCCGACGCCGTAGTTCGTCTTCTTGAGGGCGTTTTTGAGTTTGTAAGACACACTTGGTATGTAGGGAATTGAGCCTAAATAACGTAGCTGCGGCACAGGAAGACTGAAATGTTTGGCTCTGGCTTTTTGGATAAAGCTACATATCTGATTAAATGAATATCCTGCATCAGTGGCTAACTTGATGACGCTTTCAATTTCGTGTTGTCTAGAATGGGTATCAGAAGAAACAGTGAAGGCTCTTTGAATTTGAGAACGAAAGATAGCTGCTTTGTATTCTGCGGGACAGAAACAGCTGCGGAGCATCAGGTTGGGGACGGACGTGGGTTTGTAGTAAACTTGAGTACCGAGGCAGTTGTCTGACGATTTCCTCAATAAAACATCTAGATAAGGTAAAGCATTGTTGCTTTCAAGCTCCATCGTGAAATTGATCGTAGAATGTATATTATTGATTTTATCAAGGAAAATTGGAAGTCTCTTTTCCGTGGGGTAATGCTGGATAATATATTCCGCTCAATTGGGCAAAGTGTTGCTTCTGCAAGGACGGGTGAAAGAGAGGATACCATCGGAGCACCATTATTCTATTTATATACTTGTCCTTGGAAACTGCAGAAGCTAGTATTAGTGACGAAGTCTATTAATTTGAAGATGCTGAGGCATGATTCCTGCGTATAAAACGTTGAATTAGATATGGCCTCCTTTAATGTTCTGATGGCTTCTGGAACGGGAATTGAGGGATAAAGGGAAACTACGTCGAAGCTGCCGATAATGTCGCTTGGCAGGACAGTGAGTTTCTTGGCTTTTGTTATAAAATCCAGAGTGGAATTTATTACTAATTCCGATTCAGGAAGAAAACTATACAGGAATTTGTATAGTGCTTTCTCTAAATGGTACGTTGGTGCAGACTTCCTGGATACGATGGGTCTCAGTGGGTTTCCGAGCTTATGGTGCTTAAGTCTTCCGAAGAGCTTTGGGATCTGAGGTCCTGGTGGTAATCTGGCGGCTTTCCTAAGCTTTTCTGGAATAGCTGGTAGCCGGGCTGCTCTTTGTACCTGCGCAACCCAAGAATTTATAGGATTCCTTTGAAGGACTATAGAACCAGAGTCAGTGATAAAATCTTCAATCTTCGTCTTGTAGTCTTCTGCGTCCATAATCGCTATCTGGCCAGATTTGTCCGTTAGAGTCAATATTATGGACGGATCATTTCTAAGGATCGAAACTGGCCTCAGAATTATAAATTTATTAAGTATTTTAGTAGGATTATACCAAGATTGTAATTTAGAAGAACAGAGCTGGCGTAGTTCATCTTTTGAGTCGTTTGGAACTCTCGATATTACGCTTTCGAATTCGGAAACGTCGTTTTTGGGTTCGATCTGGTTCAGAAGCAGAATTTTGGTCCAAGCTCCAAAACTTTCGTTTCATCTTCGGAAAGCATCCGGTTGGAAATATTGACGAATGGAATTGTGAAATCTTTAGCCTTTGGAGTCTGGGAAGATCTCAAGTAATTCAGTTTTTTGTTATGTGTGGAGAATAAGGAACGTTTGATTTTATCAACTAACATATCTACACGAAGTGTCAAGATGTTGAAGGTGATGGGGTCGCACAATCCATGCAATTTCATGTAGAGGGTATAACACTTGGTCTCCAATGACATAACGTCCTTTCTTTTCAGGTTCAGTATACGTGACAGGGTCTGACGAAGAAATTTGTCCTTTTTATTTTCAAACCAGGAACCTTTAACCGTTGATTTAAAGTTGGGGAACTTTGGGATTAGGCCCGAAGTTTTGCAGGCGGATAAAAAGTTGAGGTGGGAGCGTTCCTTCTCCAGTTTCAGTCGAAAGCGTCTAAAATGTTTTAAGGTGTTCCACATTGCTCTGAGAATGGCAAAAACAAATTTATAACAAGGAACAGTACACCAATTAAGTAGTAAATAGTAACACTGTACTAGTGATCCGATTTATTGGCGTAAGAAATAAACACATGAGCGTTTCCAAGCTTTCGCACATCAACCAGATGGCTTTTTCAAGGAAGTTAGACAGTAACTGCAAACTGAAAAATAGAACGCTTAACAATTTGAACGCGGGAACTTGACAATAAATAGATGCAACGTTACATTCATTAAAGATACGAGGCATCACGTTGGTTGCACGCAGTATCCTAATAGAGAAAAGGTATTACTTGAAGAATTGGTTCCAAATTTGTGACAACTCGAGCGAGACAGAATCATTGCAAGTATCGTTGTTGGTAATGATCTCCAAGGTTTCCCGAATGGCTGTACATTTAGGGGTAGAGTAGCTAGCTAATTTCTTTATATCATCCCACATAGGAGTAGCTGACTTAAAGTTGACTTCTCTGGATAGTGCCGTGGTTACTTTACCGTATTTTGTGTCCCTTTTATGTTCGTTGACTCTGATTCCAAACGAATGCTTGGTCATTCCAATGTAGTATTGTTTAGAGCCATTCAGATATTGTAGGGGGATCGCATAAACGCCTGCTTCGCAGGAGAGAGGTGGTTTTGCACTATTTCTCTTTAGTATAGTATGTAAAGATGCAGGAGACCTTATGCCAACGCCGTAGTTCATCTTCTTGAGGGCGTTTTTGAGTTTGTAAGACACACTTGGTATGTAGGGAATTGAGCCTAAATAACGTAGCTGCGGCACAGGAAGACTGGAATGTTTGGCTCTGGCTTTTTGGATAAAGCTACATATCTGATTCAATGAATATCCTGCATCAGTGGCTAACTTGATGACGCTTTCAATTTCGTGTTATCTAGAATGGGTATCAGAAGAAACGGCGAATGCTCTTTGAATTTGAAAACGGAAGATAGCTGCTTTGTACTCTGCGGAACAGAAAGAGCTGCGGAGCATCAGGTTGGGGACGGACGTGGGTTTGTAGTAGACTTGAGTACCAAGGCAGTTGTCAGACGATTTCCTCAATAAAACATCTAGATAAGGTAAAGCATTGTTGCTTTCAAGCTCCATCGTGAAATTGATCGTAGAATGTATATTATTGATTTTATCAAGGAAAATTGGAAGTCTCCCTTTTCCGTGGGGCCATACAAAAAATATGTCGTCTGCATAACACAGCCAAGTGGTAGGCCGTGGGGTAATGCTGGATAATATATTCCGCTCAATTGGGCAAAGTGTTGCTTCTGCAAGGACGGGTGAAAAAGAGGATCCCATCGGATACTTGTCCTTGGAAACTGTAGAAGCTAGTATTAGTGACCAAGTCTATTAATTTGAAGATGCTGAGGCATGATTCCTGCTTATAAAATGTTGAATTAGGTATGGCCTCCTTTAATGTTCTGATGGCTTCTGGAACAGGAATTGAGGGGTAAAGGGAAACTATGTTGAAGCTGCCGATAATTTCGCTTGGCAGGACAGTGAGTTTCTTGGCTTTCGTTATAAAATCCAGAGTAGAATTTATTACTAAATCCGATTCAGGAAGAAAACTACGCAGAAATTTGGATAGTGCTTTCTCTAAATGGTACGTTGGTGCAGACTTCCTGGATACGATGGGTCTCAGTGGGTTTGGGTCTCTAGTTAGCCACTGATACAGGATATTCATTGAATCAGATACGTAGCTTTATCCAAAAAGCCAGAGCCAAACATTCGAGTCTTCCTGTGCCGCAGCTACGTTATTTAGGCTCAATTCCCTACATACCAAGTGTGTCTTACAAACTCAAAAACGCCCTCAAGAAGATGAACTACGGCGTCGGCAAAAGGTCTCCTGCATCTTTACATACTATACTAAAGAGAAATAGTGAAAAACCACCTCTCTCCTGCGAAGCAGGCGTTTATGCAATCCCCCTAAAATATCCGAACGGCTCTAAACAATACTACATTGGAATGACCAAGCGTTCGTTTGGAATATGAGTCAATGAACATAAAAGGGACACAAAATACGGTAAAGTAACCACGGCACTATCCAGAGAAGTCAACTTTAAGTCAGCTACTCCTATGTGGGATGATATAAAGAAATTAGCTAGCTACTCTACCCCTAAATGTACAGCCATTCGGGAAACCTTGGAGATCATTACCAACAACGATACTTGCAATGATTCTGTCTCGCTCGAGTTGCCACGAATTTGGAACCAATTCTTCAAGTAATACCTTTTCTCTACTAGGATACCGCGTGCAACCAACGTGATGCCTCGTATCTTTAATGAATGTAACGTCGCATCTATTTATTGTCAAGTTCCCGCGTTCAAATTGTTAAGCGTTCTATTTTTCAGTTTGCAGTTTCTGTCTAACTTCCTTGAAAAACTCATCTGGTTGATGTGCAAAAGCTTGGAAACGCTTATGTGTTTATTTCTTACGCCAATAAATCGGATCACTAGTACAGTGTTACTATTTACTAAAAGAGATCACACCAAATTCTCAGGAGCCACCCCGGTGGCACAGTGGTCTAAGCGATGCCTCTGATCATTGATCCGAAAGGGGTGCGGGTTTAAATCCTAGTGAGGCATGGATGTTGTATTTGTGTTACGGCACTGGATCTCTCCTTTCCCTGGAATCAAATGACCCTAAATTAGGGATGGGCAACTGCTTATAGCCCATTGAGTTGCTCACGGTAGTCGTTAAACCTCAAAAAAAAAAAAAAAAAAAAAAAACTCTCCAGTGTAATGAGAATGTTTTTTGAATTCTTTCTGACACGAGAAAAGTATTTCAAAGCAGATTTTTAAATTTAGCTAAAATGCGAATATGCTCGCTAAGGAAACTTTCACATACACTGAGTGATCACTGAATTATGTCCACCACCTAATACTTTGTAGGTACTACTTTTGCCCTCAGTACAGCTGCTACCCAATATGGCATCAATTCAATAAGATGCCAGAAACAGTTGGAAGGTATGGCCAACCAAGCTGTATGTAATGCCGCCTTCAATGCAGGTATGGAGGTAATTGGTGTATTCAGATGCCTGGTATGCCATTCCATAGTGTTCCACAAGTATTCTGTGGGATTAATATCAGAGGAGTTCTGAGGCTAATTGATATGCTGGAAGTCTAATCTCAAACCATTCCTGCACAACTTTGGACTTGTGGCTCCATGCATTATCTTGGAAAACACCACCATTTGGGAAAAAGTACAACATTGGTAGGTGTACAGAGTCAATAAGCAATTCATGATAGTGGGCACCAGTCATTCCACATGCGCCAGTCGTTCCACATGCACCAGTCGTTCCACATGCACCAGTCGTTCCACATGCACCAGTCGTTCCACATGCACCAGTCGTTCCACATGCACCAGTCGTTCCAGATGCACCAGTCATTCCACATGCACCAGGGGTCCAAGTTCGTGCCAGGTAAACATGCCTCATGTCTTACAACTGCTTCCACTGGCTTGCATTGCGGAGACCATGTAGGATGGATCGAATGCCTCGTGTTGTTTGCGCCAAATATCTACTTGACTATCCATGGAGTGGCGTACAAAATGCAACTCATCAGACCACACTTTTTTTCCAGTCATCCAACATCCAACTTGTATGATATTTGTACTCAGCAAGTCTTTTGTGCTGATGAACCATGGTTAGGAGAGGATATCGTCGAGGTCGTCTGCTGTTATACCCCATACATGCGAGCGTGTGACGCATGGTCATGACAGATACTGTTCCGGGTTGACCTCTGTTGTGTTGGGTAGTCAGCTGTTGTACAGTGCTACATCTGTTTACTTGTACAAGTCGTTGGACCTGGTGCTCACTTTTCACATCAACCTTTTGCTATCCTGTGCAGTTTGGCCTCAGAATTGTTGTTTGACCATTTTCACACCAGTCCTGATACGCTTTAGCTACAGTGGCTGGCAAGCAACCCACCAGTTAAACCGTTTGGGAAATCGAGGCATTCGCTCTTCGAGCTCCCACAATCTGTCCTTTCTCAAAGTCCAATAAATTCTTTCGTTTACCCATCACATTCCAAATTTTACTACTTACAGCTCCACTCATGCCTTATATATGCTGCATCGGTCAACTAATCACACCCTCTCTGAAATCGTGTGGTCAGTGGGTCACATCCATTTTTGATAGGGGTGGTCATAATTTAGTGATCACTCGGCATAATTTGAAATATGCAGTGTGAATCAGGTTATTTATGTGGAATGAAACCAGGTACAAAAAAAAAAAAAATAACTGCATTTCTACAATCACTAAAAGAACCACAAATAGAAATAGCTGCTTATTCCTACTAGTGGCTAAAATAAAAAGCATTCTACAAAAATTAACAATCTTGCACAAAATGTTTCTCATAGCTGAAGATATCAGACACAAAAGGGTTTCTCAAATCAAACAATTAGAAGAAGATATATAGAGCATAACGTGATGTAACTTTATATGCCCTAGCAGAAAAGCTGTGCATTACTTAAAAAAGAAGAAAATGGTTGCAAAATACTCTTCACAATGAAGAGTGTCACCAAAAGTGATTTTTTGAAGGGATTTTTAAAAACAAATAAAGACTTTTAAATAAAACACATGCTGATTCCTACCCCAGCAGAATTTTGAATAATGGAAAAGTAGAAAATATGTGAAAATTATTCTTAATAGAAAAGGTCATGCTAAAGGCTAAAGAACAGGAATGGTTAATATGTCTTCTTGAAGCAGGGATGGAAAGTAAAAAAAGGTTTGACATTTGCTGCCCCTAGCAGGAAAACTGCATATTGTTTAACGGAGAAAAATGTTCCCAATTTTTACTGTAGAAAACAACATTCATAAAAAAAAAAAAAAGAATTTTCCAATAGGATTTTTAGAAGCGGTGATACAGTTGCAAATAAAAATATGTGCTAACACCAGCTACCTCCAGAACTATAAACTACAAAAACCCCACGAGTACTACATGCAAAATGTTCCACAAGGTGAATGTTATCCAGTATTGAAAGAATTTTTTAATTCAGACTTTTTGAAGCAGAGTTATCAAAAACAACAGATTAACCTTTGTGCTCCCTAGTGCAAACATTTTGTATTTGTACAAAATGTTTCCATATTTAGCAGCATGGGACTGAAAAGGGATTTTTTCTGTTGGGTTTTAGACCCAAATATGATGTAAATGGAAATGGCAACTTATGCTCTCTAATAGCAAACTTGTACTTTAAGAAAAATTTGAAATTGTATGCAAACCATTCTGCACCAGAAATGCTGTCCAACAAAGGAATAATTTTTCAAATCAGACTCTGAAGCAGAGATAAATAATAATAATAATAATAATAATAATAAGATGTACATCTGTGTCCTGTGGGAAAACTGTGAATTATTTCAAGCAGAAAATATAAAAAAGGATTTTCTTTGAATTATTTTAAGCAGAAAATATACAACAGGTTTTTTGTGAGGACAGCAAAGGAACTTTTTCCATTGAGTTTTTAGAAGTGCAGATATTGTTGCAAATACTTCGGAAACATAAATGCATGTTTATGCCTCCTAGGGCCAAAAGTTTTTCACCAAAGTTAGAAATTATGTGCTGAACTTTTTCCACTGGAAATTCTTACCTGATGCAAAAAGATTTTTCTCAAATTGAACTTTTAGAAGCAGAGATATCAGAGAAATCACCATTTACCTGGGGGGGGAGTTTATCCAAAATAGTCTTTGTCATAAATGGTATCACAGGAAAAAACGAATTTTTTCTGGTAGATAATGAGAAACAAAGATATGGAATAAAATGCATTTTGTAGCCAATAGTATCTGCAGTTACACCCCCTAACAGCAAAGTATGTATGGGAAAAGGACCAGAAAGCAAGGATGATCAATCTCACATTTCAGGCTTCCCAATGCAAAAAGAATTTTTCAAAATGAACAGATAACTACTAAGATATGGTGTCACAAACAGACAGACAAAGTGTTACTGTAAGCTCATAATTTTTTTTACAAAAGGCATTTTAAAAAATTATGTCACTATTGCCAAAATCAAGGTATTGTTTCAGTGTATCAATGATTTTATCAAAATATTCAGCTAGCTGACAAAGAGGTAAAGAAAGCAATTACAAGTTGTGAGAAAGCTAGATAAATCCCCAAAGGAAGAGAAAAACATGAAGTTCAGAAACAGTCTGCTGATTAACAAACAGTAGGTACTGTAGAGATGATTATTAAGTAGTGTTTAAAGAATAAACATTGTGTAGATATATAATGTTCAAGTTTTTTAGTATTGAAGTCTCAACAGCAAAAGTTAATGTTCAAAATTTGGTGCACTTCAACTTACTTTTCTGAAGAGCAACATGATTTTATTAAACTGTGGAATTTATTAATCCAAGTTTGCATTTTAAGCAAAATCTCAATATTTTATAATTTTTTTATAGAATATGTCTTTACATATTTATTTTAGAAGAAGTAATTAGTGACTTCAAATAAAAATATGTTTGTAACTGAAATGTTCATAGTTACACAATACTGTGCAAAAAAAAGCTTGTGATGTTTAGTTACTGCAGAAGTTATGTGGTTTTATTAGAGGCATCTTGAGTACAGCTGTAACTACGTACTACACTGTATGCTTAATTTTTCACACTGCTTTTCTTATACTATACTTCTGAGATTAAGGGAGAGAGCTGGGACCTGCCTCATCTTGGACTTGAACCCAAGTTTAATTCAGATGGATATCCAGAAACCACTGGCTCTGACCACAAAACCACCAGGGTGATGACTTTGTAATTAGATTATTTATTATTATAAGCATGTCACATATAGTTCTTTCAATGAAGGCATTTAAAATGTAAAAATAAGTTCTTAAATATCATTTTTAAAACTTGTGTCGGCTGTTCTGAGACTGAGTTTTCACACTCCAAAACATACCACACCCTTTGAACTGCTAAAAATAACCACATTAGTTCAGATATTGTTAATTAACACTTTCAAACCAAAGCACAGACAGAGATCTGATTTGACTGGAATGTAATGTCATCACACGAAGAAATAGTTTCTAAATAGAACAAGGGTTTATGATGGAATTGAACAAAAGTTTATTCTGGTTCATTACAAATTTGTCCATGATAAACAGTTCATTATGAAATGTTTTACCTCAAAGAAAACTGCGTATTTTCTGTTACCTCATTGGTGTATAGTACATGCTACTTCTTGATATATCATCTGGCAGAGGGATCTTTTTATCTTTTGTGTGTCACACAAGATGAGAGTGTTTCAGAATGTTTTCTCAAATTTATCATGTATAAAGTATCCAAGTCATATTTAATGTCAGTGTCACTAGTCCTGTCTACTTAGATTTTTCATCATCATGCTACTATAATCTCAGTGCACATTACTTCATTACAATTCTTGATTCCACTACTTCAGGGAATTGTGCAACAAAACAATATGATATAAAGAAGTGGCTGTGTTGGGTAAAAAATGTACATGAAGTTACTCAGTTCATAATGTGGTCTACACAACTGAACTTCCAGAATGGTTGTATATATATATCACAGCTTAATATATTTTTGGCAACTTCATATCCATATCTTTATTGTGTGCCATTAAAACTCTCTGGTGTGTATAAAGAGAACAAAGATATTATAAGTTACATGGTGATGTCATTCATCACTTAGAGAGGTAAATAATTACCATAATTTTCATCATATAATCTGCAGATTATCTGCTAAAAAAGTTTAAAATATAGGTTCTGTGTATTATATGGCAATGCAAACAATACGCCAATTTAAAAAAAAAAAAAAAAAGTTTTTACGACCCTTTGATTTAAAAAAAAAAAAACTGCAAGGTAATTGTGCAGGAGAGGGGGTATAATTGGAAAAGGAACTTCCTTGGGAAAATTTTCCTCAGTTCACGCATTTGCAAGGAGATGGGAGGAGGTGTGTTTTGATGAAAGATCGGGAAAGTTGTGGGGAGAGATGGGGGGGATAATTTGTATTGTTAAGAAGGACAACTCTGACTGTTGTGCTGTCTCTGTTTTTGTCAACCAGCCAATGAAAACGTACGCACAATACTTGCTGTACAAACCTGTGCATTCCTCCTTTTGGATCTCATGTGTGCTGTGCCTTGTGTTTAGTTCGTTCTTTGCTGTTTTAACCAATGTTTTTGCTGCTGATATTTTCCTTCATTGCTATTCATGATGTCTTTGAAAAGGAAACGTTTCAGTTACATTGCCAAATTTAAACTTAAAGTGGTGGGCACAGTTGAGGATATGATTGTGTCACTGCGCAATAGTTTTGAGGTCAGACTACAATTGCGCAGTAACATGTGGAAAGATGCTGAGCTGCGGTTTAAAATATAAACAAATCCATCGATAAATTCTGCAGGAGAATTCTAGCCTAATTTTTTGTTCGCCCACGTACAAGCTGATCCCCCAACTCTGAAAGCAGGATTTCCTCCAAAAACTTTTGCCTTACACCTGAATACATATAGTATTTCTATGACTTGTTCTGTATTCTGTATCAGCGTTTTGTCATTGGCAAAGTGTAATGCAGTACTCTGGAGGTGCATCGGTGTGATCTATGGATGCCACGCCACTGAGCTTTATCTGTCCGAAGATAAAAAAATATGGAAAAGTAACCTTTTTAAAAATGATTTTCTTCATAAATGAGTGGTAGGCAATGCATGTAATTAAAAACAAGTAGGTTTTTATGGTAGTTGGAAGCATGTTTAAAGTTACATATAATGTTTTAAAGGCAAATATGTTTTAGCCATTGCTATGGCCCTTCAGTCGCACTGATGAAGGCCATAGCAATGGCTGAAATATATTTGCCTTAAAAAACATTATACGTAACTTTAAGTGTGCTTTCAACTACCATAAAAACCTACTTGAATTTCTTCATTTAATAAAATCATTTTTTTCTTACTTCTTTGGACTCCTGAGTCATTATGTGACTGACTTTTCTGTTGGAAATTCCACTTCCTGTTCAACATCTGTGATGTGAGGATTATACTGCAATTTTTTTTTTCTGAATATCACAGTTTGCGGATTATACGAAGGAAAAAGAAATTATGTGAATTTCGCAGTCTGCGTTTGGATAATACGACAAAAATTACAGTATTTTAATAAAAAAATATTTGCTGTTATTTTTATAGAAAATCAAATAATATTTTTATAAAAGAGGTAAATAAATTTTAATAATTAATTAATTCAATAGTCAGTACCCCAGGCTGTTTGGAGAAATGTTCTGTGCTAAGCTTTCATCAAAATAAAATAAAAATCAAATTAAATTATAACCTTAATGGAAAATGCATGCAAACATGCTCACACATATTTCCAAAGTGGCCAGAGAAGATTTGTGGTTGAGCAGCATTTTTTAAAGTAAACTGAAAAATGGTGGTTGCTGTAGACATGTCTATTTAAGGTGATTTTTCCCTTGGCACTTAAAATTTTCATCTTAACTTTGCAACTGCAGTTTTGTAATGTTCTTATAACTATCAATAAGGATAATTTATGTTTTTTTGTTTTTTCATTTCAGAAAACCATCAGTATTTAGGAGAAATAGATGGTATTGATGTTCTGCTTCAACAACTTGCAGTGAGTGGCTTATGTTAACTCATTTCATGTAAATTTGTTTTGCTTTTCCTCTTTTGTTTATGGCTCCTATAAACTATGACAACTGGCTTATAAATTGCTGTAGTTCTTTAGTTTTTCCATATACAGCCTGTATGTGAAATATAACTATTCATCATATTTGGAACTAAGTCTGTGTAAGACATTTTGGAAGCAACCATCCTTTTTATTGTCAAATCTCACCACAGGTAACTTGATATGCATTGTTAAAGAGAAAAAGAAGTTTGTGATTACGATTTATTTAAAATATAAAGTATTACAATAAATATATACTGGTATGTTTGCAGATTTATGATTATGAGGTAAAGTGAATATAATTTGGTGAAGTTTTGTATAGTCATAGTCCATTATAAACGTTATAATCATAATATTTATTTCCAAACAGCGATCAGCTATTGTCGTCTGGTTATTTTTGCCTTTGTCAGGACCACTTTATACTTTTGAGCTCTCTATCTATGTAAATCTGAAATCTATGGTACCAGTAAAATTTTACCTTTCATAAAAAAATTATGATTAATAACTTTCTTTTGCATGCAAAAGTGAAATTTTAACTTTTCAACCCAAAAAATCAGCTCTATGTATTGGGCAAAGAAAGCATTGCTTACATTTTTGCAGCAGTAGTGTGGCTAGTGTTACAGAGATTAGGAGGCAGTATGTCTATTGTCTTGGAAGTCCCAAAAAGGTTTTTCATGGTTGCAGTATGTTGTGGAACATTGAATGATATCTAAGTCTGTGAATCTTTTGTTTCATTTTTTTTTTATTTTGATTGTAAGTTTATTAATGTGACCAAGGATATTTAAAATAGCTAGTATATAAACTGACAGGACAGAAATCCTGGAATATGTGGTTCCTGAGCAACATGACATTGTCACCCCTCTTGCTAGTAGACAAATCCACCGCTTAGCAGGTATATAAATAGGACGACAGCACTGTATTCACATAGGTAATAATTCAGTGTCACTATGGATAAACATTGTGACTTAACAGAGTTCAAAAGAGGAGGATAGTGAGGGTACCCTTACACATGGATCACTCTGTCGCATAGGTGATACAGAAATTGCCGTATTCCCAACCAACAGTATCAAGAGTGCATCAGGAATACATCATTTCTAAAGTAACATCACATCATGGACAGCTGTGTGGGCAGAGAAAGATTGTGGATGAACATGGCCATTGACTTCCATCTTGCATATAGTTGCAACCAAGCAGAGAGTAGCAGTGGCACAAATCACCAGCAACTTTAATGAGGGAGGTGTCAGAAACATCTCCAAGACCATCAGGCAATCATTGGCCACAATAAGTTGTGGGAGCCACTAACCCACTGCAGTCCCATTGCTAATACCACATTATCCGACTGTATGCCTCAACTGGGCAAAAGAACATTAGCACTGGACTATGGATGCTTGAAGACAGGTCTCCTGGTCCAATGAGACCTGTTTCCAGTTATTTTGCACAGTCAGGAGGGTGCGGATCTGATGGAAACTACACGAAGTGATATACCCTGCATATCAACACAGAGCTGTTCTGGCTGGTGGAGGCTTAGTTATAGTCTAGGGCATGTTCAAGTGGCACCTGCTGGGACCTCTGGTATGTCTAGATGCATCTCTGAACAGTCCACACTATGTGTCCATCCATGCAGACCATCTGCATCCCATCATGGTCATCATGCATCCACAGGGCAATGGACTCTTCCAGGAGGGCAATGTGCCTCCCCACGGATCCATGGTCAGAAGAGCATTCTACAGAATTTCCCCCCACTGGAATAACCTCCCCATTCACTGGCCATGAACACTGTGGAAAATCTTTAGAATACTGTAAAGAGGTCTGGACCCTCCATCCAGGAATGAGACAGAATTATGGATAGTATTGCAGCAAACCTGGGTGGAGATACCTGTGAAATGCTTTTGTATCCTAGTGGACTCAATCCCTTGCCATGTGACTGCCCACATCCAAGCGAAAGGCACACCTGCTCTTTACTAGGCAGGTAGCCCATGATTTTTGTGTATGCAGTGTATATGTAACAATGTCATTTTTTTTTTTTTTTTTGTTGGTATTGATTGTGAAAGTATGGTTTTTCTTTCTCCCCCCAAGCTTTGTTGGTTGATCCAAGTTTGAATTCAATGCTGTAGTAGTATTTGTTGAATAAGTTATTTTTTCTTTTCCATTTTTAGTATTTCAAGAGGCATGATCCATCTTCTGCTGAAGAACAAGAAATGATGGAAAATCTGTTTGACTCCCTGTGCTCTTCCTTGATGTTCCCTGTGAACAGAGAAAAGTTCCTCAAAGGAGAAGGCTTACAACTCATGAACCTAATGCTCAGGTAATTTTTATGATATGAGGTACCATTTTTTACATATTTTTCTATAATTCTGCATGTTGTTACATAATTTAATGCTGAAGTTATGATTAAAGTTTTTTTGGTTGTCCCTTAAGTTTGTAATTCCATCATTTTGGTTACAAACTAATGTTCATTTCTAATGTTCACTTACCATGATGTTTTATGTGCGTTTATTTCTTACAATACATCAAATACGTATTGATATTGGCATGTACGACATTGGCAGCACTAATACTATACAAATCTATGTAATAGCATGCTTCATAAAAAAATTGTGTTGAAATATTTGTGAATATTATAAGTACTTCTTCTGTCATAAGAAAAGTAATTTGATAGAAAATATGTTTAATTACTCAGCCTCTCCTTGACAAATGTCAACCCCGCCTTCTCGTGGTACATCCTGTTCCCACTAAAGGGGCTCTGACGACCGCCAATAGCGGTATAACTATACCATCGGGATTAGAGGAAATGCTATCCCACACTCACCAACCCGCTTGGCCAGCGTGGTGAGTTATGGCTAAACCCCTCCAAAATGACTCCACAACTTAAATCTTGGCCCTCAGTCTCCGGCAGCTGGAATGTACCTGGCCAAGGCAGCAGCCAGTGCGACATGAAGGCAGAGGGTGCTAAGAATCCCTGGAGGACCGGACTAGGCTGCCATCTGATGCTGACCTTGGCAATGTATAACGGACGCTCCTATCTTCTGATTCCAAGGCTTCTTGAATTGGAAGAGGAACTACAAAGGATCAAGTGGGACATCGTCGGGCTAAGTGAGGTAAGGAGAAAGGGAGAAGATCTCATTGAACTGAAAAGTGGACATCTCTTCTACTATCGTGGGACAGATACTGGCAGAACTAGTGGTGTTGGATTTATAATAAACAAGAAACTGAAGGATAAAGTTGTAGAAGTTGAAAGTTCCTCTGACAGAGCTGCACGACTCGTTATCCAACTCTCGAGAAGATACCAGGCTCAGATCATTCAAACTTATGCACCCACCACAAGTCATGCTGAAGAAGAAATTGAAGAATTTTATGAGGAAATTCGTCATCTAAATAATAAAGGTAAGCAGCACTTGAAGATAATTATGGGAGATTTCAATGCAAAAATAGGGAAATGGCAACAGAATGAAACTTCAGTAGGTAAATTCGGTCACGGCAACAGAAACCAGCGTGGAAATACTCTCGTAGAGTTTACAGAGGCAGAAGGGTTTTTCATCTTGAACTCTTTTTTCAAGAAAAAGCCACACAGGAAATGGACATGGAGACATCCAAATGGGACGACAAGTGAAATTGATTTTATTATGTGTAACAAAAAATTCGTCATAGAAGACTGCAGTGTGCTAAACAAGTTCAACACAGGCAGTGACCATAGATTGGTGAGATGTAAGATGCACCTCAACACTAAACTCGAACGTAGCAAGCTCATAAGACAAACAAAATGTATTGACATAACCAACCTTAAAATACACCATAATACCTTTAAATTGAAACTGAAGAACAGATTCTCTGCTTTAGAAGGCCTAACATCGGAAGAAGTGGATATTTCTGAAGTTAACAGAAAAGTAACCAAAGCTCTTATGGAAACAGCAACAAAATTAGCTGGGTCTAAAAACAAATTGCATGTGAACAAATTATCAGGAAAAACCAAAATGTTGATGCAAAAAAGAAGAGTGATGAGGATAACTAAAGAAGATGTGACTTCCAAAGTGGAATATATAGAGCTATGCAAGACAGTACGAAAAAGTATCACTGAAAACGTAAGGAAATTCAACTGTGAACTAGTAAGGAAAGCAATTGAAAACAACCAAAGCCTAAAGATAGCAAAGGGGCATCTCAGTAAGGGAAAAAAACAGATTATGGCACTGAGAAAAGAAGATGGTTCTGTAACAAGAAATAGAGGCGAAATTTTGACAAGAGTGAGAGATTTCTACTCCAAATAATATGAAAGGGATGATACATGTACTCCAGACAGCATGAAAGGTACCAGTACCAGAGTTCTTCCAGTCCTTCCAGCAGAAGTTGCACATGCAATCAAGAACATGAAGCGAGGAAAAGCTCCAGGAGAAGATGGAATTACTGTAGACATCATACAAGAAGCAAGTGGAGAAATCGAAACAGTACTCGCCCAAATTTTCACTCGATGCCTTAATGAAGGGAAAATTCCTGAGGATTGGAACAACGCTACAATGATCTTGCTACATAAAAAAGGTGACATTTAGGATCTCGGGAACTACAGACCTATCAGCCTCCTATCAGTGGTTTATAAAATCTTCACTAAAAGTTCTTTCACACCGCTTGAAGGTGACACTGGACATGGCTCAACCGAGAGAACAAGCTGGATTCAGGAGTGGCTACAGCACAATAGATCATATCCACGTACTGAGAGAACTAATTGAAAGAGCGAGGGAATATGAACTTCCATTGTGCATGGCTTTTATCGATTATGAAAAAGCCTTTGATTCGGTGAAACCATCAGCAGTTACAATTGCTCTGAAATCCTGCGGTATTGAAGATGCATACATTAATATTATTAATAACATCTATGAAAATGCAAGTGCAAAGATTCGGCTATTTGAAAATACAACACACATAAAAATTGGAAAAGGAGTGAGACAAGGTGACACCATATCTCCGAAGCTCTTTAATGCCACATTGGAAAATGTCTTTCAATCACTGAACTGGGAAAACAAAGGGATAAAGATTAATGGAGATTATCTAACCCACCTTCGGTTTGCTGATGACATAGTCATTTTTGCAACTACCCCATCAGAGCTACAGAGTATGATCCAGGAACTTGCTGACAAGAGTAAAGAAGTGGGATTAAAAATGAACTTTCAGAAGACAAAAGTGATGTACAATGCTTTTACAAGAAATGAAGATTTATCGATTGATGGAGAAAAGCTGGAGATAACAGACACGTACGTTTATTTTGGACAGCAGATATCAAGTGAGGGTCACATTGGTGAAGAAATTAATCGGCGTACAAAACTTGCCTGGAGAGTTTTTGGAAGAAACAGCATAATTTTCAAGAGCAATATGCCATTATGTCTTAGAAAAGTGTTTGATCAATGCATCCTTCCAGTGCTTACGTATGGTGCAGAGACGTGGACCTTAGCTAAAAGAGACATACAAAGGCTGCAGACAACTCAAAGAAGCATGGAGAGGTGCATGCTTGGTGTAACCAGGAGAGATAAGAAGAGGAACACGTGGATCCGAAAAATGACAAGAGTAGAGGACATCATGATCAGAGTTAAATCCCTGAAATGGCAATGGGCTGGACATACTGCCAGAAGAACAGACCATCGATGGACAGCCGAAATTTTAGATTGGATTCCAAGGGACAGGAAAAGACCCAGAAGAAGACCACATGGAAGATGGGTGGATGAAATTCGAAAGTATGCGGGAGTGACATGGAAGAGACTGGCACAAGACAGACCGTTGTGGAGGAAACTTGGGGAGACCTTCGTCCAGCAGTGGATTGATAATGGTTGACAATGATTATGATGATGATGATGATGTAGATATATTTACCATCTGCTCTTAATGCTTTGCCTTGCAATTACATTTGAAGGCTCTTTCTTGTGGCTTTAATTTCAGCTCTAAAAACCATTTACTCAAATATTTCTGCTTATGCATCACATTATCTAAATTCTGCTTGTGGAATGAAGTTGCAAAACTGATTCTTGAAAATCAGAAGGTTTATAAATTTATTTGGCAGTGAGATTATGAAAAACAAACCTTATTTTTACTGTTAATGTTCATTTTTAGAGAAAATTATTTCTGCTGTGTAAAAAACCCATAACAAAAAATGCATAGCATGGGCCGTTATTTATCTACACATGTACTGACTAAAAATATTAACTGTACCCCCTCAAATATATATCAACATCAATCATTATCAAATCCTTGCCAAATGAAGATCTCTCTAAGTCTCTTTCACAACTCTGTCTGGAGCCATTCTCTTCCATTCCAATATACTTTCGAATTCCATCCGCCTATCTCCCGTATTATCTTCTTCTGGGTCTTTTTGTGTCCCTTGGTATCCAGTCTAATATTTCAGTTATCCAACATTTGTCACTTCTTACAGCAATATGTCCAGACTGTTGCCACTTGAGGATCTTTACTTTAATCATGATGGCATCAACTGTTATCATTTTCCTAATCCATGTGTTTCTCTTGCTGTCTTTCCTGGTTACACCAAGCATGCATCTCTCCCTGCTACTTTCAGTTGTCCACAGCCTATGTATGTCTTTTTTGGGTAAGGTCTCTGATCCATAAATAAGAACAGGAAGGATGCATTGATTAAACATTTTCTTTTAAGTCATAATGGTAAATTGCTCTTGAAAAATTGCACTGTTTCTTCTAAATGCTCTCCAGCCAAATTTTATATGTCTATTAATTCATTTTTTAATGTATCCCTTACTTGATATCTGTTTTCCAAGGTAAATATAGGTTGAACTCTTAAATCTTCAGTTCTTGTAAAAAGCATTGTACTCGAAATTTTGAAGACAGTTATAACTGCAGATGATTTCATGAAATCAAAAGCATTTTATCCTTTGCCATTTTTGTCCCTGCACAATGTTTTGTAGTTAGGGATTTTTCTAGTGTTGTAACTTATGCCTGACAGTGTCCGCCTCCTATAAAATCTGAGGTGATCTGTTGGTTTTCTTGCCTCTTAGCAGTGCTGAAGCTGAGTTGTTTCAGTATCACTAAGATATTCTGCTCAGTGCTACTGCTACTTCTGGTTTGTTTGGCTAAAAACCGCTTCTGCATCCTAGTCATTCAAGTCTTGTGACAAATTATCGACGTTGATACAAAGGAACATTTTTTCATTTGTTTTGAATACTGCAATTAGTTGTGTGCATGAAAAAAAGGAAAAAGTAAACTATTTGTCATGTACTAGTGGTGAAGGGGGTTTCAAGAAAGGGAGGGTGAAATGACAGCAGCGTGGGGAAGAAGTGTGTTTTTGTAGCAGTGGCTGTTTAGGGTGGGTGATTCCATCCCATATTTTCTGACTTTTATTTGGCCTTTCTCACCCCATGCATGAAAGAATGGTGGTGGAATACTTTTTTTTATTTAGTTGCTTGAAGTTGAAAAGATTGAGTTCCTGTTTCTTAATTGCCATGAAAAGGGAAATTTTAATGGGAAAAACCTTGGCATTTAAGGTTTTCCCATTCAGTTTCATTTGGGAATTTTTGTGCACACTTTGTTTGCTGGTGAGCACAAATTTAAAACATAGCTGTATAGAAACAATATTAGCATATGTTATGTTGAAAATTTCTTCTCTAAATAAAATGTTGCATAAATTTTTACAGCTATGAATATTTGTTTAAGAAATAATAGTCCCTGATTCTTCAACATTCTGTATTAAGTTTTCTTTGAAAAAATGTTAAATATTTCACCTTTCCTTATCCTTAAATTTCCAGCATATGAATTATATCAAAATATTTAAACATAAACAGTATTTAGCTTATGTATTGATTATGGTGTATGAAATCATGTTAAGAGTAATATCACATTTATGGTCTTAACAATAGATTTTATACCTATATTTTTATTTTAGAATTTGCTTCAGTAATGAAAATTAAAGCCGAAATAAATGCATTTCAAAATAAGTATAGTGCAATATATATAAAAGTTTTGTAGAAATTGAATTTGGTTACATTTCCTGTGACAGTTTTGGTATTTCAGTTATTACTGTGATTCTACTTGTTAGGTGCAGCAAAATCATTTTCAACATTCTGCATTCTATATCAAGTTTGCTTGAGCCTGTATGTAATTGTTTGTTGTAAGTTACGGGTTGAACAAATCTGTGATTTCTCTATATTTGAAATAGGAGTATTTGATTGTATATTAAACCTGAAGTGGGAGAATGGGAAGTCGTGGAATTCCGTGATTGAATAAGTACTTATATGAGCAAAGCTTTCAGTACACAGATATGATCTACAGTGCTGTAGCCACTCCTAAATCGAACTTGACCTTTCATTTGACCTAACTTACAATAATTGTATGTTCAATACCTTCTTCAGCAGTTCTGTTTTCTTATAATACACTCATGGACAATGAAATTTGCATACCTAGAAGAAAACATGCTACAACCGCGAAACTTTGCAGGTAGCTAGAGTGCGTGCTGGTATGCAAATGATCCACGTTTGTTGCGATTGCGCATGACTGCACACCCTGTGGTGGCGACGCAAGCAAGAGTACAGAGTGACAAGAATGCCGGGTAGATGCCAGAGACATCGATTTATGCAACTTATGGACTTTGAGAGAGGCCTGATCATTAGCCTCAAAACCACAGGGTGGTCGGCGCGCCATATAGCCTGCCACGGGGATCATTCTGACCATACCATCTGACTGTGTTGGGAGCAGTGGACACGTAATGGCACCGCCATACAGCGGAGCAGCTCCAGACGGAACACCGGTAGAGAGGATTGACAGATAGTGCACCAAGCACGAGCATATCCCACGGAGACCTGGTCCACTATACAGGCAGATGTAGCAGCTCCTGTGTGCCCATGAACCATTTCCTGATGCCTCGTGGAAATGAATCTACAATCCCAGTGCCCCTTACATGTGTTTTCCATTAACACCAGAACATCGCCAGCTCTGTTTGCAGTGGTGCCCGGCCAGAGCGACGTGGAACGTCACATACTGGCAATGTGTGGTGTTTAGCAATGAGTGCCGCTTCGTTTTGGGACAGATGATCATCGTGTCCGGGTGTGGAGGTCAACGGCACAATCCCACCCTCACTATCAAGTGTCACACCTCCCCCACTGCAGGCATTATGGTCTGGGGAGCCATAGCCTGCAATAGGCGATCAGCTCTAGTAGTGATACGTGGATCATTGACGTGCCAGTGGTATGTGGATGAGATCCTACGGCCCCATGTGCTCCCATTCCTGGCCAGGATTCCAGGTGTGCTATACCAGCAGGATAATGCCTGCCTGTACATGGCTCAGGTTGCCCAGGACTGCCTACATCATGTTCAGACACTTCCATTGCCTGCTTGCTCCCCGGACATGTCCTCTGTTGAGCAAGTGTGGGACCAGTTGAAACACCAGCTGTTGCCGTGCCACAGTATCTGGGATTTGGAGCACACAGTCCAACAGGTGTGGGCCAGTCTGCCACATGACAACATCAGGCATCTGTTCACCTCCATGCCGGACCGTTTTGCAGCATGTATCACCGCACAGTGTGGTGCGACGCGCTATTGAAGATGGCCGGACTGCGTGCCACAGATCCCTCTGTAATTATCCTGCAGCTTTGTTTTTGCCATCATATGTATCATTCATCTGTATCATTACGTCCATAAAATTTCAGTTCAATCCAGTGCTTCCTTCTTGGTGCGCAAATTTCATTGTCCGTGAGTGTATATTAATTATCAAATTCATTAAAACATGTATCTACTGAAGTGCCAAAAAATTGGGATACCTCCCTTATACCAATTTAGTTCTCCTCACAATCAAATAATGGCAGCAACACAATGTGGAGTAGATTCCACAAGCTCTTTGTAGTACTTTGGAGACAGTGCATACCATGCTTCCTGGAGAACGTCCCACAATTCTGTAATATTTGCCGGTGGAGGATTCCTGGTATTGACGGCACGTTGAACAGCATCCCAAATGTGTTTGATGGTGTTGAAATCCAGTGAATGAGGTTGGGCCAAATCAGGATGCCAAACACTGTGGAATATTCCTCCAGCCATAATTGGATGGCTGTAGACATGTGAGATTGTGTATTGTTGTATTGAAAGAGGTCGCACCCATTGGAGTTGTTGCATGACATGAATGGGTACAAATTGTCCCCAAAGATGGTTATATAGCATCCACTGGTCAGGCAGTTTGCAGACATAAGAAGGGTCCTAATGCGTGCCAGCTGAAAATACCCCACACCATAACAGAGCCACCGCCTGCCTTCACTGTCCCTTGTAGGTAATTGGGATCGACTGTCTCGTGGGGTTGTCACCACACCCAGAGTCGACCATCTGCCTTGAACAGTTGGTATCACAATTCGTTAAACCAGGCTACACATTTCCAGTCATCTTGCATCCAATGGTGGTATTCCAGAGCCCGGGTGAGGCACACAGCCTTGTGTTGTCGGGTCAGCAATGACACCTAAGTGGTCTGTGGGCTCCAGAACCCCATACTACACAGGGAACATTGCACTATCCAAACGCTGATGCAACTACTAGCCCCAGCATTGAATTGTGCTGTGATTTGCGGCAATGTTGCATGCCAGGCGGATGTTACGATGCGTGCCGGACACTACTGTCCACGATTGTCCAGGCTTTTCTGCAGCCACATGGGTCTCACGCTCTGTATTTTTCTCCCTAAGTTTGTGTAGTCCAAGTACACCCTTGAAATTGTTGAACATGTAAATCCAAATTTCATGGTAATTTACAAGATTGAATGACCCATCTCCCGGCCACTGACTATCATACCATGTTCAGAATCACTTAAATCCTGATAATCTGCCATATGAACTGCAAATTCTACTACTTGAGCTTGCAGAGATATCTGCCTCTATATATACAGTAAAGTCCCATTAGAATGAACTTGACAGGACCGCCTAATGCCATTCGTTTTGACAGAATTTTTTAATGGTGGAATTTCGTGTTTTTCCAAGAAATTTTAATCTTAACAACAAATTTAGAAAATTTGACATTAAATTTTTGCTTAAAAACTCTCCACTTTCAGATATGCTTATAAAAATGAAAAGAAATACCTAAAAAAACTTTGAAACAGACCTTTGCTTGTATGTACATACTTACAGTACTTATATGTATTTATACCTCCTCCATTTGCACAAATTCTGTAATATATTTTTTATACCTTTTGTGACTTTAGAAATCAAAGTTTTGTAGGGAATGCATACTTGAAAAACTACCCTCACAGAAGTTTGTCTGATAGGAAATGAAATGATGCACTTTTTCAAAGCGTGAAAGTGCCTCCGATGCATCGACGTTTGGCAACAGAGTCATGATATCTTCATCATCACTGCTTTCCTGATCAGCTCCGTCAGTTTATTTGTCCGTAATTGACTGGATGATATTGGCATTAGTCAGTTCATGGGAGATAAGTTAACAATCATGATGAGTTTTTACAGTTTTTATGATTCCTTGATCAAAATGCTGTAAAAAGGCAGTGTAGTTTGGCATAAAATATTTAACACAAATGCCTTCTAAAGTTGGAGGCTTATTATGAGGTTTACAATTATGGATGAAACATATAACTTTTCTTTTCTTTTTTTCTTTTCATTTCTGCATTAAATTTCACAAGCCAATCATAAAAACATGTTTGTCGTCATCCAGGCTTTTTTGCCTGATGTATACTCACATGACTTCACGTGAGTGAACATTTTTCAAGCAGCAAGGCTTAGCAAATTTTCCAACAATTAAGACTTTCCTTTTTTTAATTCCTAATTGATTGCAACAGAAAAGTGTTAAGTAAGAACATTACTTTGATCTTTTCATCCAATGCATTTGTCTCCTTTAAGAACCAAAATTTTATTCTGCTCAAGTTGGAAAAATATTCGTGCTTCATCTCTGCATCAAACACATCATCTGGATTGTAAGAGCTTATAAGTTTTACTGCTTCTCCACCTCTTGATTCCCTGACACTTTCCATGGGTACACCACCTGCCTTACCTCAAATCACTTTTGATATGACACCTTATCTTTCTCTAAACTGATTGATCCATCCAACTCTGGCCTGAAAATTATCATGTCCAAGATTTTTGACAAATTGTAAAGCTTTTTGACGAATTAGGGGCCCATTGATTGGTATACCCATGAATGCACATCTTGGAGTCATATGAATGGACATTTTGAAGTTGCGCCTGACGAATTATTTTTCTTGTGTGCTCGATAATCGGGGATTGCAGTTGAACTTCTGTTTTTACGTGATCTTTCAGAAAAGTTGAAGGACTGATGCCATATTTTTTTGGCAACATCTTTTTTTACTTCTAGAATCTACTTTGGTTTTAGCACTGATATTTTTCTTTTCTTCCGAAGAGAACTGTTTTCGCTTCAACAAGTTCATTTTGCGTACGAGAAGTCTAGGAATCCTGAGTTGAAGAGCAACAATGCGTGAGAAAGCTCACTCTACTCCTCTTCCCCAATGGGTTCAGTAGCATTCCTTTTACCTCTAAATCATAAAGTGAGGATGAGAGGACAGTTGCTGCTTTGAGATGAAACTCTGATGTCATGAAAATCTACTGTAGCGCACCATCAGCAAAACGTAGAAGTGCTCGTCGAATGTCGGCCGGCGGGCATGTCGTGGTCGTGTCAATCATTTAAATGGTGCAGATGATCTAGGACGGGATATACGTATCAGAAAAGGAAAGGAGAGCAAAAAGGGGGATTGTAGTGATAGAGAATCTGGTCGTTCGATCCACTGCGTTTTGGGTTCCCTTGGCAACCTTTGTCTACGTCAGTTTCAGCTTATGTGTCTAGTCGTGTTTCTAAGCAGCTTTTGACCTAACGGAAAACCAGAAATGATTCGCACGTGCTTCAAGAAGGGAACCGGGATGCAGAAATCCAAGCTGAAATTTTTTGCAGAGGTTGCTACCTTCCTTTTGAAATGGGAAAAATGTGTTCCTTGTATCGAACAGTAGTAAGAATTTATTTCGTTATGATGAAATCAAAAATACATTACTTCAAGGAAATGTTTGCAGGAGATTTGCAATAATTTCGTTATATTGGATTTTTCATTTTATCGGACTTTGTTTTAACGGGACTCCAGTGTATATTGTTTGTGGATGATGCCATTTACCGCATGGCTGTGGTGGCATGTAATGGAAATGGTAGTGCATTTTCCTGGTGTTTTTTTTTTTTTTTTTTTGGCACCTTAGTGTATATATGTATAACTAACCCTTATTTGACATGGTAAATCTGTTCTGTTCTATAAGTTTCAAATTATAGAATACATACAGCTATAATAATTTTGTCAATACTTATTTTATTTTTTTCACATACTGCTCATTATAAAGATAGAGATAACTTGCTCTCCGGTTGGTGGGGCCCGCATAGTAATACAAGTATTTCACTTCACATGTGATTATGCTGTTCTTTTCATATTCAAAGATTTCCGCTCCGTAAATTGAACCAAAAGACAAGCAAGGGTCTTTATATAACACTTAGTCATTTTATTAAAGCATCAGTTTCTGACATCTTGGTGTTTATTAGAGCCTGTCCTCAGTGCTTCAGAAAACAAGTTTTCATTAGTGTGTATGACACCCAGATGTAACCTGCCATGGCATCATGAAGTTCATAACATGCATACACATGCACACCTGACTACTTTGCCAGTGACAATTTTGCTTTGGGTGAGAGCATTGGTCCAATCATGTGAGAAAATTTCACTTTCTAGAACATGGATAACTAATTAGCTTTTATGGTTGATTAACTTCAAATCAGCTAATCAATTAATTACAGTTTTGACTTCTCAGAATAAAGCTTCTGAAAAAAAATGTTACTTATTCCTTGACAAAACTTTTTTAAGAAACCTGTTTGCTGGGCCTTTCTCTGTATCTGCATCTTCATTTCCAGGCCAGAAGTATTTCACTCACAAGGGATGGTTCTGGGTGGGAACACTCAAAAACAGACAAAACCCGGTTCACCCTACTAATTCGATGGCATTGAGTCTCTTGGTGATAGTCGTTCCCGTGTTAAGTCAACCATTTGGTCTGCAGCGCCATCTGAAGTTCGAAAGTTCAAGGACACTTTGGGCTTATTTTGAATGAATTTAACAAGTCTGCTCCTCCATTTTGTAGTTTTGTAAAGTGCAGGTGCTGATATATATAAGCAATTCATAAAATTTATATTATGACAAATATTATTATTTTGTGCATTTTGCAGGAAAATGGACTACACATGCACTGTTAATCCCTGGAATATTGTTCAACTTTTACAACAAAAGTTACATCGAAAATTTAAAGATTTTCAGAAACCTGGTGTTGACGATGAATCATTTGCCAATTTGCTTGAAACTCTAATAATCAAAAAGTACGAAAAGGACCTTATTAGTTACGAAGAAACCACATTAGACTTTCGCGAAAATATATTTGAGGGTACAGAAAATATGGAGAATGACAATGACGAAAGTGGACAGTCAGGCCAAGAAGGCCCATCGACAGATACTAGTGAATATGAGGTATCACCAGAAAAGAAGTCATGAAAAACAAGCATTCTTCAAGTAATTCCGGAAGAGGTGATGGAGAAAATCTATGATGCTCATCACAAGAAGAAAATGTCCTATGACAATTTGTGTAAGAGATGGAAAAGTATTGGCTCTAAAAGAAATGTCGCAACCATTCTAGCGCATGTTGCAGCAAAGCAGAGAGCAGCCTGTCAAAGTGATGACTTCGGTGGCAATTATTTTGATAAAATAGAGGCAATAAAGAAGTGCACACTGGCAAGATTCAGTGAAGCTCGAGATTATGGTACACCTATTAATTATTGGCATTTGCGGAATTTCACATTACAAGCAGCCAGGAATGTTAAGCTGAACAATTTCAAAGCATCAAAGAAATTCATTCATGTGTTTAAAAAAGAACATGGGATAGTGTTTCGCACTGTGACAACATTTTTGACGCAAAAAGATGTACGAGAAGAAGCTGATATAAAGACAATCGCAGAGGAATTTGTTAGTGGTGTGAATGAATTTAAAGTGTCAGCATAATTAGAGTCAAGTAAAATTTGGAATACGGACCAAAGTCGCTTTAATTACGAAGTCACGTTCCGAGGTACTCTTTCTTACAAGGGAGAAAAGGCAACTTTATCTACTGTCCAATCCCTAAATAAGACTACCCACAGCTATACAATTGATGTTGCTATGTCTATGTGTGGAAAATTACCGACAAAATTATATATATGCTCCCAAGAACCTGGAGGGAAATTGGGTCCGAGGGTGCAAAAGGGTGTTGATGAGCTGTGCCAATCTCTCGGAAACATAGTTGTGGACGCAAGTAAAAGTGGTAAAATGGAAAATACACATTTTGCCAGGTTTCTTTACCAAGTTTTGGATGTTGATATTTAAGATAAGTCACTCTTACTGTTAGATTCATAGAGTGGTCACAAAGATGAAAAGGTTTTGCACGATGCAATTCCTGATAAAAACATCGCTCTAAAGATTATACCACCAAAAACAGCATGTTATGTTCAGCCCCTGGATGTGTACTTCTTCCGTCAGTACAAAGTTTATTTCAGGAGATTGGTAGACTTTGTGAGACATTGACTAGATCAGAATCAACACAAGCTCAATGACAGACGCTTCAACAGAAAGCTGCATTCTGTCATTTATAATCAATTATGTTCACCAGTTTTCCAACCTATGCTTATATATGCATAGCAAGCAGCTGGCTATGAAACGGAAGAGAAGGTTTCATTCAAAAATGTAATAGAAGTTGCCTCTCAATGTGGAATGCTCGAATGCCAATGGAAAGACACTGATGATAGTGAATGTGAAAACCTTGCAATTGTTACTTGTTCCCATTTCTCACTTTCCTACTGTTTTGATCATTTTGTTGACATTCCTCACCTACATATTTAGAAATATATGATATTTATGTACTTGCTTCATTATTTATTCATATTTGTGTCCATTAAGAAAGTTTTTGCTCTTGCATTGCCCTTAAAAGCAACCCAAGTGTCCTTGAACTTTTGAACTTTAGATGGCGCTGCAGACCAAACAGTTGACTTGACACAGGAACTACTATCAAAGAGACTCAGCGCCATCGAATAAGTAGGGTGAGCCAGGTTTCGTCACCTTCCGTTGTCAGTTTGTTGAACTGCAGTATTATTTAGCTATTAATACAGAAAAATGTACTGTTGGATTCCACTTAGTAGTTCTAATTCTGACTATTATATAGCTCTAATTATTGTACTATTCTCTTTTACGTGCGATATTTCAAAGTAACTTGTACAAAAAACTAGCGGATAATGCTTACCTTGGCATTCCTTTCTAGCGGGAACATTTCACGCACGTGTTTTCCGGTCCTTTGTTGATGTTATTGTCCTAAAGTCCGCTGTATGCGATGACTGGCTTTACTTCTCACACTTTTCGCTGGGTATACTCATTGGATCTTTGCCTTAGGATTCAAACATCAATTTTTACCGTTCTTTATACTCGAATTTTCGCCCATACTCTGGGCATCTTCAGGAGCGTGGCGTCACGCTCCTGAAGATGCCCAGAGTATGGGCGAAAATTTCAGTATAAAGAACGGTAAAAATTGATGTTTGAATCCTAAGGCAAAGATCCAATGAGTATACCCAGCGAAAAGTGTGAGAAGTAAAGCCAGTCATCGCATACAGCGGACTTTAGGACAATAACATCAACAAAGGACCGGAAAACACGTGCGTGAAATGTTCCCGTCGCTAGAAAGGAATGCCAAGGTAAGCATTATCTGCTAGTTTTTTGTATATGTACTGTTGGTTTAGCATTGTTATCCTTGTTTTCAGTGATGATTTAAGTACTGATTAGGGAGTTCTTAATTATGAGCAAGCTAAGATTATGGTTATTCTTAGTAGTGTTCTTTCTGATACTTTGAAATGTGTAAGTGTAACTGTTGTCACCAAATTTAAGTTGTTGGGAAATGGCTGATATTGGTGCTAACTCTTATTTTCTGCTCCTTTATCTAGAGAGAAAAAGATGTCACGAAATGGAGCTCTTAAAGTTCTCGATCATGCCATGTCTAACTTGGATGGAGCTGATAACTGCAACAAGTTTGTTGACATTTTGGGTTTGAGAACAATTTTTCCACTTTTTATGAAAACTCCAAAAAATAAAAAGAAAAAGAACTGGTTGCCCTTTGAGGAACATGAAGGTATTGCCCCTTCAGATTTTGAAAATTCATGCAAATGTTATTGTGGTTTTAAATAATGTTATTGTGGTTTTTAATAAAACTTACCTACAGCCTGTTACTGATTGAAAGTAAAAGCAGCACCAGAAAACTTTTTAAGTTTTAAGACCTGATGAATATCAAATTAGTGTGTTGAAATAATACTAAGAAGAATTCAGTTTCTGTTTTCAGGAAATCAAATTCGTTTTGAGTTTATTTTGTTTAGATTTCCAAATTGAAACTTTAAAATGCTTTAAGTTCTCATGCTGCTGTTATATTTCACTGATTTATCACATTTTCTTATATTTCTTGTATAAAAAATATGTGCTTTTAAGAGGTGGTTTGTTTTATATCGTATTTAACTTTGTGTTTTCTAAAAATGAGGGAAGAAGGAAACATCTCTTAAAAGAACAACTAAGAGAAATCCCCTTAATATGGATAGCATTAATGGAACTTCTGTACCTTTTGAAATGCATGTACTGTAAGATGTTTCGAAAACATGCACAAATGTCTAGAAATCTTACATGATCCAGATCTTCACATAGGCTAATCACTTTTCTTGGACAATAATGAACTTAAAGGAATTTTGTGTTGAGTACTTATTACACGCTCAACAAAAACATTTAGAAGTCTCTCCATTTAAGTCATAACAGTTGGCCTAGTCATAGTCAGTTTTGCTTGACAGTGGGACTGCTGACTTTTCCGCTGCTAAAATAAGTGTTCTTACAGTTGAACCTGCTAGTCCTAAATTATTACCTACACTCACTTGTTGTTGGCCAAAATCAATTCACTACAAAACATGTAATTTAGTTTCTGAACTCAGACATTTTCATTCCATCATACTGGTGCCAAATATTGATGCCATTTTATTTTTATCCACCACCATTGACCTTAAAGGTCATAACCAGAACCAAAACAATGCACAGACAAAAGCAACAAGTGTCAGTATTTGTCATTAACAATGTGGACACCTGACAAATGTTGCTAAATGTCTTTTCATGTTGCCAGAAGTTTTTCTTTGTGTTGATGTCAACAAGGGAATAATGCTAAGTGATGACTTATAATTATGTGCATGACAAGCCAATACAATTCAGTTTTACATTACAGTTAAAAGAGCAGGGATGTTTTAAGGTAATGGTGTGCCTGACTTCAGCTGGCGACTTGGCCAAAAAAGGGACCTCTCCTGCACCTGATTTTAAAATAATCAATGTTTATATTCATCCTGTGTATTAATAAAGTCATGGCAAAATCCTAGTTATGAAATATCTTAAAAGTATAATTTTGCAATTATGGGGATTACTAGGATAACATAAATATTATTTTTTGTCAAATTTTAGGGTTGCACACCAACTCCTCGTCGGGACTGACTCAAGAGAATAGGTGCTTCCACTCAAGCAGAACAAACATAAAGTCTGGGTATTACCGCTTGAGTGGGAGCACCTATTTATTCTCTTAAGTCAGTCCCGACAAGGAGTTGGTGTGCAACCCTAAAATTTTACAAAAAGTAATATTTATGGCATCCTAGTAATCCTCATATTGCAAAATTATGCTTGTAAGTTGTTTATATTCATTTTGTTTATGTTATTAAGATTTATTGTACTAACTGTCCACATAACAAAATTGAAGCAAGTTGCAATATCACTGCAGTGCAATACAGGTCATGATATGAGGACAGCATTATAGTATTAGCACTCAGGAAACTATTATAATGAGGGTCAACTATACTATAACATTTTCTTGAAGAAAAAGAGGAAAAGTTCTTAAAAATTCAGGCAGTCAGTTTTCGAAAACCACCTAGATTAACCTTTAAAATGTCACTTTTATGTAAATGATAGCTTTACCTTTTTCATTAGCTGGTTTGTATAAATTTTGACAGTTAACTTTTAATTGTCACATCTTATGTACTGTAACACTGCTGCTGATCTCAGGTGCTGTTTAATTAAGGTAAATTTCATTTTCTCAGAGAGCCATGTTTTCTTTCCTGATTACAGTAACTCTTTCAAAATAGTTTTGTCATCTTTGCACTACCACAAATGTAGGCAGTATTCAGGTTGAAATGCAATAAAACACAGATGGAGAGAAAAAGATAGGAAAATTGGTGCTGGCATTTTACATACTTTTACCATAAAATTAGTGACAGATTTTAATTATATGATTGTGATTGTTAAGGAACTAGGAAGGAAAGATTGTAAGGAATTAGACAACAGAATCTCCAAGGCAGGTAAAATTGGCTGTGTAAAAATATTTTCACTAAGTTCAGTTTTGGACATAACACTAAACTCATTGTATGCAATGCCATATTTAGATCTACTTTGTGTGTGTGTGTGTGTGTGTGTGTGTGTGTGTGTGTGTGTGTGTGTGTGTGTGTGTGTGTGTGTGTCTGCAAGAGTTAAATGTAAAGTAAAGGATTCTTAAAGTGATAAAAGAAATATTCAAGAAAAATAGGTAAATTTTCATTGGCAAAACAGAATTAGCAGTGTGGACATCGAAATTGAGTTGTGAGCTGGATACTTCTTTCTCAGAAGTTAATGAGAACATACTGAGATACTTCAGACATATTTATCAAGTGAAAGATTGCCTGAACAGATGTTAAATCCTGTAGTACTAGGCCGCATACCAAAAAGCAGACCTAGAACCAGATGGATTGATGGTGAAAAATCAACCATTAATAATCAGGGAAGCAGTATTGTAGATGTCTCTGAAAATTTATTATCTTTAATTTTTCTAAACTATGTCCTTAGTAATGTGTCAGAGCTTTCCTCTCAAAAAGTGATCATTGCTGATTTCAAGCCTATGAGAATTTTGGTGTCACTTAATTATCTTAGAATTTTGGCATCACTTAATGATCTTCTTAAAAATGTAACCCATGGAAGAATCTCTCAGTGGTGGCACTGGCATTCACAGCAGGGTTTGAAAAAAACCAGCCCACTTGGGGTTTTTTTTTTTTTGGGGGGGGGTTTATTGGGAATATCTCTTGATAAAACAATGGCTTTTTATTTTTATTTTTTCCATGCTGCTAACATACCATTCAGTGCAGACGAATTGGATCAGTTTAAAATTATGATTGAAACACTGAGACCTGGACATCAGCCACCCTCAGCAAAAGCCATTGGTAGAAAACTGTTTGATACTGCAGCAGAAGAAACTGAATCTCAGCTTTCAGAAAAACAAAATTAAGCAGTTTGACTCTCACCATAGATGGTTGGTGCAATGTGAAGAATGAGCCAGTCCAAGCTATTAGTGTCCATACCGGAACAGAAAGTTTTTTGCTGCATGCCGATGATACTGGATCAGAAAAGAAAATGGCAAAACATTGTGCTTCTAAATTAGAGGCAGCCATAAAGAAGCGTGAACAAAAATTTGGAAAACCTGTTTTTGCTGTTGTAACTGAGAGCAAAAACAAAATGATAAAAATGTGGAAAATTTTAAATGAAAGATATCCAACTCTCGAAACATATGGATGCTCAGCACATGTGTTGAATTTGTTAGAAAAAGATGTTTCCCCAAAGACTGTTTTAAAGCAGATTGCGAAGGTGCAAAAATATTTTCATAATGTAGGCCTACATCAACCACATGGATGGTTCAAAGAAAAGACTGGCTTAATGCCACAACTACCTAACAAAATAAAGGGCAACTTTCATCCTGATTGTGTTAAAACATGTGTGGCCAATTATCACAAATACAGAGAAATATCTTAAGAGCATATTGAGGAATTTTATCAATCTATTTTTAAAATCTTTGATAAAATCGGCATTTACAGAGAAACTATGAATCTGGAAAAGCAGTTATCCGTTGTTGCTAGCACACTGGACACACTTCAGAGAGAGACACAACATCTGTTTCAGTTGCTGTTGAAATATAGCCGGATTTACTACAAGATGAAATCCTGCAGTCCTACCATTTAGATTTTAAAAAGGTTTAACAAGCAATTCTTGAACAACATTTTCTAGCAAACCGCATGGATCCAAAATACGGAGGTCAGAAACTTAACCAAGAACAGGAGAGTATTGCAGAAGAGTGGGTATCCGAATTTCCTCTCTGATTACACAGTCGAATAATATGACCACCCCCGGAATCACTGTGTACTCACCCAGGTGTTTCACAGAGTGCACGTGACAAGGTCAACCACATGGAGATATAAGCGGCTGGCCAGGACAGGTGAGCCATAGTGCGTAACATGAGCACAATGGGCAGATGTAGTGATTTGATGGATGTTCAAAAAATAATGATCATTGGTTACCGCACCAAGGGTGGAAGCATCTCAGGAACAGCAGACTTTAGGGGCTGTTCGCGAGGTGCTGTAGTAAGGGTGTACCAAGATTGGACCACTAGCACACCGAGTACCTCATGACATCATAACTGTGGAGCCCCAAAGGCCATCAACCTCAGAGGAGAACGTCACCTCCGTCAACTTGTAAAGGGCAATCTACACGCAACAGCGCAACAATTGACCACACATATGAATGCTAGGGTACCCAAGTAAATGTCCCAGATAACAGTAGAGCAAACCCTGTTATGCATGGGTCTCCGGAGCTAATGCTGCATCAAGGCACCCATGTTAACCCAGGGCCATCGGCAATGATGCCTGCAGCTCGAATGGGACTACCGCCATTTGGACAGTTGGAAAAAAGGTTGCCTTCACCGACGAATCGAGGTTTCTACTTTACAGAAGTGACAGGCGGTGGTGGAATGGCATCAGGCACACAAGGACCAACACCCAGACACACTTGTTGAGCAAGTGCAGCCCAGCAGCAGCAGTGTGCATGTCTGAGCGATGTTTTCCTTGTATTTCCTTGTATGCCGTGGGACTGCTGGTACAACTGGATTGGTCCATGAACGCCAATGGCTACCTGTCCATTCTTGCAGACCACATGCATCCCTTCACATTGGACGTTTATCCTGGTAGTGATGGTATCTACAGGACAATGCACCCTGTCACGTTACTAAGGCGGTGCATGACTGGTTCCAGGAAGACAGCAGCGATATCTCCGTTTTCCCTTGGCCGACGAAATTGCCAAACCTCAATCCCCTAGAGCACTTATGGGACTATTTAGATTCACAAGTTTGACGTGCCGACCCGCAACCACGTCATCTCCAGGACCTCCATGCTCTGCTGCAGTCCGAATGGGCACGTGTGCCTCGGGCAACGTTCCAGGGCCTGAGTGAGTCCATACCACGACATCTCGCCGCTGCCATCCCATTATTAGGTAAGTGGTCGTATTATTCTGATATGACCATGTATTTGCCTGGTGTAATGGCTTTCAAAATTAATGATACAGACTGTTACTTAACATCAATGATGAAAGAATGTCACCAGCCAGTTTTCTTCCATAAATAATGGCTTTCAAAATTAATGATACAGACTGTTACCTAACATCAATGATGAAAGAATGTCACCAGCCAGTTTTCTTCCATAAAAGGATGGCAAGTCATGGCAAAAAAATCTGAAAAATGTTCAAATTCAAAAATGCCTGCAGGATTTTCTAACTTTGTATGACTACATTCAGCACCAGCTTCATCTGCCTCCATCAAGAGAATTTTCTCTATGTTTCAAATAGTTTGGAATAAGTTACTTAAATCCCCGCACGGGGATAACTGGTCTTCCAGTTATTTGGGGAGCGGCACCCCCACGGCCCGAGCTCACCTTGTGACGGTTTCTATTGCCTCTGCGGCTTTGACGATTACATCACCGAAGGGACAGCTGTTCATCCAGCTGATGGGGGATGGCGTCCCCACGGCCCGAGCCGATTTTCTCTTACTGTTTTGCTTTTTCGTCTTTCGTTCATATCTTGACATATACCCGCCTCAGTTGTAGGCTGCTGAGGTTGTGATGAGGCGCCAGCCAGTTCCGGGTTTTGTTCCTCGTTCTCTTCCCTGTCTTTTCTCTTTTATGTTACATTTTCTGTTTTTTCCGGAGCTGGTTAGCTTAGACCTACCTGCACGTTTGCCGTGTGCGGTGACCCGTACAGGTGGAAACAGGGATGCTGGAGGCTGAGGTATCTGGGGGCCGGGTTGTAGTGTCTCCAGATGCCAACACTCCTCTTTGCCCTCTGCTTCACCCTAAATGGGAGGCTGGGAGCTAACCCACTCCTAGTCAGGAAGTCTGTGGCCGAGTGGCGTCCAGACTTCTAGCGGCTTGTCGTTCTGTTCGGCTGGGTGAGTTTGGGGGTAGGGTGGGCATGCCAAAGGGGTGTTCTCCGGGCACGGGGAAGTCTGGATGCACACCGAGCGTGTGTCTGCCCTACCAACTTGCTATATCCGCTGACTATCCCTAGAGCCGTGTCCTGCGTCCTGTTGGGCTTGCGGACCTCCGGCTCTCCCTTGTTGGGCTCGGTAGTGGGTGGGGAGGTTGGCGGACGAATCTTTTTTTTCTCTCTCATGGCAAACAAATGTGTTTCCCATGCTGTACCTTTAAAGCGCCGTGTGGAGGAAGGGACACCCTCCTCCACTAAGAAACTACTAACTACCAACTGCAATGTTCTGTTTCTTCTCATTCATTCAGTTGATCCTGCTCAGTCTCTCAGTTCGAAGAGTCCTTTCTGGATTAATAAGGCTCTTCAGGCCGTTGCGGGCTCTCCAAAGAGTGTTAAGAAGCTCCCGCCAGGGGATCTTCTTGTGGAGACATCTCATCCACGTCACAGTGCCACCTTGCTGGAGACGACCGTTCTGCTGGACATTCCTGTACAGATCTCGCCCCGTGGATACCTCAATTCCTCTCGCGGTGTCATCAACTCCCGCGACCTGCTCGAATGCAGTGAAGAGGAATTGTTGGATGAACTTGGGGACCAACATGTCACTGGGGTTCGGCGTATCCTTTTCAGGCGGGATGGGAAGTCTATTCCCTCCCGGAACATCGTCCTGACCTTTGACTCACCTACCCTGCCAACTTCCATCAAGGCGGGGTACTTGCGTCTAGATGATCGGCCATACGTACCGAACCCTTGAGATGTTTCAAATGCCAGCATTGCGGTCACTCCCAGCAGTCTTGCCATAATGTAGCAAAGTGTGGGCGCTGTGGTTCAACTGAACACTCTTTGGTGGACTGCTCCGCTGAGGCGGATCACTGTGTGAATTGTGAGGGTTCCCACTCTGCGTCTTCTAAGCAGTGTCCCAAGTGGATCGAGGAGCAGGCTATCCAACGCCTGAAGACCACTGAACATCTGTCATACCCTGAGGCCAGGCGGCGGATAGCTCCTCTTCCATTCGGCCGGCGCTCCTATGCCTCGGTTGTGGTGCAGAAGGCTACTGTTGCGGTCCAGACGGAGGTGACCATCCCGGCGCATTGTCCTTATGATTTTGAGGACATCGTCGCTGCTGGGCTGGAAGCACTGAAGTCTCACCGCGTTGCATCCAAGGCGACATCTACATCGTCGCCTAAACCTTCTTCTACGCCGAAAACATCTTCGGCCATCACAGGGACCCAGGTCCAGGGCACTGCCAAGAAGAAGCCGGAAAAGGTGAAACCCGGCTCTTCCTCCCCGAAACAGAGCAGGCAAAAACCACCTCTCAACACAGGGGGTAAACACAGCCCTGTGTTACCTCCATACACTGCCGATGGATTGGAGGTGACGGACGACATGGAGACTTTCTAGTCGTCTGTCTTCATTCTTTCATTTTATTTTTTCATTATGGCCACGCTCATTCAGTGGAATTGCCGAGGTCTGCGTTCACGCATTGATGATTTAAAAGGCTTACTGTCTTCGCACACCCCTGTGTGCATGTGTCTTCAGGAGACAAAGCTTCGCACGACGGACACTCCTTCGCTGCGGAGACATTCCGTTTTCCGCAAAGATCACCTGGACGGCGTTATCGCCTGCGGAGAAGTGGCCGTCGTTGTTCCTCGTGGTGTTCCTGTCACTGCAGTTGCCCTTCGGATGACTTTGCAGGCAGTGGCAGTGAGACTTTATGTGGACACATTGTTCACGGTGTGTTCCATCTACATACCACCAGATGAAGCTGTAAGCCTTTCGGATCTGGAAGATTTAGTTGACCAGCTGCCGCCTCCTTTCTTCATCTTAGGAGATTTCAATGCACACAATCCGTTATGGGGTTCTACCACTGGAGACTCCAGGGGCCGTGTTGTTGAGTCCCTTCTCTCCAACACGTCTCTCTGTCTCCACAACACCGGAGCTACTACTTATTTTCATGAACCCACCCGCTCGTACTCAGCCATTGATCTGTCTCTGAGTTCACCATCTTTATATCCTGACTGGTCCTGGAGTGTGTCTGGTGATCCCTTGGCAGCGATCACTTTCCCATCTTTCTCCGTCTAGCGGGTGGCGGGTACCGTTACCCTACTCGCCCTGCTAGATGGAATATTGCTCGAGCCAAGTGGGACACATTCACGGCTTCAGCAATTATTACTCCAGCTATGGTGACCTCAGGAACGGTCAATGACGCTGTTGCGGCGGTAAGGGATTGTATTGTGCAAGCCGCAGAACTTACCATCCCCAGGACGTCGACTAAACTTCCACGTTGCCCGAGACCTTGGTGGAATTCCACTTGCATGGCAGCACGTCAGGCACAACATCGGGCTTGGGGTAGGTTTCGTCGGTACCCCACCGACGCGAACCTACTAGCTTTCAAGAAAGCCAAGTCCTACGCGCGATTGGTTCGTAGGCGTAGTCAACGGGAGTCCTGGATATGCTACGTATCCGGGATTAACACCACTACCAGCTCTAAGATCGTTTGGGACAGGATCCGCTAGATTCGGGGTAAGTACCCTTCTGGGGGAAATCTCCATTCTTGAGAATGGTGGAGGAACGGTTGCTGACGCTCAGGGTATTGCTGACTGTCTGGGCGCCGCATTTTCTTCGGTGTCCAGCAGCCGCAATTACCCTGCTTCGTTCCGGCAGGTACAGCCGCGGCTTGAACGGTCCAAGGTTTCCTTTGGACCGTTTTCCGCTGCCGATTATAACAGCCCGCTGACTGCCGTCGAACTGAAGATTGCCCTGAATCGGTCCAGCCGAACATCTGTCGGACCGGATAACATCCATTATGAAATGCTGAAGCACCTTTCTCCGTCCTCTCTTGAATGTCTGCTGGTCCTGTTTAACAGGATCTGGCTCGAGTGTGACTTTCCCGAATCTTGGCACACTGCCATTGTCGTTCCTGTTCTCAAACCTGGTAAAGATCCTGCTAACCCGTTGAACTACCGACCAATTGCTATGACGAGCTGCCTTTGCAAAGTCCTAGAGCGCATCATCAATTTTCGTTTGGTTTTTTATTTGGAATCACGTCACCTTCTTTCACCTCATCAGAGTGGATTTCGGAAATTCCGTTCCACCTCAGATCATCATCTTCGCCTTGAGACATCTGTCAGGGAGGCGTTTGTCCGCGTCAGCACTTGGTCTCCGTGTTCTTCGATATGAAAAAAGCCTACGATCGAACCTGGAGATACGGTATTCTCCGTGATCTGCATAACTGCGGATTGCGGGGAAATTTGCCAACCTTCATTGCCGGATTTCTCCAGATCCGGATGTTCCATGTGCGCGTCGGATCGACCCTCTCTGCGTTATACCCACAAGAGCAGGGTGTCCCTCAAGGCTCCATTCTTTCTGTGACATTGTTCATTCTTCGTGTTAATCATATTTTCACTCTACTTCCTCCGACGGTTCGTGGCTCCATGTACGTGAATGATCTGCAGATCTCTTGCGCCTCTGTTAACATGCGCACCATCGAGAGACGGCTCCAGTCTGCCATTACCAAGATCTCTCACTGGGCTTCCCAAAATGGATTTGGCTTCTCGACGCAGAAGACCGTTTGTGTGCATTTTTGCCGCAAACGGGGTCTTCACTCCAGACCCCAGCCTCCGTCTGGGGTGTTCTACCATCCCCGTGGTGTCAGAAGCCAAGTTCCTTGGGCTAACTTTTGACCGAGCGCTCACCTTCCGACCTCACATTCAGTCTTTGAAGGTGAAGTGCACGAAGTCATTGAGTATCCTGAAGGTCCTCTCCCGAACATCTTGGGGGCTGACAGGTGCTCAATGCTTTGCATTTACCACTCTCTCATTCGGTCAAAGTTGGACTTCGGATGCATTACGTACGATTCAGCGCGTCCATCGGTTTTACAGCCTTTGGACCCCGTCCCTCACCAGGCATTGCGGCTATGTACTGGTGCTTTCCGCACCTCTCCCGTGCATAGCCTGTATGCGGAGGCTCATGAGCCGCCGTTGTGCATCCGTCGTAAGCAGCTGTCTCTTCAGTTTTATACCAAACTGAAATCTCTGCCTGATCATCCACTGTATGGTTCCATCTCCCAACCGGCCTGTGTCCGCTTGTTTTCCAACCGCCCCTGCTGTGTTCCGACGTTCGGGATTCGGTGGTCTGCCATAGTGCGCGATGCTGGTCTCAACTTGTCTAGGATTGGTTTGACCACCTTTTTCAACCATCCTCCTTGGCAGCCCGTTCAAGCAACGGCTGACCTTTCTCTTTATGTGTGGCCAAAGTCGTCCACTCCTGCTCTGGTGTACCAGCAGCTCTTTGCTGAAATACAGTCTGTCTACCCGGATTTCGTGCCTGTGTTCACCGATGGCTGGAAGTTCGGGGATGTCGTTGGATCAGCTTTTGTGTGTGGCGATGCCTCACATGCTGAGAGGCTTCCCGCCTGAATCCACCGTCTTTTCGGCAGAGATGCGTGCGGTACACCTCGCTTTGTGCCACATACAGTCTCGATCACATCGTCGCGTTATGGTTTGCTCTGATTCCCAGTCCGTCATCCGTGATGTCCGTCGTCTTCTTGGAACTTTGGAGGGTGATGGCTTCCTGGTCCGATTCTGTTGGGTTCCTGGCCATGTTGGGATCCGGGGTAATGAGCTGGCGGATCTCTCTGCCAGGTCTGTTTCCTCCATGTCGCCAGCTCGGCTGCCACTACCTTTCCGCGATTTTCGACCTTTAATCCGGACATTTCTCCGGGATGAGTGGCAGTCCCTGTGGTCTCAGCAGGGCAGCAATAAGCTGCATTCTATCAAACCACGGATTGGACTATGGAAGTCTAGTTTGCGGAAGAACCGTCGTGAGGAAGTTGTTCTTGCAAGTCTCCGCATTGGGCACTGTCGTTTTACTCACCGCTTTTTGCTGTGTGGCGAGGGTGTCCCGGTGTGTGAGGCGTGCAACTGTCATCTCACTGTCCTTCATGTTTTGTGTACTTGTGTTCGGTTTTGTGATCATCGTTTTGGTCATTTTCACTCTCATCTGTTGGACGAAGTTGAGCAGCTACGCTGCGAACTATTATTGGCGAAGCCTGCGACATGAAAGCAGTGTTTTCGTTTTTACAAGAAATTGACTTTTTTAAACTTATCTAGCTTTTAACTTGTTCACTATCATATTTCAGTTTTACCACATCAGCCTGTTTTTAACCTTGTGTACGTTTTTTATTGATTTTGTTTTGTTTTGATGTCCTTTGTTTGGCGCTCTTTGGCCAACCATGGCCCTTGCGCCATTAAAATCTACCAACCAACCAACCAACCTAAGTTACGAAATAGGCTTGAGATAGAGAAAGCCACAAAACTTGTTCAGTTTATACCTTTGTGGACCAAAATGTCCTGTAGATTAGTAGTTTTGTTTCTGACTAAAACCCCTGAGATTGCATTAATTATTTAAATGTGGCTGTTTTGCAGAAAAACTCGGAGGTTTGAAAATTGTGTGTGTCACGAAACTATGATAGTTTCAGACTACTTTTGAGGTTCTAGTAAAACACAAAACAAACAAATGCTTTATTATCTGTACCATTGTTTAATTTTTAGGTGATCTTTGTAAATAACTTGTATAATATTCTAGATGATAATGCTTACCTTGGCATTCCTTGCTAGCGATGCGAACATTTCACACACGTGTTTTCCGGTCTTTGTTGATGCTATTGTCCTAAAGTCTGTTGTATGAGATGAATAGCTTTCCTTCTCACACTTTTCGCTGGGTATACTCATTGGATCTTCGCTTTAGGATTTAAACACATCAATTTTTACCGTTCTTTATACTAAATTTTCGCCCATTCTCTGGGCATCCTGAGGAGCGTGGTGACTTTACCGCCGATGTTTGTGGTTAAAAAAGAATAAAAATTCGGAAAGGCAAATGAGGAGGGAAGAAGCAATCTTAATCTATAAAAATAAAGCAAGGGTATGTAACCATAACGACCCTAGCGCATTATCTGGCCTGTGGAAAGAACTAATAAGACAAGAAAAAGAACAACAAAAGAAAAACCGGCAAAAAAGACAAGAAAACCAGGATAGAAAAAAAAAAAAATTAATAAGAAAAAAATTGTTTGAATGAAACATAGATGGCGCTAGCCAGGCTTGATAACGAAATATATCCAAGAAAGTATATCTGACAAATGGCAACATGGAGTATCGGACTCCATTAGCGCGAAGTTAACCACGAACATCGGCGGTAAAGTCGCCACGCTCCTGAGGATGCCCAGAGAATGGGCGAAAATTTCGAGTATAAAGAACGGTAAAAATTGATGTGTTTGAATCCTAAAGCGAAGATCCAATGAGTATACCCAGCGAAAAGTGTGAGAAGGAAAGCTATTCATCTCATACAACGGACTTTAGGACAATAGCATCAACAAAGACCGGAAAACACGTGTGTGAAATGTTCGCATCGCTAGCAAGGAATGCCAAGGTAAGCATTATCCTCTAGAATATTATACAAGTTACTTTGAAATATTGCATGTAAAAGAGAATAGTAGAACGATTAGAGCTATCTAATAGTCAGAATTAGAACTACTAATAGGAATTGCTTTGCAAATAGTCGAAAACCATTGCAGTTTACATGCTGCACACAAATAATATCTCAGGCAAATTTTATTTATAGATAATATTTTAGTTATAAGCTAAGTATGTTATATTCTGTTTATCTCTTCTTCTTTTTTTTCTTTTTTTCTATACTATGAATAGATAATGTTGGTCTTCTATAGTTATTATTTATAGGTGCAAAGCTATTTATATGTAACCATTTACTATTTTCAGGATTACTGTTTAATTTTGTTATTTCAGATCAGTTGCTTTGTCAGCTGATCTGAAAGGATTGTTTTGTGCTGCTAAATAATAAAATCGGTCAGCCATCACCTTTGAGAAGGCAAAAAAGAGAATCTAGTCATTATTCGTATTGTTATTAATTGTAAAAGAAAATATTTTATTTGGTGCTAATTAAATTTGGAATATTGTAGAAGAAAAAAATAGAATCTAATTTTGAAAAAACCCAGGTGGGTTTTTTCAACTGGGTCCACCCTGGCGAACCCTGATTCACAGAGAAAAAGGATGCCTTCATTGTGTTGAATTTTTGTTTTACTTAATTTTTCTCCTTTTTCGTGCAACTTCTGTGTGAAATAATAAGCTCCATTCTGAATTCTTTTGTGAAGAAGTGAGAATTTAAACTACTGATGTAGTATGAGTTGAGAGTGTTATTTTCCCCATTATTAACTCTGTTGTTTGTATGTTCAGTGTATCATTGTTCTTCATTTAATTAAAAATGCATTTCCCAAAAAATCTTCCTGACATTTTTCTACCTCCATCTTTCTGTAGAACATGTGTGCTCCATTATAGCCTCAATGCTAAAAAACTGCAAGGGAACTCAAAGGCAACGACTGCTCAATAAATTTACAGAGAATGATCATGAAAAAGTAAGTTTTTCTGATTTCTTGTTTTACACTGCCATAATGCCATACTTATGTAAGCCTCTTTGTGTGTGTGTGTGTGTGTGTGTCACTCCCTTGGGTTAAGGGAGGAAAAGAGTATATCATGTTTTTCCCATTAATAAAAAAAATGAACACAGTTATTCAATGGGACAGAAACTAAACAGGTGATCCAGTGTTACGTGCATGCATCTTCTCATCCTCGCCTGCACGCTTAGGGGAATGGATGTTAATCATCAGTTATGATACTCCTGTATATTGCAGATTTTAGGCCAGTTTCTTCTTGGTGTAAAAATTATGGAACTACAGATCACGGCAGTTGGTAGGCCATGAAAATACACTAAACAGAATTCTCAGTTAACACTGTAATCCCATTTAGAAAACATTTTGGCTTCAGCTATATATAAAAAGTTAGTTATGTGTATTTTGCTATATTACTATCATCATAGTTTAACTGTTATTACTATTATTATTGTTATATGGATTCCATGTTCAAAAAGTTCACAGAAATTCCTCTCTGATTCCGTCACCACACAGTGTAGATGTACATTTAATTTTTCTCACATTTTTAATTTAACTAGCATATTGCATGTGATAAAGATATGACAAAAGTACATAGTTTCTATAATATAAAGAACACTACAGTATAAAGAACCAGCTCAACAGCTTTCATATAAAAAAAATCATGCAAAACCACAACATCATTTACATTTAGCTACTTCACAAGTAGTATCCTTTGTTGCTTTACGTTTTAAATTATATACATACATATATCACTGAGCTGTTCTGAGATTCAGAGGCTAGCTCCTCAAAGAAAGACAATATGCAGAATAACTGTTTAAGGGATAGAACTAGAATTTCCTTACTGTTGCCACATTAAACTTCATTTACAGTGATCATGGCACTCAGCTTGAGCTTTACTGACATCCATCACACGGCACGTACAAGACCTTTTGTACTTCATACTCATAATCTTTTTCTCATTCAGAAGTTCCTAAATCTGATCCCCCCAAAATTTCATCTGGGCTTTCCTCCACCTTTCTTTCCTGCCATTTGGGCAGAAATTTTTTTCTTAGTAAGCAATTCATCACTCATTCTTTCACAATGGCCAAGCATACATACATACATATCACTAAGCTGTTCTCTGAGATTCAGAGGTTAGCTCCAAAAAGAAATACAAACTACCAGATATTTTTACTTATTGTTGTCGTATCAAACTTCGCCATTTACAGCGATCTTGACATACAACTCGTGCTTCACTGATATCCATTACACGCCTTACACAAGATCTTTTATACTTCATACTCATAATCTTTTTCTCATGCAGACACTCCTGAATCTGATCCACCCATGTCTTCCTTGGCCTTCCTCTGCCTTTCCTTCCTGCCACTTGGGTTGAAAATATTTTCTTAGTAAGCATTTCATCACTCATTCTTTCAACATGGCCAAACCACCGAAGCATATTGGTTTCCACCTTGCTAACAACATTTTGCTTTATATCACACAACTGCAATACATCTTCATTCCTCACACAATCAGATCGTGTCTTGCCACAAACCCCACGTAAGTAACGCATTTCTCCAGCACACAAACGACTCCTATGCTTCTTCTGCAGTACCCAGGTTTCACTGCCATACATCAGAGTAGGAACAATTACTGTTTCATACACAGCCATGCGGGACTCTCTAGAGAACCCATCATTCCTGTGAAAACCTACCAGAGCAGCTATGACTTTCAAAGAAGAATTCACTCGCCTACTGATTTCACCATCCAACTTGTTCTCTCTGTCAAACATGCTTCCTAAATACACAAACTCCCTCACCTGGTCAATCACAGTGCCATTTATACTTACATTACATTCAGTGCTACCCATTCCTCTCTCAAACACCATAACTTTGGTTTTTCCCTTATTTATACTCAGTTTGAATTTCATGCAAACTTTGTGCATCCGAGTCAACATACTCTGCAACTCACTTTTGCTCTCTGCCAACAGGACAGTGTCATCAGCATACAGCAATCTGCAGACACGGATATCACCAAGACATAAACCACTATTATCTATTTTGGCCTCACGCATGCACACGTCCATAAATATATTAAACAGCCATGGTGACATTACACAACCGTGTCTAACTCCTGCACCAATGAAAAACCATTTTGATAAAACACCATTCACTCGTACACAAGCTCTACTACCAGCATACATGGCTTTTACACTATGAAGTAGATTCCCAGTAACACCATATTCATTCAATACCTTCCACAAAAGTGTCCTATTCACTCGGTCGTAAGCTTTCTCTAAATCTATGAAGGCAGTAAAAACTTTCTTCCCAACAGCCAGATACTTTTCAATCATCATGCGTAATGCAAAAATCTGGTTAGTGCAGCCTTTACCAGGCATAAAACCACTCTGAACATCCCACACTTTCTCTGGTGTAAGACCCCCGTACTTTTTCAATAACAACCTTACCAAACACTTTCCCTGGCACACTCAGTAGGCTAATACCACGATAGTTCTTGCATTCAGTCTGATCACCTTTTCCCTTATACAAAGGAACAATAATAGCATCCTTTGAATCCCGAGGGACCATTCCTAACACCCAGCACAACTGGCAAATTTCAGTTAACCAGTCAATTATAGAGTCACCACCATACTTCAACATCTCTGCAGTTATGCCATCAAGTCCTGGAGCCTTACCATTCTGAAGAGATTTTAGAGCTTTACACACTTCTTCTCTTGAGATCCCTCCTGTGCTTTCATCCCTCATTGTGACATCATCTGCATCTGTCTCAGAATCATTTTTGCTCTCCTGATCTAATAACTCACAGAAGTATTCACCCCATCTTTCACTTAACTCATTGGGCTCCCATATCATTTCCCCGATCTCATTCTTCACACAACTTACAACTTTGTTTCCCCTATTTTTCCTGAGTCTCATGTACTTCCAGAAGGGCCACGTAAGAATATTAGTCTCCACCTAACTAACAACATTTTGCCTCACATTACATGACTGCAACACATCTTCATTCCTCACATGATCAGAGTGAGTCTTGTCACAAACACCCCGTAAGTAAAGCATCTCTAGCATCACACAAACGACTCCTATGTCACTTCATCAGTACCGACATTTCACTGCTGTACATCAGAATAGGAACAATTACACTTTCATACAGAGCCATTTGGAACTTCCTTGAAAATCCATTATTCCTGTGAAATTCTCCTAAACCGTTTAGCTATGACTTTCAATGAAGAGTTCACTCACCTGTCTAATTTCTAATTTCCTGTCTAATTTGTTCCCTCTGTCAAACATGCTTCCCAAATATACAAACTCATTCACCTGGTCAGTCACTGTGCCATTTGGACTTATCTTGCATTCAGTGCTAACAGTGCCTTGCTCAGAAACTATAATTTGTTTTTTCCTTATTTATACTCAGTTTGAATTTCATACAAACTTCGTATAACTGGGGCAACATACTTTGCAACTCACTTTTGCTCTCTGCCAAGAGGACTGTTTCATCAGCATACAGCAATTTGCACACATGGATATTACCAAGACATAAACCAGTATTGCCCATTTTGGCATCACACATACATGCATCCATAAATACATTATACAGCCAGGGTGACATTACACAACCTTGCCTGACTCTTGCTCCAGTAGAAAACCATTTTGATACAACACAATTCACTTGCAAAAATGCTCTACAGCATACATGGCTTTCACACTATTAAGTAGATTCCCAGTTATACCACATTTAGTCAGTACCTTCACAAAAGTGTCCTATTTACCGGGTGTTTCACTGGGTAGTGACAAAAGAAAGAGACAAATAAGTTAACTTTATTAAGTTAACTTACTTTATTGGAAGAGGAAAAAGACATTTACCGGAGTAAGAGTAGGCAAAAGGTAATCAATGGATCACATGTTCCACGTGATGACCATCCGCTGTCATGACATGGCGAATACGTGCTTCGAAGTGCTGCAATACGACGAGATCCATGCAATTTCCTGTTGGATGGCACGTCGGAAGTCGGGCAGTGTTCGCGGGTTGTCCTGGTACACCCGATGTTTCAGATAGCCCCACAAGAATAAGTCAAGCAGCGTAAAATTGGGGTTGTACAGAGGCCAAGAGAGATCAGCTGAAAAACATTGGTGGAATCGTCTGGCGATGACCCATTGGTCCTACAGCTGGTGAAGCAAATCAAGAACAGCATTTGTGGGGTGTGGCGGTGCTCCGTCCTGTTGAAACATACGGTTGTGAATCCAGTTCTTCTGGACTGCACTGGGGAAAAAACTATTCTTCAAAATGGCCCAATGAGGCCATTACCACTCATTGCCCAATAAGCAGTTAGCTTCAGCGGATGGAGAGGCTTCAGAACACAGACCGTCAGTATCTTGCTTCCTCAGATGCAGTAATTTTTCCAGTTAGCGTAGCCATCCAACCCGAAGTGCATCCCATCACTGAAGACAATGCTCTTCACGTCAAAGTTGTGCTCATCGATCAGTGAACACATGTCATTCGTAAACTCATAATACTGCTGGACTGTTGTTGTGCTCAAAGGCTGATGCACCTGGATTTTGTAGGGAAACATGTCCAAATCTGACGTCACAATGCGCCATGCAGACGCTGGGCTAACATCTAGTTGTTGCGCAAGTCTTCGTGCAGGAGTTCTCATGTGGCTTTGATGTTTTTTGTCACCATGCTTGCCACGTGATCTGTGACACTGCTGGTTCGTTCGAATTTCGCTGCCAATTTCGTCAGCTATTCACGGGATGGCTTACGACGATTCTTAAATTCTGTACCCCACTTTCGTAACATCTTTGTGGGGTTTCCGCCCTCTGCATACCAATTTTTCACCAAGAAAATTCTGTCTTCTCTGGTTTATCGCTGCATGTCCGAAATCGCGTGCCCACCATCTCACGAATGCCTGTCGCCTGCTGATCAACGTCTTGGACTTTCAGCCCCTTCTTGTTACTCTTTAACGATTTATTCCACAGGATAGTTGTCACTACCCAGTGAAACACCCGGTACTTGGTCATAACTAAACATTCTCTAAATCTACGAAGTCAGCAAAAACTTTCTTACCAACAAACAGATACTTTTTGATCATCATACATAATGCAAAAATTTGGTTAGTGCAGCCCTTACCAGGCATAAAGCCACTCTGCACATCCTACACTTTCTCTGATGTAAGACCTCATACCTTATCAATAATGACCTTTCCATTGACATCATTGAATGCTTGAAAGCCTGTTATTTGGTGTCCTTTTGCCCCTTTATAATTGTATTTTTGTTTTGTTTTTCTGTTGTCATTCATTTTAATAATTTTTTTAATGTTATCTTCAGGTTGATCGACTTATGGAATTACATTTTAAGTACCTAGAAAGAGTGCACCTCATTGATACACAGATTGAAAAAGAAAAAGCTGTAAGTTTCAGTGTTATTTTCCTTATTTTGTAGATGATCAAAATGAATTTTAAAAGATCTTTTATGGAAATAGTGTTGTAGAGACATTTTTCTTTTTCTTTCCCTTCAAGTATCATATTTTTTCTACTTTGCATCTGTATAAAAAAAATTCCATCTTTGCATGCAAAAAAAAAAAAAAAACAATTGTCAAATTATGCAACAATGGGACTAACTGAAACATAATGGAATCCCTCAACCTCAATGACTCAGACTAATCACAGCATACAGATTATTAAATTCATATGGTAAATATGAATCTTGCTGCTATGAGGGAAATATTGGTACTTGTCTGCATATTATGGGTTGGTACATAGATTCTCCTTTGTACACTTTCATGAAATGTGGCCTTACAAGCACTAATGTTCATAGGGACAAGCACTAATTTTAGCCCGTAGACAGCCATGCATCTTCAACATCAGCAATTCTGTGACATGGAAACTGAGACTGATGGCAAAAAAAATTGTGCTGTTGGTTTTTAGATTTACCATAGTATTCACTTCTGATTTTTTTTTTTTTTTTTTTTTTTTTTAGGCATACTATCATCATTAATGCTATTAAGTAATTGTTGTACTTTTCCTAAACTTTTGAAAAATGTCAAAATGTCAGGAGAAATTATTTTGGTCACATTCTTCTTGCATGATTCTGCTATTTTAGTTCTTTGCAGATGCCAAAGGAATTCTTTTAAATAGCCTAAATTTCATGTTTGGTACCAGTGAATATCTCTTGTTTTCAAGTTTTTAAATGAAATACCTTTTGCCATAAGCATACATGGTCAGGTAAGAAGGTATCCTTTATTTAGGACCAGGTTAGTCAAAATAGAAATAACTTTTAATTTGTCTCGTCATAATCAAGGCTGTACAAAATTTAATGAATAACATACTCACTGATGTTTGAAAGTGAAAATACTTTATTTTAGTTGTGGTTCCCTAATCAGGCACAGAAAGAGAGCTGTAATTTTTTACAGTCTGCTAAAAAAAAGTGATTAATTCTTTACAATTGCCCCCTCCCACACACTTGAATAAATAGTGCCTGTGGAATAAGTCTGCCCAATGTTATTTCATGGTAAATTAGGTCACCTGTTTCAAATGGATGTATTATTTTATGTAAAGCCTGTAGAATAAGTATATTTGTTTTCAAAAGCCCATATTCCATCTGATGTTTGCTAAGCTCTCTTCATTTCATTGTGTCAATATTCAATAAATTAATCATACAGAAATTTAATTAACCTGATTGTTAATGGAGTGGAGGCTTTTTTCTCTATCAGGGGTAACTCTAAAGTTTCATATTTAATCATAAAATTGAAACCCATTTTCTATTGTTGTTCATTTTAATAATTTTAGTTAAACATCCCTAATATATGGCTTATCTGACATGTTTAGAAAAATCATATTTATTACTACTCAGTGTTGAGAATATGAAACCTTTTGTCTATAGATAGTGGGCTGCGAAATTGATTAAAAAAATGCAAGCTGTCATTTCATGTTGATAATCAGTAATTTCCCTTAATATAGGGCATGTAATTTAGTCTCTATGAATTTGATTTAGTCACAGGAATTCTGGGCAAAATCTTGCTGTTCATGAAACATCAAATCACTGCAAAAGAAGAAAGAAAAGATTAAATAATAAGTTGGGAATTCCACCAATTCTATTGATCACCTGATGATTTAACTTTTAGAATGACTAACTTTTCATGTTAAGAACATGAATATGGTATTAATAGTATGGTTCTTAGTTATCTCTCTTTTCTGGAATCAGTAACTGTAAATTAATGATTCTGGTTAAGATTTAAAATATTACATTTGCTTTAGTAAAATCCTGTTCTGTGTGTGTATTACTGTTTGTTTTTATTATTATTATTACATGTGATGTATTTAATTCATTTATTTTCTTTTATCATGTTTTATTTCTCAGAAACTTCGGTACAATGATGAAGAGGTTGATTCCATGTCTGAAGAATTTTACCTCAGACGCTTAGATGGGGGACTGTTCTCTTTGCAGCTCATTGACTATATAATGATAGATTTATGCTGTACTGGTCCATCATCTGTAAGTTGCTTTATTTGCCCATTCAGTCGGTCAATCTACTTTATTTCCATTATATTTTCGTGTGTTTCCCCCCTTTTTTTTTTTTATCATTGTATGTTTGTGATTATTCAGTGATGAATTAAAAGTAAGTTTTCTTTGTTAACTAGTTTATCTCAGTTTTGATGCATGCATTTAAATTAGCATTGTGAAGTTGATCTGATTTAGGTACTGTTACTTGTTCAACATACTTGAAAGAGTATGATTTACTTCAGTTATTTTAACTGTATCATATATTTTTAGCTTGTCTTTTGTAAAAAAGGTGCATGTTTATGTTATCACTTCGTTTGTCCGTCTGTTTGTGAACAACACCATATCTCTGCAAATATTTGCCCAATTTGAAAAAATCTTTTTGCATTAAGAAGTTTGAAATGTGAGAATGATTATCCTTCCATTCTGGTTTTCTTCCAATGCATATGATGTTTTTCAATATTTTTTGGGCGTCTTCATACAGTCCACCAGCCGATAATTTTTAAGAAAACTGGAAATTGTTGTTTTAGCACTGATGAGAATGTTCTGTGTTTTTGCAATTTCAGATTTTTCTGAACAAGCTGCGTTTTTTCTTTCTATTTCTCTTTCTAATTATATTCTTTTTTTTTTTTTTATATTTTTCTGATCATGTTTCTTGTTTTTTATATCTTTGGTAATATTGAAAAAGTGCAACTTCGTATTTTTTAAGATTTTTTTCTAATGAAATGTATGTTTTCCCCATTTCTAAGTTTCTTCTTCCAAGCCAATGATTAGAGCAAGCATTTTTGCTCCCTTCCCCTTTTTAAAGAGAAATTAACTTTCAAACTCAGTACTTAATATCTGTCCGTGATAGCATTTGAGCTATTTCCATTACATGTAAAATCATTTTTATGGCAGAGTAAAAACTGCAGTCCTGATATTTTATTTTATTTTATTTCACTTGAGACGTGTTTTCTAATTCCTTAGTCACTTCATGCTATATCAAGGGGTAGGGCAAGCATTTTCCATTTTGTTTAAAATGAAACTAATGTTAAAAAACAATATTGTGTGCCAGCGATGCAGGGAAAATGACTTTATGGGGAACAAGAGACTGCTGCGGAGAGTTGATATTTCAGTTTTGAACTTTGATTGTTTTATAAACAGAGAAAATGCTTGCTCTTTTTGTCTGTTGATATAGCAAGAAGTGACTGAGAAATGGTAAAACATGCATTTTCAGAGTAATTAATCTTTAAAAAGGTGTTGTCATTGACTCTTGGAGAACTCCTTAAATGGACTTCCAAAAATCAGTACAAGCCCTGTATTATGTTGTTATCCTTACACAAACTTTGCATACAACAAAGCCCTCTCCTCTCTCATTTGTCTTTGATATTGTGTAAGTTCACATCTGTGTAGTTTTCTTGTTAAAAATAATGTACTGACCACTAAATTTCAAGCATCTCACTCTGAGAGTAATAATGCAGTAGTGTTTTTAATTGATGAGGTAGGTAAACTGGATAAGGAAATCTGCAGTAAATTTTACAAAGCATGGAAGATCTCATATCAGCTATATAAGATTGGTTTTCACTATGAAGGATTTGGGTCAAAGAACAAAGCTGACTGTTTACAATTCAGTATTTGGACTTACCCTCTTCTTTGACAGTGAGAGTTTGGTGTGAAATAAGCATCTTGTTCGACAGAGTTACAGTATCTGATACGAGAGCAATAAGAAGAGTATTGTAAAGAAGCTAATGGATTTAGGGGCATAACAGGATTAGTAGATCTAAGTTGGGCATTTCTTCTTCTTCAGGATAAGGCTATTGACAACATACTTAGTTAGGTTGGTTTTTGCACTTGTTGTGTAGGAGATGAGGATTACTGCAGCAGGTGTTGTATTCTAAATTAGTTGGTTGCTGACCAAATAAATGGAAGGCCTAAGACAAGCTGGATTTAAGGTGTAAAATTGGCCATTAGTTTAAAGACATCAATTTGTCAGAGGCAGAAAATTTTGCTGTCTGATGAAAGGAATGAAGAATGTTAAGAACATTTGTAGGCAGTCAGCATGTGATTTTCATTTTGTTATCATAACTTGTATTTTTATGCAGTACCTCACCAACCTGCTTTTGGGTGTATGTGTGTGACCAGTGCCATCAATGAGCCTTCTGAACTAATAAGTGGTGTTTTAAACAGCTTAATTACAACAACAGCAACATAATTGCAAAATACACAGTGAAAACATTTCAGTTTGGTAACTGGCAGCAGTTTGAGGAACTTGGAATCAGTACGAGGAACCTGGAAACAACATTCAAATTCTTCAGAAGTAAACAAAACTTTTGTTAATCCTTCTATACATTGAGATCAGGCCTTGACCAACATCAAGAGGCATGAAACGTCTGCAAAAATAAAAAGAACTCAGAGGGAAGGAGAATTAAACAAAATTTCTTCAAGTGGAACTGGAACCAAAGGAATATATCTGGGTAAAGCCTTGAGTAAGTGATTAATTAATGAATTTTTCATGCACAACTTAAACTTTGGAAGCTTGGTCATATTTGTGTTAGGCACAGCAGTATTCCTTTCATATTGTTTTAATCTGTCGGGACAATCACTTTTAAAAGTTCTTGTTTTATTAAGAAAACATATATGATAAAGTTGCAATGTATAGTTTTCTGTTTATTCCCATAAAAGTCAACATCATCTCGCAATGGCAACTCTTATGTTAGTGTGTGATCTTCTCACCAAATTGCAAGCGTGGACTATACTGCAGACACGGGGAAAGTCAGTGTAGCAATGGTGACCATACTGAGTGAATGCCTGCAGGAAGAAGTGCAATCAGTAATACATTTTTTATGGACATCTGATCTGTCAAAATCCATCTTGAGCTGATGGCAGTCTTTGGTACCAGTGTAATGACAGTACATGCTGAAATGATGTCATGCATTCCAACATAATCAGGTAAATATAGTGGATAGGTGAAGGAGTAAAATGACTATTCACATCTGCTGAGCATGTTGATTATCAGAGTAGCATTGTAGGAAAATGTGTAAACATTGGGGAACAGATGTTCAACCATTCACACAACACAAAGTGGGACATTTTTCTTCAGTATCTAGGCTACACAAAGGTCAGCAGCAGATGGGCTCCTAGGTAACTGAACCATCACGACATCACTGTCACTTCTTCAGCAATACATAGAAGAGGGAGATCACTTGTTAGACAGAACCATCTCTGGAGATGAGAAGCGGGTGCTCCATTATAGTCCAGAGGGTAAGGCTGAATCAGTGACATCAGAGCATCCTGATTTCCTTATCACAAAGAAATGTGAGATGCTGTCAAGCCCAGGAAAGGTGGCAGTGATGTGTTTTGGGGCATGCAAGGCATTCTCATTATGGATTTTGCTCCTTTTGGTGCAGTGAACAATGCAGCTGCTTTATAAGGCCACACTAACCACAATGAAAGAGGAAGTTTGACTCCAAAAGATCTAGATTATTGTCATCCTGTAATTCTGATTTGACACCATCACACTTCCATTTTTTCCCTAAATTGAAGGTGCACCTTTCGGGTCAATGCTTCTAATCTGATGACAATGTCCAAAGCCTTGGAGGTAAAAGGATCATCTGCAGGATGAATCCTTTTGCCTCCAAGGCTTTGACTCCTTGATCTCTCACTATAGTATGAGCCACAACAAACTTGGTGGCTATGTCGAAAAATAAATTGCAGGTGTGTATGTATGTGACCCATGTGTTATATATTGTACATCATTTATTTCTAAAATAAAAACAAAGGGAACCTTACTTTCTATGTTTTACATAAAGCAATAGTTTTATCAAAATTAAAATTAGTATCAAGATTATAATCTTTGAATATCAGAGTTAAAAACAAAATTTAGGTCACCTGGTATGTTTGAAATGTGCAAGAGCACTTGCTTCTACAAATGTGAGTGGAGCCTGGCCATCCTTTTGTTCAATGTAAATGAATCAAATATGTAAATCAGTTCTTTCATGTCCATATGTAACAGATGTTTAGAAATTTAAACTTTCAAAATCCATTATTTTGGTTAATCTTCAGTTTTAGGAAAACGGAAGTTTTCATTTGCTAGCATAAGTTATAATTTCTAGAAATTCTGATGTGATATCAGATCAAATAGAATGCCATATTTTCACATGGTGCTTACTGTTTTAATAAGCTTTTGACATAATTGAGATTGCTTTATTTGTCTGTCATTTTATTTCTCCTGTTTCTATCTGCACAATACAGTTAATAAATTTTATTTGCACATTTTTGTTAAAAACACAAATTGGAAAAACAGCCATGTTCATTGCAAATATGACAAGCTACAGATTCTTTTCTTCCCTCCTTTCATTCTTCAGCTAAAGGCTTTAAACTAAACCAAACTGTTAGCAAAAAGAAGATGTTTTCTCCTACGTAGGTTGTTCAAAAAGTTTTGAGACTGGTGCCATAGCGCCAAAAGAAACCCACGCAAACAAAATGCAGCTGCCTGTGTCGGAATACCTTCAAGGTCAGTCACATGATGACATGTCGTTACAGTGCTCTGCTAGTTCGTTCTTGTAGTAGACAGTGTAGAGTTCAGACATGTTTCTATAACCTAGTATGGATTTAAAATTGGAGCAAAGTGCAGCTATAAACTTTTGCATGCGTTTGAATAAAACCAACCATAGAAATGCACAAAATGATTAAAACAGCCTATAAGGAAAATGCTTTGTCCCATGCAAGAGTTTTTGAGGGGCACAAGAAATTTCGCAAATGGTGAAGAGTGTCTGGAAGATGTGCCACACTCTGGTAGGCCTTCAACATCGACTACAGTGGTTAATGTCAATACCATCGAGACATTCCTGGGCGAAGACAGCCTAATGGCCATTAAGGAAGTTGCTAATGTGATGCAGATGTCCTATGGTTTCCATTGACGACAATTTGTGAAACGGTTGGAGTACCGAAAAGTTGCAGTAAAGTGGATTCCGCTCTTACTCACTAATGAACACAAGGCAAATCTTGTTATAACTTGTTGCCAATGAAAGTACTGGCTACGACATGAGCCACACTTCTTGGATCAAGTCATCACATGTGAAGAAACATTTTTCACCTATTTCGATCCAGAAACAAAACAACAGAGCACCAAATGAATACATCTACAGTGTCCCCGATCCAAGAAAGCAAAGGTTCAAGCAAGTGCAAGGAAGGTCATGTACCTGGTTTCCTTCAATAAAAAGGGAATTGTGTGTGACTGTGTTGTACCATAAGAGAAAAATGTTACCAGTGCCTATTATTCTAAAGTTCCCAAAGGTCCTCTAAGAAACAAATTTCCCCAAAATGCTCAGAATATACACAAACTGGTTGGATTTTGCATGAAGATAATGTCCCTGTACATCGTGCCTTGCTTACTCAGCAGGTTATTCAAGATCTAGGCATCGAAATAAAGGTGCACTCTTCATGTTTGCCGTACCTAGCTCCATGTGACTTCCGCTATTCCCTTAAGTGAAAAAAATGTCATGAGTGTCGGTTTGCATCAAATACTGAACTGAGCAGTGCTGTGATGGGTATCCTGAACCACATGTCGAGGAAGGGCTTCAAACACACTTTCTGGAAGTGAAAGGGACTGGTGCATTCAGGTAGAGGGAGAATACTTTGAAAGTATGTAAGTGTAAGTATGTTTACTGCATTACACTTCTGCCCCATGTAAAATGTCTCGTTACTTTTTGAATGACCCTCACATATTTTGGAACACCCTCTGTTCTACATCCACTTGCATTGTAGCCATCATGTGAAATCACTAAGGGAAGAAAGGGATCAAGCAAAATATTTTTTCATGTGCATTTACTTCCCTACCTTACACGTACATCGAGAGAAATTACCATGACATGATGCATGTGCATTAAAAAAAAAAAAGGATAGTTTGTTCAGTGGTGAGTTCAATAAAATGTTGTGGCTTAACAGAAATCAATTATGTGCGTTAATGTAAACCTTGACAGAACTTTTCAAAAAAATTAACTTGAGATTGCAATATCAAGATTTGTGGTAGCATGATTTTGGCTGTGTATAACTGTGTTAATGTTTACATGTGTCAGTTAAGTAAGTATTATGCTTGGACTTTTGTGTTATAATTGTTCTTGCTAATATTTTGCTTTTTCAGATAAAGCAGAGAGTTCTTCAAATTCTTAACTTACGTGGAGGATCTATAAAAACTATAAGAAATATTATGAGAGGTATGTAAAAATTTTTACAAGACTTTTGTGTTTGGTTTTTACTTGAACATAGTGTGTTCAAAGTAATATCAGTTCTTCAAAAAAAAAAAAAGAAAGAAAGAAAGAAAGCTGACTGAATTAATTGATTGATATCAGATTCTCTGATTTAGTAACATGTTACAGCAGCATGTGTGTGTTATATGTGTTGGGACAGTTTTCAGTCATAAACAAACACCTCTTGTTATTTAGCTAGAATGCACTAACTGTTGTATTGCAGGAAAATCAATTCTAAGAATGAGATGGTGACTAAATATATAAGGTCCCGTGCCACTTCTAAAGCATATTATAAATGCAGGTCTAGAATGAGATACAGGATATGTTTGTTCTTTATTTCTAGTCCTCATTCTTCTTAGCTTGTAACTCTAAATTGTTCTTGCAAGTTTTGATGTGCACAAGGGCCATAAAAAGTACTTGGAAAAATAATTGCAGTTCTTTTTTTATTATTGTGTTTCAGAATTAATAATTTAGTTGCCATTTCCCCCTCTTTTTTTCTTCCTTTCTTTCTTATTGTGTCATGGGGACCATTTAATGTATATTTGGATGAAATATGCCATAATTAAACTGCTGTACTCGTTAAAAATTGACCCCTCCCCTGTTTTAAGTGATGTGGTGGTATGTATTCTGCACATCATAGTTTGGAAGTCATATTGAAGTGAAACTGCTATCCCTAACCACTTGCATACCTAATTCCTTCTCAGTATACCTGTGTTTACATTTGAATATCAGCATCAGTAGATATTCAAATGTAAATACAGCCAGTGCTTTAGCTGTGCTCATTTCCATAGTAGTAGTTGTAGCATTTACTGAGATTTGTTTTCAGTTTTTCTTAGACGTGAATCTTAAACATAGTGGTAGTGGCATGCCCAACAGAAAGTGTAGCAAGTATTAACTGTATGTGAAGTTGAACATCATTCATCATAAGAGAAGAAGTGAATGTGTGGTAGGCATATCACATGCTCTAGGCATTATTCCTAGGGAGAGACCATTTACTATCTTGAACAGCATTACCAAAATTTAAATTAAAAAAAATGAAAAAAAAAAAATTGGAAGAACTCTTGAAGTACTCTGAGGTGAAGATAATTCAATTTGAGATTGATGTAATGAATTTTATGGAAAAGCACCTTGCAGTATGGATGGAGGGTCTGCATTTTAAAAGCATACCTGCCAACTACTACGGAATGTCCATAGTTTCTAAGGATTTTGTTTTCTGATTACTGAACTACGGTACTCAGTGTTGAAACTACGGATTCTACGAATTTTCATATTGCCGCCCCGGTGGCGCAGTGGTCTAAGGCACTTGCCTATGATCATTCGTCCGTAAGGGGTCCGGGTTTGAATCCCGGTCAGGCGTGGATGTTGTGTTTGTCTTACGGCACTGGCTCTCACCCTTCCCTGGAACCAGTGACCCTAAATTAGGGACGGGCGACTGCTTATAGCCCATTGAGTTGCTCACAGTGGTCGTTAAACCTCCAATCAAAAAAAAAGAATTTTCATATTGTTTTCTTGTTGGTTTTTCTGTTGTTGTTGGTTTTTTTTTTTTTTTTTTTTGCTATTATTATATTATGACATACGTGAGATTCTTAAGCGGATTCGCGGAATTCCGCTTTTTTATGTCATTTAGATCATTCTCAAGATCGATGCAAAACTGCAGAGAAGATGGGGGACGGAGTGTCGTTTCCCATCTGGGGACGGTATTTTGCATTTCAAAACTTTCAAAAACGCTGGTTAACACTTTCACTGCCGCGTGACGCCGAACGGCGTCACAATACTTAGCCCAGATGACGCTGATGCCAAACAGCGTCGTAATTCTGCCTTCATATTTCGCTTCCTAAAATTTTCAGCACTTGAAGAGAGTTGTCTATTTTGTTACTGGCACTGAGAATGAGTCTCCAACTGTCTAAAAGTGACCGCGGTTTTGGGATACCGGATTTTTTCCCACAAGGTTTAGGGAAGGGAAAGTAAGTTGACTTCCCATAGACTTAACACAGTGCACGCTTTTCACTGCAATGTTTATTTTCCTTTGAACGTCACTGGTTTTGCGGTGAAGGAAACTATCAATAAATAAATGCTTGAGTGGCAATAAAAAGCATTTGCTACTTATAGTTTATACGTCACAGGGAGGCTTATTGAGGAGGCTAAAGGGATTTCAAAGAAACCCATGTTCACTTCAATACTTAGTTTTGTGTAAACAATGGATATATTCGGACGCGCTATCGCCGGTCGCTCTCAACCAAAAGTTCCTCGGTGGGCACATTCTTCCATGAAAGTAGGAGATGATGCCGATAATCTGTCATCAAGTACAGAAACGTATTCTTTTTCTAGCTGTTGTACAACCAGCGGTGAAAGTGAGAATGAAGAATGCCGCATTCTTTCTCATACTCCGCCTCAACGGATTTTGGCTACACATTGGTGTGATGATCCCGACATCATGAGAAGAATTCCGTTCACTGGTGTACCAGGACTGAAAATTAATATGATAGGAACTGAGCCAATTGATGTTTTTAATCTTTTAGCAAATGAGGAATTTTATGATCTATTAGTTAGGGAAAGTAATGCATATGCTGTAGAAGTGTTTATCTCGGGAGTTACTGAAGGTTCACGAATAAATGAATGGAAGGATGTGTCGGTAGATGAGATGAAAGTTTTTCTGGGCCTTCTGTTTCATATGGGCATTGTACAAATGCCCCATCTCCAAGATTACTGGAAAACAGATCCATTATTCAAAATGGACTGCTTTTCTTCAAATATGAGCAGAAATAGTTTCCTTCTGATCATGCGGTGCCTTCATTTTTCAAGAAATCATCAACCTGGCGAAGCGATTACAACCAACCGCCTTGCAAAAATATAACCTTTACTGGATTTATTTAATGATACCATAGAGAGCATATACTACCTACTACCCTGGAAAAGAACTTACGATTGATGAATCAATGGTTTTATGGAGAGGTCGTTTGATTTTAACAGTACATGAAAGGAAAACGTCATAAATATGGGGTGAAACTTTATATGCTAACAGAACCAAATGGTATGATTCTAAAAGCTTTGGTTTACACATGGCAACTGGACTCCCTGGTGTGTGTGTGGGGGGGGGGGGTCATGCTGCCAATGTAGTTTTAAAATTGATGGAAGGGAAGCTAAATGTTGGTCATGCTATTTATATGGATAATTTTTATAATAGTTACAATCTTGCATTGCAGTTGTTGAACAATGACACTTATTGCACTGGAACTCTCCATGCAGACCGACGAGATCTTCCTAAGGATGTCACGAATGCTAAACTTTTGAAGAGGGAACAGAAATGCCAATATTCCAATGCTGTTGCAGTGTGCAAATGGAAAGATAAAAGGGATGTTCTCTTCATTACCATGGAGTTTGAGGACGATTTAGTTCAAACTGTAAATAAAAGGATAAAAGGGGACAGATAAAAGAAAAACCAAAGGCTATTATCAACTATAATAAATTTGTCAGGGGTAGATCGTCAAGATCAAATGCTGGCATACTATCCTTGTGAAAGGAAAACCATAAGATGGTACAAGAAGCTAGGAATACATATATTTCATATAATGATTATCACTTCCCACAACGTGTATAATAAATTCTCAGGGAAAAGAAGATAAGCCTCTATGATTTTCGGCTATCCATTGTACGTCGACTTCTGAATCAAGAGCCATCAACTTCCCGAGCGAAGACATCTAAATCATTAAAAGTATGTGGCCATCTTCCAGTCAAAACAACAAAACAAAACAAAAAGAGACGTTTTTTGAGGAGATGATGCAAAATGTGCTCTGCCAAAGGGATTCGCCAGGGTCACTCTCTATTACTGCGCCCAGTGTCCAGAAAATCCTGCACTGTGCTTTCAGCCATGCTTCGAATTGTATCATCGTAGATAAGGAAATATTTTGTCTTCCTATTTTGCTAAAAAAAAGTATGTTGCAAGTCGAACTGCACATTTGTGTATGTGGGATTTTTTACCCTACCCAAATCAAAATGTATGGATTTTGTATTTATCCAGTTTGGCATCATGGCACTATTTATGGAATTCTTTGGCATTTGTAAGTATTATTTCTCTTGTTTTACATGCACCAATGTTCGAAGTATGTATCCAGTAAATGTCTACTTCAATATCGGAATAATATTTATTGCTGGCAGAATTATAATTACGAATATCAATTATGGATAAATTTTCTCGTATTTTAGAATTGCTAAGTCATGCAAAGCTATGAGATACGAATACATGGCTGGTTGGTTCAAACGCATAAAAGCTCAATCGTGGTGACGCCTTGTGGCGTCGTGGGAGATTTGCACGGGGTTCGTACCGGCACTGCGTGCTTGCCGCTGATATAGTACAGCGGCAGCGAACATGTTAAATGGCATGAAAAAAATTCCCATAATCATATATTTTTTTTCACCCGGTGTCGACTTTGTGTCCAGTATTCTTGTTAAATATCATTTTATTGCATGAATGTTTGTATTTCAGCTTGAAACTGCAGGCAAGAATTTGCGAAAACAGAAGTTAGAAGCCGTAAAAGTTTCCCTGTAATCTTAAGGACATAAGAGTCTTCCGCGAATTTGAGGAATTCTACCATTTTCGTTATTATTTTGATCATTTACGAGATTGACACACAAGTGAACTGAAATTAGGATGGAATTCTATCTTTAAGAAACTTTCTGAAATGGAAGGTCGATGGAGTTAAGATTTTTTTCCGTAATGGTAATTACTTTTTCTCGTGATGTTGCCCCTGTCCAGTATTATTGTTAAAAAATATTTTACTGTATAAATATTTTCATTTCAGTTTGAAAATAGGGGGAAATTTGCCGAAACCAGAAGTCGGACGGAGTAAAGTTTTCTCCCGTAATTGCACCGACCCACCCCCACCTCCCGCGATGTTCCCTTTCTCCTGAGTTGTGAAATATCCCCGTTCCACAGAGTTTTGCATGTAAGCTTGATAAGGGAGAAGGAAATACCCAAAAATGGAAGTGACGAAGTTGGAAAATTTTTAATTATTGAGCATTTTTTACAAATTTGGATTTCCCATCTGTCAAACGTTGTGGAATTCTGAACTCATCTGGCTGATTTTTATTGGTGGAAGTTTCAAACTTAAATATTGCAATGTTACCTATCGTGCCCTTACCAGGGGAATAACCTTTGTGTTATGTGTGAAGTTTGTTTCATTAATGTCATTTTTTGTTGTAATGTTTTGTTGTGACACGTATATCTTTTTCACAAAGAGATGGATCGTTTCATAAAAAAGCTTCTGTGTGCCATGCCATAACACTAGTTACTACTGACAAGGTTCTTGCCAATGTTGGCAGGTATGTAACAGGATACACTTGTAAGCTTAATCATCATCCAGCAGAAACCTTTAAACTAGTGTGAAGATCTGTAGAAGGAAGCGAAAAGAGGAAGAAGCAGATAATAAGTTCTGTGCATTCAACATGCTGGTTTCACCACTTTCAAAAGGGCTCTTTAACTTCCAAGATTGAAGGTGGGGAGGGCTTAAAGTGCAGACCTGGAGCCAGCTGGGGGTGACAAAAAAAAGTTAAAAAGAGGATATTATGATAGGTGGCACTGTCCCAATTAGATTTTCAACTTTGATGGCCTTACTACAAATGGATACCATCATAGACATGCAGGTCCTACAAAGAAAACTATAGTTCTATTTTGAAGGTCTCAAAAGTCCGTGCTTGTGAGCAGTAATGCTGCAGGAAATGGGAAGTAATATAACTATTGGTTTTGTATTTCAGAGTTAGGGTTCATGGATAATTCAAGAACACTAACAAAATTGTGCTACCTGTGAATAGGAAGTCTCATAAAAGGCATGGATTATAAGACTGTTCTACTGTGACTTGTTAAGGAGTACTTTTGATCAACAATAAAGAAACACACTTTGAAGATAACCTTTCTTTCAATATTCTTTTGGTTGTTGACAATGGCAATGCTCATATACCTGATATTATATACATATTTTTTTTTTTTTTAAATCAAACATCAAAATAATGTTTACAGTTTGAAAGCATTGATAATGCTAGGTGTCTTGCAACATCTGTATTTCCTTTATTTTTGAGATGGCTCCCATAAACTCATATATATCCTACAGTTTTTTGAAATATCATATAAAGTTTTAAAGTTCCTATTTTTATTTAAATAGTATAACTATACTAGCAATATGAATTTCTTGGCATAGAATTGAAATCAAAATTTCCAAGCTTCCACACATCAACCAGATGCATGGTTGGTACACTCCTTGAAAACCTTGAAAAGTCCTTGAAAACAAAAAGTTCATTTTCAAGTCCTTGAAAGTACTCGAAAAAGTATAAGATTCTGTAAATAGTACTTGAATTATTTTTTTTAATAATGATATGAAACAACATGTGTAAAATAAATTGTTTGTGCTAAAACGTTGTATAGGAGATTACTGTGTAGTTCTGCACCGCTAAAAAAAATCTACTTAAAAATGAGAACCTGAAGCTACTCGCTTTTTTTAAGTACAGGCGTATCGTAAAGCGAGTACATGACATGCTCAAATATAAGTAACCATGCATACTTACAAATAACTGCGTCAATAAATATAAATATAATCTTGTATTACTTCATTTTAGATATTATAGATTTCAAGAGAAATTGTTTAATAAATGTGTAAAGTGGCACACATAAATAATTAGTACAACAAAGTCACTGATCACAAGTAATTTAATTATGCATAAAGTATCTTTGTGTACATTTTTACATTAACTATATTTGTGTCAATCTCATAAATAATATATTGTCGCTTCATCACTATATTTGTCATAAAATTGTGCGGTCCATTTGCCTAGCATGTGACAGTGAGTATATCTATTATCCCAGATGTGCCATCGAATAATATACTTCCAGTTGATTCTGTGAATAAATATGTATAGAGCACACGTATTCCAAATTTGAAATCGAGCCGCAGATGGCTTAGTGGTTAGAGATTCAGACTACTGATGAAGGAACCCCAGGTTCAAACCTAGCCTGGTAGTGTGAATTTCTAACAATCGCTGAATATCCGCCATGCTTCGGACGAGCACATTAAGTGACTGCCCCTGGTAGGAAGCCCCCGGTTAAAGTTCCTAAGCCCCTGGTTAAGTTCTTTGCCCTGCCTGAAAGGGCACAGAAACTGAATGAAGTTAGAGCACATATATTTGAAATATATGAATTTTTTTGAGTACATATATTTGAAATGTATGTACTCAAAGACAAGTACATATATTTCAAATTAGAAATACCAGATCTACTCACAATTGATTCCCCTGTATGTACTGAAAAATGAGTATGTGTCTTTTTCAAAAATGAGACACAAGTACTCGGAGCTATTATAAGTTCAGAATGTACTCAAAAACCAGTACATTTTGCTTATTTCTATGTACCAATTGTTAACAGTGTGATTAAAACCTCAAGCTGATTAAATATTGCAGAACTTGCGTTCAACCCAGGGGAGCGCGTGGACAGCTCGTATCTTGGCTATGACATCACTACAGAGTAAAACATCAGCCATGGGAATAAAATAAGTGGAATGATATATTCGCAAATTGTGATCTGTTTACTGGGGTTAGGGACGTGTTCTTGCTGGAGGGTGAAACTTCCAGGAATTGCTTGTGCTTCATGCATGGACCCTTCATCTCCTGGCTGCATCAAAAAATGCATCAAAAATAAAAAGTTAAAGTAAACAATACATTTCATACCAGCAGATGAAGAAAATAATGTACACTTTAAAAATATTCCACAAAATAAAATGATTTCAAAAAACACCCAACAGTGGGGCAATTCAAAGTTAATAAAATAAGCCAATTGGGGTCAAGGAGTAACAGGCAGGTCGTTGAAGGTGTGCCCATCCCAGCAAAGATTAATTGTCTGAACTTACTATAATACCTACCTACTGACCGACCAACAGTACACACATATAATCATTTGGGTCTAAAAAATCCTTGAAAAGTGCTTAAATTTATTTTGCTTGGAAGAGTTTTTTCAAGGAAGGTGATAGCAAACTGAATAACAGAATGTTTCAATAACTTGAACCCACAGACTTGACAGTAAGTGAACAGGTGCAAATGTAATTATTCATTCAAAGACACAAGGTGTCATGTTTGTTTAGCACATGGAATCCTGGGAAGAAAACAAAAAGAATTCACTATTTGAAGAAGTGTTTCCAAATTTGTGGCAACTCCAGCAAGACAGTGTCATTGTGGAACTCACTAATGGTAATGATTTCCAATGTTTCGCAAATGGCAGATTTAGATGTGGAGTAAGAAGCTAATTTCTTTATGTCATCCCACATAGGAGCAGCAGCCCTGAACTTGACTTCTCTGGATAGGGCCATGGTTACTTTACCATTTTTTGTGTGCCTTTTATGTTCGTTGACTCTAATTCTAAATGAATGTTTGGTCATTCCAATATACATAGTATCACTTGGAGCCGTCTGGATATTGTAGAGGGATGGCATAAACGCCTGCTTTGTTGAAAAGACAAGACTTGTCTGGTATCATTAGTAATTGGAAACAAGGAATGTCTCTGTGGTTCCTCTGGAATCATAGTTGGCAAGTAATTATACTTCGTGATTGAGACGCACCTCTGTATATGTAAACTTCGCTGAAATCTAATCCCACTTTCACAGGACAGGTAGACACAGGAGGCATTCTTTGAATATCGATACATTACAATGTTCTATCTCAACTGGTTGGTGCACTTCCCCTATGGCCTTTTATTATACTTTCAGTTTGCTCTCTGTAGTTTCTAATGTTTAAGATAACCACTCAAACAAAGCTGCTTAGATTTTCTGAGTTCTCACTTCAATCAGGTTTCACGTTTCAAAATCTTTAGTTCTTGCAAAAGCATTGTGCTTCAACTTTGCTGTTTGTAAGTTCATTTTTAAACCCACTTCTTTACTCTTCTCAGGAAGTTCCTGGTTTATACTCTGCAGCTCTGAGAGGGTACTTGCAAAAATGACTCTGTTGTCTGCAAAATGAAGGTGGGTTGTGTAATCTCCATTAACCTTTAACCCCTTGCCTTCCCAGTTCAATGATTGAAAGACATTCTACATTGTAGCATTGAAGAGTTTGGGTGATATGGTATCACCTTGTCTCACACCCCTTCCAATTTTGATAAGTGCCTTGTCCTCGAACAATTCCTTTGCGCTTGCATTTTTGTACATGCTATTAATAATGTTGGTGTATGCATGTTTAATACTGCTGGATTTCAAAGACAGTGACACTGCTGATTGTTTCACCAAATAACAAAAGCTGTTTCACAATCAATAAAACTCATACATAGTGGTCGTTTATATTCATTTGTTCTTTCAGTTAGTTCTCTGAGTACACAGATATGATCTATAGTGATGTAGTCACTCCTGAACCAAGCTTGTTCACTTGGTTGAGTTTTTCCTTCAAGCAATATGACAGTGCCTTAGTGAAGATTTTGTAAGCAACTGAGATAGGGGCTGATGGTTCTGTAGTCCTGAGGTTTTCAAGGTCACCTTTTTCAGGTAACAAGATCACTGTTGCATTGTTCCAGTCATCAGGAATCTTCCGTTCATTGAGGGATTTGGTGAAAACTTAGGCAATAATAATTTCTATTTCTTCACTGGCTTCCTGTACAATGTCCACTGTAATTCCATCTTTCCCTAGTGTTTATCCCTCTTATTGGCAGCTCTGACCATGCCTCCTGACATTTCATGGCTTTTTAGCACGTCTTTTGTAAAAAAAGATCGTGCTTATGTTGCTGGTTTGTCCGTCCGTCTGTACCCACGATAACTCTGCAACTATTAGTCCGATTTGAAAAATTATTTTTGCATTGGCGAAGCTTGAAATATGCGAATGATGATCCTTCATTTCGTTTTTTTTTTTTTTTTTTACGATGTAAAATTTCGCCGCTAGAGGGCGTAAATGCAGATGATGTCGAATTCAAAAATACATTTTATTCCACATATTTGCTTCTGAACATCCGATTGAAAAAATGATTTTATCTTTCGATTCCATTTATGTCGAAGAGTATTTTAGATATAGTTACTTTTTCAAATTACGCATAGATTTTCCGCTAGGGGCGTAAAAGTAAATTACATTTTTCCCGATAACTCTTCTTCTAAAACTCTGATTTGAATTTTTTGTATTTTTTTCAGCAGATACACCTCCTGATGGAAAATCTTTTGCATATAATTTCAAATTTTTGGTAAATAATACTCTGGCCACCAGGGGGCGTAAGTGTTAATTTTGGCTTCTGGTGTATTTGCCACAAAATCTGAGCTTCTAAAATATCGGTTGGAAAAATTATTTCGTGGATTGATACCACTCACATTGATAAACCTTTTCAGAATATTTTCTTCTTAAAATATTCCACAGTTTCTCCGCCAGGGCGTAGATGTATATCTTATTTTTGTCAATATCTCTACTTCTAGGAGTCCGATTTGAAAAATTCCTTCTTTGTTGGATAGTGTTTTCACTGTGACATGTTTTTCATATAATTTCAAAATTTTCGAGTAATTCACAGACTTTCCGCTAGGAGGCGTAGCAGTAAATTGTGTTTATCTCTGCTTCTAAATCTCTGATTTGAAAAATTCTTTCTGCACCGGATACAGCTCCTGATAGGAAACCGTTTGCACATAATTTCTAATTTTTGTAAAAAAATGGTTTGGCCACCAGGGGGCGTAAATCTTAATTTCCGCTTCTGATGTATTTGCAGCAAAATATCAGCTTCTAAAATCTCAATTGAAAAAAAGTCGTTTGTTGACCGATACTACTCATGTCGACAAACCTTTTAGGAACATTTTCTTCTTGAAATAATGCATGGTTTCTACGCCAGGGCGTAGATATATATCTTATTTTTGTCAATGTCTCTACTTCTACAAGTCCAATTTAAAAAATTCCTTTTTTGTTGAATAGTGTTTCCAGTGTGACATGTTTTTCATATAATTTCAAAATTTTCAGGTAATTCATAGATTTTCTGCTAGGAGGCGTAAAGGTAAATTGCTTTTCCCCTGTATCTCTGCTTCTAAATCTCCGATTTGAAAAATTCTTTCTGCACCGGATACAGCTCCTGATGGGAAATCCTTTGCACATAATTTCTAATTTTTGTAAAAAAATGGTTTGGCCACCAGGGGGAATAAATCTTAATTTCCGCTTCTGATGTATTTGCAGCAAAATATCAGCTTCTAAAATCTCGATTGAAAAAAAGTCGTTTGTTGACCGATACTGCTCATGTCGACAAACCTTTTAGGAACATTTTCTTCTTGAAATAATGCATGGTTTCTACGCCAGGGAGCATAGATGTATATCTTGTTTTTGTCAATATCTCTACTTCTAGGAGTCCGATTTGAAAAATTCCTTCTTTGTTGGATGGTGTTTGCGATGCGAAATGTTTTTCCTATAAATTCAAAATTTTCAAGTAAATCATAGACTTTCCGCTAGGGGGCACAAAGGTAAATTGCGTTTTCTGCGTTATTTCTACTTCTAAAACTTTGATTTGAAAAATTCTTCCTGTATCGCATACAAGACCTAATGGAAAATATTTTTCACATAATTTCTAATGTTTGGTAAAAAATGGTTTGGCCACCAGGGGACATAAGTGTTAATTTTTGCTTCTGATGTATTTGTAGCAAAATCTGGGCTCCTGAAAACTCAACTAATTTTTTTTTTTTTCTTGGACCGATACCGCTCATATGGAAAACCCTTTTGAGAATACTTTCTTCCTAAAATAATGCATGGTTTTCCCACCAGGGGACGTAAAGTCATCTTATTTTTGTCGTTATCTCTGTTTCTAAGAGTCCGATTCGAAAAAATCTTTCTGTGTTGGAGAATGTTTCCGGTGCGAAATATTTCCCATATAAATTCATGTTTTTCTTAACACATAAGTCTGCAACCAGAGGGCATAAGCTCACGATTCCGTTTGCAGTAATATCTGAGGGATTAAAACCCGTTTGAAAAACTTCTTTCTTCCGTCAGATACTATTGTTTTCCATACCTGTTCCATTGACTTTGAATAGCTCTTTGATAAATTTAATTTGCGTCAGAACGGATTCAAAAAACGTGCTTATTACACCCGATAATTCAGTGTCATCTTTCTTGTTAAACTTTGAACTGCTAAAACTGCTATTTCTGCATACAGTTACAAGTCCTGTAATGATATTAATGAATTATTTTAAACAATATTTCTAGACAGGAAAATTACATAGAATGTTAAGCTGCAAGAATATAAGATACCATACACACTGGCTAATGGGTTTGGCTCATACTGCATGAAAAGCTACTCATGAATGTAAAGGCTTCAGATTACTTCTGCAGTAGTGCGTGGATGAAACAACAAATGTTTCAAGTAAAAGATAGTTCAATATACATATTTGGTATTATTCTTCTGCTATGAATCATGTCTTTGTGCATTTTTATAGCATTTTTTTTTCCACACCAAAGCTGCCATTTTTGATGCAATAATGTCCTCTCCGAATCTCTGAAGATCTCTCCCAGCAGAGATTGTCTCCAGCAAAGTCCATATTGCTCAGAAGTGATGTACTAGACCTAACATAAAAATCTCTTTGGCAACAGTTAGATAGCCGCTGCAAAAAACAAAGACCAAGTTGATGGATCTTGCTTCATACACACTGCACACAGTTTCCGGTGCTTTCTGTGATTGGTATAATCCATTTCCATGGAGGATTGGATTTTTTTTTTCTTCTGTTGATGCGTTCTAATGATTTAAATTGTCTGCAACTTGCCATAAAAATTATAAACTTGTGCAACTAATTCTGAACGTAAAAGATGATATGTTTTTCTGTCATGTTCCAAGTGGATAACTTGGCCATAGCACCTGTATGCAAGTTACCAGCTGGACAACTGGAAAAGCTTCTAAAATGCTTTGTTGGGACTAAGACACTTCCAGCACAAGATCAGAATTGCAAAAACAGCAGCCATTATAATATAACTCAACAGTTTCTCAAGAATGAAGTACTTGTAACAAAAATCCAGTTTATTATCTCTGGGTTGCCAATTTTTGATAAATTTAAACATTTCTTCTAACGTGAAAGTTCACTTGCTGTACTTGGAATTATCAGAATTAAGAAAGATGCTTATGTTAAGGTTCTTAAAGTTAGAAGTTGGAATGATTTGTTAATTCTTGATTTGAAAAAAATTACCTAAGTCAAGTCAAAGTTGGTGTTAACACAATCTGTGCCCAATAATGTTACAACAAATGTGATTCAGAGAGCCGTCGAGGTGCGAGCAGTCAATTCCCCCGCACATGCCGGTCCTCTTGTACGGTGGTGTGCCGTGGCTGCTGCTATCGCTCACGTCGGTCCGTCCGTCCCTCCTGCACCCACCAAATCCATACTCGCCTCACTGTGGCTGGATGTCATCCCACACGACCGGCGATGTCTCGGTACGATAAACCGCTGTCACGATTAGCCACTATTCGTCCTCTGTCGAACTCCGAAATGTGCTGGAATGACTGCCGTATTCTGCGACGAGGCATCAGGAAGCTTCCCACACACAGGTCTGGCAGCGCAGCACACTTCCACTACTTACACCCTGCCTTCTGTGCACCCTTCTTATAGTGCTTCTCGGTGGCGTGCCGGGTGCACATGATTTGCATATGCCCTGCAATGCTAATCGTTTGCATGTCCTCTCGCGGGCGACGCATGTTGCGAATTTCAGGCCAATCGGATGCTTCCTTATTGGTTGTGCATTTTGGGTGGCCAGCAGTGTATATTCAAGTACTAATTAATAAGGATTTTACACTATTAAATTTGCATTACTTGTATAGTTTTACTGCTTTAAAAACATTTGCTTACTGTTTGTATTATAAAGAAAAAGTTAAGAAATTTCGTGGTATGCAAGCTTTCTGAGCATGTTTTACATCACCCATTAACCTAGGGTAATGGGGATTCGTAGTAATAGGTGTGTGTAAGAGTTCTATACATTTTTCTTAGTAGGGAAAAAAACCATAGATGCCAACTGGTATGAATTTTTCATAATATTACAGATTTTTGGTTGCTGTTATGCTGTTACAGAAGTATAGACACACCGATGAAATTACGGAAAATTACTGTTTGATTTTTCTGATATAGAAGGCAAATTTTTCATCAACTTGAAATTTTTTGTTGGTTCTTCAAGTTTATCTTGGCGGGGGGGGGGGGGATTAAATGCTGCAATTTGCTTACTATAGTTTTCTGCATCTTCATTGGTAATTTCATGAGCTATCTACCATAGGCTGAGCAGCAACCGCTGGTTCACCCTTTCCTCCCATGTCACTCCTTGCATGATGCTCTCGCTCTATGACAACCACAACTACACAGAAAGCAGTATAACGATGGCTCCTTGTAGACGCTGCTCCAGTATTCATTCCCTGCAGCGCTTTTTGTCTGTTGTTCTCTCTCTCTCTCTCTCTCTCTCTCTCTCACACACACACAAGCATGTGCTACTGTAATATAGAAGAGCAAGGCAATCAGTTGTGCAATCATGGTTTTTATTCATTTATTTAAAGTGAAGCATTCTTCAGACCAACCAACCTTCTTCATCTAAGAAGAAACAGTGTTTCCTAGAAACATACTGCAGAGACTGGGCTTGGTTTGAAAAGTCACAGGTTTCTGTGAACTATATGTTTTGCAGCATTTGTAGATGCGCTTTTAGTACCGCTCGCGGTGGGCCAGGGCCCGCCTTATGAGGTATCACTTGGCTTTTCGTTGTTATTAGTGGTTTTATGTAATTATTCTTGTATATGTTTTTAAATATATAATTTACGAATAATTGGAAACACACTGTAATATAGTGGAGATATTATTATCACTTCTCAATATTTTGGGAGATGTTTACTCTTTGCATCTTCGATATTTTGGGTGACTCCCATAAAGAAATTCCAGGTGTGCCTCTGGTTGGTGGGATGATTGCCTAAGGCACACAGAATCTAAGAAGTTAATATATGTATTTTTGGTAACTCACCTTTCTTGTCATGTCAGAATCTCACATTCCAAATGACATTTCATACCCATGTTGATAGCCTTATGTCCAGTCTCCGGTTCAAGGATATGCCAACTTTCATCAATTCTTTTCAAAATTATTCATCTGAAAAGAATTAATGAAAAAGTTAGCATATCCTTGAACCGGAGACTGGACATAAGGCTATCAACATGGATATGAAATGTCATTTGGAATGTGAGATTCCCTGACATGACAAGAAAGGTGAGTGACCTACAATATGCATATTAATATTGGCTTACATGTCTCTATGCAATATGAAAGGATGAATATAAGTTTTATCCAGAAATATCATTGTATGTATGAATCTAAGAAGCATCGACATTCCAAGGAATGATTTTTCTTCATGTCTGGAGGTAATCTTTTATATTTTTTCTGGTAGATAGTATTTTTAATTCTTCTACTGGGAATTTTTTTTTATTATTATTAATTCTTTTTTTTTAAATAGCCTTATGTCCGGTTTTTATTATTGGGTGTACAAATAAGTTTACATCGTTTGCGAATAGATGGCGTAACTAGCACAGATTTCATGTAATTACGAAGGACAAGACGTGTATAAGAAAGTCCTTGCAACAAGCTTTGATAGTTCATGGAGGACAGTTCGTTGCAGTGTGAACATCATTGTTTGTCAGTGTATTGAAAATGTCGAATTTCATGCCAAAAACAGTATATGTGGGAAGTTTTGCTGCATTACTTCTTTTTAAAGAAAACCGCTGCTGAAAGCACGTGTAGACAGTGGTTCTGAGAATTCAAAGGGAATGATTTCAACGTGAACATGAAGGTGACCAAAAAATTTTAAAGATGCTGCTTTGGAAGCATTAATGGATGAAAATCCGTGCCAAACAGAAATGGAGTTAGCATTACATGTTACCCAACAATGCATTTCTCAACGTCTACTTGCAATGAGAATGGTTCAAAAGCAAGGAAATTGGTTCCCACATGAATTGAGAGAAAGAGACATTGCAAAGCACATAACCATATGTGAATTGTTCCTGCAAAGGCACACAACAAAATCATTTTTGTATCGAATTGTTACGGGAGACAAAAAATGGATTCACTACAATACTCTGAAACTACCAAAAGCATGGGTGCGTCCAGGTACACCAGGTCCATCAACACCAAAGCAAAATATTCATGGCAGTAAGGTTATGCTGTGTATCTGGTGGGATCAGAAAGGTGTGGTGTACTGTGAGCTGCTGTAACCACGCCAGAGCATCAACGCTGAACGTTATCAACAACTAATCAATTTGAGCTGTGCATTGAGAGCGAAACGTCTGGAATATGCGAAAAGACATGACAAGGTTGCTCTCCAGCATGACAACGCCAGGCCTCGTGTCGCGATATGGGTCAAGGAAACTGTAGAAGTGCTTGGCTGGGATGTTACCCCACCCGCCATATTCACCAGACATCGCACCATCAGATTACCATTTGTTTCGATCCTTGCAGAGTGCCCTTTCTGGAGAGCAGTTCCGTTCGTATGAAGATATCCAAAATTGGCTTGATAACATGATTGCTTCCAAACAACCGGACTACTTCTATCGCAGAATCCACTTATTGCCTGAAAAGTGGAGAAAGGTTGTATATTGCGAAGGTAAGTATTTTGAATAAAATAATCGTTATCTGTCTATAACAAACTATAAACTTTTTTGACCGAAAAACGATGTAAACTTATTTGTACACCCAATAAATAGTTGTGACAAACTGGAATTTATTGCCATGTTAAATACCCAAATTTGCCTTTTTTTTTTCTTTTTTTTTTTTTGTTGTTGTTGTTGTTGTTTGTTATGGAAAACTAATTTTAGAGGTTGGCATCTATGAAAAACAATTTTTTAAATAAATATTGGGTTGATGCATAAGTTCATGCCATTTTTTTTTCACTGCACTAGTTACTGGAATGTTTACATCAGAAGGGAAAATTGAATCAATCAACTCGGTATCCCCCATTGTTTGCCATAGTGTCCGAATGTCTGGATAGGTCTGCAATGCCATTCTTGTAAAAATGTGCAGATTTTGCTGTGAAGAAATCATCAAGGAAATTCTGGAGATCAACATCATTGTTGAATGTTCTGCCATGGAGTGCATTTGACAGAGATCGGAACAGGTTATAGTCTGAAGGGGCGACATCTGGGGAATAGGCAGAATGTGGAAGGATCTCCCATTTCATATCCTGGATGGCCATTTTGGTCATGTTTGCACTATAAGGGTGTACATTATCATGTTGGAGAAGGACGCCATGTCATCAAGGAAATTCTGGAGATCAACATCATTGTTGAATGTTCTGCCATGGAGTGCATTTGACAGAGATCGGAACAGGTTATAGTCTGAAGGGGCGACATCTGGGGAATAGGCAGAATGTGGAAGGATCTCCCATTTCATATCCTGGATGGCCATTTTGGTCATGTTTGCACTATAAGGGTGTACATTATCATGTTGGAGAAGGACGCCATGGCACCGATGTGGCTGTTTCTGCTGAACTACTTCCTCCACACGGCGAAGTTGCCCACAATAGAGTGCAGCATTGATGGTCCAATTCCCCGGCAGCATTTCCCAGTGAATAATGCTTTTCGTGTCCCACCAGACACACAGCATGATCTTCACAGGATGAAGGTCATGTTTTAGACATGGTGTGGGCATCTTGTTTGGGCTTAACCATTCCCTCTGATTCCTGAAATTCACATACAGACACCACTTTTCATCTCCAGTAACAATATGTGACAGAAAGGGTTTGTGTTGCTGATAACATTCACAATAATGGGCAAGCAAGGAACCACATATGGCAACACGCTGATCCTTGTTGTCCTCGATGAGAGTGCGAGGCACCCAAGACCCCAATTTCTGGACCTTTTCCATACGTTCCATGTGTTGCGCCACTGTGGCCAGTTTGCTTGTGGTTTGACGTGAATCCAAGTGGATAAGATGGTTCAAACGATCCTCATCAAAGTGAGATGGGGCACCTGAGCGTGGAGAGTCATTGAGGTCAAAATTGCCACCTAGGCGGCTGTGGATGGATCCCTTGTTGAACTTGTAGAGGAGCAAATGTTGGAAATGTTCATTCCTCTACTTAATACTCTATACTTCCCGACATGAAAACAAAATACCATTAGCCACAAGCACACAACGCAGTATGATTTAGATACACAATATTACTGGCTACATTTTGATATACAACTGGCTATCTGCACTGTCATTACTGACCCGGAAAACAGTTGTAAAATAAAACGGCATGAACTTATCCATCAAAGCAATAACACCTTACTTCTCTTACATAACTGCTATTATTATCAATGATGTGTTGCCATCTTTCTGGTAGTAATTGAATTCCTCTTCTGTGGAACTCCTCCTTTTGAAGTCAAAAAACTTTTTCAATGTAGTTTCAACATCTTCAGCTTCATTGAAGGTTTTCCCAGCAAAGTTGTTCTGAAGAAATAGAAAATGGTGGTAGTCTGTAAGTGCAAAGTGTGGGGAATACTGGGATGAGGTAACACTTCCCATTCAATGCCCAGTGATTTTCTTTTGAGTGCCAAAAGCCTTATGGGGCCTTGCATTTTCACGTTGCAAGATGGTGCCTTTGTAATTAGGTAGTGCTGGATGCCTAGATTTCAATTTTTCTTTCAGCCTTTTCAACTGTTGGTGGTACAGGTCAGCATTTATCATTTGGTGAAGTGCCCCCTTGACATTTTATGATACACTTAGCAAGACCCTTTTCAGATGCAGTCCTCCTCTTGAAGTCAATGGAGCAGACTCTCCAATTCAACATACAGTCCTGTGACATTTCTGTAGAGGATACACTTTTCATAATTCATTACTAATGGTTCCAAGAAAAGTTCATTTCTATGACGTGCAAGCAAAGAAAGGCAGGTGGTAATTCTGCCTAATCAATTTCTTGCAAATATGTCACAGTACCCACTGGTCGAACTTTGCAATAAACCCAAGCGTTGTTCTGTGTTCTGCAATAAACCCAAGCATTGTTCTTCTACTGTTGTTCTGTGTACAGAAGACCTTTCTGGTAATTCTTTAATGGTTAGAGGTTGGTCATTTGATATGGTTTGAATGAAATCCTCTTCTGAAACCTCAGATGAATGTCCAGGACGTGGTTAATCTCGGCAGCTTCTATTTTCACAGAATTTCCAGAACCAACAGCGACATGTGGTTTTGTCTACAGCACATCCTTGCCATTTACCTCACAAATGTTGCAGTGCCCAGGCTTCAGCTGCATTGTTGCCTTTGTCAAACTCATAAAGCAAACAATGCCGAATGTGAGTCTTATTGCTTGACATGTTAACCCTTGTGTGGCTTGTTTATACACGAGATGCACCTACATAATTGGTGCCATTATATTTCCTACTCCTCAAAACATTTTGGCCATTGCATGCACCATCTGTTACTGTACTTGTTACTTAAATTTTTACTTGGAATTTGCATCCTGAAAAATAGCTAGAACCTTTGCACACACCTAATATTAAATACACTTGCAGCTGGTAATTTCAATTTTGTTAGTATGAAGTATAATGTACCTCAGAATATAACATTCATTCAAAGTGACTTCAGCAAAAATATTTTGAAGACCTAGATTCGTTTACAAAATGCTGGAACCTAAATGTTACCATGCATGAACAGTTACCATTCTTTAATTTATAATAGTTAACTGTTGGGAAGTTACAAAAAGTAAGTTCACATTAATAGTGAATGTGCTTGTTTAAATTTGTTATATGTGTGCAAAGAATCAGCTCAAATTGAGAATTTTTTTAATATTATGTTCTTTTCTCTTTCTCCTAGAATATGTTGGTAACCTTGGTGATGCAGGAGATGTTACATTAAGAGAAGCTGAGCAACAGAGACTTTTAAGTTTTGTTGATAGATTTTAAAATCAGCAAAATCTAAAAAGCTTTACATATATTATATACATTTGTATTTTTTTCTTTGTAAATAAAGTTATAAAAAGTGATGCTCTCAAAAATCTCAGTTAATGTGTTATGTTCACCAACCATGGGTGTTTTATTTGTGTGTGTGTGTGTGTGTGCTTGCGTGCGTGCATGCATGCATGCATGTGTGTGTGTGAGAGAGAGAGAGAGAGAGTGTGTACTGTATACACATTGAAAGGATAATTTATAATACACACCTTTATAATGTGTGGGGAAAGGGGCTTTGCAGTTCAAAAATGGGAAATTGCAATGCATTAGAACTTGAGTCGCAAAACTGAGATTCAAAAATATATATAATTGCGTTTTTGTAGGGCCAATAATGCTAACAATTTGCATTGATACCAAGAAGATTAACAAGCTGAAGTTCCATCATTTTTTAAGCTATCATCATTAGGATTAGCAGCACAGACACTGGCTACATTTTCTCCCATGGCACCATGGGAAAGTTGACAGCTTGAGCATGTTCGTGTGGGAAAACATACCATGTGATTTGATGGTGTAAATCACTGCTGTTGGGTTCTACTGCTGAACTGTTTTCTGGGTTCAAATGCAAAGAAATAATGAAGAACTGGAAGTTTTCTGTTAACCTGTCCAAAATTTTACAAAATATAGCAGCTTATGAATCGAATGACCTCAATTCAGCAACTGTAGCATTTCACTTAATTCAGTTTCCATCTGTATCTTGGTGGATACATTCTATCAAAGTTGCAAATCTTTTATGTCATTTGTGTGAAAGTATTTACCTTAGGCTTGGGGACTTGCACAAATTTCCCGTTTTTTATGCTACTAAATTGTTAGAGCCTGAACTGTTGCCTACAGACTTGCAAGCTTTGGTGATTACAAAATCACAGTTTTAACTGAACATTTTCGTGAGTTAGCAGTTAGTTATGTCCAAAAAGACTAAGTCCAATGTGAACTGGGATTGCTTCAGGATATTTTGGATGAGAAAGCTTCAACCCCTGCCAAGGTGGAAATGCTTGAAATTAAAGTACTCTTCTGAATTTCGAAATTTAAACCATATCTTAGATATCAAAGTTCCAGCCTGTCCCAAATTCCAAAATTGAAAGAACCTTTCCTACTATGCATTGAATAAAAACATTTCAGAAACAGAATGCATTGTGAAGTACCAATACATTTGCAAATAACATTAGAAGCGAGTCAACTTGCGACTTCCAACCAGAGTACAACTGGTATATTCGTTAAAGGTAAGGCATGGTTTACTAATGTGAAGCCTTACGATAAAAGACTCCAACTTTGTAAAAGAGAAGATGACTATCCTGAAATGGGACAGCCTGATAGCACAAAAAAAAGAAAAAAAAAAAGGAGCTTGACAAAATAGATATAGGAAGCTCATCTTGTTCATCGCTTCAATCGTCAAACAGAAGAAGAATGAAGAAAGTAATGCATCAAAATTGTATGAATTCCTTTTCCACTTGGGAAAAAACCTAAATGTCTTTTAAATTATGGTATTAAGTGAAGAAATTATAGGTTGCAATTATTGATTGTATGTACAATAACAGTAAAAGATTACGAGAATTGAAAAGTAAAGGGAACAGGTTGCAGATCTGCTCTGCAGTCACTTAATTGGTACTCACATTGAAAGTTATATTTTCCCAGGTATGGACTACTGGTTCCCGACAGCTGGTCTAATGCCAATTTGTCCAATAGTATCATCCAACCAATGGCCATTTTTCTAGTTTTTAAAAATAAATTGTAAGTTACTGTCCTCTTTATATTGTTACCAGAAATGACTGTAATTTCCAGAAATTGTTTTAACCATATTTTTTAGGTTTAGTGTACATTAATTAATTTAGTAAATATTCAAGGTTTGGAAATAAACAACTTGTTATTAATTTAATAATTAACCATTCATATCATCAATCCCTGAAGTATACCATAAATTTCGTAAATTATTAAAAACTTATTTACATACTTGTATATACAAAAGACCTACTAGATGCAAAGGCCTACAAAGACAGTGAGAATTTTTCCACTGGAGATGTGTTTATAATGTTTTTTAGATTTTATAATTAAATGTTTTCATTGGTATTAGAAGCCTTGCTCGATCTTGCTAACAGTCCCAGTCGCTAAGCTCATCCTGCATCAAATGTCAAAAATATGGCGCTGTGTTGAAAACGGGGCTTAAATAACTAGCCTAAAATATTTCAGCATCCTGGATGCCATATATTCTAATATTGTGTAATCGTAAAAGCTATTACACCACGTTCGGTAAGGGGCATTAGAATGAAAGCTGAATACAAGTTTTTGCATTTTAAAAAAGGATTCACTGCCACTCTTGATTTATCCCCCCTCCTTATTTTTATCTCACTAGTCCACTTTGAAAATGTTTGTTTTATTGAATAAACAAATCTTTCAGCCCAATAGAAAAGTGCACATAAACGGAGATGATTGAATGAATACAGTGTTTAAATGTAATGAACATATTAATATGTGAAATCTTACAGTAAAAAGTTTATGATATTCCTCAAAATTTTCGTACTAAAGAATGACTTCTGTTGTTGTGGAAAATAGTGTGCAAATTTTGCATGGTATTATTATAATTGCATCTGATATAAGACCAAGGGGCCTGAATCCCTGTCATTCGTATCTGACATCCCCCTCCGAACAATCTCGAAATAAGTATTTCGCTTAAGTTACATAAATTTCTGAACCTTTACTAAGTTCGGATTATTATTATAATTATTTATTTTTTATCAATCATCAAAAAATAAAAAGATTGGGGAAGTCAATGACTAATTTACAGTTGACCATTATACGCTACCGAAGGATCCACATCTTGCTGAAGGACACGGACCTGATGGTTGTCAGGTGTGTAATGCGGTTTGTATTTTTGGGTACTTTTTAGCCAAAAATTTTTTTCAGGAATTGACAACATTATTTGCACCTGGTGGGCAAATTGGATGCTCAGAGATTTGGGGGTTCATCCAAGCTAAAAAAACAGTGTGATCGTTCAAAAGTGTTACGGAAAAGTTTTGAGGAAATAAAACACAACTGCGGTGACATTGTGGGTGAACTCTTGCATTCGTTCAAAGATATAAGGTGTAATATGTCCCTTAAAGTTTATTTCTTGGACTCCCACTTGAATTTCTGTGTCGTCAGCGATGAACATGGCGAACGATTTCACCAAGCCATCTCAGTCATGTACAAGTGATACCAGGGAAAGTGGAATTCCAGCATGTTTGCTGACGATTGTGGAACACTTAAGAGGCATGTTTCATATGCTAAATACAGAAGAAAATCATGTACTGTCACTTTTTAGGTAATATGAATAGTGTGCGTAAATATACAATTTTCATAGATTTAACCTGTGTGTCACTAAAACTCCCTGCGTGATAGAGAAAAACTAGTAACATTGGAATTCAAGATAAAAAGTACTATTGAGACCAGACAGTTTTTCTTGTGTGCCAAAAATTTAGTTTTGTCTTGTAAACCAGTGATCAGAAATCTTTTTAAAATTTATTTTTTCTCAATTTTAAGATATTCTGATTTGTCACCGATTGAGATAACTGGAATTAAAAAAAAAAAAAAAAAAATTCAGGAAAGTACAGTCAAACCCCAATTTAACGGACTGCGATTTAACGAATTCCGCGATTTTACGTACAGTTTTTGTGGTCCGGCCGGAACCACATTGAAAAATTAATGCTTGGCGTTCCCCGATTTAGCGAACACATTTCCTCAATTTAGGGAACATTTTTTTTTCAAACCACCACACTATGTTAACAAACATTTTCACCTGAAAAGTTAACTAGAAAGAGAGCCTCGCGTAACAGGAAACTTTTACGCATGCAGTTAACCAGCCTTGCAAAGAACATCTGCGACCCAGCTTGACGGAATCATAAATCAGTTCGCCTTTCCTCCGACTATCGAGCGTAACTTTCGCTTCGTAAGCTTCTTACAGGCAAATCACCAAGTTCCAAAGGAGAACAATGTTTTCTTACATTGGTGGGAAAAAGAAAATCGGTGTGGGGGAGGAAATCTAGAGTACCATGGAGATTCTTATTTTCAGCTACAGACAGAATAACAGCTTTCTATGAAATCAGGGAACACACATTGTACGTACCCATTCCTGAACCCTTGGAATACTTCTCCAAATTGCGCTTTTTTCCTTCTCAGTGTTAAATCTACAGGTCAAATTAAACAACAAAGCTCGTTTTCGGATAAAGTTTTGATGAACATAGATATAGCACTAGAAAAGTTAAAACTGAAATTCATTTATTACTGTAGTTTGCATAAGTGCATTTTGTGAGACAATTTTTAAAAAATGAATGCCTGCAGCAAAAAAAAAAAAAAAAAAAAGCGAAAATTTTTCAATCGGTGAAAAAATGGAAATTTTGTCGCAGCTTGATACGAATCAGGATCACAAGACCGCTGTAGCAGAGAAACTCGGAATTTTCAAGTCAACGTTGTATGCCATAGAGAAAAATTAAAAAGAAATTGAAAGCTGTGCATCAAAGTGTGAGCAATTTTCGAGTAAGAGGAAATCTAGGAAAGCATCGCCCCTGAGTGAGTTGGAAAACGCTATTGTCACTTGGTTCTAACAAACACGGGCTAATAATGTGCTTGTTAGTGGATCGCTTTTGAAGAAAAAAGCAGTTCATCTTGCCCAGCGACTTCAAATAAAGGAATTCACCGCATCAAAAGGATGGATTGGTCGTTTTAAGCATAGACATAACATAGTGTATAGAACTTTATCCAGCGAAAGCAAATGTGCTGATCCTGTGACGGCACAAACATGAAAAAATGAACAGCTGCCACAAATTATTTAAGGGTACATGCTGTGTGACATCTTTAATGCTGATGAAACTGGACTGTTTTATAACCTAATGTCAAATAAAACACTGTTTTCGAAATGACACCTGCCATGGAGGAATGAAATCAATAGACAGAATCATTGTTCTCCTAATTGCAATACAGCCTTGTTAGAAAAATTGCAGTCATTAGTCATAGGCAAATCTGCTAAACCATGCAGGGATTTATACACCCCTCCACAACACTCCCCCCCCAATTTCGTTAGCACCCCTAAAAAATATCACCCCCACCCCATTTGGGAGGGTGTAACAAACAAAGATACACACTCACCCACATATACATCTGATGATGTTTTGTTACATCCCATCCGAAAGAAATCGGAGCTACATATCGAGAAGTTCATACACAGAAAGAAACGATCACAAGAGGAAGACAAATAGTGTGAATTTCTTAAACATTGTTTACTTTTGATTGTCATTTAGTATAATGCCGGACAAAAAGCCCCAGTGGCGAGGACAAATCAGCTTTTGGGGCAGCTCGTACTTGCCCTCGCATCACTTGGTTGAGTGTGAGTAGCATCATAATCCTTAACGAATAGGTTGGGAAACGAAATTTCTGTGGGAAGACAACACTGTAGGTTATTTGAAAGCCCAGGCAAGATCTTTTTGCATTTTATTTTATGTTCCATTCATTGATGTGCGCAGTAGCGCAGTCAGGAATGAATCCAACAGGTCCGAGACATTTTTTTTAGCTGAAATATTAGGGTAACGACAAAGAGAGTTCACTTGTCTACTTTCACAAACAAATGAAGCTGTGAAATGCTTTACACTGTTATTAAAATAATCATTCACAAATATTTTCATGAAATATCCTGAATTTTTACTTTCCGTTCATAATGTTTATATGAAAGCATATAAGCATGATTTTTTTTCTCGCGGAGTCTGTCTGTGTTCCCATACTTTTGTAACACAATATCTCTTCAATGACTTGGGTTACAAATTTCAAATTCGGTATTTTGGACATATTAACGAAAAAATAATAATTTTGTCAATTTAAAAAAAATATCTGTTAAATTACGTTCGATTTAAGAAGAAAGCGCCCAAGAAATTTTTCTAATCTGATTTCTCAGAAATGGCTTTAGTGACAAATACAGAATTTAGAACCTCCTATAAGCACCACGTTGAGTTTGAACGAAATCGGTCAAGAGTGTTTGATTTAAATAGAAATAAATCAAGAACTTTTTCAATGCAATATACACTGGCGGAAAGTGAAAAAAGAACACCAAGAAGGAATTGGCGGACGATCGTGAAATTTACATATGTTAATGGGGTCGAGTTTACGTAGGTGTGATGTTAATTTCGGGACCAACCGGTGAGCGCTTACGCCACAGCACGGCATAATATGCAAATTATCGTCGGTGGTATTTAAGGAGTACGGCGAAGTGAATGTAATCAGTCGTCGGCGTACGGACACGTGCGAAGACCCTGAAGAAGCTGCAATGCCTGGACATGGAAGACGTGTACGATTTCAGCAGTTATCGGACTTTGAGCGAGGTCGTCTAGTCGGACTCCGCGAGGCCGGGTGGTCGTATTGCGGAGCGAATTGGACTGGGAGTATCGGTGGTGGTACGATGGTGGCGTAGATGGTCCGATGAACATTCCCACACGAGAAGACGTGGAACCGGGAGTCACTGATGAGCGGACCGATCGACGCATAAGCAGAGCGGCGTTGTCAAGCAGAACATCCACTGCGACGCAAATCCGAGCTGCCGTTGCACCTGAGGTGACTGTGCGAACAATCCGCAACCGTCTACTGGATGCAGGACTACGTGCACGTGTGCCCTGGCATGTGTACCTCTGACTCCAGCCCACCGTCAGGAACGGCTGCAGTGGTGTCGCCAACGTCTGCACTGGAGAACGCAATGGTGATCTGTCATGTTCAGTGATGAAAGCAGATTCTGCTTGGGAGCCTCCGGTGGCCGTATGCGTGTTCGCAGACTCACAGGGGAGCCACTCCACCCTTCTTGCATCCGCCAGCGACACACAGGGCCTACACCTGGTCTCCTGGTGTGGAGAGGGATCAGCTATCACTCCCGTACACTACTAGTGTTTGTACCGGGTACGTTAAACAGCACCTCCTACATCAACAACATCATTCAGCCCGTTGTTGTGCCATTTGTAAGGTTGGTCCATCGTGGTGTTTTCCAGCAAGATAACGCATGCCCACACACGGCACGTGCAACGCAACATGCACTTCAGGGTGTGAGACAACTTCCATGGCCTGCACGTTCACCGTATGTGTCCCCCATTGAGCACGTGTGGGATTTTATGGGACAACGACTTATCCGGTCTCCACGACCATCCCCGATTTACGCGTCCAGGTTGAGGATGCTTGGAACTCAATACCCCAAACTTACATCCAACATCTGTACGACAGACTCCATGCCAGAATTGCACAGTGTGACGCGGTTCATGGCGGTTCAACCTCGTACTAACCATGTTACATGGAAATGTTATTTTTCAGTTTACCAGCAAATACAGCTGAATTTTGCCATAATGTTTTGATCACGTTATCTTCTGTATTCCGTTATTATGCTGTATAAATTTCGTTGGTATCAGACGTCTCCTTCTTGATGTTCTTTTTTCACTTTCCGCCAGTGTATTTTGCAATGGCTTCAGTTACAAACTCGAAATTCGACATTTAGGACTTATTAGTAAAGGAAAAATCTTTTACACAGTTTGAAAGAAAGGAGAAAATTGGGTTCGCTTTGAAAAGAAATCAGTTAAGAAATGTTCTGATACAGTGTCTAGGCAAGATACATGATGAAAAGTTTCAACTAGTAAGTAGGTATCACCTTCTGAAATAAATACTCTGCCGAATTTAAACGAAATTGATAAAACAACATTGGATATAAAGATAAATAAATCAAACATAAATTTTGTAAATTTCAAACAGCTGGAGTTATGAAATCAAAACTTTGTATGTAATATTTTCTACCAGGGTGCAACAGAACGTAATACAGCAGTTGTTCCTTTTCTTGTGCTCTCGGATCTACCACAACAAGTGCATAATGAAAGAAAATGGCATCGGATGCAGGTAATCCATCAAAATGTATGGGACCAGATACTGTATAATGATGATGAGTTTCACTGACAAATGATAGAAAGCATCTTAGTACTTGAAATATCCTTGAATTCAACATACACTGAAGTGTCAGAAAAACTGGTACACCAGTCTTATACTTGGTAGGTCCCCCACGGCAGCGCAGCGCAGGACTGCAGAAATACGACAGGGGATGGACTCCACTAGCTTCTGGAAGTATGCTGTAGGCAGTGCACACCGTACTTAATGCAGACCGTTCCACAATTCGGGTGTATTCCGAGGTCTCTGATTCCTGTGTTCGATAGTGTGTTGCATGGCATCCCAAATGTGTTCTATCACATTTAGATCTGGGGACTTGGGTGGGAATGGCAACACCCCAAACTCAGATGAATACTCCTCTAACCAAAATGTGACATCCCGACACTTGTGTGGAGGTGCGTTGTCCTGTTGGAACAGGTCCAACCCATCAGCATGAATGCAGGACATGAACGGGTGTACCTCGTCAGAAAGGATGCACATATAGTGTTGGCCAGTCACAGATGATTGTAGACGTACCAGGGGTCCCAGTGAAGTCCAGCTAAACACATCCCATACCATTACGGACCCCCCACCAGCCGGTACAGTTCTCTGTTGACAGGCGGGATCCATGGCTTCATGGGGTTTGCGCCAGTGTTTGCATTTACAAAGGAAATTCATTAGGAAATATTTATTTATTTATTATAACTTAGGAATTATTTCCGTACTTCTGATTTTTTTAATCAACTTAGAATTTTTCTTCTCTTTATAAAACGTATATTTTTAGAACTTGTGTGAGGTGTTAAATGCTCTGATGGTCCCAGATAGATTCGAACCAACAACCCTTCGCTTAGAAAGCTTGCATTCTTCCCACTTGACCCCCGACCATTGGAAAACGATACATGAAAGAGGAAGAGGTTTTTTCACGATGTTAAAAATGTTTTAGGGGATTTGGAATTTCTTTTAAAATGGTGTGAGGGGGAGTGGATGTTATTTGAGTTGTGATCGAGTTTGTGTGAACATGAGTTTTTTTGTTACGGTGGATTGTCTCTCGTTGAACTGTTGTAATGGAGGAAATGATGAAACAGACGTATCTATCAACTCAGAAAGTAGGAAGTTTTGGTGGTCTCGATGCTTTATACCATGCTGTCAAAAGAAGGCGTCAAGAAAAAAGACGTCATGAAATGGTTGAAGGGGAGAAAACATACACCCTTCACAAGCCGGTGAGACGACATTTTCCGAGAAATAGAGTGATGGTGAATAAAATAGGACAACAGTTTCAAGCAGACCTAGCTGATGTCTCCATTTTGAGTCAACATAACGATGGATTTCGTTACTTGTTAACATGCATTGATATATTTTCCAAATATGCATGGGCGATTCCCTTAAAGAAAAGTCGGGGTCCCATATCGTTCAAGCATTTTCCCAGATTTTCAAAGATAGAAAACCAGTAAAACTTCAAACAGACAAAGGAACTGAGTTTAAGAACAAAGAGTTTCAAAGGTTTTTAACACAGCACGGTGTGCATTTCTTTACAACGAACAACGAGACGAAAGCAAGTGTTGTGGAGAGATTCAATCGCACGCTCAAAACTCGCATGTGGCGATACTTTACAAGTCAAAATACGTTTAAATTCATAGACGTGCTCAACGATTTAGTTCATAGTTACAATCATTCTCCCCATCGAAGTATGAAAATGAAACCTGTAGATGTAAACAAAGATAATGAAAAGCAAGTGTTTCTCAATCTGTATGGTGATCTCAAGAGGGAAAAACAGTCCTATAAATTTCAGGTGGGAGATAACGTGAGGATTAGTAAAGCGAAATTAACATTTGAGAAAGGATACGAATCAAATTGGATGGAAGAAATCTTTGTTGTGAGCGGTCTTGTTCCTAGATCCCCTCCTGTCTATAAAGTTAAAGATTTATTGAACGAAGAGCTGGAAGGAACTTTTACGCCGAAGAGCTTCAAAACGTTACTCTGTCCGAAACTTCTCTTGTGGAACGTGTTCTAAAGAAACGTAAAAGAAAAGGAAAAGTGGAATACTTTGTTAAATTTAAAGGGTATCTTGATAAATTTAATGCTTGGATCCCCGCGAAAGACTTGACCTCTCTATAAAACCGACCTTTTACTTAGATGAAACATCATTCGTTAACATGAGTTTCTATCTAGCGTTACCCAGCGACAGCTCTCTCCGCTACTTTTCAGACAATAACATTTTTCATTTCATCACACGTCTTTCTTCCCCGATCGAACTCAAAGGTGACTGGGAAGTGGGACTCGTCGAACTCATCTACCATTATTCCTAGTTTAATGTGAATGTAAATTCAAATTCCTTTGCTTATGGTCTTGGTCCAAGTCAACTGAAAGCAGCAAAAATCCCTGCTGGATATTATGATTCTGTGGGAGACGTGGTAAAAGCCATGTCCCAGCATTGGTCGAAAAAAATTACGATGTTTTTTAATAAAACCACGAGGCGTGTCAAAGCAGCTTTAACTCTTAGTTCTCAGCTGCAGTTATTTCCTGGAATAGCTGAAATTCTAGGTTTTCAACCTGGAGTGTATTCAGCATCAGAAGGGAGTGATGTCACAATTCATGGAACTTTCGTAGCCGATCTGAACACATCGCTTTCCCTATTGTACGTGTGCAGTTGTGGATCCTCAGCCTGTGGGAGACATGGTTGCTCCTCTCCTTCGCATCGTTAAAGTGAGCGGAGAAGACGGAGATGTGGTGAGCGCCTTATACGACCGCCCTCATTATTTGCCTCTAGCAAGAAAACATTTCCAAACCGTAGAAATCGTTATAACGAATCACTCGTGACAATTAGTGCCATTTGAACGTGGGAGAGCGATCGTGAAATTTCATTTTCATCTCGAGGCTCTGTAGTCATGTATGAACCATACCGCTGTTGTACAAAATCCTTCGAGGATTATTACGTCAATCAAACTGGAAAAGGTTTAGTCTACTATCAAGGAGCACCCCTTAAAAAAGGGTATGGATTTGGAGGACTTTTTCGCTCATTATTTAGAGCGGCGGTACCATTATTCAAGCAAGGTGCAAAAACGCTTGGAAAACAAGTCTTGCGGACGGGGATCGACCTTGCAAATGATTTAATACAAGGAAAGGATGCAAAATCAGCAGCCAAACAACGAGCTAAAGAAGCAGGACAAATTCTCACTGACAAAGCAGCTATTAAAGTGAAGAAAATGTTGGGAGGAAGCGTTAAAAGGAAGAGAAATACGAAGGAACGCATCATTCGTTCAAAAAAAACCAAGACGACAGCACACGATATTTTTGATCCGTAAACCATGGCTCTGATTCACAGTCATTATTCCGTATGTTTAAAGTCGGAACTTGATTTATTTGCTTTACCGCCCACCCAAACGAGCATAGAAAAAGGACAATGGATCGAATGTCACCCCTTAGCCAACATTCGAGATGGAGGACCTCTGGAATTTAATATTTCTGGGAGTGGAGAAGAATACGTGGATCTGTCTTCCAGCCAACTCTACGTGAAAATTAAAATTGTGAAAGCTGACAATTCTGTCATAGCTGACAAAGAGCCCGTGGGGCCCATTAACTGTTTTCTTCATTCTCTGTTTTCCCAAGTTGATGTTAGTTTAAACGAAAGAGTGATTTCGTCCTCGAGCAACACGTATCCTCACAGAACATATATTGAAACTCTATTAAATTATGGAGAAGACGCAAAGAAATACTATTTAGCATGTGAAGGGTTTTACAAGAATACAGCCGGACATCTGAACGAAATTAATCCCACGAATGCTGCAACAAACAAAGGATTACATCAACGTTACGAGCTCGTGAAAGACAGCAAAACGTTTGACATGATTGGAACCTTGCACTGTGATTTATTTTTTCAAAACAGACTGCTTCTCAATTTAGTGGATGTGAAAATTAAACTGGTTCGAAGTAAACCTGATTTCTGCCTTGTTTTATCCTCCGAGACCCCCAATTACAGAGTTCTCATCGAACACGCCTCCATTTTTGTGAGAAAAGTAAAAGTCAACCCGGAAGTTGCCATCGGCCATGCAAAAGCTTTAGAAAAATCTCCCGCCAAGTATCCTATTGATCGTGTTTTATGCAAAGTGTATTCCGTCTCTCAAGGAAGTATGTCCTTCGTGCAAGACAACGTATTCCTAGGACAAATGCCCAAAAGATTGATTATTGGATGTGTCGATAACGATGCTTTTAATGGTACATATAAATCCAACCCCTTTGAATTTAAGCATTATGATGTTAACTTTATCGCCGTGTACGTTGAAGGACAGCCAGTTCCTCATACGCCTCTAGAACCCAATTTCGGAAAGGGAAGCACAATTCGTTCTTTTCATAGTCTATTTCAAGGAACCGAGAAACTGGGCCAAGATTGTGGAATATATATCGATCGAGAGGAATTTTCCAAGGGATACACTCTTTATGCATTCAATCTCAGTCCGGACCTGTGTGATGGAGGGCATATAAACCTGATCCAACAAGGAAATTTAAGAGTGGAAATCAAATTTGGAAAAGCTTTAGCAAAAACCCTTTCTGTGCTAATCTATACAGAATTCCAAAACATTATTGAAATTTCAAAGTCCAGAAACATTCTTTGTGATTTCTCCAATTGAAGAAATGAACAGTGTTCAAATTGCAAAGACCCTAAAGCAAGATCACGTGACACGACGGTCCTTCCTCGGAGTGTTTGCCTGTGACAGACTTCCCAAGAGAATTGTCAAGTTCCCAGCATGCATTGTTGTGAATACGGATCGGTATGGAAATCCTGGAAAACACTGGTTGGCTATGTACATATCAAACCCAAAAACAATGGAATTTTTTTATTCTTTCGGACATTCTCCAGAATATTTTCAAGGACCTATTGCCAGATTTGTGCCGCCCAGGTGGCGCAGTGGTCTAAGGCGTTGGACTCTGATCATTCGTCCGTAAGGGGTCCGGGTTCAAATCCCGGTCAGGCATGGATGTTGTGTTTGTCTTACGGCACTGGCTCTCTCCCTTCCCTGGAACCAGTGACCCTAAATTAGGGAAGGGCGACTGCTTATAGCCCATTGAGTTGCTCACGGCGGTCGTTAAACCTCCAACCAAAAAAAAAAAATTGCCAGATTTGTCTCCAAGTTTGATACTGTTAAATTGAACGAAGTACCTCTTCAAAGTTCGTTTACAGCTGTATGTGGACAATATTGTATTTTCTTGTATTCTAGATGTCGCGGAAAAAGCTTGTACTCTATTGTAAGAAATTTCCGATGGAAATCTGAAACAAAACGACCTGCGTGTCTTTCATTTCGTTCGAAATAAATTTCGAATTGTATCAAAATTTAGAATTTAAAATAAAAATTGATTGAAATCTATTTTATGTGTCTTTAAATTATTTTATATCTTTTTTAATGACTTCAGTTGACAACATGGAAGTGCCCAGACTACAACATCCTTTCATTGCTCTGATAGCGGGTCCTACTGGCTGTGGGAAGACTCAGTTTGTAAAACGTTTACTTCAGCATCAAGCGAAAGTTATATCCCCCCCCCCCTCCCGAACATGTGGTGTGGTTCTACGGGGTTCACCAAACATTGTATGATGAAATAGAAAACGTGAAATTTGTGGAAGGCCTCCCTCCAATTTCCGTGACTATGTGAAAGGAAGAACGCTGTTTTGTTATTGACGATCTCATGACTGAATCCGGAAGCGATAAAAAATTAACGCACTTGTTCACCAGAGGGAGTCATCATTTCAATTTTCAATGTGTCTGTGATATTCATTACTCAAAATATTTTTCATAAAGGCAAACAAATGCGAGAAATTTCCTTGAATGCTCATTACTTGTTTCTGTTTCAAACACGAAGAGATGTGAATCAAATCTCTCATTTAGGGAGGTAGTTGTACCCTAGCCTAGCAAACTTAAATTTTTTCAAGAAGTTTATATGGATGCCACAAATCGCCTTACAGCTATTTATTGATTGATCTAAAACCTGAGACCAAGGAAGAATTAAGATTATGCTCCCAGATACAGCCTGGAGACATTCAAGTAATATATCAACCTCGGTGAAATGAAATAAGTCTCAGTTTTCATCATGACGCTGTCTAAGCAACAGGTCCAACTTTTATGTATTATTCAACACTGTCCAAGAAAAGTATTAAAAGACCTAATATCAAAATGTAGAAAAAATGGAATTAAAGCCATATGCGAAGTTTGTATGAATACGTTAAAAGGAAATGTTCCGCTTACTCCTTCCCAGAAACATTCGTTGCAACGACATAAGCACACCTTACGAGCACTCTCCTCGAAAAAGACACCTCTGTATAAAAAGAGGAAACTCATTATTCAAAAAGGGGGATTTTTAGGAGGGTTGATTCCTGCTGCTCTCAGTGTGTTAACGACTCTGGTTACAAAATAATGGAATTTGCCAAGAAAATGGTTCTGATTCCCGAAGAACGAATTTCTCGTCATATGCCAACAGAGGAAACGTTACCGGACTTGGACAAAGAAATGAAAAAAATTCTCCTAAGCAAAGAGTCTGACGAAGTCAAGGTGAAATTATATAATCAAGTCTTGAATAAACGCATTCACGTTTCCAGTTTTAATCTTCCAGGGACATCTGAGGAATCCCCACCACGAACTGAAGAACCAGTGAAAGAAGAACATATCAAAGACGAGAAAGTAAAAGATGTTGTGGAAGACCTTGTCGTTCAATCCGCTCCTATTAACTTCAAACGCTATGCAAGAAATGTGTTGAACGTCTTTAAAACGAACTCTGGTGTTATTGGCTGGAGTCCCAAAGCCGAATTTAAATATAATGGACACATTGTGAAAAACACGAATATAGTAGACCTCATAGACTATGTTTCGCACCAAGGGAACTAAGCTGCACATACCTCCTGAATTTGTAAAAGCATTAAGGGACATTAATTTACCTTCAAAGTACATTAAAAATAAACAAATGTTGAAAGTTTCTGTACAAGAAAGAAATTCGGTTGTAACTTCTAAACGGAAAAGGACAAATCTATGTAAAAATGTTCGTTGGATTCCCTATTAAAAAAATTTAGATGGAAAAAAAGTGTCATTCTTTTTCGAGTTGATTATTTCTTTTTAAATGTAATCATTTTCCATAAGTTTATTTTGAATCGAGTAAAATTCTGTAAGCGGTCATTTTGAAATCGTTTAAATTTCAACAGGACGAAAATGGTTTGATTGAAAACGTACCAGGGCAAGTTTCGGAAAAGTACGTTCTCTTATAGGGTTAAAAATGGAAATTTTCGTTTTCTTATAATTGTAAAATTCCTATAGGATAACATGGGAAAACTAGCATGAATATAAGACGGTTTTGGATCTAGTAAAAATCTGTAAACGGTCATTTTGAAATCGTTTAAATTATAACAGGACGAAAATGGTTTGATTGAAAATGAGCTAGGGCAAGTTCAGAAAAAGTATATTCTCTTATAGGGTTAAAAAATGGAAAGAAAGAAGATGCATTTCATGAAGAAAAAATATCATTAGAATTCGCTACGGCTGAAGGTCCCCCGAGCGGGTTCATAAACCAATACTCGTGTTAACCATTCAAAGAATGGGGGTGTCAGGAAAGCCACTAACCCTCATTGTCGCCTTCATGTAGCGTACGGAGGTGGTGATCTTCACCAAACATGGATCCATAATATTGTAAAAGCACATTTAGGTTTACGGGGGTTTTACGCCCACGCCAGTGACCTTCATTCAGGTTTACGGGGTTTTTACATCCACGCCAGTGACCTTCATGCATACGGAACATAAGTTCACATTCATACACTCATTCATACAGAAAAAATATAAATGAATAAAAATAAATAAAGTAGTTCTGAAAAGGACTTTTTTCAAACCCTAAAAAGGACTGTTTTTCTGGGTCCCCTTCATACAGCTGCTCCATGGTCGGTGTAAGGAATTTTTTTATCTGCTGATACCTCAGTACATTGACTTCACAGTCTCTAGCAAGTTCTTTACAATTATGCTTTCCAAGAACGCTTTGGACGGGACATGGTCTCCAGTGACTGCAACGAAAGATTCTGCTAGAATCTTGGGGTTAAGCAATGCAACGGCATCATCAATGCAACGGCATCATCGAAATACTTTTGCCACTTGGATTGGGGGGTGGCATATGCACAGCTATGGGCCATGATGTTTCCGAATATGCGATTTGGGGGTTGGTGGCACTCTATACAATAATATAAGTTATTGACATGTTCCTGAAGGCGATCCCTAACCATGTCAGCAAGCATGATGAAAAACTCTTCATCTGAGATAGAAGCAACGGGGGAAGAAGTCCTTGGATAGAGCAAAACAGCCTTTTTAAAGACTGGTCCAAATAGTACTTGAGTAATGCTGTCCCATATTTTTCCACATTGATCAATAAGAGTTCCAAATTGTTGACAAGTCAGCTTTATCGAAACAGGATTCAATCGACGAAAACCATGAATTCTGGGAGAAAGCACTTCTAACGTGTAACTGCCAGAAGCATCTAAGAGGGAAGGACAGCAGGAAACGATAAGTTCACGATTAATCAAGATGTCACAATTCATGCCTTGAATCTAGTGTGATTTTCCCATGAATTTTCGGAACGTTGAAGCTGACATTGTTATTCCATTTTTAGAAGGGTAGAAAGATTCCCCGTCTTTCCTATAACTTCGAATATGAACTCGGACCGTGTTGTTAATATCGCTTACTTTTGCAAACATGTTTTCACCTAAATGAAAATGATGAGGTGCAAGATTTTTCAAAGAAATGCTTGGGAGGGTAACTTCTCCACACGGTTTGGGCTTTAAAGGAACGGACTCACATACCTTCTTAGCGGGAGTAGCAGAAATTTCAGCACTTCGCTTCACCGTGGAAATGGAATCGGTAGCACTCAAAGCAACAGACTAAAATGAAGTGACTCGTTCGAAGACTCAAGACAAAAACTGAAGGAACATCTCTTATTCTAAGTCAAAACTGATAAGAAATTATCGTTCTTATTGGTTCATGCACAGCTTGAGGGCGTGAATCTATAGTCAAGCGATAAAGGCTGTTATCATCTTCTAAAGGTCAAATTTTATCGATCGGAAACAGCATTACATTGGAGGGGGTAGTAAACAACTGGTTTGGAGCGGAAACTCATATCCTGTTCTTTGAAAAACAAAGTATCGTGTTTAAAAGATAAGAATGTAATGCAAAAATGATAATTCTCCAAAAGCAACATGGTTGAATGGGATAGCATCCTATGAAACTTAATTTTGACAAAACTGAAATAATTGATTTCTAAACGATGAAATTGAGCTTCCAGAAAATAACTTGTAAAATTTAGATTATGAAATTTGTTTGACCATTTTTTTTTCAGGCAGTGCAGGGACAGGCGAATTGGATGGGCATTTACTAGATCCGGCATGAGTCGAGCTGTTTGTGAGCAGGGAAGACTTGAAACAGAAGATTTTTGAGAGATTGACGACAGCAGCAGTCTTGAAGAAAGCAGTGTGGACCCCGTTTATTTATTTTTTAAGAATGGCTCTGGGTGGATGCCGAGCAGCTTAAATTTTTCGTTTTTTCACAGGAGGCTCTGAACAATCTTCTAATTGGAAATGGCCGAAAGGAAGAGTGTGAATTTTGTCTTCGCAGATGACTCTTTTGTTGTCAAAAGGACTGAGTGACTTCTTGTTTGAAGAAATGGAAAATACTACGTGTTTGTAGCTTCTGATGGAAGAGGCCGAATGTCTCATCTCCGTTTTATGAACCAATGAAGATTTATAATCTGCAAATCTTAGGTGTTTTGAAACAACATTTTGGGCACACCTTTGGCCTTTTTAATTTCCGAATGAACCCCTATGAAAGCATACATTTTTGGACGGAGGCCTACAAATTCTGTAATAATATTTCCATCCATTTCATCTTTAAATTTACCTAGGACTTTTTTTGTTTTTCATGCTGTGAAGGGGGTGATTCACATTATATCCACTGGTATCAAGAAGATGAGAAATTTTCTTCATGTCCTCGTACAGATCCTCAGTTTTAGTTTCATAAAATAAACTGTCTGTATCCATATAGAGAATGGATATATCTGGATACATTGGTTTCATCACATTGTAGTGGAAATCGTACATTTTAATTTTTGAAATATCCAGAATGGAAGTGCCTAGGTAAATGGGCTTGTTAAAGGTTAACTTTGTCAACTCCAAATAAATGGATACCAGATACTTTCCATTTTCTTCATTTTTGATGACTGTACGATCTTTAAAATTTGGTTTCGTTAGAAGTTTATCCAATCTTGCACCTTCGCTCACAAGCTCGACAATTGTTCTTTTTCGAATATTTTCCATGGTTTTCCCAAACACGGAATTATTCATAAGTTTAAAAAAGTCTTTTTCAAATTCGTTCCTGGCTTGCTTGCGTTTTTCAGTGTTCAAATTTATATAACTTTCGAGCCATTTACTTTGGTCGAAACTAATGGCTCTATGAATTTTTTTGATAATCAAACCTGCCTGCACTGCCTGTTTTTAAACTCTGTAATGAGCAACGTACCGCTGCTTATTTCTCAGAGTGGTCAATAATTTGGTTTGATTTGTGCCAGGAACGACTTCTGACTCTGGACAAAACGGTAGGTCCGCATGTTGAATATGCAGAGCTGAGGGATATTCAATGTCCACATCCAAGATGTACCCCGAAGGACAATCATCCGGGATAGAGGAAACACTCATCTGCTGCAATTCTTCATGTGACATCCACCGTAAGTTGCCTGTTGCCAGATTCTTACTCATTGCCCAACCATACAAATTATTGGCGTCTAGATAAGAGATATAATTAGACGCCTTCGACGGGTTATAATTTCGCATGTGCTTATTATTTGCCTCTGCATTTCTTTTAATGCATTGGCATAACCCGCCTCACCTGCCACTTTCAAACATAAGATACATGTCATAGTCTTGCAATAATTCAAGAGAGATTTTTGTGTATTTTAACATGGCCGAAAATGCAAGACCTGGAGCGCTATGATACCATGCCGGATCTAGTTTGTATGTTTGCAAGCAAATATCTCTGAAATTTTCAAACACGTCCGCTAAAATCAAAACATCTGTTCTTAAATAAGCGTCCGTGTACTCTCCTAAATTTTTAATTTGTAAAGCGCTCCATACTTTTTTAGCATGACCGTATTCTTTTCCTGAAATGTGAGAATCGGTCAACTTATTAAAAAAAGCCGATGCTGGGGGAAAACATGTTTCTTCTAGCTTCTTGTAGCAAGTGATGTAATCGTATGGAAAGATGCCTTTGGAGGTAAGAAGATCAAATATTTCACCATAGCCAAAATATTGTTGAGTACTTTTAAAAAGGCCTTTGGGTAGATTGTTGGCTAATTTCGATAAGCTGCTCGGCATAAAACGACACGAGTCGAGGAAGAGAACTTCAAAATCTTCAATTTTCTTGGAAAAAGAAATAAATTTTTCTGTGGACTCCGGGATGACCGAAATGTCTCCTGCAAGGGATCCTAGCTCTTGAATGATGAAATGAGAATCGTATCCAGATAGATTGTGCATGAACACAGGAACAAATTTTGGATTTTTGTAGTTGATATTACACACCGAGTGTGCAGGTCCTCGGTAATAGGATGTCCTATGATCATGATCCGGAACTTTTCTCATATTCTTGTTTGTAGGATCAAAGCCCCCTTTGCCACATATATAATATTCTGTTGCTTCCATGTACGATTTCTTTTTGGCCTCCGTCAAAGTTTTCATGGGAAGATTGATTTTGTATGCTTCCGAAATGGCCTTCACATCTTGTTTCAAATTTTCAAAAAAATGCTGAATCACCCCCTTCTCAGCTCTGTAAGATCTGTATGTGGTATAGGTATTCATATCATCTTTGATATAGTACCCATAGGCCATTACTTCATGAGCTTGCGTTTTCTTTGAAAACGAATCACAGGGGTTCGGATCCGGTCCGCTGATTGGTGTCAAAAGACTCTCAAAATCAGCGTATATGGCAAAGGGGACTCGCTGCAGATGCAAATGATTTTTAAAAGTTAACTCTTTTTTCTGAGGCATCTATACGAGGACAGCTTTGTTCTTTTTGCATAGCAGCTTGTGTTCTTCTAGCCTTTCTTCTCCTCTATACCTGGCATCGTAGGTCATGAAACATTTCCTGCAAATAAATTTTTTGTTGTGACAAGAAGAAATCTGGGAAGAAATAAGGCGAGCGAAATCGGTGATGTAAGCATAGTGGCTGTTGCTGCCATTTTCGATGAAAAGAAGGTCGCGATGATCGGCGAGTTCTTCATCTACTACTTTGAGCGGGAAAACTCTGTCATCTTCATCAAGGCCAAAGACATTAATACTTATATTATTCGCCTTTTCAAACTTGGGGATTTCAATTGGGTTGACTGGATAGTCAACAACGTCCCAGGTGTAGCCCTTTTCAAATTGTGCATCGTATTTGTAGGATGCAACCTTTTCCCTGTTACGTTTTTGATCATCCAGGCGAGGGGACCACACTGCATATTTAAAACAATAATTATCATCCCGGTTTTGCACATTGACCACCGCTTTCTTGTTTTGAATGCTATGAGGCAATTCAATATAAGAGCCACCCCTCAGTGGTCGGAACCTGTTAACGCGCAGTTGCAACCAGAAAGCATGGAAAAACTCCACCCAGAACCGTTCATTTCACTTTCTTCTTTTCTGTGATGAGCTTCCTGGACATCGTGTTGAAAAATCCCCAAGTTCAGTAGTTCTGAAAATAGGTTTGTTGGTGGTCTTCAAATTAAATGTGCAATAATCATATTCATCGGGGTCTCCTTCTTTGGCCTTTCTAAATTTTGCTTCCATAAAAATATTACATTTCAAACAGGGGTGGTCTCTTAAATTATTTTCCAAAAGGGAGATGACAGAGTTCCTGATGTTGTTTAGAAACGTAGCAAGACAGTTTGCGCTTTCGCCTGGAGGAGTGTTTTTGTAAGTTTTTAGCCTATTTTGTGCTACCGATTCAATTTCTACAAATCCCCCATACTAACGGGGGCAGGAGGGACAGCATTACTAGGGCCAGCACCCTGTTGGTGACGTGAAGGACCGTGAATTAACCTCACGTGCCTCATGAGATTGGACTTTCTATTCGTTTTAAAGGAGCATAATGAACAATTAAAGGACGGGGCACCTTCCTCATGGGTTTTCTTATGTCTCATTAAATTAAACTTCCTGGAAAACTCCTTCATACAAATATCACATCTAAGCAAGTTAGATGGACCTGCTACTGAGGGATCTTCAATATTTGAAAACAGATCTAAATTCTCTTCCAACAAATGCTCTAAGCCATCGTTGGAAGGGGGCAAGGATCAATAACGTTGGAAAAAAGATCCAAGTCCTCGTCCAATAAAAAACTGGAATCATTGTTCTGAGGATCAGCCGCTGCATAAGCAGGGTCATTCATCATGAAATCTATGTCTTGATTCCACCAGGCACCGAACACCTGAAACCAAAGAAAGGAACGCAAAATTAGCCTAACACGTTAAAAAAAAAAAAAAGATTCTAAAAAGGAACTTTGAATTATGATTAAAAGGGACAATTATAAAAAAACCCTAGACAAAGCCAAAATTAAAAATATTCTTACCGATTCCTAATCCATGGGAGACGTAGGGGAACTAGATCCAGACATTTCAACAAAATTCGAGAAGAATGTAGACTAACTTTCAAGATACCGTAGTAAAGTTGAAGAAGCTATGGGAGTCTGCGATGTTTCATACTCCTTTTATACTCACAGAAGGACTGATAAGGGGTGATCACGTGATGCATGCATGGAATCGATCAGTCAGCTCTCTAGTTCATGAATTTCCTTTGTAAATGCAAACACTCCAGATCACAGGAAAAGTAAAATCTGACAATCTTATCTGTTTACAAAGAAATTCTAAGAATTAGAAACATATAGTTTTAGTAACAATATCAGATTGAAGGAAATACTTTGAACACTATCTTTTGTTGTTAAAACGCATGGTAGGAACGTTATTTTTTTCATGACAAACATGCCGGAAACTTAGGGCAAACATATATGTTATCACAGGAAGATGCACCATTTAACACTGCGGAAATCGCTCTCAAAACAGATTAGACGTTAATCAAAAACATCTGGACACGATGAACTTAAGGGGAAGTGATCTTATCTATAACAAGGCACAAGATAATGTATCTTATCTATAACAAGGCACAAGATAATGTATCTTATCTATAACAAGGCACAAGATAATGTATCTTATCTATAACAAGGCACAAGATAATGTATCTTATCTATAACAAGGCACAAGATAATGTAGTCCACGTGAACTAGGATATCACAGGAAGAAATACTTATCTACATGAGCTGGGCAATGTGTTTTCATTTATCACATTTATAGGAATAGTATTGAAGGCTGAAATGTCGGGAGATAAGAACTTTGGGGTACAATAACCAAAAATATCTGTTTTACCTACACAAAGAAATTCTGGGACTAGAGAGAACAGATTGGGTTTATCAGGCCGGAAACAAACAAAGATAACAACTCAAAGGTTGTTCTGATAGCATTGCAGACGGGAAGTGATCGCAATGTACACTGACGGGGTGAATAAATCTGTCTTCGGAAATATATCTAAACTTAGGGAAAACAAAATAAGATTCGTTTATCATGCAAAAGAAGGGGGAAATTAATTTTCAAGAAGTATCCGGAACAATGTTGAAAAAATCAACAAGCCAGAATAAAATAAAGAACCAAGTTATAATAATTAATGAAATTTCTTGAGAAAGGGGTGCAAATCGTTTTTATAGGCATGAGCTAAAAAATAATGCAACGCTTATAACACCTCACACAAGTTCTAAAAATATACGTTTTATAAAGAGAAGAAACATTCTAAGTTGATTAAAATAATCAGAAGCACGGAAATAATTCCTAAGTTATAATAAATAAATAAATATTTCCTAAATTATAATCAGCCCGATAAGAGTCAACGTTCTTATCTCCCGCCATTTCCGGTAGGGGAACTCTCGTGAGGAGCAACCGTCAGGTGCTTCCCCTTCCTGGGGCGACCCCCGTGAGGAGCAGCCGTGAGGAGCAGCCGTGAGGAGCACAATGTTAAGTGAATGGAGTCAGAACGTAGCCTTTCTTACTACTATTGTTTGACCCTGTAATTTTATACTTGTCGTGTTAAATCGTTCAAGAATAGCGTTCAATAGTATGACCATGAAATCACACTCTAGAGACTCTAGATTTTGTCGCATCCCTGCTGCTTTACTTCTGGTTGTTGGTTTCTCTGCATTATTGGCTTCTATTGCTGATAACTCGTCTAATACTTCAATCCAATTCTAGCGCAAAGCAAGACATGCGCATAACGAGAGGCCCAGCGAGTAGCAGAAAGTTTTTTTTAATGTTTTACCGTCCGATTTAATGGCTTGCATCAGCAGTTCCCAACGATATATAGAAGCAGAAAAAAGTTATATAAGTGCTCCACTGCAGTAAAAAACGCTAGCTTCTTGACAGCTTTCTGCAGCGCATACACCTACCAAATTTAATGAATGGGCTGAACATGATATATACTCGGCAAGTGTGTTTAGTTTTTTTATTCTTGCTTGAAAGCCGTTATATGCCCCACGCTTGCCCTCGACAATTTTTCAAGTCAATATCATGCAAGTTCAGTGTTTCAATAACAGCATTTTCCATTTCTTCTGCTTTCTGCCCAACATTTTTTTAAAAACACAGAAAACGTTCAACTGGAACTCCTTTTTCTGTCACGTATCGTAAAACGATCAATAACTGATCACAGTGGGAAATATCTGGGATTGAATCTACACTTATAGAAAAATATTTTGCATTTTTTGCTTCACCTACAATTATGGTGATGATATGTTGTGCCATTAAATGAATGAACTCGCTACAGATCACTGATGATAGATACGATTTTTTTTCCTGAACGTATGGAGCCATAACGGGCAATATGGTCTCTTAGAAAGGGGTCAAACTCTGCTATTAGTTCAAGTGCCATCATGTAGTTTCCGTTATGAACCTGAACCAAATTGCTCATCTCTACCTCTGAATGGCAAACCGCGGCTTCCAAGTTTCTTAATCACTGCAACTAATCTTTGCAATACATCTCTCCAATAAATTATGCCCTTCTCTATTTCTTTTTTAAGCTGAGAATCAACTTTACCCAATGAATTACTTCTACCTAACATCTGCATCACACATGCGTTATGCTCTTTGGAATTTTCATGTTGTAAAAAACAAGCATTTGCATTTTTCCAGTCTGTATATCCACTTATTGCTAAATTAGTAGTTTCCTCCAAAAAGACGACATGGAGCGCAAAACACAACTCCCTTTTTTGATGAATAAACTAGGTAGGTTCTTTCAACTACTTCCCCGTTCATTAATTTGCGTTTAAATAAGTTACTTGTAAAGTAACGCACTTTGTCATTATAAATCCTTTTAGAACTTGAAAAGTCTGCATCTTTGTTTTGTTTTATGGCTTGAGAGAGTAAGAAATCAGTTGTATCATAATTTATCTTCCATTCTGCAGGATCGTCACTTACGCCGCCGCAAGCAATGTAAGCATCAGGCTTCTCTGTATGATCTAAATTTGAACATGCACTGCGATCAGTTTCTTCTTCACGTACTTTTTCCGTAGCAATTAAGGAATCAACAACTGCAGAGGTTTCTTCTTCGATCGATGTAGTTGATCCAACGCATTTAACAATGAAATGGTTATAAATTTTTTGACATTGTCGTAGTTCTTTAGTAATTTTTACTTTTTTTGCAGTAGCTATTTCTTTGCAATGAGTTCCATTCAGTCTCTTCCTTCCATCACTCATTGTCAGATTTTATTCGAGAAAAGAAAGCGATCTTTTTCTTTTGTTTCCTTATGAATTCCTCTGCCTTCTAGCTAGTACTTAAAGCTTCAACAGTAGGTTTAGATTGATCGCCAAAAAAAAGCATCCTCCGAACTCCGAAGATTTGGGGTGCCAATGCTGACTGTCATTGTTTTGAGGGCAAAACCCAGCTATGTTTTTTGTCCCGACCCCACCCCTGCCCCTAACTTTTCTTGGAACTTCTAAGGAGTCATGAAGCACGTGCATGGAAAAGCGCAGTGGTCAAGTATAAGCTTAACGGAGGTATGTAGGGGGGACAAAATAACTTACGGTGCTAAAATTCAGGCGCCCCTGCACGCTGCACCCCTACATTGTGTTCATTCTGAGGGTAGATGTAATCCCTTTGGGCAACGTCCCCAAGGTGGCACGGCAAGGCTCAAATCTCTCTTAATTTCTCTAGGTCAGAACTTTTATTGGAGTTGGACGTCGGAAGAACCAAGTTAATACCCCCCCTCACACACACACACATTCGCACAGGATATTACCAGAAATTTGGAAACAGCCTAGTGTGCATCAGCTTTCTGACTAAAGTTCCATTTTTATTTAAATTTTACATTATTTTTTTCAACCCTCAGCTGTGGGCTAATCCCCCACACTGATGTACTTACCTGATTAAAAAGACAAAAAAGAAATATTAAGAATGACTCAAGTGTGGGATATGGTGGATCTACCACACTTGAGAAGGACGGTCCACCACGGAATCGACCTGGACTTTCTAAACGGCGTATGAGAAAGAGATCTCGGCTGAGTGAATGTAAGATTGGTGTATGGAATACTAGAGGTATAAATGGCAAGATGAGTGAGGTGATTGAGGAGATGAATAAGTATAGACTGGATGTGCTGTGTGTAAGTGAAAACCAAAAAAGAAGGAAATTGGGGTAGAAGAAGTGAATGGCACGGTGAGTGTGTGGTCTGGAGTATTGGATAATATGAGAAGACAGGCGGGTGTAGGTGTGATTTTAAGTGAAAAGATGAAGAACAACTTGATTCACTATAGTTGCGCAAGTGAGAGAATTCTCTGGATTCGTTTGAAAGTGAAACTTCAGAGATTTGTAATTGTTGTAGTGTATGCTCCGTGTGACTCGGAACCTTCTAATAAGAAAGAAGATTTCTGGAATGAGCTAAAAGCTGTTTTGAGCCAGTTTGGTGCTAAAGAAAAAGTTATAATAGCAGGGGATTTCAATGCTAGAGTAGGTGTGCAGAATACAATTTCTGACAATGTCCTGGGTAAGTTTAATGATTCTTGTGTGAATGATAATGGTGAAAGATTAATTGAACTCTGCATTGAGAATGGTTTGTGTGTATCTAATACATTTTTCAACCACAAGTATATACACACATATACTTGGGAAAATCGTACTCTTGGTCAAAAGAGTGTGATAGATTTTGTTGTTTACGATCAGCGTTTGAAACACTTAGTTGTTGACACCCGTGTGATGAGAGGTGCAGATGTTGGTTCTGATCATTACTTGGTAGTGTCACGAGTGAAACTTAATGTTGGTTGGAGGAAAAGGAATAGAAAGAGACCCAGGATAGAAAGAATAAAGGTTGATAGGCTCCTTGAAGATCATCAGCGGTACTCTGACTTACTCAGAGAACGACTGAAGGATCTGAAATCTTGTGAGAGGGATGTAGAAAAAAAAGTGGGAATGTTTTAAGAACTGTGTTGTCACTGCTGCTAAAAGAGATTCTGTGGCACCACAATAGTAGGTAACAATAGAGGTAATGCTTGGTGGAATAGTGAGATTGATGAGGCAGTAAAGAAAAAGAAGGAAGCCTATTTGGGGATGTTGCAAGGTAGAGTCTCTGTGGATGAATATCGCTGTACGAAGCGTGAAGCTGCTAAGCTGGTTCGCCACAGTAAGGCAAAAGATAGGAAGGATAAAGTGGAAAGGCATGAACTGGCTTTTTGGAATGATAGAAAGTCCTTCTGGAAGTACATGAGACTCAGGAAAATAGGAGAACCAAAGTTGTAAGTTGTGTGAAGAATGAGATCGGGGAAATGATATGGGAACCTAATGAGTTAAGTGAAAGATGGGGTGAATACTTCTGTGAGTTATTAGATCGGGAGAGCAAAAATGATTCTGAGACAGATGCAGATGATGTCACAATGAGGGATGAAAGCACAGGAGGGATCTCAAGAGAAGAAGTGTGTAAAGCTCTAAAATCTCTTCAGAATGGTAAGGCTCCAGGAGTTGATGGCATAACTGCAGAGATGTTGAAGTATGGTGGTGACTCCATAATTGACTGGTTAACTGAAATTTGCCAGTTGTGCTGGGAGTTAGGAATGGTCCTTCGGGGTTGGAAGGATGCTATTATTGTTCCTTTGTATAAGGGAAAAGGTGATGAGGCTGAATGCAAGAACTATCGTGGTATTAGCCTACTGAGTGTGCCAGGGAAAGTGTTTGGTAAGGTTGTTATTGAAAAAGTACGGGGTCTTACATCATTGAAAGTGTGGGATGTTCAGAGTGGTTTTATGCCTGGTAAAGGCTGCACTAACCAGATTTTTGCATTACGCATGATGATTGAAAAGTATCTGGCTGTTGGGAAGAAAGTTTTTACTGCCTTCATAAATTTAGAGAAAGCTTACGACCGAGTGAATAGGACACTTTTGTGGAAGGTATTGAATGATTATGGTGTTATTGGGAATCTACTTAATAGTGTAAAAGCCATGTATGCTGGTAGTAGAGCTTGTGTACGAGTGAATGGTGTTTTATCAAAATGGTTTTCCATTGGTGCAGGAGTTAGACAAGGTTGTGTAATGTCACCATGGCTCTTTAATATGTTTATGGACGCATGCATGCGTGAGGCGAAAATAGATAATAGTGGTTTATGTCTTGGTGATATCCGTGTGTGCAGATTGCTGCATGCTGATGACACTGTCCTGTTGGCAGAGAGCAAAAGTGAGTTGCAGAGTATGTTGACTCGGATGCACGAAGTTTGCATGAAATTCAAACTGAGTATAAATAAGGGAAAAACCAAAGTTATGGTGTTTGAGAAAGGAACGGGTAGCACTGAATGTAATGTAAGTATAAATGGCACTGTGATTGACCAGGTGAGTGAGTTTGTGTATTTAGGAAACATGTTTGACAGAGAGAACAAGTTGGATGGTGAAATCAGTAGGCGAGTGAATTCTTCTTTGAAAGTCATAGCTGCTCTGGGAGGTTTTCACAGGAATGATGGGTTCTCTAGAGAGTCCCGCATGGCTGTGTATGAAACAGTAATTGTTCCTACTCTGATGTATGGCAGTGAAACCTGGGTACTGCAGAAGAAATATAGGAGTCGTTTGTATGCTGGAGAAATGCGTTACTTACGTGGGGTTTGTGGCAAGACACGATCTGATTGTGTGAGGAATGAAGATGTATTGCAGTTGTGTGATGTAAAGCAAAATGTTGTTAGCAAGGTGGAGACCAATATGCTTCGGTGGTTTGGCCATGTTGAAAGAATGAGTGATGAAATGCTTACTAAGGAAATCTTTTCAGCCCAAGTGGCAGGAAGGAAAGGCAGAGGAAGGCCAAGGAAGACATGGGTGGATCAGATTCAGGAGTGTCTGCATGAGAAAAAGGTTATGAGTATGAAGTATAAAAGATCTTGTGTACGGCGTGTAATGGATATCAGTGAAGCACGAGTTGTATGTCAAGATCGCTGTAAATGGCGAAGTTTGACACGACAACAATAAGTAAAAAATATCTGGAAGTTTGTATTTTTTTTGGAGCTAACCTCTGAATCTCAGAGAACAGCTTAGTGATATGTATGTATGTCTGTATGTATGTATGTATGTACTAAAATTGCCGCCCCTAAATTTTGCCGCCCTAGGCCCGGGCCTAGTGGGCCTATTGAGAAATCCGCCACTGCACATAATGTAGTCTTTATCCAAATGAAGACGTGCATTTTCAGTTATTCAATCCTGTTTATGTTGGTACAAAAATAAATAAGCGTAAGCCTTGTAATCATAATGATAAGATTTTCTTCTTTTCTCCAAGAAAATTTAAGTTATTTGTATCCGTTTTAATCTCCAATTTTTTCTGTTGAAGTAAATGTTTCCTTATGAATTCCTCTGCCTTCTTTATGAGTCTAAATGATACAAAATGAAAGGGAAACAAGTATGTCAGGAAAAATTCTGCAGTGCATGAAAGCAAATTACCATGGATCTTGAAATATGGAAAGGAGAAGAATGAAGCTGAAAATATAACAAATTAAATTTATAATTCGGCATATGTACAAGAAAGTTAAGTAATTGACGGGAAATTAAAGTTATTGCTGTTAACAAGGAATAGAAAATATTTTGTGCTTGAAGTATTTGTATCCATATTAATGCACTGTGACATAAATGCTTTAAGTTTTCATTCCGTCTTCTTGGATCCCGCTTCTATGTCCTGACTTTTGACCCCATTTCGCCCATTTTTAATAGAATTCGTCTCCAGGTGGTCCCCTACAACATACTAAGATTTCATCGAAATCGAACCATTTTTACGCAAGTTATGACGCATAAGGGCAATGGAATGGATCCCGCTCCTATGTCCTGACCTTTGACCCCATTTCGCTCATTTTCAATAGGGTTCGTCCCCAGTTGGTCCCTTACCGCATACAAAAAATTTCATCGAACTCGAAACATTTTTACGTAAGTTATGAAGCATGAGGGTGATGGAATGGACCCCGCTTCTATGTCCTGATCTTCGACCCCATTTCGCCCATTTTGAATAGAGTTCCTCCCCAGTTGGTCCCTCATCACATAGTAAAATTTCATCCAACTCGAACCATTTTTACGCAAGTTATGAAACATAAGGGTGGTGGAATGCATCCCGCTCCTATGTCGTGACCTTTGACCCCATTTCACCCATTTTCAATAGGGTTCGTCCCCAGGTGGTCTCCTAGCACATACTAAAATTTGATCGAAATCGAATCATTTTTACGCGAGTTATCGTGTGAACGGACGGAAGGACAGACAAAGCTGGATGCTATGCTTTTTCAACCTACGGTTGGAAAGCGTAAAAAAGGAACTTTGTGTATGTGTGTGTGTGTCTATCTTTCGCGATACAAAATGAAAACGTGGTTCCCGATCTTTACATGCAACCTGATCACAACCAACGTGAAGGAAAGTAGTTCATGAGAAATTTTGGGCATTTGATTTTTAGAATGTTTCGTACTTTTGTTCTGGAAGTCATGAATTGTATGCGTTCATTTTTTAGAACTGGTTATGATAGACGCCTTAAATGAGCTTAGATTTTGGCAATAGCTTCGCTCAAAAATTTTCAACTGTACCCCAGTTATTGGTTACCGATGGCGGCTTGTCCTAGTCACATAAATACGCTTTCGCAGTTCTCGGGGGGGATATAAAAGAGGAGGAAATGAGTTTTTGAAAATTTGACAATCATAACAAGTCTCCAAAATTTTCAAAAGACGAAAACACATCCACGATAAGCCCCAGGACTCAAGAACGAAAGCTATGTGTGTAGGGTTAAATACAGAATTACTGATGGCATGAAATAAAAAATACGTTTTGAAATTCCAAGTTATCAGTTTTAAATTCATTGAACAAACCACTATGACATGCTATTTAAAACGAAAACTTCGTAATTTCTTGTAATTCGAACATTATTCATAATAAATTTTTACAGAATAAAGAAAATGATATTTCACGACTTCAGAATCATGCACCTATTTCTAAGATCACTTCAACAACGGAATTATTTTCACTTGTACCGTTTCCAGCATGCACATAATACATATAGCAAAATGTATAAAATTACATCCCTAAAAATGTATAAATTACATCGCAGCAATAAGAACATTTATGAAACGTAAAACCCGCACTTCATGAACACTTAAATGACGTTCAGTCAACAGCTCGGATTTATAAAATTTTACTGCACTGTATACTAATAAAAGAAAAGAAACATACCTTACCACTGAAAATATATATTTTGGTAATCGAACAGGTTCTTTACAAAACACTTAAAACCCGCATTAAAAATCTAAACAACAGCATAACTAGCCAACAAGAACAAGTATGATAACAACAACTATGAAATTTTGAGTCAAATCCGTAGATCTACTGAAAAAGAGTAGCTCCTACGACTGTGACGTCACGGGCAAGTCATGTGACCTGTTGCAGGCCTGGTGTTGTATAAAGATGGCCTTGATAAGTTTATAGTGAAGGACAACCAGTGTTGAAATGATGGCGTCTTACTTTGAAAGTTTAACTTCCGAGTGCAAAATGCAGTATTTGGAAAAAATTAAAGTGATTGAAGAAAAATATCCTTATGTACTGAATGCAAGTATCTTCGAAGGTGACGCGAAAAGTTTTCCGAAAAGTGCAAATAGTAAATATTTTCTATTACTTTGTCTTTGAATGATCGAAGTGCTTTTACAGCAGAACAGTTCGAGGCATATGAAAGTATCGAAACATATAACAATTTCTCATCGTCTTATTTCTTAACAGGGTAATTTAGTGAAATCCCTAATTCGTGAGTAATCAGTAATTTATGGAGAAAATAGGTACGCTGCATTAATAAGTAAGGTACTCTTTCCTTCCAGGTGCGGAAACCTGGGTAAAAAAAGATAGGCTTCGCTGTTTCTGTATAAAACTCACCCTTGAAAGTTTCTCTGCCTTTTTGAGAGTTTAACTCTTCAATAGAAAGTGTTTTCCTAAGCTTTGGGAAGCGATTTCCAAGACTTAGAGCAAAATGTTTTTGTTTTTTTCGCAAAATTGTGGTGAAAAAACACAATAATTTTGCTGGAATTTGTGCTCTATAATTTATTTATCCGTAAATAAATTTAGCAGCATAATGCCGGTCTTCCAACAGAACTAGACACCGAAACGAATTTTATTTGGACAATAATTTTAGCCATTATTTGCATTTTCTACAAATATGTGCTTCTTTTTTTTTTTTTTTTTTTTTTTGATTGGAGGTTTAACGACCACCATGAGCAACTCAATGGGCTATAAGCAGTCGCCCGTCCCTAATTTAGGGTCACTGGCTCCAGGGAAGGGAGAGAGCCAGTGCCGTAAGACAAACACAACATCCATGCCTTACCGGGATTCGAACCCGGACCCCTTACGGACGAATGATTAGAGGCCAGCGCCTTAGACCACTGCGCCACCGGGGCGGCCAAAGTGTGCTTCAGCTCCAGATAAAAATCCAGGTGTACTAAAAATAAAATCAACGGTGGTTTTGGGGAGGAAATATCATATGGAACAAACTAGTAAAGTAAAAAACCCCAACACCGACCGCCAAATAATCTTAAAAATAAAAATACTAAGTGAAAGCCCAAAACTGGCAAAAGAAAAAAAAAATGTGTTCCAGCTTTTCTAAAAATCCAGAAAAGCCGGAGATTTGACTCTGACTAAAGTCAGTTTGGCTAAAAATTAACTTTTTAGCCCTATAAAAAGTTTCAACACCCTCATAGATCAGCCGGGAACCTTCTGAAAAGAAGTCCCTGCAGATGAAAAACCCACTTGCACAGAAGTATCGATTGGTACCAAATCGTTGATTTAAGAACAATTTTGATTAAGAGACAAACTACAAAAAGTGAAAGTGTTCTATAAGAAAATAGTCGGTAGCAATAAAACTTACGCAAAAAAAGCCAGCATTTATAAAATGTAACTTTTGAAAACTTTGAATCAACGCCTGGCCCAATAAGTGCAAGCACTGCACGCCAACAGGGTTTGAACAAGTAAAAGATAGATTCTCTGCTTTACTAGAAATCACTGATTTCTGGATAAAACTAACATTTAAAAGGTTCTCTCCCTTTGAAGAGTATAACTCTTCTATAAAAAGTGTTTTCTAAGCTCTGGAAAACGATCTCCCTTCGTTTGGCAGAAAAGCAAATTTTTTCGCACATGCTATCATACATCTTCATTTTTCATGACATACCTTGCCGTTTTTCGAACATCTGACCGGGAGCTTTGGGCTGATTGGCAACGGTTGGCTGGTGTGAAGTTGGCTCTCCTGTTTCTAGTCGGTGAACCACGTATGATACCGTGCGTGTCGTCGTTGGCGAAAGCGTTCTTGTTTCATTGCAATTTTGAGACAGCGGCTTGCTGTTTCCTCTTTTATTTCGTTTCTTTGCCTGCTAAGGTTTGCGGGCAGTTGGTTCTTCCCATATCCAAGGTAGGATATTTTACTTCGCATGCTCTTTTTTGTTCTGGTCAGTTGATTCTGGGTGGGGTCCGGCGGGCATGGGGGACTGTGATTCCTCTACTCTGGCTAAAAGGATGCGTTCTTCACCAGGTGATGAGCTTCCTCAGCTGGGTGGTTTGCTAGTACCAGTTAATGATTTTGTTTGTTCGATTCAATGGTCTCCTCATGAATTGCGGCGTAGGGCATTCGCGAGCGGAGTGACTCGTGGTGAAATACTTCTTTCCGCGACTTCTGGAAAGCTACCCAGAGTCCGTTCCATGTTGTTGAAGAGGTTCTTCGTGGACAATATTTCAATGCATGACTCGATTTCAGACGTTCAGTTTTTACGTTCGGGTGACTTATTGGTGCGCTCCTCAAATCTCATTTGCTTGCTGGAAATTTGTCCACTTTCTCATTTTCTTCAGGTCTTCACTAAGCTTATGACAACGAAGTTTTTAGTTCGAGATGTGGACATGGAAGCCCCTGTAGATGAGATTGCTACGGAATTGTTGGACCGTGGTGTGAACTGTCTTCGTGTTGTTTGGTCCTGATGTTCAGTAAATTCCTCGATGGTCCCTACTTCTTCGGTCCTAGTGGAGGAACTGGGCGTTACTAACCGTAACACTATCTATCTGTGGTATTCGAGATGTGCGGTCAGAACCTACTTGGATTCGCCTGGGCAGTGTAAAAATTGTCAGCGTTATGGGCATCTTCTGTCAACCTGTCGTAGTGCCGCTCGCTGTTCTCGTTGTGGTGAAGGACATGACTCTTCGGTATGCTCAGCGTCGAGCTTTCAGTGCGTACTGTGCGAGGGCTCTCATCCTGCTTCTGACAAGAACTACATGATTTACCTCCAAGGAAAGCGGATACTAGATATTATGGCTTCGAAGCATCTCAGCTATCCCGGAAGCTTGGAAATCTGTGCGTCAAGTCCACCAGGCCTCATATGCGGCGGCGACACAGGCTCAACCTCAATGTGCTTGCTCCTCTACCTTCCCTCAGCTTCTGGACATCATCTCCAAGCTCACCAGTAGATTGAACTCATTGACGAATCTTCTTTCATCTCCTTCTTCCCTACATGCCGGTCCCACCTCAACCGCTGCACAGGTGCCACAGGATGAAGTTTTGCAGAATCACTCCCACTACAGTTGCAGCGAGCCCAGCTTCTTCAGTGTCTGCTGAGCAACCTCCTGACACTGGCAAAAGCGTCGATTAATTCCTGTTATGCGAAGAATGTGTGGTTCCGTATGTGGAGTCGGCTGCGGAATCCGTCAAACTTTCTCATTCCAGAACCTTCCTGTGTCCTCCATGCGCCATGCCTTTCTCCTCTCGTTCAGCCTTGCTGTCTCACCTGAATGTTCATCGTGACGACGGTAAGTTTCTTTGTAGTCTCTGTTCCAAGCGGTTCAAGACAGCATCCCGCCTAGCGGAGCACTTCCCTCTTCATGAATAGTTGGTCACTGGTCCAATGGAATGCGCAGTCACGTCGCTCGAAAAGACCTTATTTCACCGACAGTTCTGTTTTTGCTACAGCCACGATCTTGACTATCCAAGAATCCTGGCTATTTCCTGGTATCTCTTTTACTCTCCCATCCCGTACGGTGTATAGAAGTGATCGGGGGAGGGGGTTCAGGGGTGGCCTCCTTACTGCAATCAGGACGGATATCTCTTCCAGATTGGTGGACATCTTCAGCTCGGATTCGAACGAACAGCTCCTTGCTACGGATATCTTCTCTGGCGACACCACGATCAGGATTATTAATTTATACATTCCCTCTCTTTCCCTCTTGGCACTCTTGCTTGGACGGATCGAACAACTGCTCACTGGCTGTTGTATGGTGGTTGGGGATTTCAACATTCATCACCCTAGCTGGGGTTCTGCTACTCCGAGCCGGGAAGGTACTGGAGTTCGTGGACTGGCTTTGCTCACAGGATCTCTGTCTCCTAAACTCGGGGGCTCTACCCTTGGCAGGGGGTCAAGTTGCTCTGTCTTGGACCTCACCATGTGCTCTCCTCTGCTGGTTCCTTACTGCTCCTGGTCAGTGGATAATGATCTCTACGGTAGCACCCATCATCCTGTCAATACAACATTGGCGGCAGGGATGTTTGGCTCCCCTCCTTCACTGAGTCTGCAGCCAGTTGCGTGGTCAGTGGCTTGGCCTACCATCCAGAAGATTATCTGAGGTGAACTTCCTTCCACTCCTGATAGTTCCTCTCTGATGCTGGACCAGATTTCCCCAGATTCTCCATGCTTCTCGTCGGCACAGCGGTCAGCGTCGACGTTGGTCTCCCTGGTGGGACTTTGATTGTGCTCAGCGGCTTCGCAAGAAACGTCGCCTCCTTCGCTATGCCAAGTCGTCCGGCTGCCTCTTTTCTTGGACGTTATGTCGGCAGGAAGAATGGAATCTTCGCCACCTCCTCACACTGAAGAGACGTGCCTACTGGAAGGCACAAAGCAACGACGCCTCGAGGCCAGGCTTTGTTTTCTTCCTCTTGCGCCGTCTGAAATCTCATGCTGGATCGAGCCCGGATCAACTGCTTTTTCGGATTGACGATTCTCTGGTTGCTGATCCGGTGGACCATGTTTCGGCGTTTGGTGATCTCTTTTCCACAGCCTCAGGCTGTTCGGTGCACTCCTTTTCTATTGACCATGATGACTCTTCCCTAGTGATGGATGCGTTACTTACAGCCGGCGAAGTTGCCAGGGCTATTAATAGATCGCCCCGACGCTGTGCACCCGGTCCTGATTGGTGTACTTACGAACTGGTGAGACGTATATGGAGGTGGAATTCGTCATGGCTGCCTGGATGATCCCAATAAAGAAGCTTAACAAATCTGCTCTCGACTTATCATCGTACCGAATTATCACCCTCGCATCGGTTTTTTCAAAGATCTTGGAGAAACTCCTGCTCTCTTGCCTAACAGACTTTTATTCTCTCTCTCATCAACGGATCAGCAAGCTGCAGTTCGCATTTTTGCCAGGATGTTCCACATCGGCCAGCCTTCTGTCGATCCAACGTTATCTTCTAGTGGCTCGAGCTAGACATAATTAGGTTTTTTTGTGTGTGTCTTTGGACCTTTAGGCGGCATATGAATCGGTCTGTCATCCTGCTCTCCTGGGTAAATTGGAGTCTCTGAGTGTTCGTGGACGTCTTCTCCGTTGCTTGGCTGACTACCTTGCTCGGCGCAGATTTCACGTTCGTTGGCGGGGAACAGTTTCATCCTCCTTTTCGCAGTGTCAGGGTGTTCCTCAGGGTAGCTCCATTTCGCCTATCCTTTTTAACTTATACATTGATGATGTGGCTGATTCCTGTCATCCGAATGCGCATATGTTCTTATTTGCAGACGACATTTTTATTGTTTCCTATAGTCCCAACCGGGCGGCGGCACTTAGCAATATGCAATCCACTTTGGATTCCATTGTTCAGTGGGCATCTTCCTGGGATTTACGTCTCTCTCCTTCTAAAAGCTTCGCGGTTGACTTCTCTCGTAAGCGCCGGTCGCCGGCCCCTCCTTCCGGCTGGGCTCCGACTCAGTGGCCTGGCAGTCCTCCATTAAGATTTTAGGGGTCTGGTTTAACTCCTCTCTGACTTGGTCTTCCCACCTCACGCACGTCAAGAAGTCAGTCTTCCGAGCCTTGTCTGCTGTTAAAGTTGTTTGTCATCGCCGGTGGGGTCTTGGCTTCCCCAACGCTAATGCCTTTGTAGTTGCTGTGGTTCGGCCAATTCTGGAATATGCGGCTCCGGTCCTGTTCGCATCCCCCACCTATCTCTACGACTCTCTAGAAGTTCTTCTCAACCATGCACTCCGTGCAGCCATTCACCTCCTTCGTTCGACGCCTGTTGCGGTCTTGCGTGCTGAATGTGGAATCGCTAGCGTTCGTTCTCGAATCACCCTCCTGACAGTTCGAATTTTGTACCGCCACCTGTCTATGGGTCAGCGTTCGCCTATCGCTAATCTTCTTCTGGAAGAGGACGCCTTGTCATTCTACGCTTGGAGATTCCATGGCTTTCCCCTTGGAATCGTGCTCAGTCGCTTCCGACATGAGCAGCTTTTCGTCAACAGCGATCTACTTGAAGCTCTGGCTGCCCCTACTGTTTCGTCTGCCCCCTGCTACTCGATTATCTGCTCGGGTCTCCCTTTTCAGCACCGATATCTGCATCCAATGCTTCTCAGACATCGCTTTGGGGTGTTCTTGGCCCAGTACTCAGCGTCGCACCACATCATTGCAACTGACGCTTCGAAGATTAACTCCTCGGTGGCGATCGGGCATTTTTTTCCACAGAACAACTCCAGCCGTTCGTTCTCCTTTTCGACTATTTCCTCAGTGCTCTCGGCTGAAGCGTGGGCCCTAATAACAGCGCTTGAATTTGCTCCCGGCCCGTGTGGTGGCCTCTTGCTGCTTACTGATAGTCGTTCTGTTCTACAGGCTATGTTGGCATTAAATCGCAAATCTCAAGACATTATCGTTTTTCTGCATGATACTTTTCAACACCTCCGCTCTTTCTACGAGGACATTGTGCTCGTTTGGTGCCCGGCTCATGTAGGTCCGGCAAATGAGACCGCTGACGCTGCCGCCCGAGAGGGCCATGCTGAGGGTCTGGCCCTGCCCACCTCCCTGTTACAGCCTCCGACGCTGCTCGGCACAGTGGTAACATGATAATCTCCGCTTCTGATTCAGCTTGTCTTTCGTCCGGGTGGGCAGAGCGATATCCATTCATCAGCTTTCCGCCGTCACAGATGGCCTAGCGAACATCGTTATCGAAGTTCCTCAGCGGTCATCATTCAGAAATTACGCACGGACATGGCACCTTTAAACAGCTACCTTTTTCTGATTCGGAAACGTCCTTCCTCGGGTGCTTCTGTGGCTCCGGGCCTGAGACTGTTCCTCACTTCCTCCTCTCCAGCCGGCATACAGCGCATATCGGAGGGTTTGTTTTGGTGTGACAACCCCTCCTTCCACAACTTCCGTCTCTGCTCAAACGTATTCCTTGTTGGACTTTCGGGACGCTTCCGTGGCAAAACGTAAAGTTCGGGCCTTGAAGAAATTTATAATTCTCTCCAGGCGCTTCTCCTTTAGAACACTCCATTTCTAACTTCCTTCTCATGAGCGTGTCCTATGATGGACTTTTGTGATGCTGCCCTGGCTTCACGTGCTGGTCGCTAGGAGGTTCACCTCCTTGGCTGGTCGTGCAAGATTCATAGTGTTCAGGAGACATTTTCGCTATTATCGCATGGCCAACTAGTTGCTGTGAGGCTAAACTCAGTCTATAGGCCTCATCGCCTTCAAAAAAAAAAAAAAAAAAAAGGACGTCTGACCTGGCAACACTGTCCAAGGCTAGTATTTTGATTCGATGTTTTTGCTCATATTTTTGCTGGTTGAAACTTGAATGTGTATACCGGCCACAACGAGTGCACGTGGGTGGTAGTACAGAGCGCTTCTGAGTGTACTGGTTGTCCATTATTCCCATTTTCGCTGTTGTCTTGTATCACTAAAAAATGTTTCTTAGGTATTACATAGGTGAAGATGGTAAGCGCGTTTATACGCTGAAGGTAAGATAGTTTATACTTATTTTCCACAAGTTATGAATTCTTTAACTTTTATTTTTCCAACGTTAAGAATAATAAATTTTTAACATTTTAATTACAGCAAACTGAGAAATTGACTTTTAGTAGTACAGGAGTTGTAATTAAACATTTACTGCTTACAGTTTAGTGAATTGGAAACCTATGTTAAATTAGAATTCGTGAAATTGATATTACTAGTTTTAAGATATTTTTCATGGCGTGATCTTACTTTTATAATTAGTGAGCATTATGTGGGATAATTTTAGATTTACCATCTTCACTGACAATCATGAGCAATTAAAAATGAAGTCTCATATCAGTTTTGCGTAATGGTTTTTCGTATGCATGTGTTATTTTAATTGTGGGACAGTTAAGCTGGGACTCTGTTATCTAAAACGATAATAGTTTGGATATCGAAGCACATGTCATCAACTTCCACATGATCATTGTGTGAGAAGGTAGTATCAAAATTAGTCTGCTTCAGGATGTTAGATCATCTGTTTCTTGTCTTATAACAGTCGATTTTAAGGACCCAACATTGAACATTATGGTAGAAGAAAATTACTTCATAAATGGAACTACTTGCTGCTCTGCACAATGATGAAAAAATGAGTTTACATTGCTGCCTGAAAAGAAAAATCTCTCCTATGCATTAGTATTTTGATGAACAGTAAAATGCACTTGAATGTGTTCCTTCTTAATAACAACCCCGTCCCTTCCATGAGGAGGGAAACAATAAGTGTATTTTTGAGTGGAAATTTATTATTACCCTTTAATGGGACAGAAAACCAAACCATGACTCAATACATGTAGGAGGGTCACAATAACACTGCAATTAGCAAGAAGTAGTGGAAGTACAAGGTAGGGTGTCTATAAAGTTTTTTCCACATTACAAGCATTAATATGCCGCCCCGGTGGCGCAGTGGTCTAAGGCGTTGGCCTCTGATCATTCGTCCGAAGGGGTCCGGGTTCGAATCCCGGTGAGGCATGGATGTTGTGTTTGTCTTACGGCACTGGCTCTCTCCCTTCCCTGGAACCAGTGACCCTAAATTAGGGACGGGCGACTGCTTATAGCCCATTAAGTTGCTCACAGTGGTCGTTAAACCTCCAATCAAAAAAAAAAAAAAAAAAAAAAGCAATATAAAAAATGTATTAGAGGTACAAGAAAGGGATTGCATGGCAATAATAAATAGTACACAAGTAATTTTTTTTTCCTGTGTCAGTACACCTTCACATGGTTGCCATTTGTGGCCCAGAGGACATCTAAGCGATATTCAATTTCACGCCATGCGTTGTTTAACATCTTGACAGTCGTAGAACTGATGATGTCCGCTATTTTGCTCTTCAACGTCTCAACATCCAGAACACTGTTATAGTAAACTTGGTCTTTCACATAACCCCATATGTCAGGTAATCATGGTCCCATGTCATGGGACCATTGCAGCCAACCCATCTGTCTGGAAATGTGGCATTCAGGAACTCGTGAACCATTGTTGACCAATGTTGCGCCGCCCCGGTGGCGCAGTGGTCTCTAGCGATGGCCTCTGATCATTCGTCCGAACGGGGCCCGGGTTCGAATCCCGGTGAGGCATGGATGTTGTGTTTGTCTTACGGCACTGGCTCTCTCCCTTCCCTGGAACCAGTGACCCTAAATTAGGGACGGGCGACTGCTTATAGCCCATTGAGTTGCTCACGGTGGTCGGCGTTAAACCTCCAATCAAAAAAAAAAAAAAAAAAAAAGACCAATGTTGCGGGGCACAGTATTGTTAGAAAATAAATGAAGGGTGGAGTGCATGCAACTGAGGTGCTACAAAAGTTCCAGTCTGTCGAGGTACACATTACATGTTGCCACAGGCTTTGTAAAAAAGAAGGGTCTGATTATTTTGTCATGCATCAGGGTGCACCATACATTCACTTTCGGGCTAGCTCTCTGTTGTTCAATGACGTAATGGGGGTTTTCTGATCCCCAGATTTGCACATTGTGCCTATTTACTGTACCAGATGTGGAATGTGGGTTTATCTGAGAAACGGACAGGGTGCAGATAATCGCTGTCATGAGCTATGTGCTGCAACATCATTGCAAATGCAGCACGGCGAGGCCAGTCATATCAGGCTGAAGAGCTTGAACAATCTGTTCCTTATAAGCAGGGGTCGAAACATGTGGTCGCCGACGGCTATAAAAAAAAAAATTGCCTGGGTCACCATGGAAAACTTGCTGATTATCCCATGTTTTGAATCTCGTATGCGCTGTGCTGCTTGTGATTAGTTCATTCTTCGCCGTTTTGAATGTCTTTGCTGTTGATATTTATGATGTCTTGGAAAGGCAACGTTACAGTTACACTGGCGAATTTAAACTTTAGGAGCATAGCTGAGGATACGATCATGTCATTACGCAATAGTTTCCAAAAGGTCAGAAAACTAGCGTGCAATGTTATGCGAAAAGCCACTGTCTAAAACGTAAACAAATGCGTCGGCTAACTCCGCAGGAAAATTCACGGAAGCCGAGCCCTGTTTTTTTACTGACCTGTGTGTAAGCTGACTCACGTACAAAAAAGTTACCTTTAAAAATTAATTTCTTTATTTAATAAGATCGTTTTTTTCTTACTTCTTCAGACTCGGGCGTCTTTATGTCGGAAATTCAGCTTCTGGATCAACATTTGTGATGTACTGATTGTACAGCAATTAATTTTTTTCTGAAAGTCGTGCACTGCAAATTATACGAAGGTAAAAAATGTGATACTCTGCGGATAAATGACAAAAATTACAGTAATTCAAGAATTTTCGGGCCCCAGAAAAAAAACGAGTGAGTATAGTTTTTGTTTTTCCCTGAAGAAGATGAGGTAAAAGGAGGGAAAAGCATTATTTTTTGGACAGAAGTGTACATGACTGATATAATACCCCCCCCCCCCCCTGCTGGTCCAATGTCTGACCACCAAAAAATTTAGCAGGCCACCAGATTTCAGAATATTTTTCTACCCCTGCTTATAAACATACAGCTGAAGACGTTTGTGTTATGCTCCGCCCCAGTGGCGCAGTGGTCTAAGTGATTGCCTCTGATCATTCGTCCGAAAGGGGTCTGGGTTCGAATCCCTGTGAGGCATGGATGTTGTTTGTCTTACGCCATTGGTTCTCTCCCTTCCCTGGAACCAGTGGCCCTAAATTAGGGACGGGCTACTGCTTATAGTGGTCGATAAATCTCCAATAAAAAAAAGAAAGAAGTTTGTGTAAAATCTTGTGAACCGTGGCATGGAGAATCTCAGTTTCCAGTAAAGCATGATGAATGAATTTCCAAGGGCTTCACAGAAATACCTCCTGAACAGCTGTCTAGCGTAACTGGTGGTCGGCCTGTTTGAAGAAGATCATCAACATACCGTCGCTTTAAAGTTTTCATTTTAAGCTTTAATGCTTTTTTGGTCTAGTGGTGATTGTCTGTACTCTTTTCTGAAATAACACTGGACAGTAACCGTTGATTTGGTCTTGTGGAGCCACAACACGCCGCCTTTTTCTAGCATCGAAGCCATTATTGATGAAATGCTCCTCCTATTCAGCAGTAGCGCTCACCTAAAGAACAGAAAAAACTATGGGTGCTGTTATATTATGTTGCCAATCATTTTATTTAAACTTACATATTTTTTTATATTAATTTTTGTAATGTGGGAAAGACTGTATGGACAACCTGTAGCCTACTATAACAGAACAGCTACACAACATAAGGTGGTAAGTCCAAGTGAGAAAACCAATGTTTAAAGATAAACAGATTTGAGCTTAGATCTACAGTATTAGAAGCCAGTGGTCTCCATTTGCATTTCTTGACCAGTTGTCCTGAACAAATTTGACCACTGGGTGCTGAAATCTTATCCCTTAGATCAGTGGTTCTCAAACTGTGGTCTGCAAAATTTTCTGTGGAAAATCTGTATTTGTAACATGCAAGTAATGCAACTTTAAGATAAACAGCGTGTGCAGTGGTCTACCACACTGCACTGAAAGGAGTGTACCTACTCCAGCGTCATGTGACTCAGGCCATCAAGGTGTCAAATGCATATCTCCGCAATATTTTCAGCATCCTTAACAGCCTAAATCTGTCACTTCAGGGAGCACGATGTAATAAATTTTAGAGTGCAAGATAAAATAAAAGTATTTCCACAGAAATGTGAACTTTGGAGTAAACAGCTTGGTCGTGGGGATTATGATTCATTTTCTACACTTTTGATTTTTTGCAGTCTTCAGGAGAACTAATCGATGATGAATTAGTGTAATTATTTCAGAACCATAACAATTCTGCAAGGTAGCATGAAAAAAAAAAAATATTTTCCAGAGCCTGATGCAAGTAAGGAATGGATTACGAATGCTTTCAGTGCTACATCTGTGATTGAGTCCTTCAGCATTTCAGCTCGTATGTGTGATCAGCTTATTGAATTGGTGTCTGATGGAGCACTAAAAATCATGTTTAGTGAGAAATCCTCGGAAACTTCTGGATCCATGTGAAATCAGAGTACCCTGAACTCGCCATCATGCACCTGCTACCATTTCCCACAACGTACAATTGTGAAACAGGATTTTCTACCTTGGTTGGTCTAAAAAGTGTGAAAAGGTTGAGCCTGCCTTAAGACTCAAAACTATCTTCCATTGCACCTGATGTAACCAAACTGGTCAAAGATTGCAAGCAACACCGTTTTTCGCATTGAAATAGAGAATAAAAAATTTATTTGTGTATTTACTTTCTTGAAATGTGCTAATACCATTTTAATTCTAAAAATAATTATGCTGTTATTATTTCTTATCCCTTGGTCTTAAACAGTTCCATGAGGTTATATTTATTTAATTCACTTATTAATTTTTGTCCATCTTAAATTATTTTCTTATTGACGCCTATGTATTGAAGGATGTGGTTTGGCGTTGATTCTTTTGCATTACATTTTGTAGAGACTTGTGCCAACAAGTATTTTCATTGATTTGAGATGCCTAGTTCTAAATTTTGATAATGCAGTTTGTTCTTTTCTGTTTAATGTTGTGTTCAGGGATTTGCCATGTTGTTTTTTGTTTTAAAATATAATAAAAACAAGTAAGTAAAATCATGCAATGCATTGATTATGATACGCTTTTCAACATATTAGAAATCATTACTCAAGTTATGAGGAAAATGGCTGTGGAATAAATCTCGCCCCTGTGCCCTGACCTTTGATCCCATTTGATCACATCAAAACATAGAAATCCACAAATATGATCAATTAAAAGATTCTATATTCATTTTTAAAATATCCTTGACATTGGCTCATTTAGAACACAAGCCACAGAATTATTCAAAATACATAAGTCAAGCAGAAACTAATCAAGATACTAAATTTGTGCGGAACTTCCCATTTTCTGTATGCTTCCTCAAAATTTAATTCTTCCATTTTGGGACCATTAATGTTCGTCCAGGGTGCAAAATTTGCGGTCACCAGTGGTGACCGGAAATTTATTGTTGGCGACCAGTAAAAATATTAAATTGTTTTTCTGTTGGGCAGTATCTTCACAAAAATATTTTGAACTGTGATAGTGTCTTCACTTTCAGTAAAATGTTATCTGAAAAATATTTTAGTGTAAGGCATCTTGAGTATTGTATTTAACCAGGGTTCCAGAATCAGGGATGAAAATGTCTCCCAGGCTTTTTTCTGGGGGTGATTTTGAAAAATCAGGGGTGAATTTTAAACAATCGTAAACTTAGAGAAAAATACTACATTTATGGGGGGGGGACGAACAAACAAAAATAATAATATTTTATACATATCTTCTAATTTTGTAATTAAATATTTCAGTAGCTTTGTGAAATGGAAAGCTTTCTAGTGTTACATTTGCTGCTGATATTCGAATCAAATTTTTTAAAGTTTATTCTTTCAGTCTGTTGCGAAATTTATCTTTTATTCAATGTTGTGTGCTAAAAGAACGCTCTACTGATGCAGAACTTATTGGCACAACCAAAGCAATTTCATACAACAACACTGTGCTTGGATACACATCTTTATACCTGCAGATGAAAAGTTCTGCAACATCTGCAAATTTAAAACTAGCATAGCTATTTTTTAGCAGAATAAATATATATGGATATTCACTCAACAGGCATTTCAAATCTTCAAAATATTTGAAGTGGTCTAACAACTTCAAAACGAATTTGCATGACACCGATGAGGATATTTACTTCCCATCCAAAAAAGCGTTTGAGCGAATTGGCTCCTTTCACAACAATGAATAATAAAATAAACATAGGGACCTTTACAACGTCGAAAACAAAAAATCACTTTAACACTGCATGAGCCGTTGCTTTTAGCCCAAAAATTACGACAGGATAATAAAAAAAAATTCTCAGTATCAATACAAGCATGAGCCAAATTTTAGAAAAGAGTTCTTCAGATGAGAAAAAACAGACCATTTATACATTGATAAAATAATGAATGGCATTAACTTGCCTTTTGCAAAAAACGCTGGTTTTGATGACGCCTTGAAAATAAACAAAACATCAAAATTGTTTTATTTTCGTCGGTTTCGACTTCAAGCCAGTCGTACATTTTGTGCCATTTCTCTTGAAAGTTAAGATTTTTTAAAATATAGTTGGAGGTACAGCAGGAACAGCCTCACTACATTTCTCAGGCAATATTTCACTGTTTAAAATCGCAGCACTCGATGCCGAACTTGCAAAATCATCAGTAGAATGCTTCCTCTTTCTAATGAGGAACTTTTCCATTGTGTTATAGTAAGAACAAATATCAGAGCTGCCAACTTTTCAAAATCAAAAACCTGGACATCAAATTGCGTTCAGCGGAGCGTATTTACACTTTATAAATAATAAAATTATATATTATAGGTTTCTCTATTTTTTATTAGTTAATTATTAAATACAAATAAAAAATATTTACAAAAAAAATTAATATTTAAGTATAATATAAGATTAACAAACCTTGTTAATGAGTTTCATTTTTAGAGAGTGAGACGCTATTTTTTTCACTGAGGCACCAGCTTTTCTCCCCACCATAACAGGAGTCTTATCACATAAGGCAAGACAGTTCATCCACAGAATACCAAGATACTGAAATTCTTCAGACACAAGTTTGGCAATATTTTCACCTGTTGAACTGGTTTGTAGTCATGGCAAAGAGAGCAGCATGCATCTCACTCGCTTGCAATGATTATCAAAGTATGTTACCACAATTGCCCCCCCCCATTCCCCCCCCCCCTAAATCAAGAAGATTGCTTGCAAAAACCAAGATTTACTATAAAATCAAGAACATTTGAGATAGTACCTGAACTGTTAATTTATGATTATCTATTATTAGGGGAGAGCGGTAATGTATGGGATGTGCCAGCAGTATGTTTGATGATACTTGTATTCAATTATTTTTCTGTTTCAGTCACTCATAGATGGAGTTCAGAAATTGTGATGCTTTTCAAGGTTTTGAATTTTTTTTGTTAAATTGAATGATGCAATTTTAGAAATAACTGGATTTCATTTAAGCAATGACATGACAGTGACTTTTTTTTTTAATGCCCTTGGATGACAATTTTATCCATCACAAATGCACGATAGCGCTATTTCAGATAAAGGATGAATAGTGTAACTTTGAGAATATGAATACTTTTGAGCACCATGCATCAATTCTTACAAATTTTCAGCTTCTTCACTTTCGTTTCCAGGAAAAAGAATTACGATTACGGGAAAAATCTTTATTCCCCCCCCCCCTTTTTGTCAAGCTGCAATGCAAACCTCATTTTGGGGGTGGGGGAATATTTAAGAATACAGGATACATGTTCAGAACACCGTTGAGGAGGGGGGGAATACAATTACGGGAGAAATCTTTGCTACGTCCAATTTTCGTTTTCGGACAGTTTCCTTCCATTTTCAAGTTGAAATACAAATATTTATAAAATAAAATGATATTTAACAACAATACTAGGCAGAGGAAACATCGTGTGAAAAATAAAATTACGACTATGAGAGAAATCTTCACTGCGTCTAACTTCCGTTTTCGAAAGTTTTGAAAGACGAAACTTCCGTTTTCAAAAGTTTCCAGCGAAAAACATTCTCCTCCGCTACCAATTGCCCCGAAATTTCTGTTCAGTTATGCATCAATCTTGAGGAAAACTCCAATTATGACGGAAAAGGAGAAATTTCTCAAAGCTGTTGCACGCTCATGCCTGAAGATTGCAGGGAAATTTTTGCGCCGTCGAATTTCCGTTTTCGGAAATTTTCTCTCCATTTTCCAACTGAAATACAAATATTTTTGGAATAAAGTGATGTATAACAACAATACTGGACAGAGGCAACATCGCAGGAAAAATAAATTATGATTATGGAAATCTTTATTTCGTTTACTTCCGTTTTTGAAAGACGAAATACCGTCTAGAAGCGTATTTTTATGCGTTGGTAAAATTTCGATGTGGAAACACACTTTTTGATGCATACTGGACGCGTAGTTATCATTTTGGCGAACTCTGCATGGTACAGAATTTTAAAAAAAATCACGCTTTGGCGCAATTAGCGCAGCTATTCCAACACTGAGGGAGAGCAAGTTTGGAAGGATTGGCGGGAGGGTGTGTGTGCGATCGCTCCCAGCTAGGAATATGAGATAACATAAGGTTCAATCGCTATGAGATCATAATAAAACAAAAACAGGAGTTTACACTAAGCGACAATAACAACGATGCCAATTTCCATCAGTAAAAAAAATTCCCGAGCCATTTTGGCGAAAATCCGGAAGAAACTATCTTCCAACCGTAAAACTACCCAAAACTCCGTAAAACTTTCGGGAAATCCGGAATGCTTGGCAGGTATGCAGATGTCATTGCACAGATATCGGCTTTTCCGACATATTATATAATATCACCTTGCGGTTCTTCACCCAATATTGGCTTTGCCAATGCATCCAATATCTTCTGGCCGTTCTTCACCCCATATCCGTCCGATATTGGCTTTGCCAATGTATCGAATATCTGAATTTCAAAGGCGCTTAATTAGAAACGGGACCAATTAATAGTTTTCGCATTTGTGCGAAAAAAACTTTAAATATATTCGCAAAATGCGCTCGCAGTTTAAACCGTGTTTTTAACAAAAAAGGACACAAAATTCAGAACTTTTACGAAATACATTGAAATCCGCAATTCTTCCAACCTGTCCGTAATTCGGTAATCATGTGGCCGAAACCGTAATGGTTGGCACCCTTAGCAGCGCGTGGGCTTTTGTCTCATTGCACTCTACGCGGCTCAGATCAGATCATATGTAGAGGATTTTAGGAAGGGAGTGTCTGACCCCAGGTCTTAAACAACCCTTAGAAGTAGGAAGCTAGGAGATTTGGGCTAGAGTGCCCGATAGGAAAGTCACACGGAAGCGAGATAGGAAGGGGGAGGAAGACGCCCTTATTTATTACCGGGGGCCAGTACCCTAGGTCCGACGGCTTAACGTGCCCAACCGACGCGCGGCGGATATTTAGTGTTTTTTTTTTTGTTTTTTTTTTTGATTGGAGGTTTAACGACCACTGTGAGCAACTCAATGGGCTATAAACAGTCACCTGTCCCTAATTTGGGGGTCCCTGGTTCCAGGGAAGGGAGAGAGCCTGTGCCATATGACTAATACAACATCCATGCTTCACCAGGATTCGAACCCGTACCCCTTTTGAACGAATGATCAGAGGCCATCGCTTAGACCACCGCACCACCGGGGCGGCTATTTAGTGGTTCGAACGTTCATACCTGCCTGGAATCGAACCCGAGGTCTTCTCCAAGGCAGCCACAAACGCTGACCACTAGGACACCCGCGACCCCATTGCACACGGATGTGATCATGTGTAGAGGATTTTGGGAAGGGGGTATCTGACCCCAGGTCATAAACAGCCCTTAGAAATAGGAAGCTAGGAGATTTGGGCTAGAGTGCCCGTTAGGAAAGTGACATGGAAGCGAAGTAGAAAGGGGGAGGAAGACGCCCTTATTTATTACCGGGGGGCCAGTACCCTGGGTCCGACGGCTTAACGTGCCCATCCGACGCACGGCGGATATTTAGTGGTTTTTTTTTTGGTTTTTTTTTTTTATTGGAGGTTTAACGACCACTGTGAGCAACTCAATGGGCTATAAACAGTCACCCGTCCCTAATTAGGGGGTCACTGGTTCCAGGGAAGGGAGAGAGCCTGTGCCATATGACTAATACAACATCCATGCCTCACCGGGATTCGAACCCGTACCCCTTTTGGACGAATGATCAGAGGCCATCGCTTAGACCACCGCACCACCGGGGCGGCTATTTAGTGGATCGAGCGTTTGTACCTGCCTGGGATCGAACCTGAAGTCCTTTCCGTGGCAGTCACAAACGTTGCCCACTCGGCCACCCGTGGCCCACTGTATGCGGATCATGATCATATGTAGAGGATTTTAGGAAGAGAGTGTCTGACCCCAGGTCTTAAACAACCCTTAGAAATAGAAAACTAGGAGATTTGGGCTAGAGTGCCCGATAGGAAAGTGACACGGAAGCGAAGTAGAAAGGGGGAGGAAGACGCCCTTATTTATTACCGGGGGGCCAGTACCCTGGGTCCGACGGCTTAACGTGCCCATCCGACGCACGGCGGGTATTTAGTGGATCGAGCGTTCGTACCTGCCTGGGATCAAACCTGAGGCCTTTCCCGTGGCAGTCACTAGCGTTGCCCACTCGGCCACCCGCGGCATAACTGTACGCGGATTATCCCGTAATCCGTTTATATACGACCGGAAGGGAAATACTGGGATTGTATCGTGACGTCATGAAATCGGCACACGTGATCTGGAAACGGCATCGCCATTGTAGATTTTCCATGCTAATAGCTCACGATTGAAATCTTTCTGCACGCGCGCCGATTTCGCACGTCACTTTATTTTTCTTGCGCAAATTCAAACTTCTTTGCGCGAAACGCGCGTCTGTGCACTCTGTCGGGAACCCTGTTAACTGTGCTTTCTTTTTTTTTTTTTCGTCGTCATGAAATGCTTCCAGTAAAACGGTCTCTGACAGAGGTGTATCAATCACTGTGTCATCACTAGCAGCCCAGCAAGCCAATGAGCCTCTTCTACTGCGTAGCGACAGCTGATCGGAGGCGAAGCTTGCTGAAGGGAACCTCAAAGCATTGTGGGAGGAGGCATTTCTAACTCTGAGTGGGGATGTGCATTAGAGCTGAGTTCAGGCTCAATTTTCGGAGCCCGAGTCCGTCCAAGCCCGTGATGTATCAGCCCGAGCCCGAAAACTGGTTAACCTGTTCAACCATTAATAAAA